>LR990629.1:20284974-21484974 GCA_905147815.2 Phalera bucephala
ATTTTTTTTTGATAAAACCCGAGAAAATTATTTCTCCTGTTGCAATCGGAACCATAACAATTAGGATGTTACAAAACTGCATCAAATTGCACTAAACTTTATGCACCACTCGATGGCACATTTGATAATATTTTTTACTTTTGACGCTTGCACGCTCATTATGTTCCGTGTGTGTGTGAATGATGTACGCTGTTGGCGGCGAGGCCTTTATAGCTTCACCGGACTTAACCGAGCGAGCGAGCGTGCAACCACTACGCTCTAGCCAGCCAGAAGGGCAAGAGGCGACATACTCGAGGGCGCCTCCAAGAAGCGCCCTCGGTTGGGACAGTCGCTGTAGGGGGACGGGTGCACTACTAAGTGCACCGGTCAACCGCCGGCTATGGGAGGGGATCTACTACTACGTCGTCGTCGTCGCCCGTATTCTGAGCGGAAAGAAGGGATGACAAAGCATCGGCGGGGTCGGTGAGAACATGTCGCGGCCGGCGGTGGCGGCAGGGGTCGGGAGGGAGATCGTAATCGGCGGTGGCTACGATTAACGGATTCGCATGGGTAGATGCGTTCGCGAAGTGACGTGTTGACGCCTTTTTAATAAAGGCGCGAATAGGTTCGAGACCTAGATCGGAGTGGAGGACATTATGTTCCCTAAGTACTTGTATTGACCAAGCGTAAGCGTAAGCTGACAAAGAGCCAGCTCTCAGTTTATACATAAAAATAATATCATGTAGTTTGATGACATCTTATTTACAATGTAGATGTAGTTTGCAAAACAATAAATAATATTAAATTAAATTATTTTCCGGATTTAATCACCCAAAAATTTCCCTGGACTACAATTGTAAAATGTCAAACGTAGCAACGTATGTTGCCGATAGTTTAGTATGTACATACTAGGTGATATTATAGTGTACATTATTGGGTATACTACACTTGTCACCTAGTGAGACAATATATATAAAACTGACATAATGTATAAAAAAGACATAAGAGGGTATTGACTTTCACATATTAAATTCGCCTTTCCACTTCACCTTGGCAATTTGACCACGTGAATTTTTTTTAAATGTTATTAGCGCTAAGCTGGCAAACATAGGCCTTGGGAGTGCCTGCAGGAAGGTGATAATTATAAGAGTAATCTAAAATTTTACGATTTTTTTACCCGAATAAAAAGGGTAATGTTTTTCTAGTCTGTGTACATACATGGTTCCGTAAATGTTTAAGCCGTGTTGGTAATGATAATTCAATAAATACATTATTAAATAAACATACCAAAAATATACATATCTAATATTGAACACAATCCTAAGCTGTCAAAAATGGCTTCGTACGTTACCGTTATAAGTGAAAAGTATAGTATACATTTTTGCGTCTAACAGTATATGCTAATCTAAATATCTATCCATACCATCACTTGAGAGGTAGGTAGTATCAGTCAAGCTCTAATATACACAAAACCATCACAGTGCATAAGAAGGATATGACAGGGTATTGACCTCCGCATATTAAATTTTACCTTACCACTCCGCCTTGGAAACTGGAGGTAGAAACTTTTTAATGTTATTAGCGCTAAGCTGGCAAGCCTAGGCCTTGGGGAGCGCCTGCAGGGAGATGTTAATTACAGCAGTAATTGCTTTGTATGTGAGCTGGTAAATATCTGTATGTACGATGCAGGGTAAGTGTCTATGTGCGATATTAACGTACATTTTTTTATTTCTTCCCGCCGCTGACGTGTTCGTAACAGCGTCGGCAAAGTATCGGCGTAAAGATGAGAAAGGGTATGCTCCGGTGGTTCGGGCTTATAAAATATCGGAAGGAAGAATAAAAAAAACAGTATACAAAGCGAAAGTGGATGAATGTAGGTACCGTGGAAGATCTAACCTACCTTGCCATGATCAAATAGACCGTGTCCATCGGAAGGGCAGGTCTAGAGTCTCCGTAACCGGCGAACGTGTATGAGAGTGGAGGAAGCTATAAAGAGTCTGTAAGTAAAGAACCTATTAAGCCTCTGTACTCTTTGCCTACCCTGCAAGTAATCCGGCATCAAATATAAATAGATGCTTCTCAAGTTATACTCCTGCACGAGTGCCGCTGCTAGTGGCTGCTCCACTCTTTATATTTTAATAGGTTACTTTTAGTATTGTAGTATTTTATTCCAGTCCTATTCGGCAACATTACTGTATTATTATGGATCTTGACCTTTTTCTTCTCTCTATATTTAGTTATTTAGTTACGAATATTTTATTATTGAGTCTATTTTGTAAATGTAACAGTTATATATTTTACTATCATTACGGTATTACGAAACTTTTAAAAAGTTTTACTCGACAAATCATCATAAAACAGTTGCGATAAATACACCAGTGGATTCGAACCCTTACATAATCCCGTGAGCCGTAGGCACGTTCGATGTAATTTATAATATGAAGTTTCGTAAATGGACGTGTTCGTACTCACATAATAAGTATTTTAATGAACTTTATGAACCTGAGCCCTTATTTGCTATTACCAAACGTGGCGCGTTACGATAGCTTCGTGAAATTATAGTGGAATTGTATTCTGTATGCTTTTGAAGTACAATCAAAAGATATCTTTTAACCGCCATGATAATTGATATTTTAAAACCAGTTGTGCAATAGGATTTTTTATTCTTTCTACTGTTGGCGATCATTTCACTAAGTTATTATGATGCGCGACGTTTCGTGTTTAACTGTTCATATCCAATATGGGCCTAGAATGTTTTGTGAGATTATTTTGGATTTACCTATTATATCTCGGTTGCCATTTATTGTCGCAGTCGTTAAGCCAAGTTGCATGCCTTATGGGCGGCTTGATAAATTCCAAAAGCAGGTGGCCACAAACCTGCCTTCACCAATCCGCACTGTGTCCGCGTGGTGAAGTATGACCTAATCTCTCTTACTTCACAGTGTAGTTTATGATACGATCGACCCCTAGGAGGACGGCAGCGTGGCGTGGCCCATGGCTTCGTTAGCACGGCGACGGTGAAAGGGGGAAGCGGGTCCATAGGCTCCCCCCCAAAGGCGAGCTCTTCGGAGCACGATACGGAGAGGTATGTGCCTTCCTAACGGAGAACCCGGAGCCCCTTCCCACAGTGCCAGTTAACGTGTGGTTTTAGTCGGTAAGAGTCCGACATACCCCGCCAGCTTCCCCGAGTTAGGCGGGAGTTCAAGAGGATTTCTATAGTACTAAACGACTGTGTTGTTGGTCTAGTAATGATAGTACGACTAGCGATAGCGAGGTCTTTGGTAAGAATTGTAGCTGAAAATGTATGATTTTTATATAGACAAATTCTCAGAAGTATTCTAGATCTGGGATTGTGCATGATTATACGATTGTCCCATAGTTATTAGGATCTAACATCATCGGCGAAATGTATTCATAGGGCACTATTAGTCAGTGTCATATCTCAAAAATCGTTTCTTTTTTATTTTCGGATAGTTAGGTTCCTCACTGAAAAACTATTTTTACAAACAGTTTTTAAATTTCCTTAAAACAGCATACAGCATAATACTCTTGGCCGCTTTGTTACTGCAGTTAAGGAGTTTACGTGTGTTCCCACGCGTTAAATTGCAGGCTAAGTAACTTGAAATGATAAAAAAGGAAACAGTTTTGAGTTGTAATGCTACTTGAGTGGAGGTGCGATATGCGTGAGGTGTTCCTTTCTTTTTTACAAGCTTTTATTTTACTTGCAATTTTCGTATGCCTGTCTGCCTTTTCGGTTCAAATCTTGTGATCCATTTTTCAAGCAGTTGGCATACGTTTGTAAGTTAGGTGACAATAAAATAATATGGTACCACGGAGCTGGTTTGATGATGGAGTCGGAAGGTGGCCATAGGCACATGTGAAAATGATTTTTTGCTATAAAAACTTGATTTTAAAAAAGTTTTTTTTTCTAGCCTGTTTCAGTGTCCCACTCCCAAACAAAGGACTCCCCTTTATACTTCCACAGCTGCCGATCTTTTGTTATTTCGAGAGACGAAGTACCCGCAAAGGTGTCTAAATCGTCGCGCCATCTTTTTCTAGGTCAACCTCGTCGTCTGCGACCTCCACTTGGGGTCCAATTGGTGTTTGCCCACCTCTGCGAGTCTATGCGTGCTACGTGGCCAGTCCACTCCCACTTCAGTTTTGCAGATTTCATAGCTACGTCTGTAATACGGGTAATGGAACGCAGAGTGGTGTTTCTGATGTGGTCAATCCGTTTGACACCTAACATGCTGCGTTCCATAGCTCTCTGGCAAATCTTGAGTTTGGACTTCTGTTGCTCGGTTAATGACCACGTTTGAGCACCGTAGGTAAGTAGGTAGGATGGGCAAAACACACATGTCCACGAGTCGACGTTTTAAGGATACAGGAAGGTTGCCCTTCATTAAATTGGACGGACGGACGATTTAGCGCAGTGGTTAAGAGCTTAAGCCGCTCCGCCCACTGTGTGTTATAGTCGCGGGTTCGATTCCCGCACGGGACAAATCTTTGTGTGATCCACAATTATTTGTTCCGGTCTGGGTATTTGTATATGTGAAATTTCATGTTTGTAAACGCACCCACGACACAGGAATAAATCCTAGTGTGGGGCTACGTTTAAAAAAAAAAAATCTTTCATGGACCAGTAGCTCTTCTAGGAGTTTTCAATCCGTCAATTGACTTCCTTTTTTTGCCTATTTTTAAACGAGACTATCTGGCCCAAGTACGTATACTCGTCGACATAATGAATGACAAACCCATCTAACTCGACTCTACGTTTCATGCTATTGGTCATCAATTGCGTATGTAAAGGTATGTTTAAATTAAAATTATTCCCTTTAAAAATTAACATGAGATAATGGTAACGATTGCCATTGCTTTTTCGTATTTCTGTTTTACCGTATCCAATTTTTGCAATATCTGACCTTTTGAAACGAAATGAAAAGTGATTCGGTTTCATACAGGGCACTTATTCTCTGAGGCTATATTACTGGGTTTTATCAAAATCCGTCCCGGAGTTTTCGAATAGTTAACACCTAAGGTTAGGACGGGCAAAACAAAACACAATACTTTAGAGAGAAACTTTAGGCAAAAAATAGAGATTTTAAAACAGTCTGTTAAAATATGAATGTGCTCCTTTACAATGCCTGGGAAGGTGAAGTCCAGGTGGAGCGAATTATAAACTTTAAAACTAATCCGGCCTTTGTTTAATATAATACGATGAACTTACTTTTTGGGGTCACATACTTAGCTCACGTTACATGGAAGCGCAACACTAGCGCCGTTTACAGAAATAAAAAAAATTTTTTTATAACGTCTTCACTTGTTCTTTTTTAGGGATAAGAATGTTAATATATTTACCAGTCCACTATAGGACAAATAAGCTAGGTGAGATTTTGCTACGGTCATAAACCTCAATGGTGTTCTTCTATATTTCAAGTACGTCTTTGGAAGGTGCAGTGATAGCCTAGTGGTTAGACCGTTGGACTGCAGAGTCAGAGGTCTCGGGTTTAAACCCAGGCACTCACCTCTGTCTTTTCGAAAGCATGTGCGTATTTAAAATTAATTATCACTTGCTTTAACGGTGAAGGAAAACATCGTGAGGAAACCTGCATGCCTAAGAGTTTCTCGAAGGTGTGTGAAGTTCGCCAACCCGCACTGGGCCAGCGTGGTGGACTATGGCCTAAACCCTCTCAGTTTGTGAGGAGGCCCGTGCCCAGCAGTGGGACAGTTTCTTAACAGGGCTAATATTATTATATTTGGAATCCTGACGTGAGTCCTGAATAAAGTAGTAATTTATCCAGAACACGCTAACGGATATTTAACTAAAATATAGTTCACATCAAATATATGCTATGCTTAGTTCAGCTTCAAATGCTAACACACATTGTAAACATTTTCCTAAGATAAGGAATTATATTTGTGTAAAAAATGTACTAAGTTTTTTAGAAATAAACATTAGTAATATTATATAAGAGAAAATAAATACTAAAAGAACACATGCCAAGTTGCTTTGACCCGCAGTGAACTAGGTAGGTAGATATTGTATATTTCGATTCATGGAGACGATTTTATTTATTTTAAAATGTCGTGTACTTAGTAGTTATAGATTACCAAGGTTAAGCAGCGTTCGACTCGGTCGGCCCGAGATGGGTGACCGTTTGTGGCATTTCAAATTCAGAGTCTCCGTGCTTCGGAAGGCACGTTAAGCCGTTGGTCCCGGCTACCACATAATGTGGTAGTCGATAAGCCGAGTTGGAAGCCTTAAAGGCGACTTGATAAGTTCCAACAGCAGGTGGCCACAAACCTGCCCCCATCAATCCGCACTGGGTCCGCGTGGTGGAGTATGACCTAATCTCTCTCACCTCGATTTGTAAGAGAAGGCCAGGTCCAGCAGTGGGCAGTATAGGCTGATATTATATACTAATAAATTCGTCAGTAACTTTATACTACTAACTACTTTATACACAATGCAATAGTATCTATCTAGATACTGATCGAAAACTAAAAAGCCCTTGGGTACCTATTTCAAGATTTGGTTTTTGTCACTTAAAATAACAAGTCATTACTTGCCGATCTAGAACACTTTCATCAACATAAAGTGAAAGAATAGGAATTTCGCTTAATGGTGTGTAATTATAGAGGTCGTTGACCAACAGTTGAATACCACAAGGCAAATGTTATTTCTACGTATCGTATAATTTTATTGCTATGAGGCTTCCTCAAACAACGATTCCTTTATTGCTATTCACAAAATGCATGTACCATTTTGTCTACTGTTTGAAACACTTCTGTAGGTATCCCGTCCTTATAGTCATCCTCACTCAAGACTGATGCAGTTTCTCCTACTCCTACTACCATTGATCTTCCACCTTTATCTTTCTAGATGAAGCGTAGATGTTGCAGTTTTGCCATTTTATCCAGTGACGTTATAAAAGCCTGTCTGGCAACAATATATATACTCATTCACACGTAAATAAACATATTTAGCTTTTAATTACTAGGATCCTAGCCAAGTTATTTTTTTCGCAATCAATATTTTTCCGATTACTATTAACATTTTATCGATTACTATAAATCTGTTAAAAATCGACTTGACTATAGAAGCTAGAGTCATTTACGTAACATAAGGTAAATCTGGCTAAATTAACCCTAAACCGGACAACTCTTTCGAGTGTATGTAATTATTCATACTATGTGCAATACGTTTGTAACTCTTCAACCCTCGTTGGCCGGTCTCAAAGGCCCCGGACAGTTGTGGTTTCGCATCTTTGTGTTCGGCCCGTGTTTTTGTAACCAACCCTTATACGTACTGACCAAACGCGGTACGTTAAGATTTTTTCGTCAAATTGGAGATGGGCAAAAAATAATTTAGTAAATATAAAATTTTGGTTTTTAAGTTCCCGACGTTTCGAGCGCTCTACAGCACCCATTGTCACGGGAGTGGTGGGTGGGACTGAGGCGTTCGATGTCCACAAGTCGTAATTCCGGCGTACTCGTACCTCACTTACTCCGTTAGCTAAGCGACCCAAAGTGAATCTTGGCCTCCGATCCGCCTCAACCACGGAGTATCTTTGAGATATTAATTGCAATTAAAATTTTGATAGATTAATCCTACAATTAAAATTTAATTGAACAATGCCCAACACTGCATACAGAATACTATTCAATAGTTAACTCAAAAATAAATTTGCCTACTACGGATAGAATTTTGACATATGTAACGCCAAGTGAATTATCACGCCAAACTGAGCTACGCCTCGCCAAGCCACGCAACGCCCAGCCACGCCACGATAGTCGATTCTTCTGTCAATGGCTATTAGCCGAGCCGAGCCGCCATGTTGACACATCCCTTAACGCCTCACTAAAATGCTACTGCCAAAGTAGTGGAGATGTGTCTATATAAGCCTTAGCAAAGTCATTTATTATTATCTTATCATCATAAGATGATAAGATAATAATAAATGACTTTGCTCGCGGGATATACGAGTCTCCGCCACTTCAAGGGTCTACCAGTTCCGACACAAGTACCCGCCTATATTGATGACCGATGATTACGACACCTCGGCCAGGGGACTGACGCCCCGATGCTGATTCCCCACACCTATGCAGGGTAGAACGAAACTCTGATGCATATTATATACATGCTTTGTATTTTATTTTATTTTTTTGGGACTAAACTCGTCACTCATTCCCACCATTGTAACTCCTATAAGCCAGGATCCACAATAGTCTCCTTAGAATACGCCAAGGTTTAAACCTTGGGGTGTCCCGGGAAGCACTTTAATTGTCTTGGAACGCGCAACAAATTTAATTAGAAAGAAAAACAGAAGGAGTAAGAAAAATAAAAATTCCACTTCCCTCCCTCCTTTGCAAAGCGCAAGACACAAAAAAACATTGGCAGATCAGCCATAAAGAAGGAGACTACAACTAGGATAAGCCCAGTTGTAAAGTAAGTCACGAAAAAATATGAACAGCGCCTATTTGGGTTGTGTATGGAAAATCTGTCAAAATTCTACTGACAGTAAGCGAATGTATCCTTGAGTTGAATAGGTCATTTAATAAGTTATCGTAACCCGAAGCGCTCTAGGCTCTATGATCAAGCGGATAAGCTCTAGGCCTTATCCGCTTGATCATAGCGGATAAGGCCTAGAGCTGGTCTGAAAAGCTTTATATCCATTCTGTATCATCTTTGTTAGTGTTTAAGGACATTTATGTAGTTGAAATGGGCAAAGTACTAAAGAATTATATATTACTAGCAACCTCCGGCTTTGCACGTGTAGCTTTAAGTATTTAAATCCGACTTTTCTTAACTGTTCGAGAGTAATGTTTCCACCACACCTTATTGTTATACATTGCCTACCCCGTAAGGGTTCTGACGTGATAATATGAATAGATAAATTATTGTTTTATTGTTATATTTCCGACTCTCTAGACAAATATTATTATCATACTTGGCTTTACATTTTTTTTAAATTTAGACAACGAATTATTCCTGAGCCGTGGATGCGTTTAAAAACAAAATTTACATTTACAAACACCCAGACCGAAACAGATATTTGTGGGATACACAAAGAATTTAAGTCAAGAGTCTCCGCGAGCGTATATGAGACAAGCTATGAGAGTGGAGGAAACCAGAGAAGTCTGTAAGGAAAAAACCTGTTGGAAATCTGTACTCTCTACCTACCTACAGGAATGACATTCCGAAGTGGCGGTAGAGTCTCTGTTACTTTTCTGACGATTCATAAATACTGTAAACCATTTACATGAACAAAAAATGTTTTGATTGATCCCCGCAAGGGAACTGGCGTGATGATATAGATAGAGATAGATATATAAATAATTTTCTTGTGTGGAGGATGTCAAGCCCGCGTCAATTTGATCCAGTGAGCGGAACAGCTAGCCTAAGTGGTTAAGGAACTACTGGACTAAGCCGTCAAACCACCAAATATGCATAATTCCTAAACAACGAAAGAATATCCGTGTAGTAGGTAATTCATATTGTATTATCTCCAAAATTTTACTTTTTTTATTTGTCATATAATATCCCTAAACCTAACTTTCTCATGCTTCGTCAAATGCATCATCTAATTTTTTTTTGTATCAGTATATATAACTTCGGTATATTTCTACAATATTAACTACCTACCATAACTACCATCTTTCAAACTACATTTCTTGATAATGTTTTAATTTCAACACACAACGTTCGTTACCTTTATTTCGTCATTAAATATTTGATAAAAATACTACCAAAACAATGCCATTTCTAATATTTCATATCGCAGCTAAGACGCATGCGTCGAATTCCAACGAACACGCATGCGCGCGCAAAAGAAATATGGCGCCCGCTGCCAGATTTAAGACCTATTTCCAATAATATTTTCTTCCTAAAAGCATAATAACACCAACCTAGTTTTTACTTTTGAACTAAAAGAAAATATCTCTTTTCGGCCGGAAAATGGAAAAATGACTTTAATTTTCAAATTCGTGTGTTTTTACAGTGTGAATTGATAAAAAAAATTGATTGTGGATATTCGAGTACTGTGTTGACAGATCAGTCAGTAGTAATCAGTGAAGATGAGTGACTACAGTGTTTTATTACTGTAAATTTCAATCAAAATGACCTTAAATTAAGACTACGTATGATATAGTTCCATATGTTTTGAAAATCGTTGGTATTTGTACAGAAAATACATGGATTCAAATCAATGTTTGAAAATGGATTGTGTATTAACAGTACTTACTGGCTTAAAATAAAGAAAAATAAGTTTGAATTTCGAAGGTGAGTGAATGATATTTTATTTTTACTATAATGATCTTTTTTTGTTGATGGGACTATTGTTAAAATTAACAATAAATTGTTATAATTATCGATTGTTACCGATCATTGATTCTGTAATCAGTTGAAACACTAAATAGGTAAATCCCTATTTTTTTTATAAGATTTTATTTAACTTGCAATGTTCGTATGTCTGCCCATCTGTCTGTCTGTCTCTGTGTCTGTCTTTCCGGTTAAAATCTTGTGATCCATTTTTCAAGCAATTGTACGTATCCGATTGATCTGAAATGTGGTATGCGTATGTAGAGTTGGTGACAATGCAATAATATGGTACCATGGAGCAGGTCTGTAGCTAGAGTCGGAAGGTGGCCATTGGAACTTGTGACCCATACAACGTAACCCCCTCGTGTTTAGGCTTGTTAGATTGGTATTGACGAGTACTTTACATCTAGATGGTGTTCAGGAGCTGATAATGAAGCCAAAAGGTGGCCAATAGAACCACCCGACTACTTATTATAACCTCAACGTGTTTAGGCTCGTTGGATTTGTCTTGATGAGTACTTAAGACCTGTATGGTGTCCAAGGTCTAATGATGGAGCCGGAAAAAAGCCGTAGAAACTCCCCAACTAAGCAAAATATTATCGCTGTGTTTGCAATAAAAACTTGTTTTTAAAAAGGCATCTTAAATTAAAATTATTAGTATTACATCTCTACCTATAGGAAATATATGAGTTTAGTATTGATACATATATATTGGGAATCATAGCATTCTGATAACATTGATTTTTTTTATATAATATAAACAAAACTAAATATCAAAATTAATTACAGTAACATAATATATACTATATTCCTATATTATACCGTCACGTCTATATTCCCCAAGCGGGGGTGGCAGAGGTGTACTGAGTACACCCACGTTTCGCCGACGATGTTAGGTCTCATGTAATAGGGGGCGAGCCTATTGCCATATACCGGGCACAATTCCAAACTCCGGACTCGTACTGGGAAGTTTTCGTTAGAAAAACTACACTTGTCCGACCTAGGATTCGAACTCATGACCTCGTGATCACAAAGCGATGCGCTTTGCCACTAGACCAGCGAGGCAGTTCTATATTCATATAGTCTAAATCTATATTCATAATATAGTCCGAGTCTTATCTGAAGGACAAGTCAAGAGTTTCTGTAACCGGCGAGCGTGTATAAGACGAACTATGAGAGTGGAGGAAGCCAGAGAGGTATGTAAGGAAGGAACCTGTTGGAATTCTGTACTCTCTGCCTACCCCGCAAGGGATCTAGCGTGATGATATAAATAGATAATATATTCTATATCATCACGACAGATCCAACAGGTTCTTTTATTACACACCTCTCTGGCTTCCTCCACTCTCATAGTTCGTCTCATACACGCTCGCCGTATATTAATATTGATAAGCCCGGAGTATGGTATCCTTATGAAGCATTTATGAAGATACATTAGTGTATCTGTCTCGTTAGTCTAGTGGCAAAGCGCATCGCTTTGTGATCACGAGGTCCTGGCTTCAAATCTTGGGTCGGATATATGTAGTTTTTAACCGACTTCAAAAAGGAGGAGGTTTTTTTTTTTTTATGTATGTTCAGTGATATTTCCGTCAATTGTGGACCGATTTTGATATTTTTTTTTGCATTGGGTTCCGTATATCTCCAAGGTGGTCCTATATTAATTTTATTGACATTGGACCTTGGACTTAGAAGATACACCACGGAACTCCTTAACGACAAACAATAGGCATGTGTAAATTAAGATATTATGGGTATTACGTCAATCCTATAGGTACCCTACTATAGAATAATTCACTGGTCACTTAAATTGTAAAATAAAAATCTTTTATAAAAAAAGGTAAACCGACTTCAAAAAGCAAAAAAATAAATATTTGAAGTCGGTGCCAAGTAACCGACTGCACCAACCAGCACCGACTTCAAATATTTATTTTTTTGCTTTTTGAAGTCGGTTTACCTTTTTTTATAAAAGATTTTTCTAACGAAAAATTCTGAGTATGATTCCGGAGTCTGGAATTGTGCTCGGTATATGGCAATAGGCTCCATTGCTATTACATGGGACCAAACATTGTCGGCGAAAAGTGGGTGTACTCAGTACACCTCTTGGGGAATAAAGGCGTGACAGTACTTTATTTACTATTTAGTGTGAGAATAATTTTAATTGAAAGTGACCTTGCAATGGCGTAAGGCAGGCGCTCGTAGGGCTGTACGTCCGCGGTGTTATTACCGATCACCAAAGTTAAGCAGTGTTCGACTCGGTCGGCCTGAGATGGGTGACCGTTTGTGGCATTTTCATATTCGCGAGTCTTCGGAAGCCACGTGAAGCCGTTGGTCCCGGCTATCACAGTCGTTAAACCAAGTTTTAATTTTTATATAAAAATGTTAGCCCTACACTAGGATTTATTCCTGAGTCGTTACAAACATGAAAATACACATGTACAAATACCCAGACCGAAACAAATAAAGAATTGTTCCGTGCGGGCATCGAACCCGGGACTATTTGACAGAGTGGGCGGAGCGTCCCAAGCCCCTAACCGCTGCGCCAAATCGTCCGTCGGAAGCTTTATAGGCGGCTTGATAAACTCAAATAATTTATTTTGTATAAGCCCTGCGGGAGCACTTACAAATATTCAATTTATATTTTTTTGTATCTAATTTAACTATAAATCTACCACCGGATCGGAACACGGCCTCCACTGAGAAGATCCGGCGAAGAAACTCAGCGGGCTTGTCTTTTTTTATTTAATTCTCTTTCTGCTTTTTCCTTTAATTTTTTTTTTATCATAACATGTAATTGTACCCATACAATGTTAAGGTTACAATTAAATAGTTTATGATCTAGCTCCAGTGTGATGTACGACCGAGATACGAGACTAATGAAGTTATTTATAAAGAGTGTATGAAGGATTCCAGATGGACCAGTCCCCACAAGCAGCACCTGTTCACGAGTATGACTACTGGTGTTCCAGTACCATCACTTCCCTCGACCATATTGGACGGAAGGGAGTGACCCGCGCCAGACAGCCACCGCAAGCAAAGACATCATAGTGAGCATGACCAAACCAGAACCCCAAAGATGATGGTCAGATTGGGTCTACAAAGCAACATAAGTTCCAACAGTAGGTGGCCACAAACCTGCCTCCGTCAATCCGCACTGGGTACGCGTGGGGGAGTATAACCTAATCTCTCTTACCTGCATAGGTGAGAGAAGGCTTGGGACCGCGTGACACTAGGGTCGCGTAGTGGAGTATGACCTAATCTCTCCCACTTTAATTTCTGATAGAACGCGTTTAGCCAGCAGTGGGAAAGTTGAGGCTGATATTATGATTATTATTAAAAGAACAACGATCGAATGAATGAATGATAGAAATATCGAATGACATTCATATGAATGAATCAAGTTGTTTGCTTCGATTAACTTTAGGCAGAATTTTTGACCGCGTGCAATCAGCATATAAATGTGCATCTGAGGATATTGAATACGCATTACTCAATCACGCAAACGGCTGAACATATTAGACATATCCCTCATAGAATTAACAGCCATTGGGGCAGAAAGGTTTTCCAGTGGCGACCACGTACCGGAAACCGTTGTCGTGCCCTACAAGATGGACCGACGACCTGCTGAAGGTCCCGGAGAGAAGGTGGATGCGTATAGCACATAGCCGGTCGTTGTGGCGATGGAGAAAGGAGGAAATCCATAGGAGGCCCAGTCACGGACAGACCACTCGGAATACTAAACTTAAGTGGCAATGGGTGCGGCGCATCGCTCGTTGAACTGACGGCCGTTTGGGCAGAATGGTTCTTGAGTGCCGACCACGTACCGATAGATGTGGAGTAGGCTCCCTCCAAGACGGACCGACGACCTGCTGAAGATTGCGGGTAGAAGCACAAAACAGGTCGTTGTGGCGGTCTTTGGGGACAAGCTTTTGCCCTGCAGTGGAAGTCATTCGTCTAAAGTTAGGATTTGAACTCAGAACCTTGTATTGCTAACATCACACGTCCCGCTAAACCTGCAGACACATATTCAACGATTTCCGCATTCTATTAATAAACATAAAAGAAAATCGTAAAAGAGAACTTCAAATATTGTATCGTAAAAATATATATAACTGTTTTTATTAAATTTGAAACGCCATGCGTTTGTTTAATACTCAGCGTTGGTATTAGAATAATGTATATTTTTTTTCCCCGTCTTTTGCAAAGATTACAAGCATATATTAAACTTTTCTATCTATCTATATATCACGCCACGCCCTTGCAGGGCAGGCAGAGAGTACAAAGAACAAAAATAAACAAATACCATTCTATATAACTACACATAGTATAATAAAAAACAAGCAAGTCGTGATTTCGGGTTCAGTATTTTATTTTGGTAAAAACGGAACCTGTCTGTCCGATGCGAGAAACGGTTTAAGATGATAATAATAATATTAGCCCTGTTATGAAACTGTCCCACCGATTGGCACGGGCCCCTCGCAATCTGAGAGGGTTAAGGCCATAGTCCACCACGATGGCCCAGTGCGAGTAGGCAGACTTCACACACCTTCGAGAAACTCTTAGGCCTGCAGGTTTCCTCACGATGTTTTCCTTCGCTGTTAAAGCGAGTGAAAGTCAATTTTTAATACGCACATGCTTTTGAAAAGACAAGAGGGCATTGGTTTGAGCCCGTGACCTCTAACTTTGTAGCCCAACGGTCTAACCACGAGGCTAAATGAAATTTATGTCAATTCTTCTCTATTATAAGATATTACGAAGAAATTGAAGTCTACAGTCCTTTGAGAACATAATATAAATGTAAAATATCTCATTCAATGTAATCAAAAGATATGGACATTTAATTTAAACTTGCTCATCCAAACCAATAAGGTGCTTCCGTTGGCTTATAATCATGAAATTTGGCTAGAGGTCAGGTTTCATAGTGCAGGTAGGGGAAAGAATCCGAAAATTGTTAATTTGTTACTATATTAAACAAACAAACAGTACGTCGAATCCGAAAGCTCTCGAATTAACAATGACATATGAAAGTGGAGTAAGCTAGCAAAGTGTGTAAGGAAAGAACCTGTTGGAACTTTGTACACTCTGCCTATCCCGCGAGGGATCTGGAATGATGACATAGGCACACAAACGCAGCCAGCATTCTTGCCACCATTCGAAGCGGATGCAGTCTTTTGATTAAGTTTTTTGTCTTTTTTTCAAGTGTTTCTATGTCTAGCCTTGTCAGTGACCTTGTTATACTTAGAATTATTAAAGAAACACACCTAGGTATTAAGATATTAAAAAAAATACTCAAATTCCATGACTTATGATGAAATTAAAATGTCGACATTTAGTGCTGGTTGTGCGGGATTCTCAAAAAGTGTTTTTTTCTTTTTCTTTTTATTCAAAACATTACTTTGTTGTTTGTCAGATAAATGTTTTGCTTAACAAAAACCTACTCCACCTACATATTTAAATGGTACACTGAAAATCTAGGATTGACTTTCTGAAATCCTATTTCTGAGTACATTTTAGAATGTCATGGTATCCTATTTCCCGCCTCGCTTTCTGCTTTCTCGGATTCTAGGTTTTATTCTAGGAAAGCTATTTTCTTGTCTTTGAGTCGAAATTTGCATGTCATTTTAGGTTTTTGTGAAGAAAATATGTAAATGTTTCTTGACAAAGAAATATGGATTAAAATATAAGAAGAATAGGAAGGCGTTAAAAGCGTGTAATATATAGTTAAAGGCTTCCTATGATCCCCTTTCAGCTCTATCATCAGCCCAGTTCCATGATACCATATTATAGCATTGTCATCGATAACCTCTCCTGCAAGGTCGAAGAATCCCTTGTCTACCGGTCAGTGCAGAGCACCTCAGCGAGACACCTAGTACATGCCCTCCCTCATAGCGTCAGCTCAAGTCGAGGCCGTTCCTCCTTGGTGCCCCTTTATTTTTCCGGATAAAACTTAGCTATTTTACGCTCGCCCTCTTGATCGGTTAAGTTGCTAATGCCCCTCGGCCAACAGCGTGGATCATTTACAAACATACACACACACAAAAGGTCATTGCGACAGTTTTAAAGTCTATGTTATCATTCCAGATCCCATGCGGGGTAGGCCTTACACTTTGCTAGCTTTCTCCACTCTCATAGTTTGTCGGTGATTCGAGAGATTTGGATTCGATTAATACAATCGATTTTGTGATTCAAATCGCTCTAAAAAAGTGTGTAGACTCGAAAAAATCGTGTTTTTGATTAATCGATTTTTAATATACTTAGTAGGTACCTGAGGATTACTAGCGAAACACTCTTGCACCTATCCAATCAGTACTGCTTATGCAATCAGGTATGAGATATATTTTTTTCATAAAATTGTTAAAAAATTATCAATTTGACTTTCATAACGGCCCAAAGTAACGCTTTTAAGGTGAGTAAATGGAGCGAAAGTGATGATGAAATTAATTTGGCCGCCTCCAAAAAGGAGTTAAGCAGTTGCCCAGGGTCCTTATTCGCTATGACCAACTAACTCGTAACGCGGGACGTTACGATTAGTTCGTGAAATGAGCATTTAATGGAACTCTAATGCAGGATTGTTGCGAATATCGCATCAGCATCGTTCACATCCGCATTGATCGATGCTGATATTGTATGCTGATGTGTACGGCACGTGATTGATAGTTTTGACCAATCATAGTGCCTCCTACCTCTGGTTTTTGAATTTACTCGTAAAATAATTTTAATTCAAAAAATATTTTTAAGAACAAGCTTTTATAGCAAAAACAGAATGGAGAAATTTGCTTAATTGGGTAGTTTAATTGGCCATATCAGACCTTGGACATCATCTAGATCTATATTACTTGAGAAGACAAATCTACCGAGCCTAAAAATGACGTTGTTATGCTTAGCTATTGGGTAGTTCCATTGGTCACCATCCACCCCCGTCATCTAGGTGTACAGTATTCGTTAATACCAATCCGACGAGACCAAATACGGTGGGTCTATGTTACTTATTATTATGTCTTCGGTGGCCACCTATTGGTTTCATAATCAGATCCTGAACACCATCTAGTTGTATAGTCAATACCAATCTGACAACCCTAAACACAAGGGAGTTATAATGATTAGTTAATATGTTCCTATGATCACTTTCCGACTCCATCATCAGACCAGCTCCATGATACTATATTGTTGCATTGTCACCAAAATAACATACGTATGCCAAATTTCAGTTCAATCTGCAAGTGCTTGAGCGCATCACAAGGAACTGGAAAGACAGACAGACGTAAGAACAGTGCAGGTTAAATAAAAGATTGCACAAAACACAATTGCACAAGACTGGAGAGTGTGCTTATTTATATGTGCTAATATGTCTTCCCCCCATGACATGTGACAATATGGAAGAAATGCAAATCAAAAAACAAACAGGCTGACTCTACTTACTCTACCCTAACTTTCGAAAAATGCAGAAAAGCACCTATCTTGAAGTACCTACCTATGCATTTTTAGACTTATATCATTGTATATAAGAATATTAACAACACAACGAATACTTTTAGTTATTTAGGAGGAAAATCGTAAGGATCAATAAACTTTTCCGAATCTATATATTAATGCGTGAAGCAAAAACTATGTACACATTTTTACGAAAATTGCGCGGACGGAGGAGTATGAAATTTCCCACACTTATAGTTTATATAGAGAAGGAGTGCAGAATGCTAATATTTTTTTTAAATTATGCATAAAACATACATTAAATCAATGAAAAAAAACATTACACACACTACCATGTATTTGACACAATACACGTCAAATTGATGTTTGTCTTTTATATTATTTGTCTATAGTCTTACTGAATGTCAAACATAAGCAGCAAACGATGAAAGAGTAGGTCGAATATCGACCTATGGGCGACCACTAGTTAAAATAATTTGATAATTGAACCGGTACGACAGACAGACAGATCCTGGTGATCCTGGTTAGTATATTAAGCCAATGTTACAAAACTATTGCATTGTTATCGGTCCATGATACGTGTACCAAGTTTCAAGTTAAGCGGACGCCTTGAAGTTGGTGAAAATTACGTTGAACGATTCCGTTACGTAGATAGTTCAGGTCAAGCTAAAGCGTTCGTCGCGATAAAAGCGCAATTAAAATGTATTGGAATCAGCAACATCCTCCGCTGGTGTCAACTTCAAAAGACCAGCATCAGCATCAACCCTGCTTCGGTAGTAGACCGAATACATGATAAAGTAATCGTAACACGTCGCGTTTGGTTACAGCGAATAAAGCCCAGGATTTTAATCGCGTTATTTTAGCGGGTGCTGGAACAATAGGTATTGTGACGGCGGTATTGTTTTTGAAGGCAAGTCTTGGCGTGTTCTTTATAGATTAGAAAACTTTTGATTCTGTAAATAAATAAATATTAGATTTCAGCTTAGAAATAATAATGGTGGTATTTTGGTGGCCTATGTTTTTTTGAAAAAAAAAAGTATAGTATGGCTCGTTGGTCTAGCGACGCATTGTGCTACCAATCGCGAGGTCCTAGGTTCGAATCGCTGAAGCGCTATTAAGTTGGTGCAGCGCATTAGCGCAGTGGTTAAGGGCTTAGCCCGCCCCGCCCACTGTGTCTAATAGTCGCGGGTTCGATTCCCGCACGGGACAAATCTTTGTGTGATCCACAATTATTTGTTCCGGTCTGGGTATTTGTGTATGTGAATTTTCATGTTTGTAAACGCACCCACGACACAGGAATTAATCCTAGTGTGGGGCAACGTTTAAAAAAAAAAAAAATAAAAAGAAAAAGAAAGAAATATTAACAGTAAATGTATTTATTTAAAATGTGAAAATTAACAATTTAACATTTATTCTGATTGAAAGCTTACGTTTACATTTACAACAAAAGTAGATCTATTAATTCTGAAAAATAACCATAGGAATATCTAAACTTACCATAACAAAAAAATGTTTACTTTTTCACAACAATATTATACATTCTAAAATCAATTAATTCTCACAAAAACTCTATTAAATAACTCAACTTACTACAGCCAAAAAAATGAATCAAATACTTTTTAATAACACGCAAAGTTCTCTATCGAAAAAGTTATTTCTATGGGGTTGCCATTTGAAACAATCTACTGTAGCATAATGGTATCATATTGAAAGGAGGGGAGAAGTTTTGAGTTAATTCACTCATCCCTTATCCTAAGAAGGTTATGAATTTTTCCTTTATTTTTGTGTGTCTCATGCCGTTATCATTTCATAGAATAACAACTCTCATATCTATTCCACGTGTAGAAAAAGTTACTTATATGTATCTATATCATCACGCCAGATTCCTTGCGGAGTAGAACATGAAAATGAAATGGAAAAATATTTAGACTGCCTCGTTAGTCTGGTGGCAAAGCGCATCGCTTTGTGATCACGAGGTCCTGGGTTCAAATCCTAGGTAGGACAAATGTAGTTTTTCTAACGAAAAAATTCCCAGTATGAGTCCGGAGTCTGGAATTGTGCCCGGTATATGGCAATAGGCTCGCCCCTTTTACATGGGACCTAACATCGTCGACAACGTGGGTGTACTCAGTACACCTCTGCCACCCTCTCTGGGGAATATAGGCGTGACGGTGATTTTTTTTTTTTGAAAAATATTTTTTCAGCACAGCAAGCATACAGGAATAAAAAAAACAAACAAACTAAGAATAAGATACTCTTAAAATGAGATAGTTCCATAAGTATTGTTTCCATAAGTATTGCTGTGCGAAAAGGTGTTTCGCTCAGCATGTGCTTGACTGGAGACTCCTGCAACGCTGATTTAAAGCCAAACCCCTCTTCGAACGGTTTTTACGTTATACTACCCTGAATGGTGACGTACTCGCAAATACTATGGACACGGTAAACAAATATCGCATATGTAATAAATACAGAAATAAGCAAGTACAATATAAATTAGAAAAGTTATAAATTAATAAAAAAATGCGCGTTAAGTGAGTGGGAGGCGTTTCAATCCCATGAAACCGGTTTATGGCATGTGGCATTTCGGCCAGGTTCTTTACTTACAGGACCCTTATTTGCTATGACCAAATGCGGTCGGTCACAATATCTACATGTAATGATCGTGTAATGGTAACCTATATGCTACTGGAGTACATGAAACGTCGTGATGTTCGTGACGTTTGCCGTCGCGCCGAGCGGGGCTGGGTTGTGTGGTGTTTCCCGTACATTTCAGTACATTACAACTTCCCTTCCACGCTACCGTCGCGCTCCCGTCGCACTACGTCGGCTATGTGGCGAATCCTTTAAGGTTTAGTTAAATAGCCGACGGTTCGCGACGGAAGCGCAACGCAAGCGCTCGGCTACGTTCGGTCGTTACGTTTGCCGTTGCGCCGAGCGAGGCTGCGCTGTGTGGCATTCCCCGTACTTTTTAGTACATTACAACTTCCCAAGACACGCCACCGTCGCGCTCCCGTCGCACTACGTCGGCTATGTGGCGAATCCTTTAAGGTTTAGTTAAATAGCCGACGGTTCGCGACGGAATCGCGACGCAAGCGCTCGGCTACGTTCGGTTGTGACGTTTGCCGTTGCGCCGAGCGAGGCTGCGCTGTGTGGCATTCCCCGTACTTTTCAGTACATTACAACTTCCCAAGCCACGCCACCGTCGCGCTCCCGTCGCACTACGTTGGCTATGTGGCGAAACCTTTAAGGTTTAGTTAAATAGCCGACGGTTCGCGACGGAAGCGCGACGCAAGAGCTCGGCTACGTTCGGTCGTGACGTTTGCCGCCGCGCCGAGCGGGGCTGCGCTGTGTGGCATTCCCCGTACTTTTCAGTACATTACAACTTCCCAAGCCACGCCACCGTCGCGCTCCCGTCGCACTACGTCGGCTGTGTGGCGAAACCTTTAAGGTTTAGTTAAATAGCCGACGGTTCGCGACGGAATCGCGACGCAAGCGCTCGGCTACCTTCGGTCGTGACGTTTGCCGCCGCGCCGAGCGGGGCTGCGCTGTGTGGTGTTTCCCGTAAATTTCAGTACATTACAGGTCCCCAAACCGCGCTACCGTCGCACTGCATCGGCTTTGTGGCGAAACCTTAAACGATCATTTCAATAAGTTTTCGTAACGTGGCGCGTTAAATTTTTAACTTTGACTTTGAATAGGGCCCGTGTTGGTGCTAAACTCTCTAGTAGGTATAATTGCTGTCATTTATTGGATTTCAAGGAAAGAAAATGTTGGATCTCTGTACTCTCTGCCTACCCTGCAAATAATCTTGCGTGATGATATAGGTAGACACATATTTGTTCAGGTTTCCGTGGTTGCTTATCACGTATACAAAATCCAGTAAGCAAAGCCGCGGGCAAAATCTGGTCCTACTAATAGTATAAATGTTAAAGTTTGTATGGGTAGATGTTTGGATGTTTGTTACTCAATTACCCAAAACCAGCTGAACGGATTTGGATGAAGTTTGGCACACAGATAGTTTAATACTTGGATTAACACATAGGATATGTTTTGTCGTGGATATGATTTCTTTGGATAGTCGTTAAGCTAAGTTGGAAGCCTTAAAGGCGGCTTGATAAGTTCCTACAGCAGGTGGCCACAAACCTGCCTCCACCAATCCGCACTGGGTTCGCGTAGTGGAGTATGACCTAATCTCTCTCACCTCGATTTGTGAGAGAAGGCCTTTGCCCAGCAGTGGGCAGTATAGGCTGATATTATATATGTTTTATCTCGGAAAAATGTTAGGTTTCTCTCTAAAGTTAACGCAGACGAAGTCGCGGGGAGAAACTACTAATAAATAAACCACACAAGTAACTAATAAATCTGGGCAATAAAATAAAATGCAGCCAACAATAAACTATAGTATGCAATAATACTAAATGTTTAGTTTCACAGGCAATTCTAGCCTGGAATTAGCTAATGTCGATTCGTTAGGGCAATAAAGTTGACCCTGATAAATCTAGACTAATAAAAAAAGGAATGATAACCTAGTGGTTAGACCGTTGGACTGAAAAGTCAGATGTCTCGGGTTCCAACCCAGGCACGCACCTCTGTTTTTTGAAACATGTGCGTGTTAACCATTAACTATCACTTGCTTTAACGGTGAAGGAAAACATCGTGTGGAAACCTGCATGCCCTAAGAGTTTCTCGAGGTGTGAAGTTCGCCAACCTGCACTGGGCCAGCGTAGTGGATTATGGCCTATACCCTCTCCGTTTGAGAGCAGACCCGTGCCCAACGGTGGGACAGTTTCTTAACAGGGCTAATAATATATATTATCCTCCTAAGATACACGTCTGCGTACTTAGTTTAGGGGTCAGAAAAAAATAACAAAAACTTAGTCTTGACTTGTACAACCTGTTGTAATTATGTTTTCTATTATGCACAAATAAATGTTATTCATATATCTATATATTAATACGTGAAGCAACAACTTTGTTCAGCTTTTTACGAAAATTGCGCGGACGGAGGAGTATGAAATTTCCCACACTTATAGCTTACATAGGAGTGGGAGTGCAGAATGCTTATATGTTTTTAAAATTATGTATAAAACATACAATGGAAAAAACATTACACACACTACCATGTATTTGACACAATACACGTCAAATTGATGTTTGTCTTTAATATTAATTGTCTACAGTCTTACTGAATGTCAACATAACCAGCAGACGATGAAAGAGTAGGTCGAATATCGACCTAGGGGCGACCACTAGTTATTATTATTTTATTATAACTACCTCGTTGGTCTAGTGGCAAAGCGCCGCGCTTTGTGATCACGAGGTCCTGGGTTCAAATCCTAGGTCGGACAAATGTAGTTTTCTAACGAAAAGTCCCAGTATGAGTCCGGAGTCTGGTATTGTGCCCGGTATATGGCAATTGGCTCGCCCCCTATTACATGGGACCTAACATCGTCACGCCTATATACCCAAGCAGGGGTGGGAGAGGTGCACTGTGGACACTCACTTTTCACCGACGATTTTAAATTCCATGTAGGGGGTGAGACTATTGCTTTATACCCAGCAAAACTCCATACAAACGGACAAACGAGACGAACTATGAGAGTGAAGCCAGAGAGGTCTGTAAGGAAAGAACCTGTTGGAACTCTGTACTCTCTGCCTACCCCGCAAGGGAACTGGCGTGATGATAGATAGATAGATAGAAAACTCCAGATTCCGGACTGATACTGGAATATTTCTATAGGAAAACTTTACTTTGTACTGTTTACACTCACTTGTGTTCGACTATGATAGGTCTCATGTACCTAATAGGGGGTGAATCTATCGCCATTAAACTTTTTTTCAGACACAATTTCAGTGCCCGGACTAATAGTGGGTATTTTACGATAGAAAAACTACATTTTTCCAACCTAGGGTTTGAACCTAGGACCTCGTGATAGCAACGCGTATTATTCGCATCTAGGCCAACGGGGCAGACAATAAATATACTAGAATAATCTTATCTGTCTATATTATCACGCCAGATCTCTTGCCGAGTAGGCAGAGAGTACATATTTCCAATAGATTCATTTCTTCTTCTTACAGATCTTTTTTTTCAGTCTAGATTTACTAAAGTAAATATTGTCTCTCCGAACCGTATAACGACACTTTTCAAAAATGTGCTTAGAGGTTCGAATCCGAGGTCTGACCAAGTTTAGTTTTTCTGTGGAAAAATTCTTAGCATTAGTCTGAAGTCTGAGGTTGAATCCGGTATAATTGGCTCGGTCCTTTACATACTAGGACCTACCATCGTCAGTCAAAAACGGGTGTATATCATCAGAGAGTACAAATTTCCAGCAAGTCCCTTCCTTACACATCTCTCAGACTACAATTATTATAGTATGTATTCTCTCCCCAAACCTTATAACGATATGACTTAAAAATGTGAGATCCTGGTGTTCGAATCAAAGTTTAGTTTTTTTATCCCAAAATTCTCGGTATCGGTCTGGAGCCTGGCGGTGTATTCGGTATAATTGAATCGCTCCCTTTTATACTGGGACCGAACATCTTCAGCAAAAATCTTTTAAAAAAAAAGGTAAACCGACTTCAAAAAGCAAAAAATAAATATTTGAAGTCAGTGCTGGTTGGTGCAGTCGGTTACTTGGCACCGACTTCAAATATTTATTTTTTGCATTTTGAAGACGGTTTACCTTTTTTTTTTTAAAGATTTTTATTTTACAATTTTAAGTGACCAGTGAATTATTTAGTAATATTTATATACCGATATTATATTATTTTGCTAAGTTGTAAAGTAAGGTACCTACAGGATTAATATAATGACTATAATAACGGAATCTATACATTCGTGCTGTTCGCCGTTAAGGAGTTACCTCTTGTATCTTCAAAGTCCAAGGTCCAATACCAATAACAATAAATACTGCTTAGTTCTATAGTACCCTACTATAGGATTGACGTAATACCCATAATATCTCAATTTACACATGCCTATTGTTTGTCGTTAAGGAGTTCCCTGGTGTGTCTTCTAAGTTCAAGGTCCAATGCCAATGAAATTGAAATGGGACCACCGCGGAGCTATACTAAACCCAATGCAAAAAAATCATCAAAATCGGTCCACAATTGACGGAAATATCGCTGAACACACATAAAAAAAAAAGCATAAATACAACCGAACATAGAACCTCCTCCTTTTTGAAGTCGGTTAAAAACGGGTGTACTCAGTACACTTTTGTGTGTGTGTGTGTGTGTGTGAATGATCTACGCTGTTGGCCTAGCTAGCTCAAGGGCCCTTAAGGAGGAACGGCCTCGGCATGGGCAGTCGCTATGGGGGAGGGCATATACTAGGTGTCTCGCAGTAGTGCTCTGCACCGGCCGCCGGGCAAGGGATTCTTCAACCTCGCCGGCGAAATCGGTATCTGTTCCTGTGTGCGGTATCTGTTTCCGATAGAAGGGATGTAAGGGTATCGGGGGGGTTGGTGAGAACATGCCTTGGACGGAGTTAGGTTCGTAGTCGGCAGGGGCTACGATTAGCGGATTCCTATGTTAGAATGCGTTCGCGAAATATCGGGTTGTCGCCTTTTTAATAAAGGCGCGAATAGGTCGAGACCGAGTTCGAAAATTCAGTATACCTGTACTACCTTTGTTTGAGAATGTAAGCGCGTTTTTTTATAATTCAATTTTTCAATTTAAGATACAGCCAAGTATTATTTTCTAGCACATTTTTCAGCGCTCGAGCATCAGTAATAAAGTATCCTCCATTTTATGCTGAATCCATACGTCGCAAAATGGCGGACATTTAACGATGACGTCATAAACATGGACGTTCGAATCCAATTGTTATCGGACCGGTTCGAATGACGATAAAATTGACAATAAACGTATTCATAGCCTGTTTGTACGGCTATTATGTTCTTTGAGACTGTCATCGGATCTCCTTAAGAAAATCCACATATTTCATAAGAAGGTTCAAGGCCAAACAAAGGTCAAAGAATTGCTTTGCTCGGAGTTTTTATAATAGATCAAACCAGATACATGAAGATCCACAGAAGAATCAAAGTTACCCACATATCTGAATAAAAGCTGCTGATAAAAGCTGGATGCTGGATGCGACAGCACAAAACCGGCCGTTGTTGCGTTCTTTGGGGTAGGAGGAGGGGGGGCTACTTCTTGCAGTAGCTCTCTTTCAGCTGATTATGTGTGAAGATTTCTAAAGTGCTCATAAAAGCTGGATGCTGGATGCGACATCACAATGCCGTTTGTTGTGGCGATCTTTGCGGGAAGCCTTTATCGTGTAGTAGACCTCTTTCGACTGAAGATGTATGATGATTGAAAGTAGTGGTCGAACATATTCAGAAGTATGAGAGACAGTGTAGGAAAAGGTGACTTACCCATTAGGGCGGAGAGGATTGGAGTAGGATAATATCTTTACTACGATTAAGTTTTTTCCCCCTTTATAATAATAATAATAATATCAGCTTATTCTGTCCCACTGCTGGGCAAAGGCCTTCTCTCGCATAACGAGGTGACAGAGATTAAGTCATACTCCACCACGCGGACCCAGTGCGGATTTGCGAAGGCAGGTTTGTGGCCACCTGCTGTTGGAAATTATCAAGCCGCCTATAATGCTTTCAGCTTGGCTTTACGACTGGAACCAACAGTTTAACGTGCTTTCCGAAGCACGGAGACGCTCGAATATGAAAAAACCACAAACGGTCACCCACCTCAGGCCGACCAAGTGAAACGCTGCTAAACCTTGGTGATCAATAAGAAAACCTTGCACAGCGCTACGAGCGCCTTCATTAACCAGATTATTTTTTTTATGTTCTATATCATCTATATCATCACGCCAGATCCCTTGCAGGGTAGGCAGAGAGTACAGAGCTCCAACAGGTTCTTCCCTTACATACCTCTCTGGCTTCCTCCACTCTAATAGTTCGTCTCATACACGCTCGCCGGTTACGGAGACTCTTGGCCATGTTAATGAACATTAATAATATTTACAGTTGAAAAATAAGAATATTTACGAGTACATTAAAAAACAAAATCACCTTAAAAGTTAAAAAAAAACAACTTATCGAACAAATCTTGTCCACGCGGCATAGTGGCAAGAATGCAAGCTGCATTCTCTCGCTGGATGTTCAAACGTATCTTTTGGCCAAGGAACGAGCCAGCCCTCATGTCACCTGAGGAAGCGACCAGTCTTGGTGCTAACTTCTTCAAAAAACCTTATGTACTGCAACTCCATGGGCCCGGCGTCTCAAAAGCAAACGGCACAAATATATAACTATTACTATTTAAAGCGTATTTGCGCCGCTTGCCCAAATCCGCTTCTTCTGCCGCAGCTCCCTCAACAGATACAGACTCCTTAAGGTTGGACGGTTCCAGTGTATTGACATGTGGTGTTCGATACACCGGCCCGTCCAAGTTACCAAGGAATCAGCGTTATGTTATCAGGTCTCTTGCCATCATAAAGGAATATCCCCAAGGGCTCCAGAACCGGAGGAACATTAATGGTGGCAAGAGACATAGAGCTCGGACTTTTGCGACTTGAGGGTCCATGGAGTATTATATATATTATCACGCCAGTTCCCTTGTGGGTAGGTAGTATTATATATCGAGTATTAATATATTTACCTATTACACAAAATTACTGTCTCGTTGGTCTAGTGGCGTAGGGTGTTATTAGTGATCACATAGGTTAGGTAGGTCCTCGGTTCTAAGCCAGATAAAGTGACATAGGTTTCTATTGAAAAATGTACAGTAGCAGTTCGGATTCTGGAAAGAAACTTCTGCCGAAAGAAAAGTGATCTCTTTCAATCTATCTATATCATCACGCCAGATCCCTTGCAGGGGTAGACAGATAGTACAGAATTCCAGCTGTTTCTTTCCTTACAGACCTCTCTGGCTCACTCCACTCCTGTAGTTGGTCTCAAACACGTTTTCCGGTTACGGAGACTTGGCCTTCAGATTTAATTGGTCATGGTAAGATAGTCTACGTCTTTTTCGGTACCTACATTCTTCCACTTTTGAATTGTATATGAGTTTTGATCTAGGAAAGCGAAAGCTAAATCCTTACTTAGTCGAGAGAGGATCACTTTCCTAGATCAACACACAAAAAAGTCGACTTTTCTTTTTGAAAAAAAAAACGTAGCCCCACAGTAGGAATTATTCCTGTATCTTTGTAAACAAATATTTGAGGGTCACACAAAGATTTGTCCCATGCATGAATCTAACCCGCGACTTCTTTATTCAGTGGGCGAAGCGACTCATGCTCTTAGCCACTGGACTGAGACGTTCGTCTTTGATTTTAAAACGGATTGTTGAACATTATCTGAATTCTCACAATAAAGCAGTCGGAGGTAAATTAATTTATACCCTTTCAGTGATCTGAATGCGGCTGTGATTAAGTGTAGCGAAAAAGATACAAGCGATGTTTATAAACGTTTGCTTGGGTTGCCACGTCTAGTGGCGAATAATGCGCGTAACAATGGTGGGCATGGTAGTTGGTTCAAATTCTAGGTACAAAAAATGTTTTTTTTCCGGTATCAGTACGGAGTCTGGCATTATGTCCCCTACAATGGCAATAACCTCGCCCCCTTTTACATGGGACCTAACATTTTTGCGTCGGCGTAAAGTACAGCAGCAGTAAATCAACTCTGCCACCCCCGCTTGGGGAATATAGGCGTGACCTATTGGATGTTTGTCACTCAATCACGCCAAAAAGGCTAAGAATTTGGATAATTTGGCATACAGTTTATTTCCTGGATTAACTCATTAACACCGTAACCCGCGAGCGTGTATGGAAATAGTACGTCCCGAGAGTGGAGGAAGCCAGAGAGGTCTACACCGTCACGCCTATATTCCCCAAGCGGGGGTGGCAGAGGTTTACTAGTACATCCACGTCTCGCATACGATGTTAGGTCCCATGTAATAGGGGGCGAGCCTATTGCCATATACCGGGCACAATTCCAGACTCCGGACTTGTACTGGGAAGTTTTTCTTCAGAAAAACTACACTTGTCTGACCTAGGATTTGAACCCAGGACCTCGTGATCACAAAGCGATGCGCTTTGCCACTAGACCAACAAGGCAGTAAGGTAAGGCCAGAGAGGTATGTAAGGAAAGAACCTGTTAGAACTCTGTACTCTCTGCCTACCCCGCAAGGGATCTGGCGTGATGATATAGATAGATAGAACACATAGGATACTTTTTATCCTGGAAAAGTGTTGTTACTGTCTAAAGTTAACGCGGATGAAGTCCCGGGCAGAACCTAGTTTACTATATTATTGACTGACTTCGATGGAGCAGTGACTTAATAAAAAAATAATTTCACTATTATTATTCAATTCATTGTATCCAGTAACTGCCTCGTTGGTCTGGTGGCAAAGCGCATCGCTTTGTGATCACGAGGTCCTGGGTTCAAATCCTAGGTCGGACAAATGTAGTTTTTCTAACGAAAAATTCCCAGTACGAGTCCGGAGTCTGGAATTGTGCCCGGTATGTGGCATTAGGCTCGCTCCCTATTACATGGGACCTAACATCGTCGGCCAAACGTGGGTGTACTCAGTACACCTCTGCCACCCCCTCTGGGGAATATAGGCGTGACGATGTATCCAGTAAGATAAGGTAAAAAATTATAAATCGCTATTTTGTAGATGATATTTTGTGATTTGCACCCGTCGAAATAAACTGCGCTACTCGTTCCGCTAAACTCAGACCCCAAACAGGTTCATTTCCGAAAGCATAACAATAGAACCAATGTTTAGAGGTCAAAATGTCAGGCCTATTTAAATTTTGTCTATACCCGCCTATTGAAATTCAACCCGGAAGAGTCCTACTTCCGACAAGTTTTACAAAGGACAAATTAATTGAAGCGATAACTGATATTTGTTTTGTTTTAGAGATGTTCTTAGGGCCCGTTTTTTTTGTCGAAACGCGACGCGTTACGATATATTCGTAAATTAATGTCGTAATAGTATTCTTCACGCTTATATTCCCCAAACGAGGGCGGTAGAGGCGTACCGTGTACACTCACTTGTGGTCGGCTATGTTAGGTCCCATGTACCACAGTACCAATTTCAGTCCCTGGACTGATAGTGAGTATTTTTCGATAGAAGAACTACATCTGCCTCGTTGGTCTAGTAGCAAAGCGCATTGCTTTGTGATCACGAGATCCTGGGTTCACATCCTAGGTCGGACAAGTGTAGTATTTCTAACGAAAACTTCCCAGTACGAGTCCGGAGTCTGGAATTGTGCCCGGTATATGGCAATCGGCTCGCCCCCTATTACATGGGACCTAACATCGTCGGCGAAACGTGGGTGTACTCAGTACACCTCTGCCACCCTCGCTTGGGGAATATAGGCGTGACGGTGTGTGTGTGTAAAAACTATATTTTTCAGGCCTAGGATTTGAACTCAGGCCTAGTGTTATAAAAATGAGCTCTGAAATCGAGTGTTAAGCGCTAAGTCGACGCTCACGAGCGTTGAAACACGTAGAAGACGTTTTAAGCGCCCACTCGAGCGTTTTTACAACACTACCCAGGACCTATTTAGCGCTTCGCACATGATTCGCTACAAGACCAGCAAGACATTTGTGTGAAAACAACAAACATTTGTGTAACCCACAAATATTTATTTTGGTCTGGATGTATCAGTATTCAAATTTCATGTAAACGCCCACCCACGATACAGGAATAATTAGTGTTGTAAAAGCGCTCGGGTCGCCGCTTAAAACGCTCGCGTTTCTACGTGCTTCAACGCTCGTAAACATCGACTCAGAGCTAAAAGCTCGACTTCAGCGCTCATTTTTACAACACTAGGAATATTTCCTAATATATATAAGGGCTACGTTCTTAGTGTTTTTCACGAGACATGGGTACGGTGACGTTTCATCAAATTCCATTTCACTCATTTTTCATTGTGGAATATTTAAAATAGGGAATTCAGAAAATAAACAAACATAGAAAGATAAACTAAATATATCGTCGCGTACATCGTCGCTCCACCTAGTTAGAGGGCGTCCCACACTACGTTTTCTGAGCCGCGGTCTCCACTCAAGAACACGTCTACCCGAACGGTTATCGGACATTAAAATTAAAATCGATTCGTTTACCATTAGAAATTATCTCGATACGATTTTTCAATCGATTCTATTTCATTCAATTTCATCATTACCAGATTTCTAGAATCGTAAAAACCCAAACGTCACCCCACTCATGTATCGTGAAAAAGACTATAATAAAAATATCGTGCATGCGCCATGTTGACACATTGAAATAGGCGGTTTCGTGAAAAAGACTATAAACATTTAGTTATTCTTGTACTTCATACTAGACAAGCTACTTCAAAAAAAAAATAGCGCCGAACTTGACGACCGCGGCGTTAACAGGGATGTTTGTGTTTTCATAGATAGTAAAATCTTTTATTTCTCGAGTTTTTTATACAGCCTGTCAGTGCGCACGAAGGCATATTTTTGTGAAAAACTAACCACTCGAATGTGTCACGTTCCGAGGACCTAGCACACAATGAGCTAGAGTGTATGCACTCTAACTTTTGCTACAAAATAAAATGAGTTATGTTTTTAAAAAACAAATTGTCTACATCACTATTTCAAATGCTGTCAAGTGTACCTACGTTGTTCCAAATTCGAAACACGTAGCATAGGTGAGGAACAAGCATCCGAGTGACATATTGGAACTCGGGAACAGTTCCAATTTAATTGAACAGAAGCTGCCCACTTGGAACACTGAAGTGTAGCGAAATTGGACCGGACGGGACAAAGTGGCACGCGATGCTAAACTATTGATTGGTTTTTGGCGTTTTATTTAAAACTAGCTGAACCCATGACTCGACGTAATTTTCAGGCATATTTAGGCATTTTGTAGACGATGTCACTTTTCATGCAAGAACCACAGTGAAAGCAGGGTAAAGGCAGTCAAAATGCGAGCTCTGCAGGAGCTGTGACCGACCGCGTTCGCAACAGCGTTATAGGTATGAAACAAAGTATTAGTGTAACCAATTAATACTTTTGCTCGTGCCTTTGTCTGCGTATTTTTTGACTCAAAAAGTACCGTTTGTCTTACTTCAGGATGCAATTTCCTAGTTAACTTAAAAACAAAATATTTCCTAGCTAAATTTTAATAAAATCTGCTCAGCGGCGTAAAAAGTAACAGATAAACAGAGTTACTTATACATTTATAATATTAGTATGGATTGATATGAATTTCCTATACTATGATATGATGATAATTGTATTGTACTGAACTATATAGGAGATGACACAGCTCAAATGTGCTCGATGGGTGCAGCCATGCCAAGTTGTGTGTCATCGCGTGTATAATTTACAAATTTATCGACCTGTGCGAAAAGATTTTAATCGAAAGCTTATATATACGACCATCCTACAAGATAAAAAGGAACGCATTTACGCAAGATCTAAATAAAGGAAATATCTTTTAAATGCGACCTATATAAAGTAAACGTATCCATCATATGAGACCTATATAAAGGACATACGTATACTACAAGCAGAACTCGGAAGCCTCGCGAGGCTATTACAAGTTTATGCGCACGTGCTGTGCCTCGGTATGCTTAGTACACGGTATTATGCATTCGAAGCATAAAGCCTATTGTGTTTTTGATGCGCCACTTCGCGACGCATCCGGTTTTCCACGGCTGACTACACTTGGTTACTTTGCTGGATCTCACGTTTGAAAAGAACAGTTAAAACGACTACACAGACTGTTGTTTGGATTTATAGGTAGCAGTAATGCTAATATTGACCACAAATTCATAGACTGCCACGTTGGTCTAGTGGTAAAGTGAATTGTGCCCGGTATATGGCAATAGGCTCGCCCCCTATTACATCGCACCTGACATCGTCGGTGAAAGGTCGATGTACTCAGTACACCTCTGCAACCCCCGCTTGGGGAATATAGGCGTGATGGTGTTTTTTTAAATCATATAAAAAATGAGTGCGACTAAAACTTGGGCCCTGAGAGTTCCGTACGCCCCTTAATGCCCCTATTTTATATTTTATCTTATTCTAGAATTTTTGTTTGTTACATATTACAAACCTTAAAAATTTATCAACACGTTTTATAGCCCAATGACGTCGGTGCTATCTTGTTTAGTTGAGAGGTTTCTGTGGCTACCTTCTGGCTCAATCATCAGACCGTAGACGTAGTGTGTAGTAGTGTGTAGGGCTATAGCACTATCTAGGACAAATCCAACGAGTCCAAACAAGATGGCGCCTTGTTCATTTGAAGCCAAATAAAGGACACATATTTTCTTATGTGAGCTACATAAAGGACATAGGGACATGTAGGCTATTACAAGTTTATGTGCACGTGTCGTGCCTCAGTTTGCTTGGAACACGGTATAATGCATTCGAAGCACAAAGCCTATTGTGTTTTCCGATGAGCCACTTCACGACGCATCCGGTTTTCCACGGCTGACTACACTTAGTTACTTTGCTGAGTCTCACGTTTTAGAAGAGCAGTTTAGCAGTTAATACACCTATTTATCACCTTGAAAAACACAAAGAAACTATCTTGATTAGTTGAGAAGTTTTTATAGCTACCTTTCAGCTCAATCATCAGACCCTGGACACCATGTAAGGCTGTACGCTGCAGGTTTTCCACTTCCGGTTTTAGCTGACTATACTTAGTTACTTGGTCTCACGTCTCAAGGGTCTTACGTTTTACAAGAGTATAGCTATATTTACGGACTGCTGCGTAACCTAACGAAATTTAAAGGAGTTGAGTTGGATGCCTAATGCGCGGCTTGATAGATGCCTTTCAATTGAAGGTGGCCAGACTCTTGATTTGCATTCTCGCGGTATTTACAAAAGTCAAGTTAGGTTAGAGGCTTGATAAGTTCTAACAGCAAGTGGCCACAAACCCGCACTGGGTCCGATTCATGGAGAACTATGTTCTTTTTCCAGTAGAACAATATAGGTTGATTTATAAACTATTCACAGGAGAACTGGCAAAACTGAACAGATATGAATGAAAAAAACATAAGTATAAACAAGGATTTAAAAACTCGGGTTAAAGAACACATAGCTGACCTAAAACACCGTCGCTCAAAGAAGTCTGCAGTCTGTGAACATGTCCTTGACCGCACCCGCCATAACATCAGATTTGACCACAAATCCTCGTGAAAGAACACCGATTCCTACCAAGGATGGTTCGCGAGGCTATTGAAATTAAAAAAAACATCCTAATTTCAATAGCGAAGATGGCTGGGTGCTTCCATCGACTTGGGATCCGGTAATTAATATAATCAAATCCAAAACCAAGCATAAGACTGCAAGACCTCAAGACACCTTGAGCTAATTCTGCGTAGATCGGTCCAACAAAAATAATTAAGAAGTTTGAGGGTACCCCGGAACAACTATGCCTTTTGGACGTCTAACACCTCAGTCTCTCCCGTGATCATGGGTGCTGCAAAGCACTCGAAACGTCGGGAACTTAAAAATCAAAAATAAACCGCGATAAAAAATCCGAAAAATAGTTTTATTTCAAACATTTTTTTTTAAATTCAGATACATATTGTATGTTTTTATTGCAAATACTGGGACTCCGAATTGCTATTGAATAATAGATAGAAAACTCCCAAAAACACTATCTCGAAGGATTCGAACCTAAGATCTTGTGATCGTTAGCCACAATCTACGAGGCAGTCTACTACTCGAAATAATTATTCAGCCACCGATCTGCCCGATATCTAGAATAGACGAGGCAATTAACAGAAGCTGCTATCTTACTATTAAGCGCTATTTAGCTAGGTTCTAAGCCCCTTTGACGGGTATAACTAAGAGGCATTTAATATGCAGTGCAGTCCAAACCGCCATCCGTACAGTTAGGTATCGATAGCGTCTAAGCCAGATACAATATCTTGTGCATTTCTGAAGGGTGTCTAAGTAGGATGGTTATATTTTAAGACCACGGAGAGACATTCCCGGTTTTTGGAGTTCAGTTTTTGATAGATTTTGATGTTTGGTTCCTATTTCGCTAATAACATTATTGTTATGCACGACTAGCACCATGGTAAAATTCTCAGTCACAGTCCCGGGTCTGGAATTTGGCCTATTATAATGACAAAAGACTAGACTTAACATCATCGACGTTATATAGATGTACACAGTACACCTCTGCCAGCCCCACCTGGTGAATGTAGCCGTTACGGTGTTTGTGTATATTGTCAGTGATGCAAAGTTTACTCCAAATTGTCCCAAAAATGTTCCATAATTCAGACACATCGTAGTTACCTACGTGCGGTGCAGTGTAAAAGCAGATGGCAATAATCGGATAGAGGTTGGCGCCGAGACCGTTATAAGCCGCTCTATGGCTTCTCAAGTGTTCTTGCCCACTAGCAGTAATGTATCCCGGATCGCTATGCGAATAGCTGGCTTTACGTAGCGATGAATAGAGTTAGCTTTTGGAGACTTGTAGTGTGGTTAGTCATCCGGGCTTTTATGAAATTATCTTCAGTCAAAACGCAGTCCATTGCAGGACAAAGTCACCACAAAAAATCGCCACGACGACTATCTTTGTGCTGTAGGCATCCAACTTTTACCCCCTATTATCAACCTTCACCAAGTCATCGGTCCATCTTGTACGGGGCCTAACCACTCGCATGTCTTCCGGTACGTGGTCGCCACTTAAGAACCTCAAACTTTCAGCCCAAACTTTTATAAATGAGTACTTATAATTTTAAAACAAGCTTTAATTGCCAAAACACAACGAAGATATCTTTCTTAGTTTAAGACTTTCTATAGTCCTCTTCTGGCTCATCATTATGACACCACCTAGTTCTATAGTCTATCAAGAAAATTCCAACGAGTCTTAACCCGAGGAGATTATGTTTTACCTCACTCAACTAACAAAGAGACTACCTTGTTGATTTGTGACGCAAAGTCTAGTCCTAAATTGTCCCAAAAATATCCCATAACTGAGAGGCACCGTACTCAACTGCGTGCGGTGCAGTGTAAAAGCAGATGGCAATAATCGGATAGAGGTTGGCGCCGAGACCGTCATTAGCCGCTCTATGGCGTCTCAAGTGTTCTGGCCCACTAGCGGTAATGTAACCCGGATCGCTATGCAATTAGCTGGTTTTATGTAGCAATAAATAGAGTTGGCTTTTGGATACTAGTAGTGGTTAGTCATCCGGGTTTTTATAAAATCATCTTCAGTCAAAAGAGAGTCCATTGCAGGACGAAAGGTCTCCACGAAAGATCGCCACGACGACTATCTTTGTGATATATGCATCCAACTTTTACCCACGACCTTTATCAGGTCATCAGTCCATCTTGTAGAATGCCAACTCCATATTTTTCAATACGAGGTCGCCAATCAAGAAGCACTCTGCACAAACTTCTATAAATAATTGTAATTTTCCGACCGACTGTGCTAGAAAACGATTGGGGAGGCCTATGTTCAGCAGCGGACAAGGGCTGGGCTGAGATGATGATCATGAAGATGAATTGTCATTTAAAGACAAGTCGACGTCGAAACACGACGAACGTTAACGTACGTAACTCGTTTCCGGCTCTATCGTTAAACCCCGCCACCATACGGCCATTTTCATTATTTAACTAAAGGACAGATTTGCTTACTACGGATACAATTTTGACATATTTTGTATGAAAATCTGGCAAAATTCTACTGACAGTATGCAAATCTATCCCTGCGTTGAATATTGAAACCGACCGTTAGTCAATAGTCTAGACAGAAAATGTAAATGATAATGATGATTACATTTTATTATTTTACATACAATAATTGTACCTACATATTCGTATTTTTTGTAGTTAAGGAGTTCTCTGGTATGTCTTTAAAGTGCAAAGGCCGAAACCAATAAAATTAAAATGAGATAGCTTCGAAGCTATATGGAATCTAACGCAAAATAATCATCAAAGTCTGTTAATAAACAAAGAAATTATGCCGTACATATATAAAGAAATGTTATACAGACGAATTGAGAACCTACTCCATTTCTGAAGTCGGTTAATTAAATAAAATAATTTAATATCTTTAGGTTTTCATCTATTTGAAATGAAGACGCTTTCATTTTTTACGAAAGTCTTGGAATACTAGTAGATTTTAATATTCTATACTATCTTCGCATATCATCTAAATTGGATTCTTTGATATCATTCCCCGAATAAAGTTTTCAAATTCGTAATTATTTTTTTGTTCAATAGCCTTTCGTTCGTTCATCATGAGATCTATTTTGAATGACGTTTTCATTGAAATGAAGCGAATTGAAATAACATTTCATTCATTTTTTTATTCTAAAACTTTAATTAAAATTCGTTAATAAATTGTGATTTTTTGACCTTATAACCATAAGTATCAAATTTTAATGACGTGGCTTTGCTAAGAACTTGGATATGGGCGGCTTAAGTAGGACTTGCGCTGTAACGGTTCCGTCAGGTGTCACTAAATGGCGTTTGGAATTGTTCACCGAATTAGAGGAAAAAATTAGGTGATCATCAAAATTTTGCAATTTTTTGTACCGTGAAACCTTTATGAGCCGACGTCAAATGCAGGAGGAAGACTTCTTGAAAAATCGCTCTACAACCTGCTTTGTGTTGCACACATCCAGTTTTACCCTGTGACTTTCATTAGGTCATCGTGTTATCTTGCTGGTAGGGAGACTGTGCACTCCATATGTCCCAGTACATGGTCGCCTCTCGAGAATTTTTCTGCTCCAACGGCCATCAGTTCTACGAGTGATGCATGGTAGGCAGCAAGGTTTCATTTGCTTCTTACCAATAGTAATATCTTTTGATTGCATTGACTTCGAGTTTTCATTTTTTTTATACCATCAAGGGTAAGTGAATTTTTAATTTGATTCGAATTTCAATTTGATATTTCTATCCGTATTAAAAATTAAATATCACTTGCTTAAACGGCGAAGGAAAACATCGCGAGGAAACCTGCATGCCTGAGAGTTTCTCGAAGGTGTGTGAAGTTCGCTAACCCACACTGGGCCAGCGTGGTGGACTATGGCCTAAACCCTCTCATTTTGAGAGGAGGCCCGTGGCATTATTATCATATTTCTACCCGTTCCTGGAGAAAAAGGGTTGTAACCGTCGGACAGAGAAAACAAAGAGATCCTATACGGGATTTGTTTTTACCGATCGAGGTACGAAACCCTAAAAATGACTTACTTACCTATAAGGGCTAAGGAAAGGGTCCTTGGCCCTTATTCGCTATGACCAAATACGGTCCGGAACGTTAAGTTGACTTCGTTAAAATTGTCGGACGATTTAGCGCAGCGGTTAAGAGCTAAGCCAATCCACCCACTTGTAATAGTTGCGGGTTCGATTCCCGCACGGGACATATCTTTGTGTGATCCACAATTGTTTGTTCTGGTCTGGATATTTGTGTATGAGAATTTTCATGCTTGTAAACGCACCCAGGACACAGGAATAAATCCTAGTGTGGGGCTAGGTTTTATAAAAAAAAAAGAAAAATAAGAAAGAAATGGTATTTTGTATATCACTGAAGTAGAATCAAATCATCATACTCAATTAATTTATTTGGTATAAGCCCTGTTGGGGCTCTTACAAATAGTCAAGTAATACAAATAGACATTTTTTTTACTCTAATTTAACTACTAATCTACCTACGGATCGGAACGCGGACTTCACTGAGAAGATCCGGCGAAGAAACTCAGCTGGCTTTTATTTTTTATTTACTTCTTTTTCCCTTTCTTCTTTTCTTTTTTTATATCATATTGTGTGGATACACTGTTTAGGTTACAATCAAATAGCTTACGATCCAGTTCCAGTGTGATGACTATGACGATCGAGATATGAATCTAATGATGTTATCTGTAAAGAATGTATAAAGGATTCCAGATGGTCTAGACCCACAAGCAGCATCCGTTCATGAGTTTGACTGCTGGAACAGCTATCACTCCTCTTTGATCATGTAAGAGGGAAGGGAGTGACCTGTGCCAGACAGCCACCGCTAGCAAAGACATTATAGTGAGCATGAATGACCAAACCATCTTTTTATGAAGTTATCGTCACACGTTAAATTGGTCATAACGAATAAGGTTCCTTATAATTATAAAATACATCCCTTCAGACTAATAAATAAGATAAGAATATAAATTTACATTCACGGACTCAAATCCTAAAAACCATCCGAAATGGATATCGAAAAATCCTTCCGCCGAACCGCGCTCAAAGTAACAACGATACGAAAATCCAATTTCAGGTGTCTGCCCGATAAAGATTTTACATAAATCAGTAATATAATCCAATATTACCGGGTTTTAGCCACCCCGCGCCTAATGTTCCATTCAAATCTCTATTTCAATATAAATGAGTTATTTCATTGCCCCACTGCGTGAGACCGAATGGCTTTCAAAACGGAGTGAGCGCATAAATCCAGAAATTGATAATAAAATTTTAGTAGGGGGATATTATGTGAAATGTTATTTTCTATGGCTCCACTGTTGGTCGAGATTTTAGGGTTTAAATGTAGGATGAAATTGGAGGTGAAATACTGCTGGTAGTACTGGTTAAGTTATGGGTTAGACTAAGTAATAAGATAAGTAGTAAAAATGAGTAGCTTAAAACAATTTAAAAGATGGACGACGCATGAAAGATTATTTTAAGTCTATTGTATTAAGGATAAATATTAAGACTATATAATATAATAATAATAATATAAGCCCTGTTAAGAAACTGGCCCATCGTTGGGCACGGGCCACCTCTCAAACTGAGAGGGTTTAGGCCATAGTCCACCACGCTGGCCCAGTGCGGGTTGGCGAACTTCACAAACCTTCGAGACACACTTAGGCATGCAGGTTTCCTTACGATGTTTTCCTTCACCATTAAAGCAAGTGATGCTTTCGAAAAGACAGAGGTGTGTGCTTGTGTTTGAACACGAGAACTCTGACTTTTGCAGTATCACTAGGCTATCACTGGGTAATATCAAGATGAGACTAAAAATACTGTTTTGTTTGTTCGTGTTAATTTATCTACCTGAAGACAGAAAACATCCCTTTCAGTCTTTAGCTATTCCTAATATATTCGGAATTAATTAAAATGGGAAAGTTATCATGCTTAGACGTTTCAAAGTTATAGTAGCTTTACTCAAATCCATTTTTTAAATGATTCGTTAAACTACTTTGTTTTCCATAAGTTTTTCCTAACATTTAAACAGCCTCAAAGAAGTTGTGTACAAAGTTATCGTACACGGCTCAACTCGGGCGATTAGTTCGTGGCTTAAGCCGGGAACTAGTAAAAACGGGCGCAGACAAGTGCCAGAGTTTCAAACTTGCTTATTGTTTCACAGGAAGTTTTGGTGCAGACGCGGTAGAGATTTGTGTGATAGTATAAACTGTGCTTTTGATTGGTTTCGCATTTTGTATGTATTCTATAAGATATTGACTGCCTTGTTGGTCTAGTGGCAAAGCGCATCGCACGAGGTCTTGGGTCCAAATCATAGGTCGGAAAAATGAAGTTTTTCTAATGAAAAACTTCCCATTGTGAGTCCGGCGTCTAGAATTGTGCCTGGCTTATAGCAACAGCGGAGGAGTGGGCGAATCTCCTACAGGCTTGCTCAGATAATCACCGGTCACAGCTGTTTCGGTGATTGTCTAAGCAAGATCGGACGCGAGGCGACGGCGATCTGTCACCACTGTGGTGGGGACCGGGATTCCGCAGAGCACACGCTTGTCGAGTGCCCAGCGTAGGCCTCCGAGCGGCGGATCCTGGTCGACCGGATTGGACCGGACCTCACCTTGCCGGCAATAGTAGCGGCTATGCTGGCAGGGGATTCGGCGTGGGGGGCCGTATCCTCCATCTGCGAGACTGTGATGTCACAGAAGGAGGAGGCCGAGCGGGATAGGGAGAGGGCCGATCCCACTCGCCGAAGGCGACGGCGCCGGGGCGGAGGCACAGCCCGCCCAGGCCCCCCAGCCTAATAGCCTCAACATCTGGTGGGGACGCCCCCCCCGGCACCAACACCCGCAGGGGGCCCTTTGGGGTCGTGGGACGCTGGGGCGGGGGCCCCAAGCGTCCTTCACGCGCGACCCCGAGGAGGATGGTGGCGTGGTGTGGCCCACGCCGCCGTGAGCACCGCGACGGTGCAGGGGGGGAAGCAAGCTATAAGTTTCCCCTCCCGAGGTGGGCTCTTCGGAGCGCGGCACAAGGGGGGCACCGGCGTGTTCCACTCGGAGATCCCGGAGCCCCTCTGACACGTGCCAGTGCCGGCCATCGTAGGATTTTAGTCGGTAAGAGTCCGACATGCCCCGCCAGCTTCCCCCGAGGTTGGCGGAAGTCCATGAGGATTTCACCACGCAAAAAAAAAAAAAAAGTGGCAAAGCGCATCGCACGAGGTCTTGGGTCCAAATCATAGGTCGGAAAAATGAAGTTTTTCTAATGAAAAACTTCCCATTCTGAGTCCGGTGTCTAGAATTGCGCCTGGCTTATGGCAATAGGCTCGCCCCCTATTACATGGGACCTAACAACGTCGGTGAAAAGTGGGTGTACTCAGTACACCTCTGCCACCCCCGCTTGGGGAAAATAGGCGTGACGGTGTCTATAAGACATGGATTAGGACTGCCGCATTCACGTACCCCGGTTTCGAATTCTACATCGGGCAGAGGGTGTTTTTTCTATCTATCTATATCATCATGCGAGATCCCTTTCGGGGGAGGCAGGGAGTACAGAGTTCCAACAGTTTCTTTCCTTACATACCTCTCTAGATTCCTCCACTCTCATAGTTCGTCTCACACACGCTCGCCGGTTACGGAGACTCTTGATTTGTCCTTCAGATAAGACTCTAGGTTTATTTGGTCATGGTAAGATAGTCTAGGTCTTCCCCGGTACCTACATCCATCCACTTTCGTATTGTATATCTGTTTTGTCGTTCTTTCTTCTCAATAGCTGTCTGGAGCCCGTAATTGTAGGTTTTTTTTTTATGAGAAACTTAGCCCCGTATTTGGGATTACTCCTGTATCGTGGGTACATTTATAATCTCTAACCAACATCCGCAGGGTTTCTTAGTGTTCTTCACGCACGACCTCTAAAACGACTGTGACATGAAGAAGTCTCCATCATCGTGAGGACTGCGTCGGTAAAGACGAACGTGTTATTAAGTCACAAGCTCTTCGGGGCACGGCACAAAAGGGCAGCGGTGCGGGCCATACGGAGAGGTCTCGGAGCCCCTCCAAACTGCTGATGTCGGCCACATTGGGGTTTTTAGGCGGTAAGAATCCGCCCCATGAGCTTCCCCCAAGGCTAACGGAAGGTCTTTGTCAGTGCCTACATCCTTCTACGGTCGCAAAACGTCCTCTATTTTAAAATATCCGTTGTATTTCCACAATACATTCAAACTGCGATAAAGCCACTCGTAATTGCAGTATTGTGTCGTGCTCCGCCAGTGTGCACTGGATTGCAGCGAGTGTGGACAACTGTCGTCTGTCGCCTGAGATTTTGTAGTCGGAACGACCTTAACGATGCTCAAGTAAAGTAACAATTCTGTCGTTATGTACAGTCGCATGTATTAAAATGATGCGTTTCAAAATCAAACAAAACCCTGGGAGTTTTGGCGGGAAATCGAAGAGTGATGTTGTCAATTTGTTTTAATTTCCAAAACTTGTGTTATTTCGAATTATAATGTGTAATGTTGGTGGAATATTAACCATTATGTATTCCTATATGTGCATGAGTAAAGGTAATTGTAACAAAGTGATAAAACGTGCCTTTTCGATTTGGCTGTCGCAATTGGTATGTAAAGTATCCATCACTTTACTATCCAGGGTGGGGCACTTCATCAATTTCATTATCATCTTTGTCATCAAATTAATTGGGGAGTTGAATTAATTTAGAAATGAATATTCCTAAACTTTGTACAATGGCATAAGGTTACCGCAATTGCCACGAAAAAAAACCCTGTCATTAATAGATAGAGAATTAATTGGAATTTATCTATCTATATCATCACGCCAGCTCCCTCGCGGGGTAGGCAGAGAATACAGAGTTCCAACAGGTTCTTTCCTTACATACGTCTCTGGCTTCCTCCACTCTCATAGTTCGTCTCATACACACTCGCCGGTTACGGAGACTCTTGACTTGCCCTTCAGCTAAGACACGGTCTATTTGGTCATGGTAAGATAGTCTAGGTCTTCCCCGGCACCTACATCCTTCCACTTTCGCATTGTATATCTGTTTTGTCATTCTTTCTTCTGGCATTCTTTCTATATGCCCGAACCAACGGAGCATACCCTTTCTTATCTTTACACCGATACTATCTTTCATACCTACTCGCTTTCTTACTACGCTGTTGCGAATACGGTCGGACTCCGCACATCTTCCGCAGAGATCGCATTTCGACCGCATTTATCCTGCTTTCGTTCTCCTTCTTACATACCCAACTCTCACTGCCATATAACAGCGTTGGGACAATCACTCCGTTATGCATGGCCAGCTGCGCCTTTTGGCTTAAGTGCCGGCTCCCAAGTAGCCTTCCCATCGCACCATTCACTCTATTACCTGCATTCACTCTTCTCTCTATATCAGCGGTGTATTTCCCATCCTTACTGAAGCCGCATCCAAGATATACAAACTCATTCACTTGCTCCAGCACATCGTTACCAACCACAATCCTTGCATTCGTTCTGGTTTCTTCCCGTTCAAAAACCATAATTTTGGTTTTCTTCACATTCAAATGCAAGCCATTGTTCATGCAGTCGTCTCTCATAACTGTGACTAGTGTTTGCAGATCAGTGGCTGTTGGCGCTATCAAAACCGCGTCATCTGCATACAACAGGTGGTTTATCACTAGATCACCCATTTTTACCCCTTCAGTCATCGCATTCAGTCTTTGAAGACTTTTATCCAGATACACTATAAACAGTCTAGCGGACAACACGCAACCCTGCTTGACGCCGATTTTAACGTCAAACCAAGGTGACATGTTACCACCCACCCGTACGCATGCCTTGCTGTCCACGTAGGTGGACTGGACGGCTCGCAACAGGGTGCCGCTTATACCATACTCTGGCAAAATGTCTTAAAGTCTCTTTCGCACGACTCTATCAAACGCCTTCTCCAAGTCCACAAAACCGCAGAAAACCTTCCGGCCTACTGCCAGATGCTTTTCTATGATGTTGCGGAGGGAGAAAACTTGATCCCGATGGAGATGTTTTGCTTAGTTGAAGGATTCCTCCATGAATGAATGAAATGGCGCCTTAGCATAACATTTTTACTCGTTGTTACCCGCGAAGCGCACGCATCTTTTTTATAACTAGTGGTTGCCCATAGGTCGATATACGACCTACTCTTTCATCGCTGGTTATGTTTGTCATTCAGTAAGACTATAGACAAATAATATTAAGACAAACATCAATTTGAAGTGTATTGTGTCAAATACATGGTAGTGTGTGTAATGTTTTTGTCATTGATTTAATGTATGTTTTATGCATAATTTTTAAAAAATATTAGCATTCTGCACTCCTTCTCTATATAAACTATAAGTGTGGGAAATTTCATACTCCTCCGTCCGCGCAATTTTCGTAAAAAGGTGTACAAAGTGGTTGCTTCACGTATTAATATATAGATATCCTTATAAATTATAGCTTATATACTATAGTAGTTTTTGCGTGAAGGAATAAAAAACATCCATACATCGAACCTTTTTCGAATTTATAATATTAGTAGGATTTTAATTGCTATTTGAGGGAAATTGAGCGCTATCTATGTTAGTTAAAGCTCAATTTCTTTAAAATGTCAACTATATTATTGAAAATTGAGCTCAACTCGCTCATTAAATATCGAACAAAGTTCTTATTACCTATTCTATCTTAAAGGTAATGTACCGGAATGATAGCGACATCTAGCGAACACCGGCGGTAAATATCAAGCAGCAAATGACCGAACTTTATCAATAATTTATTTGGTTCCCCGCCTATTGAGAAACAAGTGGAATAAACTTCAGGCGACTGTGATTAGTTCGTTGAACAATTTTGCCTGAGTGATTTTATAAAATGTCTGAATTTTGATCGCCATCGAAGTATACAGTTCACCGCTTTCAACCACGCTTGGGGAATGTTTTAATATTAGCCCTGTTAAGAAACTGTACCACCGTTGGGCACGGGCCTCTTTTCAAACTGAGAGGGCTTAGGCCATAGTCCTACGCTGGCCCAGTGCGGTTTGGCGAACGAGAAACTCTAAGGCATGCAGGTTTCCTCACGATATTTTCCTTTACCGCAAGTGATAGTTAATTTTTAATACGCACATGCTTTCAAAAAGACAGAAGTGTGTGCCTGGGTGTGAACTGTAGACCTCTGACTTTGCAGTTCATCGGTCTAACCACTAGGCTATCATTGCTTTTTTTGTTGTGTTAGTAATTGTCAGGACAAGGTTTGTATCAAAGAACACGTCTAAAAAATTGTACGGAAAAGTGAATAATTTGGGTTAAAAAAATCCCCATAAAAAGTAAATGAGTGAGACAGAAGACTCCCTTCATTCTTCTCTCTCACTCACTCACTTTTCTCACGATCTTCAAAAATATTGACATAATGGTCTCATTTGCTTCATTAGTACACCCGTGCGAAGCCGGGGCGGGCAGCTAGTTTTATATATTTTTGTTACCTATAAAGACCACTATAGTTATTCTATTTCACGATGAAGGTTTGGCCTTGGTTGTAGTAGTGACATGTACAGACAGGCGCGTTATGTGTGTGTAAACTGTTGGAGCGTTAGCAAAGAAATCTGAAACGCATTTTAAATTAAGTATTAAGATATTTTTTTTTTTGATTTTTAATAAATAATGATTATTTAGTTCTTTAAATAATATTTTTTTATGTAAAGGGAATTAAATATAATAAGTTACTAGAAACACTTAGTCATACATTTTTATTTAGAAACAAGAACAAAACAAAAAACAAAGCTGTTATAATTAGCTATGTATATTTAATCACTGTCAGATACATAATATTCGGAATTCCTTTTCAATTTCAACATGACTGCAGGTTTTATGCCATGTTTCGCTGGTAACTTTGTTCAAGCTTTCATTGATAAGTTTTTCGGTATAGATCATATTTTGCTCAATATTCTCTGAAGCGATATAATTTTTTACAATTCTCCTAATATTTTCAATCGCATATAATTCTGGATGACTTTTCTACGTTTAGTTGCCTTGCTGACGGTACTTTGTGCTGACATTTTGCGCGGACATAAAACACTAGTGACTCGGACCGCGTCGCGATCTTCAAGTAGCTATGGCAAAGGAATGAACACTCACTTTTCGTAGTCATGTTAGGTCCTAATGTAATAGGCAAACCAGTAGAGAGTAAGGGTGTTATATCGGGGACAAATTTTGACTTTGGAATGTGACTTTGAGTGTTTTTCAATAGATTTGTTGAAGGTTGAACTTAAATATCAAAGTGGAAAATACAAACCGCAGGATTAGATTGCCGGAATGGTCGAAAAATCCCTTGCCCACCGGCCGGTGCAGTGCACCACGGCAAGATCCCCCCCGACCCCTGCTGCCACCGACGGCCGCGACATGTTCTCTCCGATCCCCGCGATGCTTTGTCATCCATTCTTTCCGCTCAGAATACGGGCGACGACGACGTAGTCGTAGATCCCCTCCCATAGCCGGCGGTTGACCGGTGCACTTAGTAGTGCACCCCGTCCCCGCACAGCGACTGTCCCAACCGAGGGCGCCCTCGAGTATGTCACCCCTTGCCTTTTTGGCTCGAGCGTAGTGGTTGCACGCTCGACCTTAAGTCCGGTGAAGCTGTAAAGGCCTCGCGGCCAACAGCATACATCACTCACACACACACACACACCACGGCAAGACACTTCGTTTTTATCCTTTCTCATAGCAACAGTCCAAGCCGATGCCACTCGTTCTTAAAGCACCCTTGAGCTAGTAGTTTTTTTGTCCTTCTATCTAGAGCGTAGTTGTTGCTCGCTCGCCCACTTACACGGTGAAATTGTAAATGCCTCTCGACTAACAGCAACTCGGCAACAGCGTACATCATTCACACACACACATCGTCATGCCTGATATAAACTTACTAACTCAAATTGATCCTCTCACCTACTTTATTACCACACGATATTAACAGAAAAGATCTAAACAAAACATTATTCAAGGCAATATTATTGCTCCACGCTACCCTACCATATGCAAATACATCTTGCCTTATCTCAAGAGTTTCTTTTCTCGTTTTATTGCTCCCGCCTTTTGCTGGTAAAGCCGGGTTATATTGCCGAACTTTCGGTTTATAGTGCGGTGGAGTGGTATGAAATGACGGCTCATTTATAAGTGTTAGTTTTTGCTCGTGACAGCTATGTTGTGACCTTTCTTTCGATATGAGGACTGGTTGCTGATTTGTAGCGTCTTTTGTGAGGCCAGATTGGTACAATTTTGTACAGTAGACATTTTCAAACGAATGCTTAGTTTTTCTATTATAGTCTAGTGCCTCTGTGACAAAAACAAATCAACTTTTTAATATAAGAGACCTGTAAAAGTTTGTTGTAGAAAAAACCTTATTTATAAGAGGATCGGTCACAATCGATAACGTTGAGCAAAAGAAAGATCAGGGACAAATTAAATCCATAACATATTTAATTAACAATATCAAATAGACCGTGTCTTCTCTGAAAGTAAGTCAAGAGTCTCCGTAACCAGCGAGCGTGTATGAGACAAACTATGAGGCTGGAGGAAGCCAGAGAGGTCTGTAAGGAAAGAACCTGTTGGAACTCTGTACTCTCTGCCTACGCCGCAAGGGAACTGGCGTGATGATAAAGATAGATAGAGATGACTTCAAGACAGTCTTTGTGTGGGTTAAGAAAGCAACTGTCATAACAGAGGTTTATGACTAGCAGTGGACTGCTATAGGCTAATGATGTAAATCATAACGAATAACTGCGTATCTGGAAATTCAACAATGCCTTTAGGTAATGAGGTTAATTGCATTATAAATCAAATCGTCTTCTCTTTCAGATGGATTTCTGCTGCATCATTGGCATCAAAATCACGAGAAGATTCATAAAAATTTCATTAGCCATATACGTATTCTTCTGTTAAAAATGCACAATCTGGAACCATAGAAAATGGACAAGAGTATTAAGAAAAAGAATCATGCTAATGGCAAATACAAGAAGAATGGTAAGACAGAGTACAGGATTGACGATGACGTTATTACCACATGCTGTTTATGCGTCAAGACTAAAAAGAGTCAAAAGAAGAGTTTTGTCGCTGGCTGCGTGACTAACATTGGGATATTTGTGTTACTTTTGGCCTATACTTTACTAGGTGCTTTTATATTCCTGGCTATAGAAGGAGGAGCAGCGAAAGTCCATCAGAAAACGTTGGCTACAACGTCTTACCAAGCTACTGAAGGCCAGAAGTCTGTACCATTATCAAAACTGAATGGGACGATTACGCAAGCAAGTGCTGATTTAAGGTCGCAAACGGTTGAAAGTATTTGGGAAATAACGGTGTCACTGAATATCTTGTATAAGGAGAATTGGACGAGGTTGGCTGCTCAGGAAATAGCGAGATTCCAGGAGAAGCTGGTGGCAAGGGTTGCCGCTGATGTCTCAGCTCAGTATGGAGGAGCCAGGGCTTTGGAGTCAGCACCAGCTTTGGTAGTGGACGACTATGAATGGAATTTTGCTAAAGCATTTCTTTATTCTTTGACGGTTCTGACGACAATAGGTAAGATTGGAAACCCTTGTCATTTTTACTCAAGCAAAATAAATTTAAGTCTTGTAAGTTCTTCTCTTTAAGAAGCCAATCCTGAAGTCACAGTTTTATACACTGAAAGTTTCTGAACAAAACTCATTTTTAAAATCCATGAATATTCAAAAAACGTTGGTATATTTTTGATTGCAATTCTTATCTGAATTATAAAAATTTAACGTTATGAGAAGTACCTAACTACAGCTTGAAGCTTTACATAGTTCAGGATTATAAAAAATTCATAGCTTCTCCAAAGTATTTTGAGTTATAACATTTTATTAGAAAGAAGTAAAGCAGTTTAGTTATCGTCTTAAACTAAATCGCTTTATATCTATGGTTTCTGGATTACCTGGATTAACATAATTTTTTTTTCATAGGTTACGGCAGCGTCGCACCAAAAACGGCTCTGGGCAAAGCGGTAACAATAGGCTATGCTGTTATAGGCATCCCACTTACACTCTTATACCTATCAGTAGTAGGGGCCCTTCTCTCAAGATTAGCCAGGAGCGTATTTAGCAGAGCTCTTTGTTGTTGCTTATGCACAAAATGTGGGTACTGCTGTCTCGACGAAAGGACCATGACAAACAAAGAAAAAAAAGAAAAAGTCAGAAGGCAAGACGATTACAGGAATCAAACATTGCATCTTCAAGAGCCTTATTACGTCAGATCCCCATCTGGTACCATCATTTCGGCATCACAAGCGCACAGCGTCAGCACGAATTCTATCAAAGACAAGACTCAAGGTCTTAGCTTTCTCAGAGACTGTGATTCAATGAGTTGCACTGACACGGATTCCAAAGTTTCTCTTCGCGGTTTCTCTATCCTTGCTCCGATTTCATTATGTCTGGCTGCGATATTCACTTATATATTCTTCGGGGCTTTAGTTCTTTATCAACTTGAAGGTTGGAGTCCTATAGATGGTGTTTATTTTTGCTTCATGAGTCTCAGTACTATTGGTTTTGGACATTTAGCTCCAGGAGCTACTCAGAAGAACGGTGCATCTAGTGGCACCGTCTGGTTTTGCTCGATATACATAATGACTGGTCTTGCTCTTACTGCCATGTGCTTCAACGTTCTGCATGACGAAATAGTTCACCGTTTGAGACACCATGAAAAAGTTCTAAAGGCTAACCAGAAGGTGCTTACCTCCGAGTTCTTGCACAGGTCTTGACGAGACGAAAGTGAGAATTTTAGCGAGGAGACGATGGTACAATCAGAAGGAGAGGCGTTGCCGGAAGTGTTGCACCATGTTTCTGGAAGGTACGAGGGGGGAGCGGTACGTCGAACTGTGTACATGCTTAAAGAAGAGAAAGAGCCGGAAAGAGTGACTCCTATGTAATTTTTTTTTATCGTTGATGGTTATTAGGAGCATTTGTAAATGAGCATTTTTGCGAAGGCATTTTGGAAGCGAGTACTTATTTAAAACATACATTGTGTAGGAGTATAATCGATACAGAAAAAAAAAGCGAAATAATGGATTTTTGACCGCCTCATTGATTTAGTGAAGCCTGTCGTAGCTGACAAACACGGTGGGTTCGAGTCCTTAAAGATAGATGGATTTAGGGAAATAAATATAGTAGCGGTCCGGAGTTTATAATTTTGTCCTGTCATGGCAACAGGCTCACTTCCTATTATATATGGACCTAACATCGTCGTCCATATTTGGTTATACACAGTATACCTCTGCCACCGCCGCTTAGAACCTTCCATTTGCTTTCGTTTCCTCATAGACTGAAAATGCTCTTTTTCAAATGCTTAGGAAATTGAAACGCTCTTTAACAAATGCTACAATAGCATTCTGGCCAGTAAAAACGGTTTTATTTAACTGTAGATAACCTTTAGGATTTGATAACCAGTCTCAAAGTGTTTAAGTAAAAATGAAAAAATGACTGACCGTAAGTATATGTTAATTATTTTGATTAGTCGATTAAATAAGATACTAACCACGGAAGAACGAAAACGAAGGAAGTGCCCTTAAGCTGCCTCAGTTCAGGAACCAATGAAGACAAACTCACACAAATACCACAATAGTGTGCTGCAATACACAATTTAGTTTTTCAACTAGTAGGAAGGTAACAGTAATAGCCTAGTGGTGAGACCGTTGAACTGCAAAGTCGAGAGGTCGCAAGTTAAAACCAGGCATGCACCTCTGTCTTTTCGAAAGCATGTGCGTATTAACAATTAACGATCACTTGCTTGAACGGTGAAAGTAAACATCGTGATACCTGCATGCCTGAGGGTTTCTCGAAGGTGTGTGAAGTCCGTCAACCCGCACTGGGCCTGGGCCTGGGCCTGAACTATGGTTCACCACGCTTTTCTCTCTCAAACTGAGAGGAGGCCCGTGCCCAACGGTGAGACAGTTTCTTAACTAGTAGGTAATCTATACTAATATTATAAATTCGAAAGTACTATGTCTGTCTGTTACTTTTTCACGCTGAATAGATTTTGATCAAATTCGTCAAGGTGATAGATTTTTTCAGGGGAAGGACTAGGATACATTTTGTCTCAAAATAAAAATCTTTTAAAAAAGAAGGTAAACCGACTTCAAAAAGCAAAAAATAAATATTTGAAGTCGGTGCTGGTTGGTGCAGTCGGTTACTTGGCACCGACTTCAAATATTTATTTTTTGCTTTTTGAAGTCGGTTTACCCTTTTTTTTTTAAATATTTTTATTTTAAAATTTTAAGTGACGAGTGAATTATTTAGTAATATTTATATACCGATATTATATTATTTTGCTGAGTTGTACAGTAAGGTACCTACAGGATTAATATAATGACTTTAATAACGGAATCTATACATTCGTGATGTTCGCTGTTAAGGAGTTCCCTCTTGTATCTTCAAAGTCGAAGGTCCAATACCAATAACATTAAAATAGGACCACCTTGAAACTATACTGAACCCAATGCAAAAAGAATCATCAAAATCGGTTCATAAGCAGAGAGGTTATAAAAAAAGGACGAATTATGAACCTGCTTTTTTCGAAGTTGGCTAATATGCTGCTTAGTTCTATAGTAGGGTACCTATAGGATTGACGTAATACCCATAATATCACAATTTACACATGCCTATTGTTTCTCGTTAAGGAGTTCCCTGGTGTATCTTCTAAGTCCAAGGTCCAATGCCAACGAAATTAAAATGGGACCACCATGGAGCTATACTGAACCCAATGCAAAAAAAAATCATCAAAATCGGTCCACAATTGACGGAAATATCGCTGAACATACATAAAAAAAGCATACATATAACCGAACATAGAACCCTTCTCCTTTTTGAAGTCGGTTAAAAAGGTTAAGGGTGTGAAATACACACCTGAAAATAACGCGAACGATGTTGCGAGTACAGCTAGTATCTTATAAAGTGCAAATAGGTTTAATAACATTTATGTTTACGTGAAGACGTCGCTTGTTAGCGGGCAAGAGATCGCGACTGCGCCCGGCTAAGGGGCGGGTATGCGCAGTAGCACACAATAAGCCAACATTACGAAACTAGTGTTATGCATGATGAAATTAATTTCATGAAGCTAGTTGCAGTACTTGTAAAACTGGTTTCGTCAAAATAATTGTGTCGTAAAATTTACAGTATTGTTGAGATTATGGCTCTATCAGAGTCGCAGCTTTATTTTGTAGCGAAAAATTTGTTGATGTTAAAATATACTCGAAATAAAAGGCGCTTCTCGAGCATGTCGATTTTTGTATTGAGGGTATTTGGGTTCCCGAAGGCACTCGTTCGCTGATATTAATTTATGAATTGTATATTTTTATCGGTCTTGTAAAGTTGCTCGCTAGTTTCGGCGCGTGATAACTTGCACGGGACAAATACGCCCACGTGTACTTAGCGCAGGCGCTTTCGCGACACTAGTTTCGCGACGCATTTACATTTTACCCAACAGTTGCGCATGACACTAAACAATATGTCATGAAATTGATGCATGCATAGTAAAACTTGACGTTTACACGTGAAATTGTTTGTGAAATGAAATTAAGTTTAATTTATATAATTGTCGTATCCTATTATTTGAAAATCAGTTAGTAATTGCGAGCAGTTATTTTCATTTTAGTTACCTTGTAATCTTGCCATAGACATACTTTATGATTGCTCGAGTATGTTTAGTTGTCAGATGATATCTGTCAGATGACGAATCACCGATGACAGATAGTCGATGTAAGATGGCGGACGGCGTTGCGTTGTTAGTCTATTAGCAACGGGGCAAGCGCTCGGATGTATCGCGGAACAGCTAACCTCACTGCATTCCATGTAATAATAATTATCTACAGCTATTGTGCGCATACTGGCATATCAAGGATGATCAGTGTCGGACGAGACCCCAGTGTTATTTTAAGATTTCCTTTATGTTCGGCCACCTTATGAAAATGGAGATAAATCCACCTTTCACCGCTATTAGCATTGAAACGGCCATCCAGAAAACCCTTGTGCCGTTACATGTTTAATTTAGTATATGTGTAATATTAGTATGATTTATGTATGCAGACTTCGATTTTGTTTACATTTTCAATTTTGTTGTTTGTTCTTTTTTTCTCTTAGAATTTCCTGAATAGTTTGTTGTACAATTGCCTTCACTTATACGCTAAATATTCTCTTTGCACTCCAAGGTTAACTAGTAGACAACTTAAATTGAGTCAAGTTCGCCTTTGTACATCATATCTGTAAATGTTTACTAATTTATGTAATTTTGTACAATAAATAATAAGTTGGGGTAATATAAATTCTAGGCTGTCACAGCCTAGTGGTTAAACCGTTTGACTGCAAATTCAGAGGTCTCGGGTTCAAACCCAGGCACGCACCTCTGTCTTTTTGAAAGCATGTGCGTATTAAAATATAACTATCACATGCTTTAATGGTGAAGGAAAACATCGTGAGGAAACCTGCATGCCTAAGAGTTTCTCGAAGGTGTGTGAAGTTCGCCAACCCGCATTGGGCCAGCGTGGTGGACTATGGCCTAAACCCTCTCAGTTTGAGAGGAGGCCCGTTCCCAACGGTGGGACAGTTTCTTAACAGGGCTAATATTATATTTATATAATGTAAATTCGGCTTTAGTGTCTGTCGTGCGGTAGCTGTACGGTACTTTCTCTATTTTTTTCTTCCGTGATATAAACAGTTCGTATAAAAAATAAGATAATAAACCGTATTGAATTAGCGTTAAGGTTTACTATTGGTTATATTAAAACCCCTTTTTTGTACGTAGTATATTTGTATTAGATAAAGAATGATTTTATGTATTGTTATACGGTTAGATTAATAGGGATATGCCAAATTATATAAATAGTTTGTATCTACGTATCATATTTAAAAGTAAAGTATACAATACCTTACAGTTGTGTGACGACTGTGATGGTTACTATGTTTGAGGAAACCTCAAAGTCAAAGTCCAGGTCAAAGTCCATTTTTTATGGGGAAGACTTTAACCGGTCCCAAAATCCCCCTAGGCAGCTTTTTTCGTTATGACGAAGAGCACCGAGGTCTCCCCGGATCACTCCGGTGCAGAATATAAGTAAAAAAGAGGTAAAAAATTAAAATATTATAGGTGCATCTCATTTTAAAATTTGTGATACATATGTAAACCTTGCAACGAGGGGTAAAAAGAGAATGCTGTTCATGCTTCTCTTTCTAATAAACATAGAATAACAGAATAAACGCAAGACCTGAAAGTGGTTTGTTCGAAATGGATAGCTGAATTGATTCCAACAATTTTTAATGTATCTTAAATTTTTTTTAACATGCAAAAAATGCTGTTACTCATTTAGTGCGTTATAAAAAACTAAATTTATTCTTGATTCATACCAACACGGAGACTTCAAATGCATTTCTAAAACGTATTTCTCAATACGCACACATCCACGTACGAGTTTCATTGTTAATTGGGGTATAAAAGTGCTTAAAAAGGGGTAAAAATGCTAAAGGACATTGTTCTGCGCCCTTACATGATTTGCCCCAGAATCAACAGCAATGAAAAAATACTTGTATGATTTCAAATCACCCATAAATTTTCTTAAGGTATTTATTATTAAACGGACAAGCGGGGGTATTGCAATATTGCACAAAAAGTATTTGATTTTGAGGTTATAATTCAGTAGCCATTAATACATATAAGGTTATATTGCGTGTGTTGACATTCAGCAAAGATGTCGGCGACTTCGATATAAGTACTTACAATACTTTAAAATATTCGTTATAGATTGCAAATTGTCCGTTAGATACGGATATTTGCCATTATTGGAATAAAATAGGTAAATAATGATGGCATGGGTCAAATGTTTGTTGGTTCTGGGGCGGAAAATGTCTTTTGGTTTTAGTATTGATTTTGTAAAGCAATTATCTAATCAGGCTGTCTGAGGTCTTGCGTTATTTACGATGCAGCTCGTATAACTGTATCTCTTTGTTTTAGACCGTAGTAAAAATATAATTCTTAATTTATATTAATTTCTAAAAAATAATAGATGATAGAGAGGCACTCGTAGCGCTGTGCGACTTTGATGTTCTTAGCTTTCACCAAAGTTAAGCCGCGTGTGGCTCGATTAGTCTAAGATGGGTGACTGTTGTAGTATTTAAATATTTGACCATCTCTATGCTTTGTTGATAAGATAAGCAAGCTAAAGTGGCAATGGGCGGGCCACACAGCGCGAAGATCAGACGGGCGTTGGGGCAGAAAGCTTCTAGAGTGGAGACCACGTATTGGCAAGCGCAGCGTGGGACGACCACTTGCCAGATGGACCGACGATCTTGTGAAAATCACAGGAAGTCGTTGGATGCAAGTGGCATTGGACCAGTTACGCTGGAAACCGATTGGGGAGTCCTATGTTCAGCAGTGGACAAGTATAGGCTGAGATGATGATGATGCTTTGTTGTGCACGTTAAGCCGTTGATCCTTGCTGCCACTGAATGTGGTAGTCTTTAAACCAGATTAGATGCTCTATAAGGCTTAATTAGTTCCAACAGCAGGTGTTCACCTACCTGCCTCCACCAATCCGAACTGGGTCCACGTAGTGCAGTATGCCCTATTCTCTCTCACCTTGGTTTTTGGAGAAGGTCTCTGCCCATTAATTGGTCAATACAAGTTAATTTATTATATTATTTTGGTATCTTCTGAGATTTTTTCAAACGTGGTAACATTAGTTGATGTATTTTTAAGGTCTTATTTTTATTAAAATGTGTTTTGATAGGAATGGAAGACAGAGAAAATAGATTTAATTAAAATATATTTGGTGCGTGAGAGCTGCATTGTCAATGTACCTAATTGAATTAATTATCTATTGTTTTGTTGTGAATTCGTATGAAGTGTAAAAATAACATATTAAAAATAGAAAAATAAAGATTTTAAATAACAAAACGTGGTTTTGTATTTACGAAAATTGAGTATTCCCAAATAATAGTATCGGCAGTAAGAAGGAGAACGAAAGCAGGATAAATGCGGTCGAAATGCGATCTCTGCGGAAGATGTGCGGAGTCACGCTGACCGACCGTATTCGCAACAGCGTAGCAAGAAAGCGAGTAGGTATGAAAGATAGTATCGGTGTAAAGATGAGAAAGGGTATGCTCCGTTGGTTCGGGCATATAGAAAGAATGCTAGAAGAAAGAATGACAAACCGGCGAGGGTGTATGAGACGAACTATGAGGAAATCAAAATCAATTTTTTTTTCATGTAGACCAAAAGGCACTTATGTGTACACAAGTGAGTAAAAGAAAAATTATTAATTACTTAAGACTCTACCAACCTTACGGAAAGTCATTCCTGTAGAGAAGTAGGTCAAAGAACTCCACGGTTACTCTTTATAAAAATGAGTTTTACAATACTTTTTGTATACATTGCATTCATGGGGTATGGGAAAACAGTGCAGAACGAGCTAAATAGATGTGCTTAAGTATAGATTAAACATAAGTGTACTTAGATTAATGGTATCAGTCAGTGTCTACATAGTCCTCTCATTTATAAAATAGTATCAAATACAATGCGAAAGTAGAAAGGATGTATTAGGAAAGACCTACACTATCTTACCATCATTAATTTACCGTGACTGATGGGCAAGTCCAGAGGCTCCGTAACCGGCGAGCGTGTATGAGACGAACTATGAGAGTGGATAGACGTCTCTAATAAAATATTTGTTAGATGTACTCTCTACCTTCCGCAAAGAAACTGGTGTATAAGCTATAGTAGGAAATAATTCATATTACATGAATATACGCAATGGTTATATATTCCACAAGCATCGTACATTACCATCACTTTTTATATTAAAGAAACTGCACTAGGAACTACTCCTGTATCGTGGATGCGTTTAGAAACCTAAAATTCACGTGCATGCAGAAACTTGTATTTCGTACGGGAATCGAACCCAAGATAACTGTTTGTTGGTCGTCGAGACGTCTGTCCTTACTGTAGGGCAACTATTTATCATGAATACCATTTTACTACAGCATAAAAACCCTCCTGAATTTACAACTAAACGCAGAAAGGATATTGTTTACTCAGCCCCTAAATGTAAAACATCGTTTTTACGCAATTTCCCTAAATTTCTCGGACCATACCTTTACAACCATATATCTAAAGATATCAAGTTACGTGACCCAACTATATACTCTTGCAAAAGTGCAATTGACAAATATCTCTCTCGTCTAAACTACGACAACACAGAAGAACTATTAATTAATCAAGCATAATACTTGTCACATTAACATGATTGGTAATATTTACACACACACACACACACACACACACACACTCACACACACACACACACATAAACACTTCATTCATACACACACACCACACGGATGCACACACTGCACTATTATGTAATTTTTTTATTATTATTATTTATAATATTTATTTGATGAACATCTATTCAACTATATCACCACGTCTGACCCATCGAGGGGTAGACAATTTTTTTCTCTTAAATATATAAAAAAATATAATGACCTGCAAATCTTATGTAGTTATTACGCAGTTGTAAGTTTTTAAATAAATAGATTGTGTGCTTGGTTTTTGTGGACGAGGATGCCTGGCTTACCGTGAGATAGTTTTATACTAGTACGGAAGCCAGTATGATTCGTGATCAAACAACCCTGTAATTATACTGCTACACTTTATTGTATTAATTAGATAGGTTAAGGTTGTACAATTTTTTGCCAATAAAGTTTATTATTATTGTTTATTGAGTAAGCTCTTAACCACTACGCTAAATCTGTCAGTTTTACAGATCCCTTGTAGGGCAGCATGGAGAACAGAGTTACTGATCTTATGGCACATTGGCATAAGTTCAGTAAGTGCGAGCGGTCTCGCAACATGCTCCGCCAACCTGCGGCCTGCCGTGGGACACCCCGAGAGGAAGCATCACATAATGTGAATGCAGAGAGTACTGTAAGAAACGAGCCTGTTAAAACTGTTCTCCCTGCTGCCCGCAAGGGATTTCTAAAACTGACGGCCGGACGATTTAGCGCAGTGGTCAAAAGCTTAAGCCGCTCCGCCCACTGTGTCTAATAGTCGCGGGTTCGATTCAGACACGGGACAAATCTTTGCGTGATCTACAATTATTTGTTTCGGTCTGGGGATTTGTGGATGTGAATTTTCCTGTTTGTAAACGCACCCACGACACAGGAATAAATCTAAGTGCGGGGCTTTTGAAAATTAATACAAAAGTATCTATCTATATCATCACACCAGATTCTTTGCGGGGTAAGCAAGCTGGAAGTTTTCAACTTAGCAATATAATATCAGTTGTTTTTGCAACAAAGCAGTAATGGCTTAGTGGACTGAACCGTTGGACTGCAAAGTCAGAGGTCTCGGGTTCAAACCCAGGCACGCACCTCTGTCTTTTCAAAAGCAAGTGCGTATTAAAAATTATGTATCACTTGCTTCCACGGCGAAGGAAAATATTGTGAAGAAACCTGTATGCGTAAGAATTTCTCGAAGGTGTGTAGAGTTCGCCAACCCGCACTGCGCCAGCGTGGTGGACTATGGCCTAAACCCTCTTAGTTTGAGAGGAGACCCGTGCCCAACAGCGGGGCAGTTTTTTTAACAGGGCTAATATATAGTATTATTTCGCTACAAAAGCTTGTTTTAAAATATATTTTATAATTGAGATTATTTGTGAAAAGTCTAGTATATAATTACTTAATGGTTCAACCTGTACATATTCAGGTATTATTGAAATTGTATTCAAATGCCATCCATTAGCCTAGTCAGAATTTCAGATGAGCACTAATAGATTAAGCACTTAGTTATCATAAAAATAGCCTAAGGCATTTTAGTGGTTAAAAATTAATCACAAAGTCAAGAGTCTCCGTAACCGGCGAGCGTGTATGAGACGAACTATGAGAGTGGAGGAAGCCAGAGAGGTGTGTCAGGAAATAAACTGTTTCTGTATTCTCTGCTTACCCCGCTAGGAATCTGGCGTGATGATATAGATAGATAGCTAAAAAATAATCGCAAAAAAAAAACACTTAAAAAAACTTTGATGCAGTCGCGTTATGGTGTAGATTCTAGAGTGGAAACCACGTATTGGCAAGCGCAGCGTGGGGCGACCGCCTACCAGATGGACGGACGATCTTGTGAGAATTGCAGGAAGTTTGGATGCAAGTGGCATCGGACTGGTTGCGTTGGAGAGTGATCACAGAGGCCTATGCTTAGCAGTGGACAAGTATAGGCTGAGATGATGATGATGAATGGTGTAGTTTAAAACGGCTAAATAATATTTCGTGTCTCTGCTGTTGGCCGTTGAGGAGTTCTTAAATCTGGAGTCAACCTTGGGTGTCGAATCAGATCATTCATGCCATTGAAATGCATTGTCATCGGAACTGAAAAACATGTCACATTTTAACTCCGGTGGATCAGAGGAAGTCGTTCTAATTCAAACACCGTCACGCCTATATTCCCTTTAGTAGGGGTGGCAGAGGTGTATTGAGTACACCCACTTTTCGCCGATGATGGTACGTCCCATGTAATAGGGAGCGAGCGTATTGCCAAATATCGGGCATAATTTCTTACTCCGGATTCGGGGCGTTGTGAAGTTTTCGTTAGAAAAACTACATTTGCCCGACCTAGGATTTGCACCCAGGACTTTGTAATCACAAAGCGGTACTAGACCAATGAAGCCGTGGTTCTCATTCAGCTTGATATTCATTGCTAAGATTTGATCTCAACAAACATTGCAAGTTCGATAAAAGCTTGTATAAAAGCGCATATACATAGCTATCTATATGATTAAATGATGACGGATTAGATTAGATTAGATTAGTGGTTAGAGTAGAAGCCGTTGGATTGAGTAGTTGCGAATTCGAACCCCGCACAGGACAAAGTTTTACGTGACTCACATAGGTTTATATCAGTGTGGGCGTTTGTTTATCTATCTATTTTTTTTTTTTTTTTTTTTTTTTTTTTTTTTTTTTTTTTTTTTTTTTTTTTTTTTAAACGTAGCCCCACACTAGGATTTATTCCTGTGTCGTGGGTGCGTTTACAAACATGAAATTTCACATATAAATACCCAGACCGGAACAAATAATTGTGGATCACACAAAGATTTGTCCCGTGCGGGAATCGAACCCGCGACTATAAGACACAGTGGGCGGAGCGGCTTAAGCTCTTAACCACTGCGCTAAATCGTCCGTCAATGGCAAAAAATGTTTATTCGTTTAGGACAATACAAGCGCACTTACAAACGTTATAATTGTGACATTTTATACATCTACTACCGGATCCGAACGCGATTTCAACTGCGTAGAGTCGGCGAGAGACTTAGCGTTTGTTTGTTTGACCTTTCTGATAATCGTTTCGTATATTAACATGCTGAATGTCGCTATATTTTTCAAAGTTACTTATATTCTTTCACATCTCCTACAGGGTAGGCAAGCAGAGTTCCAACAAGTCCTTTCCTTACCTCTCTGGCTTCCTCCACTGTCATAGTTCGGGGGTATTTATACATGTGAATTATCATGATCTTAGTTTTTTTTTAAATTTACATCTTAATAGTACAGTACGTATTAATAACTTTTTATTTAATATTATTTATTAATTAAATAATATTAAATAAAGAAAGAACCTGTTGGAACTCTGTACTCTCTGCCTACCCCGCGAGGGAGCTGGCGTGATGATATAGATATATAGATAGAACTAAAAATGTCCTGTTTGATGACAGTACAGTCCTACTAGGATATTTTGGCCCCTAGCCACAATTGGAACTAACGGTGTTACCTAGTGAAATGTCACTTCATGATAGGCGAAAAGTTGCCATTCGCTATGAAATTTACCTAATCTCTTCTTTTAGTGAGTAACCGCACAACCCACCTGTTGAAATATATATTTTTTTTAAATAAACGTAGCTCTACACCAGGATTTATTCCTGTATCGTGGGAGCGTTTATAAACACAAAAAAATTAAAACAGACATGTATACAGCGGTGTCGGTAACTGTAACAGTGTCGCGAGTTCAATGGTTTTTTCCCATCTCAAAAAATGCCATCGTGTATGTGTATCGATGTACGTATATACATATATACAGAGGTGTAGGTAACGGTAACAGTGTTGCGAGTTCAATTGTTTTTTCCCATCTCAAAAAATGCCAACGTGCATGTGTATCGATGTACGTACATACATATATACAGAGGTGTAGGTAACGGTAACAGAGTTGCGAGATCAATTGTTTTTTCCCATCTCAAAAAATGCCCAATGAGTCTAAAGAAGTTTTCACTTAAAAAATTTACATACACAAATACCCAGACCGAAACAAATAATTGTGGGTCACACAAAGATTTGTCCCTAAGAATTTTTCTATTTCCCTGAAAATAGGAACATTTTACTAAATGATAGCCCTAATTTCACACCAACCCTGTCAATATTGTCATCCTCGGGCCAAAATGTCCTTGAAGCAATATACGTTAAATTAAAAACTTCAGAGGGCTTAGCATTAAAAGATTGAAGTTAGCGTCATGCTAGCGAGTTGACATGCCATCCTTGTCACACAGCAAATCCTGACATCACGCTTTCACGAGACCATCTTTATAATATCAAATTGTTTGTGCTTAGCTCTCAGAATCTTTCGTATTAGTCTGTAGTACTTAAGATTAAACATGCAATGAACAAGAGGTTTTAAATTCAATAATTTTATTATGTTAAGATTACATTAAAATAATATAAAATAAAACTATTTTACGGATTTCATCGCGGTTTATTTTTGATTTTTAAGTTCCCGACGTTTCGAGTGCTTTGCAGCACCCATGGTCACGGGAAGGACTGAGGTCGTTAGACGTCCAAAAGGCATAGTTGTTCCGGGGTACCTTCAAACTTTTTAATTAATTTTGTTGGTCCGGTCTACGCTGAAAGAGCTCACGGTGTCTTGAGGCCTTGAAGTGTTATGCTTGGTTTTGGATTTGATTATAGTATCGGATCCCTAGACGATGGAAGCACAAACGATAATATTGAAATCGTATATATAATATTTTAATGGAGGAGAATACCAAACGGAAGTCAATCCATTATCTTCAAATGCCAGTCAGTAACCTGGACCTGGAACAAAGATAACTAAAGTGTATGCACTCTAATTAGTTCTACAAAAAAATACTTGAGGCGTCGCCACTATAATGTACTAACGTAGTGCATTATAGCTGCTGTTTCGCAATGTAAATTAAATACTAAAATGGGAATTCTGTTTGTGTTGAGGTCTCTGTAATGACGTACGTCCGCCATTCTCTTTAATACCACTCAATGGGCTTTATTTGAGCCCTCACGTATCTCCATTAATTGCTTTTCATATAAATACATGGCGTCATTCCGTCGTGTTTATATTAAATCTTGATTAATTGGAAAGCTTTGAGTAGCAGTGATCGTTCGGTAATCATAGATTATAATATATAATTATGATAATATGATAATTAATATAATATGCGTCCGAATGGGTGCGGGCACTTTGTTAAAAAACAACAATTACCAACACTTTTTATAATTAAGGTTCAATGGTAGTCGTTTTTAATTAAGTTGAAGGCCTTCTAGACGACTTGATAAGTACCAATAAGCAGGGCACAAAGTTTGCTAATGCAATTTTAGTAAATATGTTGTTTATTGAATTCATAATCTTTGTGGACAAAAGTCTTCAAAGACTGAAAGCGATGAATGAAGGTGTACAAATGGGTGACTTAGTGGTAAACCATCTACTTTATGCAGATGACGCGGTTTTAATAGCGCCAACAGCCACTGATCTGCAAACACTAGTCACAGTTATGAAAGACGACTGCATGATCAATGGCTTACACTTGAATGTAAAGAAAACCAAGATTATGGTTTTTGAAAGGGAAGAAACCAGAACGAATGTAAGGATTGTGGTTGGTAACGATGTGCTGGAGCAAGTGAATGAGTTTGTATATCTTGGATGCGCCTTCAGTAAGGATGGGAAATACACCGCTGACATAGAGAGAAGAGTGAGTGCAGGGAACAGAGTGAGTCGTGCGATGGGTAAGCTATTCGGGAGCCGGCACTTAAGCCATAAGGCGCAGCTGGCCATACATAACGGAGTTCTTGTCCCAACGCTGTTATATGGTAGCGAGAGCTGGGTATGTAAGAAGGAGAATGAAAGTAGGATAAATGCGGTAGAAATGCGAGCTCTGCGGAAGATGTGCGGAGTGAAGCTGACCGATCGCATTAGCAACAGCATAGTAAGACAGCGAGTAGGTATGAAAGATAGTATCGGTGTAAAGATGAGAAAGGGCATGCTCCGTTGGTTCGGGCATATAGAAAGAATGCCAGAGGAAAGAATGACAAAACAGATATACAATGTGAAAGTGGAAGGATGCAGGTACCGGGGAAGACCTAGACTATCTTACCACGACCAAATAAACCGAGTCTTATCTGATGGAAAAGTCAAGAGTCTCCGTAACCGGCGAGCGTGTATGAGACGAACTATGAGAGTCGAGGAAGCCAGAGAGGTATGTAAGGAAAGAACCTGTTGGAACTCTATACTCTCTGCCTACCCCGCAAGGGATCTGGCGTGAGGTTATAGATAGATAGATAGATAGATAAGTACCAATAAAAAGGGCACCAAGTTTGCTAATGCAAGTTTAGTAAATATGTTGTTTATTGAATTCATAATCTTTGTTTTTATTTATTTATTAAGGTAAAGGAAACAAATAGAACAAAATGCAGAAATTAGGTACACACAAATTATAACACATTCACCAGTAAAGTTTCCAATAATGAAGATTAACAACTACATACGGTCGATAGAATTGAAAAATTGAAAATATAACTTATAAAATGTCGTTTTGCCTTATTCTAAGTTCTTTGTTAAACCTAGGAAGTGTCAAATGAAATATATCGCTATCATTGAAGTTTTGACAGTTTCATAATCTATTAATTCAATTGTGTCCTTATGGTTTTTCATAGGCGTACCAGTTGACACATTTTTTGGTATTTGTAAATAAGACCATAAAGAATTTAGTAGATTACCGACTTTAGGCATAGTTGTAATTGAACGAAAGTTATAGCATGTCATAATTACAATCACGAAAACATAGCAGACTTGGGGCCCAGGTGGCCACAAACCTGCCTCCACCAATCCGCACTGGGTCCGCATGATATAGTTTGACCAATTCTCTCTCACTTCGATTTGTGAGAGAGAATTGGTCCTTTGCGCAAGAGTAGGACTGTTTAGACTGATATTATGTTATTATTATGTTTTTAGTTGACAATTGTATACTACTGTTTCATAATTCACACGTGAGACCTCCAAAAGTTTTGTCTAGTGTTACGTCGTAACATAGTTTTAAAAATATAAAATAAAAATAAAAAATCTTTACACACAGACAAACAAAATAACTAGTTGTTTCATCGAATGGAAACCGCGCGCCTTAACTAGTGATAGCATCATAATGACCATATAAGGTATTCGTTGGCACCGGAAATCAAATTCCTTCTAGAACACCTAATAAGAAACGCCCACAACATAGAAGGATCTAGAAATAATACAATAGCGAACAACGGGACAATGATCCTATCTCGCTCGGTTCGGTTATTGCTAACTTAGTCCCACAAGAATTTTATAAAAAACAGACAATAGTTTAGGGCGTGCCTTGCTTCGGTTGAGCCGTTCTTTCTATATCTCTGTCCTCGTCTCAGACGAAGGATCAAGAGATCTGGGGAGTGCGCACTGTTGCCAGGCAGGAAGTAGGCCGTCCTGGGGGGCAGTATATAAAAACGAGTTCGTGCAGGAACAGTTTTTTTTTTTCGACGCCAGAGCTCGCACGACAACAATTCAGTTCAGTTCAAACAGTGCTTTATTAAAATAAAATAAAAAATAAAAGTTTAAATTAGCTACATTCTTCAACCCCCTTGAAAACTGGGGGTCCACCGTACGGGTTGACAAAGTACGGTTTGGGAGACAGCAGGCCTCACTTCTGCCCGTCGATTCCTGCTGACCTCGGCGGCTGAGGGCCTTCTACAGGGCACCTCCAAATTCCCCACCTAGCCGGTGGAGGCTGTTACCGAAGACCCCCCACGCGTCACGGGATCGAGCGGCCTAAAGATAAGTCCCCAGCGCCCATAGGTTTTTTTGTGGACCCGAAAACTCCCCTGTGCCGGGAATTCACGCCCCATTTTAATATTATTACTTATTTTAATTTTTGGATTGTTCTTATTACGATTTTTAATTGTTTTCGTAATTAAATATATTTTTTCCTGTTGACAATAAACAATTGTATTTTTTTTGAATTGTGTGTTTTATTTGTACCCGCCGTCAGGGGGTCGTAACACTAGTTCAGACCCCTTTGCTAAATTAGTGTTTACTACAAAACCAAGCGGTAGGCAGAAACCACGTCAATATTTGGGCAGTAATTCGATCAATCAATTCAGCTGATTTCGATGAACGTGAAGGCACACGTGACGACTTTTAATCGTGACGGATTTTACAGCTTCATTGGACAAGAGGGCGAGCGTGCAACCACTACCCTCGAGCTAGAAGGGCAAGGGGGGTGAGCTCAAGGGCGCCTCAAGAAGGAGAGGCCTGAGCAGTCGCTATGGGGGAGGGCGCATACTAGGTGTCTCGCCGTGGTGCTCTGCACCGGCCGGACGCAAGGCATTCTTCGACATCGCCGGCGAGATTGGTGTCTGATCCTGTGTGCGATATCTGTATCCGAAAGAAGGGATGTAAGGGCATCAGGAGGGTCGGTAACAATATGCCGCGGACGGCGGTAGCAGCTGATGGGAGGGAAGTTAGGTTCGTAGTCAGCGACGGCTACGATTAGCGGACGATGACTGGACGCGTTCGCGAAATATCAGGTTGTCGCGTTTTTAATAAAGGTGCGAATAGGTTCGAGACCAAGATTGGAATGGAAAATCGGAAGCCAAAGCCAATCATTTGCGCAGGATGAACATTAATGTTCTTAAAGGTGCGCGCAAACCCAGATGCACTCTCTCTTTCTTCTCCTTTCAGATCCAATGGACCGGTGACCATTACAACTGGGAAAGGGCTGCAGTGTCTGATCGACAGTCACTCAATCTGTCATAGACCCTGGGCAGTATTCAGACTAAGTACCATAAAAAGAGGTTTGAAAAGCTTTTGAATCAGTATGGAAATGGAAATTGAGCATTACCGCAGCGGGGATCGAGGATGGAGGACAGCCATGTGATTTAGGTTTGTAGGTATGTCTGTTATATAGTTTTTATTAGTGAACAATAAAGAGTATTCCATTCTATTCTATGTAGTCAAATGAATCAGATTTGTTATACTTTTGGGTCCGGTTTGGATAAACTGTCCTCATATTTTGTGATCAGATATTATAATGTTTGAGCGTTTCTTTTAACCCCCGACGCAAAAAGTAGCTTTGACAGAGTTTGTCTCTGTGTATCTATATGTCTGTATGTGGCATTGTAGCTCCTAAACGCATGATCCGGTATTGACTTAGTTTTTTTTGTGCTTAAAAGGTGAATTTATCGAGAGCTAAGAACTCATTTAAGTGTTTTTTTTTATTTCAGTGTTACTTGTTTTACTAATTTTTTTATGGTTGTATTCGTTTTTTTTTCTATGTTGTATTTCTTCTTTCGTAAAGTCTTGAGTTATATAACAATACAAGAAGAAGGTATTTACAGTAAATAAAAAATAAACAGCGTGGTTTTCCCAAGTGGGGGTGGAAAAGGTGTACTGTAAACACCCACGTATGATATGAGAATATGCAGTGATAAGTCAGTGGAAGAACGCTCTGCTTGTACCGGCCAGAGCCAGTTCGAACTCTGTCTCAAATTTCCAATAATTTTTATTGGCGTCTCCCTACTCTTTAGTACATTACAACTCCCCAAGCCCCACCACCGACGCGGTCTTGTCGCGCTGCGGCGGCTATGTCGGGAGACCTTAATACTACGGCCCGTCAAGCTTTTGTAAAAGTACATATCCGATGAACCGGGACGGCAACGCGATGCCGATAGGACGTAGGTAGTTATAATGTATTGGACTATGCAGAAGATGACACACAGCTCGACGGGGTGCAACGTATGCGACCACAACGAGCTGTCAGTCATCTCCGGTAACTCATGGTTCCGGTAACTCAAAAGAACATGACCTTCCTTAGACTTTGTTAATATAAAAAACAACAAAAAGAAATGGGCAACGAAATACACGCACTGATATTTTTAACCCTTTTACACATTTTCAACCACATCGATGATGGCCGTTTAGTCATACATCGAGTATACACGCAGATTTTGCACATTTAAATTTTTTAAGTTGACGATTTGAATATTTTTAAATACACATATACTCTGTATGAACTAGAATAGATACCTAATAGTCGGTATTAGGGAATATATAAATACACGTTTTTAATACTCGAGTGGGAGTGACGATGGTGTGCTGTATAGTATACCCAAATTTTGCTAAGAATGTTTGGCCCGACCCCTGCCTGTTACGAAGAATCTTTCAATAACATAAGTAACTTTTGAAAAAAAGGGAGACCGACTTCAAAGAGCAAAAAGTTCTGTACCAAATAATCGACTAATCGGTACCGCTTCAAATATTTATTTCCTTTGCTTTTCGAAGTCGGTTTCCTTTTTTTTTAAACTCTTATTTATTTCAATTTTTACCAGCATTCATTGACACCCAAACATCTTTTATTAAAAGAGGTAATTTAGCGTTTTTCAAAAAGTCCTCTGGTAAGATTAAGGCGCTTGGTTAAATGACATGAAAAACAATATGAAAATGATTATAATGAATATATAAATATTATGCTCCAGTGCCCCACATATTTGTTTTAATTGTGAGAGTGATACAGGATAAATTATAATAATATTTTATTATCATGTCGTAAATTAAAGAAGAACGCGAGATAAACATTTTGTTATTGTAACAGTATGTTGTGCGACCGCGGGAGTCTTAACGTTCACCAAGGTTAAGTAACACTCGGCACGGTCGGCCTGGGATGGGTGACCGTTTATGCTATTTTCGCGTAGACATATTTGAGCGTCTCCGTGCTTCAGAAGGCACGTCAAGTTAGTCCTGGTTACCAGTAGTGTGGTAGTCGTTAAGCCAAGTTGGAAGTCTTCTAAGCGGCTTGATAAGTTCCAAAAGCAGGTGGCCACAAACCTGCCTCCGCCAATCCGCACTGGGTTCGTGTGGTGGAGTATGACCTAATCTCTCTCACCTCGATGTGTAAAATTTATATTACAACTGTATGAGTCGTAATATTAGCTCCGCTAGGGAACTGTTTCACCGTTGGGCACGGGCCTCCTCTCAAACTGAGAGGGTAGACCATAGTCCACCACGCTGGCCCAGTGCAGGTTGGCGAACTTCACACACCTTCGAGACACTTTTAGGCATGCAGGTTTCCTTACGATGTTATCCTTTACCGTTAAAGCAAGTGATAGCTAATTTTTAACCGACTTCTAAAAAGGAGGAGGTTCTCAATTCGACTGTAAGTTGTAAGTATGTTACACGATCATTCCGCCAATTATGAATCGATTTTGAAAATTCTTTTTGCATTGGGTTCAGTATAGCTCCAAAGTGGTCCTTTTTTAATTTTATCGGTATTGGACCTTGGATTTGGAAGATACACCAGGGAACTCCTTAACGACAAACAATACGAATGCGTAGATTGAGTTATTATGGGTATTACGTCAATCCTATAGGTACCCTGCCATCGAACTAATCAGAATATTAACCGACTTCAAAAAAGGAGGAGGTCGACAATTCGTCTTTGTTTTTTATAACGTCTTTATTTATGAGTTCATAAATAAAAACGTTATAAAAAACAACCCAACCCAACGCAAAAAGAATCATTAAAATCAGTTGATTTTGATGATTCTTTTTGCGTTGGGTTTAGTATAGTTTCGAGGTGGTCCCATTTTAATGAAATCGGTATTGAACTTTGGACTTTGAAAATACACGAGGGGACTCCTTAACGGCGAACAGCACGAATGTATAGATTCTGTTATTATGGTTATTATGTCAATCCTGTAGGTACCTTGCTGTACAACTCAGCAAAATAATATAATATAGGTATATAAATATATATATAAATATATATAATAATTCATTTGTCACTTGAAATTGTAAAATAAAATTCTTTAAATAAACCGACTTCAAAAAGAAAGAAATAAATATTTGGAGTCGGTGCCAATTAACCGACTGCACTAACCGGTACCGACTTTAAATATTTATTTCTTGCATTTTGAAGTCGTTTTGTTTTTTAAAAAAAGATTTTTGTTAATACATGCTTACGAAAAGACAGAGGTGCGTGCCTGGGTTTGAACCCGAGACCTCTGACTTTGGAGTCCAACGGTCTGCTCTTTAACTAACTGCTCTTTACTCACACTGTTCTTTTCACTGTATGAGTATTAAATAAAAATTGGTAAACAGCCAATTTCAAGCATATACTTTCTTGCTGCTATCGTGACATAGAGTGCATTTTTTTACATGTATTAATTATCGTCCGATATTGCATGTAGGCAGATAAAATGTCATTGCTATTAGGTATTAAAAATTGTATTATCTGCATGACTCCCTGAACGACAGAGATAGAGTCATGCTTGAATAGTTGAGCGAGGGAGACAGCACGTCTCGCGCACACCAGAAGTAAGCACAACTCGTTCGAATTATTATTAAGCCGAAGTGCATTATTATCTAAACTGTGATATGCTGAGTGGTCATCTCGGAAAGTATATTAAAATAATTTACATATAATTATATTTTTAACTGAATAATATTCTTATGTACTCAAGTGCGAGTGAATAGTGTTTACTTAAATGTGTTTTTTTTATGTGTATTTTTCGTTATATGAATAGTTTTGCACGTGTTACGTAATATTTTTTTAATCCATCGAGGGTCACGTGTTATCGGAATGATAATCTCTGCATAACTAAAATTGAGGTTGTTCCTTCAGACTCAAGTAAAAGTGATGTCTCTTTTCGTCTCGTTTGTGTTCTTGTTTATTTATAGTATTGTATGTTTTGGTTATTTAAGCGCCTATAAAAGAAGATGTAGAGGAGGACTGAACGGAAGTCTATAGTATACACTTTTTTTATAGGCCGTGTTATTTGTTGCCTTGTATTTCTGTCCGTCCTATAATAATAATACCGAATTTAAACACAGATTTGAAAAACGTTAAACATGGGATAATATCAGAATCAGAATATTGTTTATTCATATAAACCATTATTTATGAATCTTCAGATATGTAACAAAGACTCTACGACCACTTCGGAATGTCATTCTTGTTACGCTTATAAAATAGTATTTTTGATATTTTTTCCGTTTACATGTTGTTTGTGGGGTATGGGAGATCAATGTAGTATCAGGTAAGCCTAAATCAAATTTACAAAGTCATACAATTCGTGAGAATGGCTACATGATTCTCTTATTTACAGAGATAGAAATTAGCAAGAAAAATGATCAATTTTATCTATCTATATCATCACGCCAGATCCCTTGCGGGGTAGGCAGAGAGTGCAGCTTTCCAACAGGTTCTTTTTTCACATACCTCTCTGGCTTCCTCCACTCTCATAGTTCGTCTCATACACGCTCGCCGGTTACGGAGACTCCTGACTTAATCAATTTTATGCGAAGGAGTATCAATTTTAATCACCAACTGGGTTCCCATCAATATTAAATGGCATTGCGACAGGCCCAGGGTTAGATGACGGGACGGACTGGTCGCCTTTAAAACGATTGGCGATCAATAGCCCTATATAGAAAAGAGTGGAGGAGATGGAGGAAGACCTTTGTCCAGCAGTGGGACACTGGCTAGGGCTAACTAATAATAATAATAATTTACAATAATCCTTGCACCTGCCGGGGTCAGTTCGCTGGTATGTTTCTTCATTTTCAGCAAGTGATCTCAGCAGGTGGCTTACATAACATTAACTTCTCGCAAAGGGCCTCTACGTGTTGGACCCATGTCCCCATGCAAGCCTTTCAAAGTTCCGGGTAGAGCCCGTGAATCTCAGCGAGATACATAATAATTTATACGAAGGAAGTAGAAGGATTAAATTATTATGAGGAAGTATTTATCAACACAGACGGCTCGGTCTAGTACCTACTTAAGAGCTTGAGCCGCTCCGGCCACTAGGTCGTGTAGTCGCGAATTCAATCCCCGCAAGCGACAAATCTTTTTGAGAACCAATATTTGTTTTGGTCTTATGTTTGTTAATTTTATGTCTGTAAACGTACCTAAACACGGGAAACATCTCTAGAGCTATAAAAAAAACTAAAATCTTTTTTTTGTGTGTGCGTGTCTGTATGCATGATCTACGCTGTTGGCCGCGGGGTCTTTATAGCTTCACCGGACAAGAGGGCGAGCGTGCAACCACTACGCTCGAGCAGGAAGGGCAAGGGAGCAACTAGCTCAAAGTTGTCTCAAGGAGAAACCGTCTCGGCTTGGGCAGTCGCTATCAGGAAGGGCATATACTAGGTGTCTCGCCGAGGTGCTCTGCACCGGCCGGCGGGTAAGGGATTCTCAAGGCGGGCGAGGTCGATGTTTAATCCTGTGTGCGGTATCTGTGTCCGAAAAAAGGGACGTAAGGGCATCGGGAGGGTCGGTGAAAACATGCCGCGGACGGCGGTAGCGGCTGATAGGCGGGGAGATAGGTTCGCAGTCAGCGGCGGTTACTATTAATATTTTTACCATTCACTGCATGTATAATATTATAATCATTTTAAATTTAGACATTTAGACGGACGATTTAGCGCAGCGGTTAAGAGCTTAAGCCGCTCCACCCACTGTGCCGAATAGTCGCGGATTCGATTACCGCACGTGTGTTCCACAATTATTTGTTCCGGTCTGGGTATTTGTGTATGTGTATTTTCATGTTTGTAAACGCACCCACGACACAGGAATAAATCCTAGTGTGGGGTTCTATTTTTAAACTAAAAGAAAGTAAAAAAAGAGTGGGCATAAAAAAATGGGTGTCAAAATAAAAGTTAGTCATAAGCTACTCAAAACATGGGATTAATTGAATTAGCACTCTTACATCATAACTACAAAGCTTAAGTTCTCCTGATATAGCTTGTACAAGCTGTTCCATGTGACTTCGCCCGCATGTAATTTAACAAAAATTATTTTTCTAATCAAAATGTAGTCTCAGTTACTCCTTATAACATCAGCTATCTACCAGTGAAAGCCCCGTAAAATCGGTCCAGGTCTAATGGCAAAGCGCATCGCTTTGTGATCACGAGGTCCTGAGTTCAAATCCTAGGTCGGACAAATGTAGTTATTCTAACGAAAAATCCCCACTATAAATCCGGAGACTGGATTCTGCCCGGTATATGGCAGCAGGCTCGCCACCTATTACATGGGACCTAACATCGTCGGCGAAAAGGGGGTGTACTCAGTACACCTATGCCACCCCCGCTTGGAGAATATAGGCCTGAAGGTGTATTTTAAGTTTTTAATTGAAGACTGTTTTTAGAATTGTGTGCACTAAATATGAGAGACATGTTAAATAGCTCTCGCCAGTGGTCCAATTGAAGTGGGGTCCGGTCCTGTGTTGGGAGCTCCCCAGCACGCCATTTCCATCTGGTCCGTCGTTCCGCTGCTGTCAAGTCTTCTTCCCCTCTTCCACCATCAACAGATAGTACTTGAACAAAATCTTTTGAACGAGTTTAATGCATAACTTAATCTCTTTTCAGATACTGAATACGTAAGTCATCAGAAATGCAGTCAATACCCAAGGATGCATATTTGGAGTTTAACTCGAACACCCTGCATGATGTCCGCAAGGACGTCAACCTTCACCAGCCAGGAGTCATAGAAGAATTAATCAGAAGATTCGAAAACTGGATCCAGAAGCAACCACATTTTATTAAAAAGGATTTTAGTGAGTTTTCTAACTATTGCTGAGGCGCTCGTATGCTTAGCGCTTACCAAGGTTAAGCAGCATTGAGGTCGGTCGGTCTGAAATGGGTGACCGTTAATGGAATTTCCATATTTGAGCGTCTTCGTGCTGCAGAAGGAACGTTAAGCCATTGGTCCCGGTTACTACTCGTTAGACCGACGACCTTGTGTAGATAGCAGGAAGTCGTTGGATGCAGGTGGCATCGGACCGGTTACGCTGGAAAGCGATTGGGGAGGCCTATGTCCAGTTGTGGACAAATATAGGCTGAAATGATAATGAATACTCGTTAAGCCAAGTTGAAAGCCTTAAGGCAGCTTAATAAGATCCAACAGCAGGTGGCCACAAACCTGTCCTTCCGCACTGGGTCCGCGTGGTGGAGTATGACTCAATTTCTGTCACCTTGATTTGTAAGAAAAGCCTTTGCCCAACGGTGGGACAGTGTGGGGCTGATATATTTTTTATTTTTAACTATCATCACTCGTGGAATCTAGAAAAAATCAAAGTTCAAAGGCTATTAAACCGCTTCCCGGGGCACCCAAAGGTTCAAATCTTGGTATCATCTAAGGAGACCATTGTTGGTCCTGGCTTACAGGAGTTACAATGGTGGGAAGGTGTGGCGGGCTTAATCCCAAAAGAAATAGCATAGTACACTTCCGCCACCAACGTTTGAGCAAAGTGGAGTGACGGTGTTAATCTTCATAACATTTCGTCGGCAGACATGTATTTAGAAGAGGCCCAGAACCCGGCCACTTCCACTGCATTGTTGTAAACAACCATTAAGTCCCTCGGTGTTTGTTTTTATTTCTCTCTATCTTACCGTCACGCCTATGTTCCCTAAGCGGGGTTGGTAATTACCTTACATGTCTAGCGACATGTTCACGCGGCTGAACTGAGTACATCTACTGTTCGCCGACGATGTTAGGTCCCAGTGTAAAAGGCGGCGAATCTATCACCTCAAGTAGATTTTCTACCAAAGATTAGGTAGAAAATCTACACTTTTTCAGACGTATGTCCTTCCTATCAAACCCTCGTGAGTGCGTGACGCACATTATACCAAAGAGACTGTATCCTTATCACTCCATAATAATGTTTTTTTTCAGACAAACACTTCCTTGAGTTCTCTTTAATAATGGCTAAAGGGTCCCTAGTAAAGGCTAGGCAGAATCTAGACAAGCTTTGCAGTATGAAGACCTTAGTTCCGAAGTTCTTTACGAAGCATGACATCAAGAATGAGTTGATCGACATATCTTCTTTTATGTAAGCAATATATCTATAAGAACTATTGAGTTCGTATACACGGTGTAATTTTAGTCGTCCTGAAGCGAAATCCCAGATGATGTATCCAATGCCTACTATTTACTGGTACTTAAACAATAACACTATAATATGAAACATCTACCTACTGACCTACCCGAATATCATAGCTTGGGTGAAATTCCGTATCAGCAAAGGTATCTACAGGCCAGCTGACGAGCCGCGCCGCCTGTCAATGTCATTTTGCGCTTGGTATAGGACTTCTTCAATGCATTAACTTAGTATTGTTTTGTTCCTTTTTTAGTTTTTGATTACTGGTGAACAGTAGGCATTGGAAACATTGCCTTTAGTATTTTTCACGAGATATGGGTACGGTGACGTTTGATCAAATTCCATTTTACGCATGTTGTATACTGGAAGATTACAAATAGGAAATCCAGAAAATAAACAATAATATAAAAATACAGATAAAATCTGTTTTAAATTATACCTTTAAATCATATAATGTTTATAAATTTGCGTAATTATATTACTTAATTATATAAATTGGAACGGTTTGCGTTTTAGGGTCTGACACAATGAAATTATTATAATCGATAATATTTAAGAAAGATCTTAAGAAACGTTTGCCGGTTTCTTTACAAACATTATTCTTTGTATGTGGCTGAAATATATAGTACGCTCATAGTTAAGAAAATAATAAAAAGAAGTGGATGCGCCATCCTGACATATTGAAATAGACAATTTCATAGATTTTTAAATAATAATTCACGTGCGCGACAAATCAAGCGTTTTGGCAGACAATTTTCCTGATGAATTGCTTGATTCGTATATAAATAATGAAATTATTGCATATTGGGTTCTTTTTTATTATTTTTAAATATGATTCATTCTTCGTTATAAATTATCTCGACACGATACTAAATCGATGCTATTAAATTCAATTTTATCATCGCCACATTTCTAGAAACGTCAAATTCCAAACGTCACCGTACCCATGGCTCGTGAAAACGAGCTTTAGCTACAGGACGCCTAAAATTATACCGTGCATACTAGGGACGATACCTGAACTATGTTTTATAGCACGTAAAATTCATACACTCTAGCTTACTTTATGCTAGGTGCTTGCCACAAAGTGACACGTTCGAGAGCAAAGTTTTATTTTAAAAATATGCTTTTATGCGCATGAGGTAATGCTTAACCACATCACGAAATGTAAATTTTTTTTGTCTATGAAAACAAAATCATCGCCGCTAACTGAGCGGCCATCATTTTTTGTTTAAAGTATGTAGTTCATAATAACTCAATTATAAGAAGAAATAGAAGGGTGATGTTATCAATTTTATTTCAATTCTCAAAAGTTGTGTTTTTTGGATAATAAGGTGTAATGTTGGTGGTATTCAGGACGCTTTGGTAGTCCTACAAAACCTTCATTCAGCTGGATCAGCTTGATATGGGTGGCTCTTAAGCCGTTGGTTATCAATTCATGTGGTAATCATTAAGCCTGATGGGCAGATTAATAAGTTTCAAAATCGGATGGCAAACAACCTGCCTCCGATAATGCGCGCTGGGTCTGCGTGGAGTATGACTTATTCTCTCTCATCCTTATTTGTGAGAGGTCTCTTTCTAGCAAAAGTCAGTAAACGTTCATTTATTTGATTGATTAAGAATATTTTTTATTTAATAATGTTCGATTGAGTAATTTTTTATGTTCACTCACCAGAATACACACTGCATCTCCAAAACTAACTGAGGACAATTACAGAGTGTTTATGGCGAAAATATTGACAACAAAAATTGACTCAAACATGTTTGCCGATTACTACAGGCACCTCTCTCTGGTAAATATAATAAATTTCTTTCTGTACCATTTACGGCACGCTTTTGATCAGACATTTTTAATCGTTCAAGAAAACTATCGGACGGATGCTGTTCATAAATTATTTGTTCGAAATTAGTTGCGTGCGTTTACACAACAAAATCTTTCTAAATAATCAAATGTCTGCTTAGACAGACAGATAGACATTTAGAGTGACATTTAGAATGTCTAATAAGTTAGTTACAGTAAAATAAAAATGACTGATTAGACACGGTACGATTCAAATCTTTGATGGACAAAATAAACCTCTGCTTGGAATTTTCCGGCGTGACTGTGTTTATATCAATCAATCAGCCTATCGCAGTCCACTGCTGGACATAGGCCTCTCCTAACACGCGCCATTGCACACGGTCCTCCGCCTTCCGCATCCAGTCTGTCCCAGCGACCTTTTTGAGGTCGTCGGTCCATCTAGCTGGGGGCCGTCCTACCTTACGCTTACCAAGTCGCGGACTCTAGGACACGTTTGCTCCATCGGCCGTCGGTCCTTCTGCAGATGTGATCAGCCCATTGCCACTTTAGCTTACTGAGTTTGCGAGCTATGTCGGTAACTTTGGTTCTTTGTCGGATTACCTCGTTACGAATTTTATCCTTCAAAGGGACGCCGAGCATAGCTCGCTCCATAGCCCGCTGTGCTACTTTAAATTTGTGGACTAGTCCCACTGTGAGTGGCCACTGTGTTTATATGTTTTAATCTTATTATATTTACAGATGTGTGAATATATGAAGGTTCACGAATACTCACGAGGGTCCTACGTAGTCGTGGACCTCAGGGATATCAATATATTCAGCCTCGTAACGAAAATAAACGTATTTGATTTGCGAAATCTTTTCCTTCTTTCGATGGTATTCTATCACTTCTTTTTTATCTTCTATTCTACCTTATTTATGTTTACCAGCTTTTATTGATCTCGCTTTGTAAATATATCTGCCTGTCCGTCGGTCTTTTTGGTTCAAATTTTGTGATCCATTTTCAAGCATTTTAGAGCAGCTGATTGTGCTAAAATTTGGCATACATATGTAAGTTTGGTGTAATATGGTGCCATGCAGCCAATATGATAATATAGCCGGAAGTTGGCCACCTTATATCAGCGTGACAACTACACAACACAGCCCCTCGTGTTTTTGTTCTATGTGATTAATATTATCACAGAGATATAATCACATCTCTGTGACGCCTTAAATGACAGTAGCTTTGAATGGTAATGGTGACTAGCTATTTTTTATTATTTACTCCTATATTCTATATAAGTAGCTATGGCTTTGCCTAACTCTATTTTTTCGAGACAAACGATAGCCATGTTTTACACCCGAAAGCGATATATCTCCTTGCCTACTCTGTTTAGAGGTTTAAGCATGATAAGGTTATAATTAGACAGAGCTACTTTTGAATTTATATATTGGTATAGATAACTTTACATCGACAAAATACGATGTTAAAATGTTAACCATTTGAATAATACCAACTCACATTACAAACAATAAAGATTGTGAAGATAAATCCAACTAACATTACAAACGCGAAATATTGTGAAGATGGATGTCTGTCTGTATCTCTTTCAAGCAAGAACTACTGAACGGATTTTGATGAAACTTTACAGTAATATATAGGTTATGCCATCATCAGCCCGTGTCAGTCCACTGCTAGACGTAGGCCTCTCCAATGGCACGCCACTGAGCTCGATCTTCAGCTCTCCTTCTCCAATCCCTGCCCGCTGCCTTACGAATATCGTCGCCCCACCTAGCTACAGGGCGCCCTATACTACGTTTGCCGACACGCGGTCTCCACTCAAGAACCAGTCTGCCCCAACGGCCATCGGTTCTGCGGCATATGTGACCTGCCCACTGCCACTTCAGCTTGCTAATTCGCTGAGCTATGTCGGTAACCTTGACCTCTCAGACGAATATTCAATTCGTTAGGTTATGCATTAAAATAAAATATATGCTGCCGGTAACAGCTAGTATAGAATGAAATAAAAAGGTATTTCTTAAATTACTTTTCAGGGTGGACACGGTATGAGGATAAAATCTATACATTTTATATCAGACTCTTTAGCAGTCAACCTGGCCGTGGCTGTGATGAGGCAGGTCCTAAGTAAGAAATTGGGGGAAAGAATTAACGTTCACAAAACATTGGATTCGCTTCATGCTCATGTTCCGAAGGGTGTGCTAGCGGAAGATTTTGGAGGCAGCGGCAAACCGTTGAAAACTTTATACAGTAAGCAATGATATATAAATAATCTAATAATAATATTAATCCTGTTAAGAAACTGTCTCACCGTTGGGCACGGGCCTCCTTTCAATCTAAGAAGGTTTAGGTCATAGTCCACCACGCTGGCCCAGTGCGAGTTGGCGAACTTCACACACCTTCGAGAAACTCTGAGGCATGCAGGTTTCTTCGCGATGTTTTTCCTTCACCGTTAAAGGAAGTGATAGTTCATTTTTATAACGCTCATGTTTTCGAAAAGACAGAGGTGCGTGCCTGGGTCCGAGACCTCTGACTTTGCAGTCTAACGGTCTAACCACTAGGCTTATTAATAATAAATAAGATTATTAATCCACTTGACTGTATTGACTATTATTGAAGAACAATGCGCGTAGCGATCACGAGGTCCTGGGATCCAGTCTTAGGTCTATAAATTTATAATATTTGTGACATTCTTGTTCTTAGTTATTGTTTGTTTAAGTAGTCAGTTAAAAACAGCTTGAAACAATATTTACAGTGTTTTAATCGGGTAGGTATTATAGGTCTGAATAAGGTAGAGATAGAAGCATAAAACTTACCATAGGAAATGTGATCTCCATAACTTCTAGCCCTCTTTTAGGGGTTCCCAAGGGATGACCTTCAAAAATCCTTCTCAGTGCCCATTTATGTTACATATCTTCTAATATAACAACGGAACTACAGAAAACAAATAGGCTTTATTTTAGCACCCGTGATTACAATTTTTGGCAATTATATGATGTTTTATTCATTTACAGATGAAATGGTGGAAGCTTTAAGTACCGAGGAGAATGTGGCGTATTTCAGAGATATCTGCCAACCGGGTACAAACGAAGCGCTTAGAAACAAAACCAGATACGACGATGATGACCCGGAACTATCAGAAGCATTCCAAGATTTACAAATAGACTAACCAATCTGTGTCTGTAGCCAATTTGACTCTCTACAGTTAAGGATGATAGAAAACGAAAAATGTACGGGAATGATATTTTAAAAGTAAAGTCACGTGATCAGAATAATATGCTATTAACTCCAGGAAGAGAAAAGATACAATCGCTTGGAACTTGAGTACGCTCTCTAGAATGTTTACAAATACCCCAGAAAATATAGCCAAGTGACGTTTATCCTTAATTCATTATTATCAGATAAAAGATGTCCACTGCAGGCTAAAGATCGCCACGGCGACTGACTTTGTATGTATGCCTCCAGCTTTTACCTGCGACCTGTACCAGGTCATTGGTCCACCTTATCTGGGGCCTGCCCACTCCGCGTCTTCCGGTACAGTAAAGTTATTCAATATTATTTATAAACAGTGCCCTTAACAAAATTCCGTAAACACCGTCTAGAATGTACATTTTATAAAAGTTCACCGAATTTTGTAACACGAACGTGTTCAGTAGATTTGTCACTAAGACGTTCACCAATATGTGTAAAATTAAAGGGCTCACTGAATTACGTTGCCGGAGCTGATTAGCGACTTCAGATATTTAAGGTGTCTACGATTTGTGGAAATTTGTTTCTGTTAATTGAATTTTGTCACCGAGTGTAAATTCAAAATGATTTATTTGCGACTACAGGTGAATAAAAATTTTATGTTATGATAGTGTTCTATCCGTATTCCACCTTTTGACATGCAAATTACAGGTGTGTTTTCTTTCTTACATTCTATACATTGATTTATTCTTATAAATCTTAATTGTAACTTAATTATTCATTTTGAAGGTAGATATAATAAAACATAATTCTTAAGAAATAAATAACAATATTAACCGAAAGCATGTTTTATTATTATTATAATGTGTATCCATGATTATTAATACCTATTCTACCTTTCTGACCGAATTCAGTAGTATTTATTTGAAATATACACACACATTTTTTTTTTGTATTCCGAAAAAAATCTTTTGTACAGTGACAGTTTTTTAAATAATATTATTACTGTTTTTTGTTTTTAATTTACACTAGCTGTTACCCCTGTCGCCGCACGTTTATTTTGTTATATCTTTATAAATAATCTGAAGTGGAGGTTAAGTTAACGCTCTTGCGCAATATCGCTTCAAGCCTGTGCACGTAAAGTGCTAATATAATATACATATTGGCGCTAATGTTTTCGGGATGGCCGTTTCAATGCTGATCATGGTAAAAGTTGGGGTTATCTTTGTTTTCATAGTCGTTCGCATGGTGGCCGGACATAGAAATCTTGAAATAACACTAGGTTCTTGTCCAGTAAACTGATCTTCCTTGATAATATCCAGACTTTGTAGCAAAATACCTGAAGATGCTCGCCATAATTGAGGATTGATAGAATGCAGTGAGGTAAGCTGCTCCGCGATACGTCCGGCCGCTCGCCCCGTTGCCAATAGAATCACACAGTAGGGCCATCAGTCGTCTCACATCGACTATCTGTTTTCGGTAGGTCGTCATCGGACATGTGCCATCGCATCACAACTAAACACACTAAAGCAATAATTAAAGACATAGACAAGTGTGTCCATAGACAAGATTAAAAGTTACTTAAATAACAATAACTGCCCGGCATTCCATTAAAAGTAATCGTCAAATATTGCTCAAATAATAGCCTCTGACACGGCTATTCTGACATCACACACATCCTCGTGTGTCAACTATCCCGCCGTTCGGCCGTTCCTGACCCATCTTTATGCTAACAGACTTTAAAATCTCTATCGTTTAGCATCCCAATTAAACCTTACTTGAACCTCTATGAAAACTGATTAAATCTCACATTCACAAATTTTATGCCTGAAATTTAATTCCAGTAGGGATCACATTACATTTTAACGAACCAGAGAAGTAAGAACTTTAAGCCAGATCAATCTTTAAAATACAAGAATCATTAATCAAAGCTACGTACCAACTTCGTTCGTCTCAATTATGAATGTCTAATGTAATTATGGCATGGCTACCGACAACGAAGACCATTGGCCCTGGCAACTTTTAACACGCGCACACTGCGAACTGACGAAAAGATCGACGAGTTAGAGGAAGAATTGAGCAAGTTACACTGGGATATCATAGGATTATCTGAAGTCCGAAGAGAGGGTGAGGACTCGATAACACTTAAATCCGGTAACTTGCTCTATTTCCGGGAGGGCGACCAGCAGTCCCAGGGTGGTGTCGGGTTTATAGTCCACAGGTCTCTCGTGAACAACGTTGTCAAGATCGAGAGTGTGTCGACCAGGGTAGCGTACCTGATATTCAAAATGACTGAAAGGTATTCACTGAAAATTATACAGGTATACGCACCGACTTCGACACACCCCGACGATGAGGTAGAGGCTATGTATGAGGATATATCTAGAGCCATACATACCTCTAAAACTCACTACACCGTTGTCATGGGGGACTTTAACGCGAAACTGGGCAGACGAGGCGACGATGAGCTGAGAGTGGGAACCTTTGGTACTGGACAACGAAATCCCCGGGGCGAAATGCTGGCTGACTTCATGGAGAAGGAGGGACTCTTCATGATGAACTCCTTTTTCCAGAAGCGGGAACACCGTAAATGGACCTGGGTGAGCCCCGATGGTGTTACAAGAAACGAGATAGACTTCATCATGTCGACGAGGTGGCACATATTCAATGATGTCTCTGTGATTAACGCAGTTAAAACTGGAAGTGATCACCAACTAGTAAGAGGCACATTGAATATCAACTTCAAGCTTGAAAGGTCTAGACTGATGAAGTCTACACTCCGTCCAGCACCTGTCCAGATTCAGGAGCCCGATAGCTTTCAGCTCGAACTGCAGAATCGCTTCGAAGGTCTAGCTGAGTGCATAAACGTGGACGATTATAACAGCAGGGTAGTGGAAACTGTCCATACGGTCGGGCTCAAGTTCTTTAAAACCCACCGTACAAAAAGAACCAAAAAGCTCTCAGGCGTTACCCTCAAGCTTATGGAGGAAAGACGCAGGATGATCTTGCAGTCTCCAGAAGAAGTTTCCGAATGCCAGCGGCTCAATAGGCAGATCTCTAAGTCTCTGACTCGCGATGTACGCGAGTATAATACTGAAAAAATAAGAGAGACTATCGAGCGCAACAAAGGCCCTAAAGTGTTTGCAAGGGATCTGTCTATCGGACAGAGCCGGCTGAGTAAGCTGAAGACCAGAGACGGCAGGATTGTATCCTCTACACAGGAACTCTTGAGGGAAGTCGAGAAGTTCTACGGCCAGCTTTACACATCAGTACAATCACCTGTCTGCAATCCGGCTATAGACCCAAGAGCCAAATTGACCCGACACTATACCGATGTCATCCCGGACATCAGTCTGTGCGAGATTAGTATGGCTCTCAAACAGCTCAAGAACAACAAGGCGCCAGGCGATGACGGTATAACAGCCGAGCTTCTCAAGGCTAGTGGAAAGCCGATATTGAGGGCTCTTCAGAAACTATTCAACACCGTCATCCTCGAGGGCAAAACGCCACAGTCATGGCGCGGAAGTGTGGTGGTTCTCTTGTTCAAAAAAGGTGATAAAACCCTCTTGAAGAATTATAGACCCATCTCACTTCTGAGCCACGTCTATAAACTGTTTTCGAGAGTCATCACGAATCGTCTCGCGCGCAGACTAGATGACTTCCAGCCTCCCGAACAAGCCGGTTTCCGAAAAGGCTTCAGCACCATAGACCACATTCATACGCTGCGACAGGTCATACAGAAGACTGAAGAGTATAACCTGCCACTATGCTTAGCGTTTGTGGATTATGAGAAGGCCTTCGATTCGATCGAGACTTGGGCTGTACTACAGTCTCTCCAGCGGTGCCAAGTTGACTACCGGTATATCGAGGTGCTGAAGAGTTTGTACGAAAACGCTACTATGTCAGTCCGCCTTCAGGACCAGAGCTCGAAACCTATTCAACTGCAGCGTGGTGTGAGACAGGGAGACGTTATATCCCCGAAACTGTTCTTCGCCGCGCTGGAAGATGTCTTTAAGCTTCTGGACTGGAGAGGACTAGGTATCAACATCGACGGCGAGTACATATCTCACCTTCGATTTGCCGATGATATCGTGCTCATGGCGGATACCCTGGAAGACCTCAGTGCCATGCTCGACGACCTCAGTAGAGTCTCTCAACAAGTAGGTCTTAAAATGAACATGGACAAGACGAAGATCATGTCAAACGTCCATGTAGTACCAACTTCTATAAAGGTTGGAGACTCTACGCTCGAAGTTGTTGACGATTATATATACCTGGGACAAAGAATCCAATTAGGTAGGTCCAACTTCGAGAAAGAGGTCAATCGTCGAATCCAGCTCGGTTGGGTGGCGTTCGGGAAGCTACGTAACATCTTCTCGTCCAAAATTCCGCAGTGTCTCAAGACAAAAGTCTTTGACCAGTGTGTGTTGCCAGTGATGACTTACGGCACTGAGACATGGTCGCTTACGATGGGCCTCATAAGAAGGCTCAAGGTCACCCCAAGGGCGATGAAGAGAGCTATGCTCGGAGTTACCCTGCGGGATCGAATCAGAAACGAGGAGATCCGCAGGAGGACGAAAGTCACTGACATAGCACTCAGAATTGCTAAACTTAAGTGGCAGTGGGCGGGGCACATCGCTCGTAGAACTGACGGCCGTTGGGGCAGAAAGGTTCTCGAATGGCGACCACGTACCGGAAGACGTGGAGTGGGTAGGCCCCCTACAAGATGGACCGATGACCTGGTGAAGGTCGCGGGTAGAAGTTGGATGCGTACAGCACAAAGCCGGTCGTTGTGGCGGTCTTTAGGGGAGGCCTTTGTCCTGCAGTGGACGTCTTTCGGCTGAAGAAGAATGTAATTACCAAACTTTCGAAACTACACGAGCAACGCCCTACGTCGCCACACGGCTTTCCGGTCAGCAGGGATACTAAAGGAAATAAAATCTTTATTGGCTTCAGATATGGTGCATAAGATATTAGCTCATTTATAAAATAGTACTACATATCTCGCCTTAAGTACGCGTGCCAAATTCTTGACATACAAAATTTAACTATTAATTTAAAAAATGTTCTTTGATTATGAACTTAAAGGTTTGGTCAAATAGCCGACGGAGCGCAACGGGAGTGCGACGCAAGCGCTTGGTTACGTTCGGTTGTGACGTTAGCCGTCGCGCCGAGCGGGGTTGCGCTGTGTGGCGTCTCCCGGACTTTTAAGTATATTATAACGCCCCAAGCCACGCCACCGTCGCGCTCCCGTCGCGCTGTATCGTCTATGTGTCAAGACCTTAAGACTACGGCCCGTCAAGGTTTTGTTAAAGCTTGGGCACATATCCGATGGGCCGGGACGGCGACGCGACGCCGTTAGGACGCGGGTAGTTGTAATGTACTGGACTATACAGGAGATGACATATTGCTCGACGGGGCGCGATGTATGCGACCACAACGAGCTGTCAGTCATCTCCGATAACTCATGGTAAAAGAACATGACCTTTCTTAGACCTCTTAAATATAAAAAAAAACAAAAACAAAAAAAATGGGCAGCGAAATACACACACACTATAAAAATAGCAATCGCATACACAGTTTCCGAATGCAGTATGCAAAAGGGTTGATATTTTCAACCCCTCTACACATTTTTAACCGCATCGATGATTGCCGTTTATTTCGAGAAATCACGGCGATTTTGCGCATTTAAATTTTTTATTTAGACGATTTGAATATTTCTGAATACACAGATACTCTGTGTGAACTAGAATAGATACCTAACAGTCGGTGTTAGTGAATATAAATACACTTTTTTATTACCCGAATGGGGGTGGCGATGGTGTGCTGTATATAACCAAATTTTACTAAGAATGTTTGTTTCAATGCCTGACCCCTACCTGTTACTAAGAATCTTTCAATAACATAAATAACTTTTCTAAAATATGGAACCGCAATCGAAAAGCAAAAAAAAAATCTGTACCAAATAACAGACTAATCGGCATCGACTTCAAATATTAAGCTTTGCTTTTCGAAGTCGGTTTCCCTTTTTTTTATTTAACTTTTAACTAGTTCATAGAAACCCGAAAATCTTTTATTAAAAGAGGTATTTTGGCGTTTTTCAAAAAGATCCTTCCTTCAAGTACGATTAAGGCTCTTAGTTTAATAACATAAAAAGCAATATGACTATAATTATAGTGAATATATAAGTATTTTTGTTCATAATATTATGATATACTAAGTCTTTTGAACCGCAGCTATTCTCAAAACTCCTAACTATTATCTATAGCACGTGCCCTACATATTTGTTTTAATTGTAGAAGTTATATAGGATATATTGTTATTATACTGTGTCCTTCGTTCTCGATATAAACCATGTGCAGCTCCCTACTCAGCAGCCGTGCGCATCTTTTAGACACTTGAAAGGACAACGCCTCCGCTATACTATCTGTGGACATAACCGATGCCTTGTAATAAAGTTTTGGGCGACATTTAATTTGATAATCTTGAAATATTAGTGAAATTACATAACAAAAAGGTTTTAATATACTCAAGTGACCTTGTGAAATAAATTTAAAACATCGTATAGGCAAAATCAGAAAAATTTTACGTCATGGCAAAAAAAAGAACATTGTAAAAAGATCAACTGACAGTTGTTTATTTTTGGCGTTTTCAGTTTAACTTGGTTATTAATATAATATAGGGTGCTTGTAGACGTGAGTTTCGTCAAATTAAGACTTGTGAAAGCTTCATCACCAGAAAAGTAAACTTATGAATTCTATGTCCCTATTCGTGTAAAAACAGTTTAACACGCAATATACCCGCAAACAATGTAGGTGATAGTGAAGGTGATACTACTCATAGGCTTCACCCATGAGGTGTTCCTGTCCAGTTCAAATTTCTACAATGGTAAGAATCAAAAATGTTACCTAACATACATACCATAAACAGTAAATACAAAGACTATTGCTATAAACTATAAGCAATTTATGATATTATATCTCCAAAAGGAGACTTACTGAAAGGGTAATTAAAGTGGTATTGTTTATGAATAACAATACATTATTAATAACACAAGCGACTCCCTTGCAGAAACAGTGTTTTATGGATTTCATTATCAGACATACTTGTATAATAATCCTGAAATAGCCCAAAGTGGAGCTTATTATACAAATAATTGCGCAAAATTATGAGAACTTGTACTAAATAGGTATATCTATCTATATCATCACGCCAGATCCCTTACGGGGTAGGCAGAGAGTACAGAGTTCCAACAGGTTCTTTCCTTACATACCTCTCTGGCTTCCTCTACTCTCATAGTTCGTCTCATACAAGCTCGCCGGTCACGGAAACTCCTGACTTGTCCTTCAGATAAGACCCGGTCTATTTGGTCATGGTAAGATAGTTTATGTCTTCCCCGGTACCTACATCCTTCCACTTTCGCATTCTATATCTGTTTTGTCATTCTTTCTTCGAACATTCTTTCTATATGCCTGAACCAACGGAGCATACCCTTTCTCATCTTTACACCGATACTCTCTTTCATACATATTCGCTTTCTTACTACGCTGTTGCAAATACGGTCGGTCAGCTTCACTTCGCACATCTTCTACAGTGCTCGCATTTCAACCGCATTTATCCTACTTTCATTCTCCTTCTGACATACCCAGCTCTCGCTGCCATATAACAGCATTGGGCCAAGCACTCCATTATGAATGGCCAGTTGCGCCTTTTGGCTTGCCGGCTCCCGAGCAGCTTTCCCATCGCGCCATTCACTCTGTTCCCTGCACTCACTCTTCTCTCTATGTCAACGGTGTATTTCCCATCCTTACTGAATGCGCATCTAAGATATACAAACTCATTCACTTGCTCCAGCACATCGTTACCAACCACAATTACAAATCACATCTGTTCCTGTTTCACATTCTTCCAATGTCCATCAATCGATGGACATTGGAAGTCTCCTACCATAATATTGGAGGTTATAGGTATTCACTGACTTTGGTATGTAACTATGTATCTATGACCTGTTTTTATCTGCCTTCAATGGCAAACATAATTTTATTGGTTTTGTGCAAGTAATTGCAATCCAGACAAGTGAAGGTAAAAAAATGTGGTCTTACATATGTTTAACATTATTATTAGAAACATAATTTTTTTAATAATTGATATACAATTTATAGCCATTCTTATTAGAATTTAATTAAGATAGATGATCACAACTGTGCTATAAACCTTATCCCACAAAGAAACTTAATGATAATAATAGACCTTAGAGTCATATTAAATATACTAATAAAAAAAATATTATTAGCTATTCAGCTTTCTATTGGGTAATGAGTTCAATGGTTTTGGTTTTTTTAATTATTTCCTGTTATAGTGTAATTAATATATTAGAAGTTTGAGAAACACGCAGTGGAAAGAGTATACATCAATTCATAAATTGGAGAATTAGATGTTTTTACTGCACTTTTGTTTAATAATATGGTAGTCAATAAATAATATTTAATTAAATAAGATTATTCAAGAAATTAATAACTATAAAAAATAGTTTTGTAATTAGTTTTTGAATGTATACAATTGTTTTGAGCACCAGTGATGTTTCTGGTATAGTTGATATCAGAGATATAACACAAGCACAACCTGCTACCATTAAAGAAACAAGTTAGTTTTAGAGCACTATACATACTGTAATTTATTTGAAGGTGTTTCAGTGAAAACATATTGGATTGGAGATGTCATACAAAAAATTTACAATTTTCATATTGTTATATTTAAATTATTACATACACATGTTAGATGTATCTTATAAATATATATAAAAAGAAAATAAAGTCATGCAAATGACTTAATAATAATATCCATTTAAAAATTTAACGATATTATGTTGACATACAGTTGATGAAATATTGAGTTACAATATTTGAAATCGATTATCTTAAACAAGAATAATCAAAAGTATATTCTTATCACAGGTATGATAAATATTATGTAGTATCAGCAATAATCTTAGTCCTAAGGAACTTGATATTATTTACTTATTATTAATAATATCACCACGCCAGATCCTAAGTACCTACCCCAGGTTAATATAAGTACCCAACCCGCCCTGCCCGTTGGTAAATTTGAAAGTACTAGTTCTAAAAGGAATGGTCGCAGAGGTTATGTCCACAGATAGTATAGCGGAGGCGTTGACGTTTCAAGTCTCTAAAAGATGCGCACGGCTGCTGGTTTATATCTTCGAACGAAGGACTTCGTATAATAATGATCGAACTTCACTTCAGGTTGCGATTTAAAGAAGAACGAGAGATAAACATGTTGTTGTTGTAACAGTATGCTGTGTGACCGCGGGAGTCTTAGTGATCACCAAGGTTAAGTAACATTCGGCCTGAGATGGGTCTCCTGGGACCGTCTATGTTATTTTCGCGTAGACATATTTAAGCGTATCCGTGCTTCCGAAGGCACGTCAAGTTAGACTCAGTTACCAGTAGTGTAGTAGTCGTTGAGCCTAGTTGAAAGCCTTCTAAGCGGCTTGATAAGTTCCAACAGCAGGTGGCCACAAACCTGCCTCCGCCAATCCGTACTGGGTCCGTGTGGTGGAGTATGAACTAATCTCTCTCACCTTGATGTATAAAATTTTTATTACAACTGTATGAGTATTAAATAAAATTTGGTAAACAGCCAATTTCAAATATACTTTATTGCTGGTATCGTGACATAAAGTAAAATTTTTTTGATGTATAAATTTTGTCTAGTTTTAACCTTTTAACTCACTAAGCGACGAATTTGTCTCGAGCAAAATCATGCCTTATACTCACTAAGTCACAAATTTGTCACATGATATTACTGATTTAAAAAGTCCATTCTAGTATGAACATGTGACCTTATAGACATACGGTTTGTTGAGACGAAAGATGGCGGAGTTTACGTTCTTTATTTTGGTGTATAATACTTGTCATAGATTGTCTGTGAGCATCGGCCATTCATATTCTAAAATTCGTGAGAGAGGACGCACGTCATTTTGGTCACAAATGGTCACTTGCCATCGTTTTGGGCAATTATTTTGTTTAAAAGACATAAAACTAATATGCAGATTTTTATAACTATTTATCCTAGATTACAAAAAGCATAACTTGTTATTACAAAGTAGATTAAATTTTCTAAAAAAAATATTTTCGGGAACACTATTTTTTTTTCGTTTTTCGTATGTATTTTTATCGTATTTATTTTTTAGGCTGAAAATGTAATTGTATAGGGTGATGTATCAAATAAATGTATATACAAGTAAGACACAGTAATATCATAGATGAAAATACTTTTTATTTCAAGTCAAAACATTAGGTAGTTTTTGAATTATCGTCGTTTTTATAAACCTCGGCAAATTTATGACCGCGCGGCCGCGACCTCATTGAGCATACTGGTAACGTCTTTCGTCGCAGGTGGAGCAGCAGGGTTAAGGGCATTATAAAGCATTTTTGCAGATAAATTGTCATTGCTATTGGGTATTAAAAATTGTATTATTCACTACAGTCACTGAACGACAGAGATACAGCCATGTTTGAATAGTGAGCGAGTGAGACAGCACACCTCGCTTAAACCGGAACGGAAAGAATCATTCGTATTATTATTAGGGCGTACGGTATTATATCTAAACTGTGATATGCTGAGTAGTCATGTCGAAAAGTATATAAAAATAATTTACATCTAATTACATTTTAACTGAATAATATTCTTATATACCCAAGTGCGAGCGAATAGTGTTTACCTACATGTGTTTTTTTCATGTGTATTTTTCGTTATATAAATAGTTTTACACGTGTTACGTAATTTGTTTGAATTCATCGAGTGTCGTGTTATCAGAATGATACTCTCTGCATAACTAAAATTGAGGTAGTGGTGAGGTAGACTAGTGTAGTTTAGACTCAGGTATGTGATGTCACCTTTCGTCTCGTTTGTGTTCTCCTTTATTTGTAGTATTGTGTGTGTTGGTTATCTAACTAAACGCCTATAAAAATTATGTAGGAGAGAACTGAACGCAAGTCTATACTATACAGCCTTTTTATAGGCCCCGTTATTTGTTGCCTTGTATTTCTGTCCGTACTATAATAATATTACCGGATTTAAGCACAGACTTGAAAAGCTTTAAACATGTGATAGTATCAGAATCAGAATATTATTTATTCATGTAAACCCTTAAAGTATTTATGAATCGTCAGAAAAGTAACAAACACTACCACCGCTTCGGAAAGTCATTCCTGTTACTCTTTCAAAATAGTATCTTTACAATTTTTTCAATTTACAATTTGTTGTGGGATATGGTAGAACAAGCTCACCTGATTATCTTTCATCTCATTTTCAATATTTATGTTCCAATCATAATAAAAATCCTCGATCCCTAAATAATCGTCTTCTTCAATATTCTTCTCACCGTTCGGACTTTGTTCACTCTTCTTTCTTTGTTCAGTCCATCTTGCTATGGAATGCGCTACCACTGGATGTCAGGATGGCAAACGATCGGTTTTATTTCAAAACAAAAGTGCAGGATTATCTGCACAAAACATTGGCAGAATCATCTCAACGTTAATATAGTATAAGTATTGTATTTTTATATATCTAATAAATATGTATATATAGCTATTCGTATAGATTTTATGTTTATATAATAATGAAAATGTATGTCTATGAGAGTCGAGGAAGCCAGAGAGGTATGTAAGGAAAGAACCTGTTGGAACTCTGTACTCTCTGCCTACCCCGCAAGGGATCTGGCGTGAGGTTATAGATAGATAGATAGAAAATGTATGTATTATATTATAAGTCCATATAAATTTTTACTTCAGATAGTATGATTTATTATTTATTTTTCGCTATTTCTATCATTCTTTCTCACCCAACTCGGATTTGCACCTGCTTTACCAGTTTCTGCATGACCCTAAGGTAGAGTGGCAGAAAATGCCTAAGGTATTAAGTCCGCCTATATACCAACGGTCCTTAAAGTATAAATAAATAAATGTAGTATTAGGTGAGTCTAAATTAAATTAAGAAAGTAATACTATTCGTGAAAATGGCTACATGATTCTCTCATTAACAGAGATAGAAATAAGAAAGAAAAATTATCAATTGTATTCGAAGGAAGTAGAGGGATTAAATTATTAGATAGAAGTATTTATCAATACAGAAGGCTCGGTCTAATACTTGTTTTCACCCGATGATCTGAAGATGAGTAAAATTTCCCTTAGGAATAAAGTGACGCTTTTCAAAACTTGTGTATGGTCCATCATGACGTACGCTTGTGAGGTGTTCGGGCTCGCCGCCCGCTCTCACATCGATAGACGCCAAACGATTCAATCCCGTTTCCTCCGCAAAGCCGTTGGAGCCCCGTGGTCGCCCTTTGGTCCGGTGAAGCTGTAAAGGCCTTGCGGCCAACAGCGTGAATCATTCACACATACACACAAATATTAACTAGTTACGAGCTTGAGCCGCTTAGGCCACTGGATCGAGTAGATGCGGGTTTATTTAATTTTATTTAATCCTTTATTGTATACAGTACATTTACAGTTGTAATTTCACAGGTGATATACAAAGGCGAGCTTAACTCAAAATATGAGTTCTCTTCCAGCGAACCTTTAAGTGTTGAGAGATGAGAATGTTAATAATCTATCTATCTATCTATAACCTCACGCCAGATCCCTTGCGGGGTAGGCAGAGAGTACAGAGTTCCAACAGGTTCTTTCCTTACATACCTCTCTGGCTTCCTCGACTCTCATAGTTCGTCTCATACACGCTCGCCGGTTACGGAGACTCTTGACTTTTCCATCAGATAAGACTCGGTTTATTTGGTCGTGGTAAGATAGTCTAGGTCTTCCCCGGTACCTGCATCCTTCCACTTTCACATTGTATATCTGTTTTGTCATTCTTTCTTCTGGCATTCTTTCTATATGCCCGAACCAACGGAGCATGCCCTTTCTCATCTTTACACCGATACTATCTTTCATACCTACTCGCTGTCTTACTATGCTGTTGCTAATGCGGTCGGTCAGCTTCACTCCGCACATCTTCCGCAGAGCTCGCATTTCTACCGCATTTATCCTACTTTCATTCTCCTTCTTACATACCCAGCTCTCGCTACCATATAACAATGTTAATAAGAGGGTAGTTATACAATTACACATTAAAACATACAATAAAATAAACATAAATATAAATAAAATACATACTTATCCTATTTATCCTACTTTCATTCTCCTTCTTACATACCCAGCTCTCGCTACCATATAACAATGTTAATAAGAGGGTAGTTATACAATTACACATTAAAACATACAATAAAATAAACATAAATATAAATAAAATACATACTATACAAAACTAAATATATATAATTTATAAAATAAACATACATAAAAATACACATAGTATATTATATTACAAATGTGTATCAACAATCAGATAGGAAATGTTCCCTGATTCTTCTCCTGAAGATGACCAGAGAGGAGCTTGCGCGTATAGCGTGTGGGAGTGAGTTCCAAAGACGCACTCCACGAACAGTAAAAGACCTATCATAGCAACTGGAAGAATGAAGAGGAGCACGAAGAAGGAGAGAAGTAGCAGTACGACAGGCCCTATCCTTGGGGACAAGAAAGTCAAAACACTCACGTAGATAAATAGGAGCTTTGGGGTTATGAAGGACGGAAAAGAGAAGAGAAAGGATATGTGAGTCCCGGCGTTGCCGAATAGGCAGCCACTTCAATTTTCTTCGGAACTCTGATACATGATCATATTTACGGAGACCGAAAATGAAGCGGATACACAGATTCTGCAAACGTTCTAGCTTATTAACTAGCTCTTCAGTGGCATCAAGAAAACAGACATCACCATAGTCTAGAAGTGGTAGGAGAAGAGACTGAGCAAGGCTTATTTTAGTTTGGAAGGGCAAGAACTTTTGAAGGCGTTTGAGAGACTGGAATAAGCCGTAGACCCTTTTGCTTACCTCTAAAATGTAGGTGCTCCATGTGAGGTTGGAGTCCATAAAAACACCTAGATTTTTATTGTTCTAGAGTAAGGTATACATACAGAATCAAATAGAACTGGAGAGAGAGCCTGTTGATTCATATCTTGTGCAGTCATATAGTATCTGCCACCAATGATGATAGCTTGAGACTTAGCCGGATTGACTAAAAGACCAAACGACTTTGCCCACTTGCTGATATTTTCAAGCTCATCATTGATGACGCAGATCGCATGATTAAGCTCCCCAACTTTAAAATGACGTGCGGGTTCGATCCCCGCACGCGACAAATCTTTTTGTGAAGTACATATATTTGTTTCGGTCTTATGCATGTGAATTTTGTTTGTAAACGTACCTAAACACAGGAACAAAATCCTGTCTAGGGCTATAAAAAAATATACGATCATCGTAACTTGCAGCACTTGACCATAGCCAATAAGACTTAGCTGGCATGGGCGGCAAGACTTTTCTCGCAGTACATAATATGTCGCCCTGTGCTTCAAATCTTGAACGCAAGTCGAAAGAGTCCTGTTTATACGTCAATACAATACAATTCTCGAAACGAGTTTACTTGTGTCAAACTTTTCACTCGACTAATTTAGGGGGTACCGCTTAGTGACTGATAAATGATAGTTGATAAGTTTGATAAACACTGCATATTTCCTTTGATAGCGCTATAATATAATGGTCGTGAATGATATGATTTATGAATGCTAAACTGATACAAAATTGATATGATACAGCGATGCGTCCGACAGCCTGACTTAAACTGCGCCGATCGAACTGCATGCATGCTATTCAATTGCGTTAAATGCTGACGCGGTCTTCGGTTACACAGTATACCGAACAACTAATGACCACGTATTGGAATACGTTGAGATGGCAGGCCCCTTACAATACGGATTGTTGACCTGGTAAAGGTCGCAAATAAAAGCTGGACGCGACAACTTTCAACCGATCGTCGTGGCCATCTTTGCTGATGGGTAATGGTGATGATGATCATGAGAATAAGCACTTGAAGACTACCGCGTTGGTCTAGTGGCAAAGTGCAACGCTTAGTGATCACAAGGTCCTGGCTCCATATTCTAGGTCGGACAAATGTAGTTTTTCTAACGAAAAATTCCCACTATGAATCCGGAGTCTGGATTCTGTCCGGTATAGGCCTATTACATGGGATCAAACACTTAAGCGAAAAGGGAGTGTACTTAGTATGTGTATGCCACCCCCGCTTGGGGAATATATGCGTGAGGGTGTTTTTTTTAGTTTTTAATTAAAGACTGTTTTCCAAATTATTTGCCTTAAATATCAAATGCATGTTCAATATTATAAGTTTTGGTGGCCGTGTGCGCTTTCGCCAGTGGTTTATTTAAGGTGGGGTCCGTCCTGTGTTGAGGGGCTGCGTAGCCAGCATTTCCATCCGGCTTCTCGTCCCGCGCCTATCAAGTCTTCTTCCCCTCTTCCGCCGCTCATGAACCAACAGATAGTACTCGATCAAAATCTATTGAACGAGCAATGCATAACCTAATCTCTTTTCAGATACTGAATACGTAAGTCATCAGACATGCAATCAATACCCAAGGATCTATATTTGGAGTTCAACTCGAACACCCTGTATGATGTCCGCAAGGACGTCAACCTTCACCAGCCAGGAGTCATAGAAGAACTAATCAGAAGATTTGAGAACTGGATCCAGAAGCAACCACATTTTATTAAGAAGGATTTTAGTGAGTTTTTCTAACTATTGCTGAGGCGTTCGTATGCTTACTGTTCACCAAGGTTAAGCAGCGTTCAGGTCAGTCGGTCTGAGATGGATTACCGTTTATGGCATTTTCATATTTGAGCGTCTTCGTGCTGCGGAAGGCACGCTAAGCCATTGGTCCCGGTTACTACTAGTTAGACCGACGACCTTGAAAAAAAATAGTAGGAAGTCGTTGGATGCAGGTGGTATCGGAACGGTTACGCTGGAAAGCGGCGGCTGGGGAGGCCTATATTCAGTAGTGGACAAATATAGGCTAAAATGATGATGAATACTCGTTGGAAAGCCAAAGTCAAAAGCCAAGTTGGACACCTTATAGGCGGCTTAATAAGATCCAACAGCAGGTGGCCATAAACCTGCCCCCACCAATCCGCAATAGGTCCGCGTGGTGGAGTATGACTCAATCTCTCTGTGATTTGTAAGAAAAGGCCCTGACCTAGCAGTGGGACAGTGGTGAGACATTAATTTTTTATTTTTAACTATCACCACTCGTAGAATCAGGAAAAAAATCGAGAAATTTAATTTTAACCCTACCCTTCCCTACCCTGTTTTCTTTTCTTTCTAAATAAATTTGTAGCGGGTTCCTAGACAATTAAAGTGCGTCCCGGGACACCCAAAGGTTCAAACCTTGGTATCATCTAAGAAAATCATTGTGGATCCTGGCTTACAAGAGTTACAATGGTGGGAAGGTGTGACGGGCTTAATCCCAAAAGAAATAGCACAGTACACTTCCGCCACCACCGCTTGAGCAAAGTGGAGTGTCGGTGGTTATCTTCTTAACATTTTGTCGGCAGACATGTTGTGTTTAGAAGCGGCTTAGAACGCAGCCACTTCAACTGCTTTGTTGGAGACAACCATTAATTCTTACGGTGTTTATTTTTATTTCTCTCTATCAAACCGTCACGCCTATATTCCCTAAGCGGGGTTGGTAATTACCTTACATGTCTAGCGACAAGTTGTACTGTCTGTAGTCAGGCCAATATTCCGCAAGCAAAGTCAGGAGATGTGTACTGTGTACATCTACTATTCGCCGACGATGATAGGTCCCAGTCTAATAGGCGGCGAATCTATTACCTCGAGTAGATTTTTTATCAAAAATGTTCGATAGAAAATCTGCACTTTTTTAGACGTATGTCCTTCCTATCAAACCCGCGTGATTGCTACGCACATTATACCAAAGAGACTGTATCCTTATCACTTTATAGTAATGTTTTTTTTTCAGACAAACACTTTCTTGAGTACTCTTTAATAATGGCTAAAGGATCCCTAGTAAAGGCTAGACAGAATCTAGACAAGCTTTGCAGTATGAAGACCTTAGTTCCGAAGTTCTTTACTAAGCATGACATCAAGAATGAGTTGATCGACATATCTTCTTTTATGTAAGCAATATATCTATAAGAACTATTGAGTTATTATACATGGTGTAATTTAGTCGTCCTGAAGGGAAAGCCCAGATGATGTATCCAATGCCTACTATTTACTGGTACTTAAACAATAACACTTTAATATGAAACATCTACCTACTGACCTATCCGAATATCATAGCTTGGGTGAAAATCCGGAACACCGAAGGTACCGGCCAGCTGACGAGCCGCGCCGCCTCTCAATGTCATTGGGTTTAGGAGTTCTTCAATGCACTAATGCATTTTATGCACACAATTTGCAATTTTATGCTCTAGTAGGAAGTTCTGTCTCTTAAAACGTCGTGATTATATTTTCTTTGGTTGTCATCCCCTTCTACCCGCAACTTGTTGTGAGCGGACGTGTTTCTTTCGTCTTCGATGTTTTTATTCTAAATTGTTCGAAAAAGTTCATTATTAGTCCTTAAACCTATACCGAGACGTGTGCTTCGATCTGCTTTTCAATTTAAAGTAAGATTTTAAGTGAAGTGTTATTAAACTGTGGCAAAATTGATAAAAAACAAACTCAAGTAATGTGTTCGATAAAAAGTGTACAATAGGTGACATTGACGAACAATAGGAAGGTCAACGACCGTATTCTGCAGACTAATTACTTCGTTAATGTGCTACCATACACTTAACTATTCGAACTTTCTATTGGTAGAACGGTTAGCTCATTTGTAGTGAAAGCGCTCCGGACTATACAGATGTGCGATCAAATCACACAATCGAAACATTTTCGTTTTAGAGTTATTTTTTTTTAGCTTTTTATTAACTGTTTTATAGTATATTTGCTTATTATATTTTTTTTATTAAACTGTTTTAACTCTTAAACCGTTTGCCAACTATTATATACTGTTTGACACCATCACGTCAATTTCAATTGAGTGGGGTTGTTGTAATGAATTCAGTGATGGTGACTATGCAACATGTTGCAACTGTAAACAGGGATTTCATCTGGCTTGTTTACAATCTACATCTAAGTGGGCTAGCAATGCTGAATGGCTCACTCCAACCTGGCTGTGCCCCCTGTGTAAGAGTGCGCAAAGCAAGAGAGGTAACAGAAAGAACGATAACACCCCTGTCAAAAGTATCGATGCAGCGGAAAAGGTTACATCCAGATCCAAGAAAAGGCCAGCTCTGTCTTCACCTCATTTAACTAATTCTAGCCCTATTAGCAGGGATGATTTGAGAAGCATTATTACAGAAGTCTTAAAGACTGAGAGAGTCGAAATGATGTCTGAAATTAGGAACACCATGAAGTCCTTGATAGGCTCTGAACTGAAATCTATCAAGGACGAAATTCAGGGCGTGAAAGACTCAATAATGTTTATTAGCAAAGAGTATGACGACATTACTGTACTACTTACTGACAGTACTGTTTTTCAAGAAAGGTGATAACACTTTACTGAAGAATTATAGGCCCATCACACTGCTGAGCCATGTTTATAAGTTGTTTTCGAGAGTCATCACGAATCGTCTCGAACGCAGGCTTGATGACTTCCAGCCTCCCGAACAAGCCGGTTTCCGGAAAGGCTTTAGTACCATAGACCACATACATACGCTGCGGCAGATTATACAGAAGACCGAGGAGTATAATCGGCCACTATGCTTGGCGTTTGTGGACTATGAGAAAGCCTTCGATTCGATCGAGACTTGGGCGGTTCTTAGATCTCTCCAGCGATGCCGCATTGACTATCGGTACATTGAAGTGTTGAAGTGCTTGTATAATAACGCTACCATGTCAGTCCGAGTACAGGGGCATTGCACGAAGGCGATCCCCATAAAAAGAGGAGTAAGGCAGGGAGACGTCATTTCTCCGAAACTGTTTACGGCCACCTTAGAGGACGCCTTCAAGCTCTTGGACTGGCAAGGACTTGGCATCAACATCAATGGCGAATACATCACTCACCTTCGATTTGCCGACGACATTGTGGTCGTGGCGGAGTCGCTGGAAGATCTAGGACGAATGCTCGGTGACCTCAACAGAGTATCTCAACAAGTGGGTCTTAAAATGAACATGGACAAAACGAAAATAATGTGTAACGTCCATGTCGTACCCACCGCACTCACCGTTGGGAACTCTACTCTTGAAGTTGTCGACGAATACATTTACCTGGGACAGGTAGTCCGGTTAGGTAGGTCCAACTTTGAGAGAGAGGTCAATCGACGAATCCAACTCGGCTGGGCAGCGTTCGGGAAACTGCGCAACATCTTCTCATCCAAAATACCTCAGTGCCTTAAGACTAAAGTTTTTAGTCAGTGTGTGTTACCAGTGATGATATATGGATCAGAGACGTGGTCTCTTACTATAGGTCTCATAAAAAAGCTCAGAGTTGCTCAGCGAGCTATGGAGAGAGCTATGCTCGGCGTTTCTCTACGCGATCGAATCAGGAATGAGGAGATTCGTAGAAGAACCAAGGTCACCGACATAGCCGTTAAGATTAGCAAGCTGAAGTGGCAATGGGCGGGCCACATAGCGCGTAGATCGGACGGGCGTTGGGGCAGAAAGATTCTAGAGTGGAGACCACGTATTGGCAAGCGCAGTGTGGGACGACCGCCTGCCAGATGGACCGACGATCTTGTGAAAATCGCAGGAAGTCGTTGGATGCAGGTGGCATCGGACCGGTTACGCTGGAAAGCGATTGGGGAGGCCTATGTTCAGCAGTGGACAAGTATAGGCTGAGATGATGATGATGATGATGACGACATTAAGAAGGACCTAAAGGTATCATCGGATGCGGTCAAAGAACTCGAGAAGGAGAATGAGAGACTGGAAAGTACAATCAATACCTTAACTACTAGACTGAACCAAATTGAACAGCATACTCGTGGCAGCAATGTTGAGATACAGTGCGTGCCAGAATACAAAACTGAAAATTTAATTACACTAACTCAACAATTGGGCTCAGTTATAGGATGCAGGATAACCGATGAGCAAATCCTTCACTGTACTAGGACACCCAAATTAAACCGCGAGTCCAATCGCCCAAGATCAATTGTAGTTCAGTTTTGCTCACCTAGAACTAGAGACACTTTCTTGCAGCTGCAATAACATACAACAGGGCTCATTGCAATGAAAAGCTAAATTCTTCTCACCTTGGGATAGCTGGAGAGAAAAAACCGATATTTATCGTGGAGCACCTTTCCCCAACAAATAGAGCTATCCATGCAGCAGCCCGAATTAAAGCGAAAGAGGTTGGATACAAGTTTGTTTGGGTGAGAAGCGGTCGGATCCTGATGAGAAAGGACGTGTCGTCAGAGTATATAATTGTTAGAGATATTGCATCATAATATTGGATAAGTTAAAGTAGACCCCCTAACGACTTATGATTCTTTAGACTTAAAATTATCAAAATTCTCAACACTAAATATATTTTACCAGAATGTTAGAGGCTTACGCACCAAGACACATAATTTTATTTGCTCTGTATTGAATTGTAACTACGATATCATAATTAATATTAAAATAATAATTAGTAGAAACTTGGCTTAATAGTACTGTCTATAGCAAAGAACTATTCGATGACAGGTACTTAGTCTATAGAAGTGATCGAGAAAACTCAGGGTTTCATAGTGACAAGGACGGCGGAGGGGTATTAGTAGCTGTTTTGAAAAGTTTAAACGCTACAAGATTAACAGTAAGAGAAAGCAACTGTGAAGACTTATGGGTATCCATTGATATATCGCCTCGGGGCTCAGCTCAACCTTGTAGTCTTGAAATTTGTGCAATTTATCTTCCTCCGCCCCTGTCATGACGTATGCTTGAGCACTTTCTGGATGGATGTAATGAAGTTTTAGATAATTCTAATGCTTATACTTGATTTGTGGGAGATTTTAACATGGGGCACATGAACTGGTCGGAGATGAGTAATTCTAATTTTGCACAGAAACATTCCACGCTTGGTGAGATACTTGCGGACTTCGTTTCGGTTAATGGTCTACACCAATGTAACACTATCACTAATAAAAATGGAAAGATGCTTGACATTGTGCTGGTGGATGTTCCGGGTTGCACTGTTTGTGAAGCGGAACCATTAAGTCCCATTGATAACTTTCACCCTCCCCTAAACATACAAATACCCTTGTTAAATAAAATCAAGCAAGTTGAACCTAATAGCGACTGCAAAAAAACAAACTTTTATAAAGCAGATTACGGACAAATAAATGAGCACCTAAATAGTCAGAATTGGAGGGAATTGTTTCGGGATTGTAGAGACGTCGATGACATTGTAAAAACGTTTTACAACGTTTTAGAAACGACCATCGACACGTATGTACCAATGAGTCGAAAAACAAATAGAAAAACTCCAGCCTGGTTTAGTAAAGATTTAGTTAGAATGTTAAGAGAAAAGAACAGAATTAGGAAAAGAATTAAAAAATATCATAACCCATTAGATTTTGTGTCTCTGCGTTTAATTAATAAACGATGTGACGAACAAATAAAAACGTGTTATAAAATACATATAGAAAATACTGAAAAAGCGATAACTGTTAACCCAAAATATTTCTGGACGTATGGAAAGGGCAAACGCGGCGTCTGACGGCACAGAGATATGTAATCTGTTTGCTTCAACATTCTCTAAGGCCTATATTAGGGACACGGAGGTTCTGGATTGCAGCATTACACACTCTAATTTAATAAATGATAACATATCCACTTTGGCACTGAGCCGGGACGTCGTCTTAAGGAAACTGAAAAACCTCGACATATCAAAGGGTGCAGGTCCTGACAGTATTCCCCCAATATTCATTGCAAGGTGTGCATCAAGCTTAGCCACCCCCTTAACAATAATATATAACAAATCTTTTACTTCAGGGTGTTTCCCGAATAAATGCCGATCTTTAAAAATGGTGATCACCACCTCCCTGGTGGCGAGCAACTACAGACCTATATCGATTCTGTCTATATTTGGAAAAATCTTGGAATCATTGCTATGCCCGTATATACAGCGTCATTTTGGAAGGATATTAAGTGAGCAACAGCATGGCTTTATAAAATCCCGGTCAACATGTACAAACCTTACATTATATACTGAGACCGTGACACAGTTCATGGATAAAGGCACACAAGTAGACGCCGTATATACGGACTTCAGTAAAGCATTTGACAGCGTGCCCCATAAAATACTACTCCAAAAGCTTTCCATGTACGGTGTTTCTGGCGACCTGCTTGAATGGATGCAATCCTACTTGCGCCAGAGAGTTTTATGTAGTCGTCAATGGGTTTCATTCAACCTGTCGCAGCGTTGAATCAGGCGTCCCTCAAGGTTCGCATTTAGGTCCTGTTCTATTTAGCATCTTTATCAATGATGTCATTACATGTTTTCACCATTCTACCCCCTTCTTGTTTGCTGATGACATTAAACTAGTAAGAGAAGTTACTTCTCAGCAGGATGCTGTTCTCATGCAGGAAGATATAGATAGACTTTCTAAGTGGTGCAAACGAAACAATATCTTGTTGAACTGTGACAAGTGTCTACATATCAAGTTCAGCAGGAAATTACAAAATATAAATACAGCCTACAGTATGAATGGAACTTCACTGACGGAAGTAAACGGTATCAGGGATCTAGGGGTGTTCCTCGATAGCAAATTATCTTTTGTGCCACATGTAGACAGCATTATTATAAAAGCCCTTCGAATGTTGGGGTTCGTAATTCGCAACGGCAAAATGTTCCATAAACCACGCACCAAAATATGTTTATACAATAGCTTAGTACGAAGTATCTTGGAGTACTGTAGCGTGGTCTGGAGGCCTCATTATGCAATTCATTGCGTATAGAGCGGGTGCAAAAGAGGTTTTTAAATCACTTGGCCTATTCAAATACCAATGGGAAAAGAACTAAATGGTCGTATACAGACAAGCTATCACATTATAAAATGAAAACTTTAGAGAAACGCAGAGATATTCTAGATCTTAAGTATTTTCACAAGCTGTTTAGGAATAAAATTGACTCCCCTTAGCTTCTTAGTAAGTTTTGTTTCAGAGTACCACGAAATTCTCCCCGTAAACCTATAACCCCATTAGTACCACCTCTTCGGCGAACAAACTTTGGTGCAAACTCTCCAGTACCACGTCTATGCAAACTTATAAATAGCCGAAGCGATCGCTGTGATATCCACGCAGATAGTCTGGCAGCTCTCACCCGCGCTTTCTGTTCACCATAGACAACAAAAACAAAATTACACCACCCATTGTTGGGGTCTCCCCTGTGCTCTCTGTAATGTCAAAAACTCTATTGTCTAGGTCTTGTGTTGTTTTCATTTGCTAAAACTGTTATTCTTATCTTTATTATATTACAATACGCTGGTTGAGAGAAACATTGTCTTCTCCCAATGATTAAAGTATCTATTGCATGTTGTGTGTACTTATAATTGGTTGTGCAGCATTGTTCGATAATGTATTTGTATGAAAAACTTGTAACACGATTTACTGTAATAACTGTTGGTATACCTAAATAAATAAATAAAATAAATAATCTAGTATTGTTAAGTTATTTTTTAATTTTTAATTACCAGTGAACAGAAGGCATTGGATACATTACCTAGGCATTCGCTCTAGGACGACTAAAATAAAACAATGTATACCATGTACTAGGGAAGATACCTCGCCGAAACCTTCAGCCGAAGCCGAAGCCGAATGTTTGATAATTAGGTTCATGATTGGCTACATATTAAAAAAGTTATGATACTTTTAAAGTTATAATAAGATTGTATTACCTTAACGAGATGATTAAAATTACCTACAACTGGTTAAAATAAAAACAATATTTTTTATTTACTTAAAAGCATGTAAGTCGTAAATCGTTGTAGATCGTTCTATTTCGGTGCTTGATGAAAACCGTCAGTTTCGGCCCATTTTGGCCGAAGCCGAAGGATTGGCCGAAGATGGCTTTTTGGCTGAAGGTGGCCGAAGTTGAAGCTGAAGGCGAAGCTTTTATAGGACGCGTTAAAATTCTTTAACTCTAGTTTAAACGTGACACGTTCGAGAGCCAAACTTAATTTTAACAATATGTTTTCATGCGCATGAGGTAATGTTTAACCATATCGCGAAATATAGTTTTTTTTTTGTCTTTGAAAACACATACACAAACGCGTCATTTTTACTCAAAGAATGTAGTTGTATGTAACCCAATTATAAGAAGTAATCTTTTTTAAATTCCGCTTTTTGTAGTAAATAGTAGGGGGATTATCAATTTTGTTTCAGTTCTCAGAAGTTGTGTTGTTTTGGATAATAAGGTGTAACGTTGGTGGTATTATAACATATAATAATAATAATAATAAATTTATTCATTTAAGATCAGTACATGATACAATCTTATTCGAACTTATATTTAAGTAGGTATATTTACCGGTTTGCCTGAACTAGGTCGAGACCTGTGTTTCAGGCATGATTAGTGCTAAAGCATCGTAAATCTAATAATTTTAATTACAATAATATAGCTTATTTGATTAAAAAGTGGCTTAACTAATAACATATGTTTTATTCTACTTTTATAATAAAATTAAAGTTATGATATGCTATGAGAAAATATGTTATCTACAAATTGCTAGAAATTGTTCCGTCTGTTCGTAGGACATTCTTTGTAAATAGTTATATAGCATTTGTTTGCAGCTAAAATAATTTAATTTGTATATATATAGTGCTTTATTTATTCTATTGTACAGAAAAGGTCCTAGAAAAGTGAAAAATCTATTAGTATATATATGTTTTGAAGATGAATTTGAAAGGCAGACTATATCTTTCCGTCTCTTATTAATAGTCATGTCAGCTGTATGAGCGAGTGTTTTATGTTGTCTTAATAGTAAGTGCATTATAAAGAGTTGGCGGACTGTTAACACCTTGCAGGACTTATATAACAGGATAGTGGGAAAGCGAAAAGAATGGAAATTGGCAACTTTTAGAACTGCTCTTTGGGCACGTCCGAGGGGCAGTAAAACAGTTTTAGGGCTCCTCCCCATGAGGTAATACAGTACTGGATTATGGACTGACATAGGGTTAAGTATACTTGTGTCACTAGTTTTGAATTAGCAATTTTTCTGAGTATTTTAAATACATATATCAATTTACGTACTCTTCTGACTAAACATTCAATGTGTGTTGTTATGAAGCCAATTATTTACTAAATTAAATCCAAGCTGTGCATACTCGTACAGCTCGTTAGTGGTTTTGGCGCTAAAAATTAATGCGGTGTCATCGGCGTAGGATATTATTTTGCCGTGTCCAATATTTAGATTACACAGGTCATTAATGTAGATCAGGAACAATGTAGAGGCAAGTATACTACCTTGAGGGACCCCAAAGCCTGTGTTTCTTTGGTAATCGCTAGTAAAATTATCTATTTTAACACATTGGTACCGTTCGTCTAGGTAGTCTGCAAACAGTTTTAACTGCGTGCCCCTAATGCCTAGCGCCTCTAGTTTTTCCAAGAGCAAAGGAATAGAAACGGTATCGAATGCTTTGGCTAGGTCAAGGAATATTCCTAAGGTTTGATATCCTTTGCCAAGTTCTTGTGTCACAAATTCAGTAAATACATGCATTGCGTCAGCCGTGGATAGTTTAGCTCTAAAACCAAATTGCATTTTTGATAAAAAATCGTTAGTTTCAAGATAACTGACTAATCTATTGTTGATGATTTTTTCTAGTATTTTGGAAATTGAGGGAAGCAACGATATAGGTCTATAATTTGTAACTAAGTATTTGCTCCCGGATTTAAAGACAGGAATCACTACTGCCTTTTTTAGACATTTAGGGAATATTCCATCAGAAAGACAAAGTTGGAATATATAGGTTAGTGGCGGTACCAAGATGTGCTGGAAGCGTTTAAGGATCTTGTTATTTATGCCGTCCCAACCAGTTGCGCAATCGTCCTTTAGTCCTGAAATAATTCGTTTTATTTCTTGTTCATCAGTATCAAACATTGCAAACGTTTTTGTACTAAAGTTCTTTTTTGTTTGGTAGATAGACGTAGCTGTATAAGTGCGCGTTTGTTTTCGAATATCCTCTGCAAGGTTCTTACCGACATTTACAAAAAATTCGTTGACATTATTAGCTGAGCAAAGGGGTGTAGTATGTGTAAACAACAAATTCGAACTTGATTCACGTTGTTTAGACGTAAAGGTAATATTCTTAATATGTTTCCAAATTTCTTTGCTATTATTACCTGCTCTCTGTAATTTATTTCTATCGTGTTCAATTTTTAGCTTTTTTAACAGATTATTACAGAAATTTCTGTACCTTTTATAGGTCGTTTGAAGAATTAAATTATCGGGGTATCTCTTCGATCGCTGATGGAGTTTATCTCTGTGTCTTATACACCGAATTAACCCAGGAGTAATCCATGGCTTAGTATTATAATGTTTATTCTTTACTGTTATTAGTGTCGTGTTTCGTATAATAGGTTGTTGGGCATTCTCAATTAGGTACGATAGAGATAAGTTAGGGTCAGCAGTATTGTAAATGTTGTTATAATCAATGTTGCGTAAGTCATGTTCGAGTTTGTTCATGTTTAATTTGGTATTAGTCTGACGGCGATTTAGCTTAGGCAGCATTAAATTTACGTTTAGTAGGACAGCGTAGTGGTCGGTAATAAAGGAATTAGTAATAAGCGTGAGGTATTGAAGGCTGGATTTGATCATCATGTGATCGAGGCAGGAACCGCTCTGATGTGTAGTCTTTGTATGAGAGGGAAGGAGCCCATGGTATGAGCACAGATTTAGATAGTCTTGAGTTCCTGCATCGTAATGTTCAGATCCAATGTTAATATTTATGTCACCTGTTAGTATAATATTTTTAAAAGACGCTAGTGCTGTAAGTGTATGATTTAACGAGTTTAAAAATGGGTCTAAGTTCCTAAAAGAGGGAGACCTATACATGGCAATAACCGCTGTGTTTGTACCTAATTTAACAATCAAGCAGTTACAGCCTTGAACAATTGGTTCGTCGATGGTGATGTTCAGCGATTCCTTAGCGTAAATTATCACTCCATCATTTTGATTGTGGGTCGTTTTGCTATAAGATAAATTGTACCCGGGAATATGTGGGAGGATATTGTGGCGGTATAACAGGCTTTGGTAGTCCCACAAGTCCACCATTCAGCTCGAAAAGACTGAGATGGGTGGCTGTTAAAGCGTTGGTTATAGATTCGTGTGGTATTCATTAAGCCTAATAGTAAGATTAATAAATTTTACCAGCGGATGTCAAACAACCTGCCTACGATAATCCGCTTTTGGTCTGCGCGGAGTATGACTTATTCTGTATCACCTATATTTGTGAGAGGTATTTTCCTACCAATAGTTCATTTATTTATTTCGTTAAATATGTCTTTTGTTCAACATTGTTTGATCCAGTAATTTTTTATGTTCTCTCACCAGAATACACATTGTATCTCCAAAACTAACTGAGGACAATTACAGAGTGTTTATGGCGAAACTATTAACAACAAAAATTGATTCAAACATGTTTGCCGATTACTACAGACACCTCTCTCTGGTAAATATAATAAATTTCGTACGGCACGTTTTTGATCAGACATTTTAATCGTTTAAGAAAACTATCGGAAGGAAGCATTTCCAAAATATTTTGTTTGATATTAGTTGCGTGCGTGCACATAATAAAATCTTTCTAAATAATCAACTGTCTGGTAAGACAGACAGATATACATTTAGAGTGACATTTAGAATTTCTAATAAGTTAGTTACAGTAAAATTAGAATGACTGATCAGACACAGTACAATTAAAATCTTTGATGGTCAAAATAGACCTCTGTTTGGAATTTGCCGGCATGACTTGTATATGTTTTTATCTCACAACATTTACAGATGTGTGAATATATGAAGATTCACGAATACTCACGAGGATCCTACATAGTCGTGGACCTCAGGGATGTCAATATCTTCAGCCTCGTAATGAGAATAAATGTGTTTGATTTGCGAAATCTTGCTATACTTTCGATGGTATTGTACCACTTCTTTTTTTTACTTCTTTCCTAACTTTTTTTTATTTTAATTTCTGTCTATCCGTCTGACTTTTATGGTTCAAATTTTGTGATCCATTTTTCAAGAGCTTAAGGGTAGCCGATTGAGCTAAAATTTGGCATACATATGTGACGAGAATTAAACGTGTTTGATTTCCGAAATTTAGCTCTCTTTTCGATTGTATTCTATCACTTCTTTTTTTATCTTCTATATCAACTTTTTTTTATTTTAATAAGCTTTATTGAATTCACTTTGTTAATATGTCTATCTATTCGTCAGTCTTTATGGTTCAAATTTTGTGATCCATTTTTCAAGCACTTTAGGGCAGCTGATTGAGCTAAAATTTGACATACATATGTAATTTCGGTGTAATATGGTACCATGGAGCCAGTATGATGATAGAGCCGAAAGTTGGCCACCTTATATGAACGTGACAACCACACAACACAACCCCTCGTGTTTTTGTTCTGTGTGATTAATATTGTACGTGATTTTATCTCTGTGAAGATTGAAACTTGCATGACAGCAGCATTGAATGGTAATGGCGACTAGCTATTTTAATATTTACTCCTCTATTCTATATAAGTAGCTATCACTTACGACTTTGCCTACTTTATTTTTTCGAGATAAACGATAGCCATGTTTTGCACCAGGAAGCGATATATCTCATTGCCGAATTATCTCATTGCATGTTCAGAGGAGCATGAAAAGGTAACACACAACAGAGCTACTTTCGATTTTTTTAATACTATGGATTACTTTACATCAACAAAATACGATGTTAAGATGTGGACCATCTGAATAAATACAATTACATCACAAACGCGAATGTTTGTATAGATAAATCCAACTAACATTGCAAACGCGAATGATTCTGAAAATGGGTGTCTCTTTCAAGCAAAAACTACTGAACGGATTTTGATAAAACTTTACAGTAATATAGCTTGTACAATAAAATAAAACATATGCCGCGGGTAAGAGCTAATATAGAATGAAATAAAAAGGTATTTATTAACTTACTTTTCAGAGTGCGCACGGTACGAGGATAAAATCTATACATTTTATATCAGACTCTTTAGCAGTCAACCTGGCCGTGACTGTGATGAGGCAGATCCTAAGTAAAAAATTGGGAGAAAGAATTAACGTTCACAAAACATTGGATTCGCTTCATGCTCATATTCCGAAGGATGTACTACCGGAAGAGTTTGGAGGCAGCGAAAAACCGTTGAAAACTTTATACAGTAAGCAATAATATATAGCTAAGCTAAGGTCCTGGGATAAAGTCCTTGTTCTATAAATTTATAATATTTGTAACATTCTTGTTCTTAGTTATTGTTTGTTTAAGTAGTCAGTTGTAGTGAAAAACAGCTTGAAACAATATTTACAGTGTTTACGTTTTGTTTTAATCGGGTAGGTATTATAGGTCTGAATAAGGTAGGGATAGAAGCATAACACTTTCCATAGGAAATGTGATCTCCATAATTTCTAGCCCTCTTTTAGAGGTTCCCAAGGGATGACATTCAAAAATCCTTCTCAGTGTCCATCTATGTTACATATCTTCTAATATACCTACGGAACTACAGAAAACAAATAGGATTTTTGGCAATTAAATAATGTTTTATTCAATTACAGATGAAATGGTGGAAGCTTTAAGTACCGAGGAGAATGTGGCGTATTTCAGAGATATCTGCCAAGCGGGTACAAACGAAGCGCTTAGAAACAAAACCAGATACGACGATGAGGACCTGGAACTATCAAAATCATTCCAAAATTTACAAATAGATTAACCAGTCTCTGCCTGTAGCCAATTTGATCAGAAGTGCTATTGATTCCGGGATGAGAAGAGATACAACCGCTTGCAATTTAAGTACGCCCACTGGAATGTTTACAAGTACCCCAGAAGCTCTAACCAAGTGGCATTTATCCTTAAATAATCATTATCAGATGAAAAAATGTCCACCACAGGATAAAGATCACCAAGGCGACCGACTTTGTCTGTATACCTCCGCTTTTACCTGCGACCTGTACCAGATCATCCGTCCACCTTGTGTGGGGCCTGCCCACTTTGCATCTTCCAGTACAGTACAATTATTGAATATAATTTATAAAAAGTGCCCTAAGCTGAAACCACAAACCTACCTTAAACCTAAAAATAATAATAATAAAACCCCTAAATATGTAAGAAGTGTAACAAAATAACCTGAACGCGTCAATTCAACAAAATTCCGTGAAAATTGGTAAAAGTTCACCGAATTTTGTAACACGAACGTGTTCAGTAGATTTGTCACTAAGACGTTCACCAATATTTGGAAAATTAAAGTGCTCACCGAATTACGTTTCTGGAGCTGATCAGCGACTTCAGATGCTTATGGTGTCTACGATTTGTGGAAATTTATTTCTAGTACAGACTTCATCACAGTGCGGAAAATAAACAATCTTTTAATACATATTCAAAAAGGCTTACAAAAATTCTAAAAGTCACCCAAAAGTCTCAAAACAATTATTATATAAATAGTTCACAAAATAAGTCCAAAGCATCATGGAAAATTATAAACGATACAAAACTGAATTTTCCAAAAGAACCAATAGTAGAACTAAACAGAAAATTACAAAATCACTGATCAACTATGGCTAACTGCTTTAATAATTACATTATTGAACAAGAATCAGGTCCTACAAATGCCGTGAAAGGGTCATACATCGGTAAAATCCGTTCAAATTATATGGTCATGGATCCGACTACACCAGCAGATCTATATAAAGAGGATATTCACACCGTCACGTCTATATTCCCCAAGCGGGGGTGGCAGAGGTGTACTGAGTACACCCACGTTTCGCCGACGATGTTAGGTCCCATGTTATTACATGCCTATTGCCATATACCGGGCACAATTCCAGACTCAGGACTCGTAATGGGACGTTTTCGTTAGAAAAATTACACTTGTCCGACCTAGGATTTGAACCCAGGACCTCTTGATCGCAAAGCGATGCGCTTTGCCACTAGACCAATGAGGCAGTGAGTAAATAGAATATGGGACTAAAAATACATATAGTGTCGGGTACGACGGTATATGTCTAAAGTCATCAAAACTGTAGCACTATCAATCACAGAGCACCTAAATTATATTACAAATTTATGCATATTCCAAGGAATTTACCAAGAAAAATTAAAAACCACTATTATTGTACCACTTTACTTAAAGGATGACAGATGCAATATCAAAAATTATAGACCAATCGCCCTGATCCCGATATTCTCTAAAATATTTAAGAAAATTATATGTAATAAACTATACTCATATTTTGAAAAATATAAAATTTTAAATAATAGACAATATGGTTTTCGCAAAGGTAAGTCAATCAACTTAGCTATGTATAATCTTTTAAAATCATTACTATCAAATATAGATAAAAGAAACCCAGTCTGTGCTATTTATATGGACATGCCCAAAGCTTTTGATTGCGTTGAACATGGGATATTGTTAAATAAATTATATATGTATGGCATCCGAGGTAATGTACTAAATCTTATAAAACCATACTTAAGAAATCAAAAACAATACACTGAAATATCACAAATATGCCAAAAGATTGACCATGAAAAAATATATATACCAAAGTAAATAAATAAAATACGGAGTGCCACAGGGCAGCGTAATAGGCTTTGCTCTTTTTACTGCATATAAATGATTTGCCGACACATATCAATTACCCTTCAATACTTTTTCCTGACAGTACAGCTGTAGTAAAAAGTAACAACAAAGAAAATTATGAATCCGAAATAAACATGACCTTAAGTACTATAATTGAATGGTTAACTAATAATAATTTGTAAATAAATCTTGACAAGACAAAAATTATGCACTTTACTCAAAGAATTAATGATAGGACCATTGGTCAATTATAAGGGTGAATCCATCGATACCGTAAGTGTTACATTTTTTTTAGGAATTTACTTAGATAAATACCCTACTTGACATGGATATCGCATTTAGATGAAGTTTGTAAAGAGTGGAACAGTTCCGCATATGCATTATACAAGTTAACTAAAATTGTAAACCGTGAAACAGTTCTAGCTGCTTACCATGGGTTCGTTGCATCAACCCAAAGATACGGTATACTTTTTTTTGGGAAAATGCACCATAAATACCATGCATTTAAAGCACAAAAAATGTATTCGTACTATATGTAATTTAGAGTCGACAATAAGTGCGAACCTTATTTTAAAAATTTCTATCTATAACCTCACGCCAGATCCCTTGCGGGGTAGGCAGAGAGTACAGAGTTCCAACAGGTTCTTTCCTTACATACCTCTCTGGCTTCCTCGACTCTCATAGTTCGTCTCATACACGCTCGCCGGTTACGGAGACTCTTGAATTTTCCATCAGATAAGACTCGGTTTATTTGGTCGTGGTAAGATAGTCTTCCCCGGTACCTGCATCCTTCCACTTTCACATTGTATATCTGTTTTGTCCTTTTTTCCTCTGGCATTCTTTCTATATGCCCGAACCAACGGAGCATGCCCTTTCTCATCTTTACACCGATACTATCTTTCATACCTACTCGCTGTCTTACTATGCTGTTGCTAATCCGGTCGGTCAGCTTCACTCCGCACATCTTCCGCAGAGCTCGCATTTCTACCGCATTTATCCTACTTTCATTCTCCTTCTTACATACCCAGCTCTCGCTACCATATAACAGCGTTGGGACAAGAACTCCGTTATGTATGGCCAGCTGCGCCTTATGGCTTAAGTGCCGGCTCCCGAGTAGCTTTCCCATCGCACCATTCACTCTGTTCCCTGCACTCACTCTTCTCTCTATGTCAGCGGTGTATTTCCCATCCTTACTGAAGGCGCATCCAAGATATACAAACTCATTCACTTGCTCCAGCACATCGTTACCAACCACAATCCTTACATTCGTTCTGGTTTCTTCCCTTTCAAAAACCATAATCTTGGTTTTCTTCACATTCAAGTGTAAGCCATTGATCATGCAGTCGTCTTTCATAACTGTGACTAGTGTTTGCAGATCAGTGGCTGTTGGCGCTATTAAAACCGCGTCATCTGCATAAAGTAGATGCTTTACCACTAAGTCACCCATTTGTACACCTTCATTCATCGCTTTCAGTCTTTGAAGACTTTTGTCCAGATATATTATAAACATTTAGCGGACAACACGCAACCCTGCTTGACGCCGATTTTAACGTCAAACCAGGGTGACCTGTTACCACCCACCCGTACGCATGCCTTGCAGTCCACATAAGTGGACTGGACGGCTCGTAACAGAGTGCCATCTATACCATACTCTGGCAAAATGTCCCAAAGTCTCTTTCGCACAACTATGTCAAATGCCTTCTCCAGATCTACAAAACCGCAGAAAACCTTCCGGCCCACTGCCAGATGCTTCTCTACGATGTTGCGGAGTGAGAAGACTTGATCCGAACATCCTCTTCCAGACCTGAAACCCCCTTGTGCCTCGCACAACATTCCATCGGACTTCACGCGCATTCTCCGTTCAATAATTTTACCGTACACTTGGCTGCCAAGCTGATCAAACTGATGGCTCTGTAATTGGCGCAGTCATATTGTGAACCCTTGCCTTTGTACGCAGAGACCACAGTGCCAGGTGAACTTATCAACCTATTAAAGTATTGGTATGGGCACCAAAGTAACTTGGTTAGATGGGGAGGCTCACTATCCGGAGCGTACCAACTCGAGTGCGGCGTGAGGCAGGGGGGGCTGACCTCACCCAAACTCTTTAATCTCTACGTTAACCGGCTGATTGAGGAGCTCACCAGCGCCAAAATAGGTTGCTCTATAGATGGTATATTTGTAAACAATATAAGTTATGCAGACGATATGGTGCTGCTGAGCCCCTCAATCAGTGCCTTAAGAAAACTGGTAGGGATTTGTGAGAGGTATGCGGAGGCCCATGGTCTTAGGTATAATGCCGTCAAAAGTGAGCTACTCGTTTTCAGGGCGGGGACTAAAGAATATTCTTCGGTTCCGCCGGTAATGATAAGAGGCTCACCACTTAAGTTAGTGTCGGAATTTAAATACCTGGGACACTGGGTCACCGCAAACCAGAATGATGACCTGGACCTGGAGAGAGAGCGTAGGGCGTTGTCAGTGAGAAGTAATATGTTGATCCGCAGATTTGCAAAGTGTACCAATGGTGTAAAACTAACCTTGTTTAGAGCCTTTTGCCAAACGTTTTACACCTGCAGTCTGTGGATCAACTATACTAGAAGGGCTGGCGACGTACTGCGCGTACAATATAACAACGCGTTTAGGGCATTGATGGGGTTGCCGAGGTACTGCAGCGCCTCGGGGATGTTCGCGGAAGCACGTATAGATGACTTCTACGCGATAATTAGAAAGCGGATCGCGTCCCTGTGGAGGCGAGTGCGCGCCAGCCCCAACAGTGTCCTGCGCACAGTGGCGGAGAGGGTCGAAGGGCCGATATTGCGGCACTGGACCACCGCACATGTGGTGCCGTCAAACCGGGCGGCCAAATAACATTATTTTTTTTTTGTTTGTTTTAATTTGTTTTTTGTTTGTTTCTACTAACAATAGTTTTAAGAGTCGATGTAATTACTAACATATGTATGGATGAATATCCGAAATAAATATATTATTATTATTATTATTATTTATACAAGGGTACTATGACTGCGCGGCGCCAATCTGTAGGGACTCTACCGGTCCTCCAGCAAAGGTTTGCAAGGGCCCGGAAAGCGTCCCGGACGCAAGTTCCACCATATTTGATCATCTTGGCAGATATCATGTCTACTCCCGCAGCTTTACCGTTTTTCATACTTCCTATCGCCAATTCAACTTCTTCCATAGTGATGTCCTCCGTTGATTCTGGTGCCGCAATCTCGCCTTTAGGCACGTCTGCGGCATCAGCATCCGGGTCATCTCCATACATTTCTCCAAAATATTCACTCCACCGGTTAAGCACAGCTTGTGTGTCTGCAAGAATGTCACCATCTTTAGATTTTATCCTTTCCATTCTGGAGCCTGACGAATCACCTCGAGCCTTTCTCACCTTGCTCCAATAGAGTTTGGTGTTGTTCTCGAAGTTCTTCGCCAGCCTCTCCTCCTCAATCATACTGGCTCTTTCACGCTTTTCTTTCACTAAAGTTTTAGTGGCATTCTTGCATTGCCGGTATATTTCTTTCCTCATCTCTGTCATACTGGCATTCAGGTTCAAAGAAGATACATAGTTCTGCCACGCTTTCTTCTTACTTTCTACGGAGCTTTGCAACTCCGCATCCCACCATGCATCACCTTTTGCTGTAATATGCTTCTTTGAGCAACCACATACTTCTTTCGCGGATTCCACCAAACTCTCTTTCAGGCTATTCCAGCATTCATCTACATTTGAATCCGAAGAGCCTGCTGTCAAAAGCTTGTCCCGGACTCTGTCTTCATACATTCTACTCACGCTCTCATCTTGCAACTTTTCAACCTTTAATCTTTCAAGGTCTCCGAAGGGGATACGCTCTCGCCAGTGCCTCCACTTCCTGAACAGACCACTAAACCGCGCAACTACGAGATAGTGGTCTGATTCCAGAGTGGGGCCTCTATACGCACGCGTATCTTGTAGTTTGCTTCGGAGACGGTTATCAACCAGGATCAGATCTATCATGCTTTTTTGTTCATTCCTTCTCCACGTATACATATGTATGTCCTTGTGCTGGAATATTGTATAAGACACAAGGAGACCCCTTTCCAAATAAACATCTACAATGAGCTTACCTGCATCGTTCACTCTCTTATCACCATAAGGACCCAGAGCAGCGTCGCAAGTTTGCCGCCTGATTCCTACCCATCCGTTCAGATCGCCACACAGAATCACCTTTTCGTTAGCCTCAGCCAAATCCAGAACTTCCCTGACATTATCCTAAAACTTCTCAAGGTCCTGGGGTGTCGACGAGCTTACGGGAGCATACGCTGCGATCAAAAATACTATAGTGACACCCAGTTTCAAACGGACCCAGAGAAGTCTCGCATCGCACAGGCCATAATCTCACACTCCAGAGGCCAGGCGACGGGACAGCTAGATACCCGCCCCCATGCTGGCACGACTGCTCTGCGGTACCCCAGACCACAGAGCCATCGTTCCATCAGGAAGATCACAGGTTTCACTGCCCCTCCGCTTAGTCTCTGTTACACACAGAGCATCCAGGAGTTTCTCTTTCAACACATCAATCACCTCATGCATCTTATCTTCCATACCACCTCTTACATTCCAAGTACCTATTCGGCACTCTGCACCCCACGACTCGCCAGTTCGGGCCCGGCGTGATGGGTGGCGGCCCCCATCGCCGCTTCCACTTATATTCGTACCGACGGGGGCGGCCGGTACGCGTCGCCTCGGGGGGACGCCCTAGCCCGCACTGCGGTACGTCTTCGGTCCAAGATTGCAGCCATAATGACTGGCAGGGGTCGCGACGAGCACGCTCTTGGACAGACCCCCCCTAAAAATTTAAAAATACTTAATATACCTTTTCTTTATATTTGCGAGGCATGTATCTTTGTCAAAAGCAACAAAGATTTATACAAATCTGCGTTCAAAAGTCGTTACCGGAAACAACGCGATAAACATACTCTGCAATTAGAAGTGACATACGGAAAGACTGCATTAATGAACAAGAGTTTTCTTTGCATGGCACCAATTATATACAACAAACTACCTGACGATTTAAAAGAAACGACTATTTAACTGTTTAAAAGAAAATTGCATGCTTTTTAATAGATAAATGTTGTATTCGATTAATCACTACCTTTCTGAAATAATTAATATTGTATAGCATTTTTTATCAATTATGATATTAATCTATAATTATTATCTTTTTTATTACTTTAGCTATTGTTCGATATCAATATTTTTATATTCTACTTCTTTATAATTAATTAATTAATTACCTCTTGTTCGATATTAATATTTTACTTCTTTATTTTTTATTAGTATTCTACTTCTTAATTTATTATTAAGAAGTAGAATACTACTCCTTTTTTAATTAATTAATTAATGTGACATAATAAAATGTCTTTAAAAATTTGTACGCCAAAGAGCAAAACATAGTGCGCTGCTAATTATATAATTGTAAGATCTCATGTAACCTATGTTTCACAAATAAACGTTACTTTCTAACTATAAATCTTTATCGTAACATTTATTTATTTAAAGATAATAGTAATAATTCATAATTCTTAAGATATAAATAACAATATTAACCGAAAGCATTTATTATTATAATTATAATGTGTATCCATGATTATTAATGTCCATTCTACCTTTCTGGCCTAATGGTCGTCAGTTCTACGAGCGACATTTATCTTGAATTCAATGGTACTTATTTTGAAATTATCACACATTTTCTGTTTGTGTTGTAAAAAAATCTTTTGTACATATTATTTTTACTGACAGTAACCAAAGGTTATTAGGTTTCTTTATATTCTTTTTTTATTGTTATAATATAATATTAAAATTGCTTTTTGCTTTTTATTTACACTAGCTGTTACCCGTGTACTCGCAAGTTTATTTTGTTATATCTTCATAAATTATCTGAAGTGCAGGTAAAGACTCTCCGTAACCGGCAAGCGTGTATGAGACAAACTATGAGAGCGGAGGAAGCCAGAGAGGTATGTAAGGAGAGAACTTGTTGGAACTCTGTACTCCTTGCCTACCTTGAGGTGATTATATAGATAGATCTTTAAAACTTATAGCTTATGTGTTATTCTGTTGTATAAGCTGTGTCACTGTAAAGTTTCAAATATCCGTTCAGCAGTTCTTGTGTGAAAGAGTACCTAACAAACATACACACATCCTCACAAGCTTTCATTCATAATTAATAGGTATATATACCTATTTTTGATGATTAGTAGAACCACGGTTTGGAGGTGCAGGATGCCTATGGGCAGGCAGGAATAGAATGAGAGCAGCGATATTATTAGATACTTCACAGCCTAATAAGGTAGATAGAAAAAAATATAAAGGGGGCTCAGGGGGCGAGCCTATTATAAATTTTTAGACTCTTACTGGGAAGTTTTCGTTAAAAAATCTACGTGTAAATGATCTATGCTGTTGGCCGCGGGGCCTTTATAGCTTCACCGGACAAGATGGCGAGCGTGCAACCACTACGCTCGAGCCAGAAGGGCAAGGTGGCAACTAGCTCAAGGGCGCCTCAAGGAGGAGCGGTCGCTGCTTGGGCAGTCGCTATGGGGGAGGGCGTATACTAGGTATCGCGCCGTGGTGCTCTGCACCGGCCGACGGGCAAGGGATTCTTCAACCTCGCCGGCGTCTGATGCTGTATGTAGTATCTGTATCCGAAAGAAGGGATGTAATGGCATCGGGAGGGTCGGTGATAACATGCCGCGGACGGAGGTAGCGGCTGATAAGATAGGAGTTAGATTCGTATTCGGCGGCGGCTACGATTAGCGGGTTCCTATGATCGGACGCGTTCGCGAAATATCGGGTGGACGTGAAACACGAATACAGAGTGCTCCCCGTTTTGTCAGTTACCTCCCACCACCTAGGGTCTATATACGTAATTTTGTCGTTTGTAAAAACTGTACTCATGCGTTACCCGGATGCGACATATCTAATTTAGATGAGGACTACTATCTCACATGCACTCTTGTCCGGTACTTCATGGTAGCACAGTCCAGGCCCACCTGTCCTGCTATATGCTGCAGGTAACTGTTGAAGCTTCCACGCGAACCGACACACCAACGATGCAACTCTCTTGCGCAATATCGCTGCTTTTTTTCTTTTTTCTCAGAAACGGGTAAAGGTAGTAAGTTGAAATTTATACCAAATACAAAGGTCTACAGTCCCCTACTAGTGTAAAAAAAAATTCTAAGTAAACCCCAACGAAAGATATAGCCATTTAAAGTCACTCATTAGAAATTATAGAGCACTTCCCCTTGACCTATGATCAGGGAATTTGGCAAGAAGCAAGGTTTTAAAGTTCAAATAAAGGAAAAAATCCGATATTTGTCAATTTATAACTGTAACATATAAAAAATAATTATTTTCCCTCAAATCTGATAAAAAATTAAAATAGTGCTGTCCAGTGACTACCTCACACACTACAATAATACTTCTTTGTCTATGTGCTATCAGTGACATGTTGTGGAACTATTTTGATTTGTGGTGACTAAATATTTATTCACACATACACACAGAAATGGCGCCACAGATCTCTTAAATCTGTGGTGCCATCTGTGTACGGTATAGGACATAAATTGGATCAGATTGTCCATTTATTTTTTTTATTTTTCAATCAATCAATCAATTAGCCTATCGCAGTCCACTGCTGGACATAGGCCTCTCCTAACACGCGCCATTGCACACGGTCCTCCGCCTTCCGCATACAGTCTGTCCCAGCGACCTTTTTGAGGTCGTCGGTCCATCTAGCTTTTTGTTTTTATAAAGAAAGAAAGAGCTAGAGATATATAAAGAAAGAGCACTTTTTTAAAAGGTATTTTTATGGACTGCCTCGTTGAACAAGTAGGTACCGTATAATGCGTTTAGAGACCGCGGAGGATCTCGTAAAAATTGTAGGGCGATCAAATGTAGTTTTTCTATAGAAATTTTTCCAGTATCAGTCCGAAGTCCGAAGTTGTGCCCGGTATAATAGCAATAGCCTTGCCCCTATTAAATTTTCACCTTACATTCTCAGCAATAAGTTGGTGACGCACATAGTACACCTCTTAAGCTATTCCCGCTTGGGGAATGTAGGCGTCCCGGTGTGTGTGATTTTTTTATACGGAAATAATTGAATACGAGTATCAACGTTGTTCATTTAACTTGTCAAATATATAAAAATAAACATCGTCACACCTGTATTCCCTAAGGTCGGATGTTAGTTCTCATGCAATAGGGGGCAAGCCTAATGCCATTATATCAGGCACAATGCCAGTTGACACTAGAAATATTCTTCTATCGAAAAATTACATTTGTCTGACCTGGGATTCGAACTCAGGACCTCGTGATAGCTACGCGCATTATTTGCCAATAGAATAACGAGGTAACTTTTTAGAAGCTTTTGTGTACGTATGTCTATCTGTCTTTCTGGTTCAAATCTTGTAATCCATTTTCAAGCACTTCGGGTATTTCATTTATTTGTTTTATTTTATTTTATCACGATATCCGACGTTTGACAATAGAAAGATGTATCCGGCTGAGCTAAAATTTAGCATACGTATGTAAGTTCAGTGACAATCTAATAATATAGTACATACCATGGACCCAGCTCCAGAACAGTCTTTTGATGGGATTGAAAGGTGGTCATGGGAACATGTTAACTTCACAACATAACCACCTCGTGTTTAGGCTTGTTAGATTGGTATTGACAAGTACTATACAACCAGATGGTGTTTAGGGCCTGATGATGAAGTGGCAAGGTGACCAACGGAACTACCCAAATTCTAAACATACCTCTGCCGGATTTGAGCTCGTTGGATTTGTCTTCACGAATTCTGTAGACCCTGATGGTGTCCAGGATCTGATGATGGAACCGAAGGGCGGCCAACTGAACTCCCCAACTACTCAACATAATCCCACCGTGTTTGGATTCATTGGATTTGTCTTGACGAGTTCTGTAGACTCGGATGATGTCGAGGGTCTGATAATGGAGCGGGAGGGTAGCTAATAGAACTGAACTGAATTCTAAATTACTGAACATAATCCTGTTTGGGCTCGTTGGATTTGTCTTGACGAGTTTTATAAATTTGGACGCTCTCCAGGGTCTGATGGTGGAGCCGGGACGTGGCCAACGGAACTACCAAACTACTTAACATAGCCCCGCCGTGTTTAGGCTCGTTGAAATTTTCTTGACGAGTTCTATAGACTCTGACAATATTCAGGACCTAATGATGGAACCGGGGGGTGACCAAAATAACTACCCAACTATTCAACATAACCCCGCCCTATTTGGGCTCATAGGACTAGTCTTGACGAGTCCTCTAGACCCGACGAAACTACGATTTGGCGCTAAAACTGGCCAAAACTGAACCCGGTACGAAACCCTCAGTCTAATTTATTTTTAAGGTTTTTATTTTTCAATTTTACGTGATGAGTAATTAATTATGTATATTGATATACCTTTATTATATTATTATACAGTAAGGTACTTACAGGATTGATATAATGCTCATAGTAACTTATTTTACACATTCGTGCTGTTTGCGGTTAAGGAGTCCCGTGGTGTATCTTTAAAGTCTAAGGTCCAACACCGATACAATTAAAATGGGACTACCCTTAAAAAAAATCATCACAATCGGTTTATTAACAAAGAAGTTATAAAAAGCATAAACCAATGATGAACCTCCTCCTTGTTTGAAGTCGGTTAATATTCTGATCTTAGTTCTGTAGTAGGGTACCAATAGGATTGACGTAATACCCATAATATCTCAATCTACACATCTGTATTGTTGGTCGTTAAGGAGTTCCCTAGCGTATCTTCAAAGTTCAAAGTCCAATATTGCTGAAATTTAAATGGGACCACCTTGGAGCTATACTGACTTCAATACAAAAAGAATCATCAAAATCGATTTATAATTAATATATAAAAAAAATACACAGTCGAATTAAGAACCTCCTTTTTTAAGACGGTTAAAAATTAGATTGTTGTCACCATTACGGCAAAAATCAAATGCTTCCAGAAAAGTCTGAAAAGCGCTGCGTTTATTTTTTTCTTAATTGTCACGTACTCCATACAAACGCACCTAGAAATATCATTGATCGCGAAATTTAGTGTGCGAAGGAGAAATTCTTTCATAATTCAATTTGCTCCGGTAGCCCGCATTGGGACTTACCGCAAGGTAAAACAGCTATTCCACTTTATGCAATATGTCGTGGTAGAATTGGAAATACCTCATTTTTGTTAAAAGGTATATGTGATATACTTGATAGCTTCACAAAAATAAAGGACGTTTTTAAAACGACTGTATTTTTTTTTGATTGTCTCATTGGTCTACTGGCGAATAATATGCTTTGCGATCACGAAGCACTAGTTTCTAATTCTAGGTCGGAAATTTGTAGTTTTTCGATCAAAGACTTCCTAGTAGCTGTCCAGAGTTTAGAACTGTGCCCGGTACAAAAGGATCGTCATCTATTATATGGAACCTATCATCGTCAACTTGTTACCTCTGCCACCCCGCTTGGGGAATATAGGCGTGACGGTATTTTTTATGTATTTTTTGTACGTGTTTAACCATTTGTTGGCATTTTATATATTTTAATGTCCTGTTATTTTCGTAGTTTCATATAATTTTCTCTCTGATCTCATTAAGGATTTAAGACATAGGTACACCACGAAATTCCATGATAAACAAGAGTAAACTTCACGGCGTATTAAGTAGATTATTAATATTTTTTGAAATTATTGAATTAAAGTACGGCCAGCAACATAAGTCGTTTAATAATGTCATTTTTTCTAAAAGCTATTACAATTTTGTTTTGCATGAAATCCGTCATAGTTGCTGATCGAAATAAAAAAAAATGTGTTTCTAATATCTTGGGTCTGATATTCTTCACCAACGCTTTTAAACAAACATTTTTTTTTTTAATATTGATTTAAAAAAAATGAAAATTCCAATCGACTATACATTGCTGAATGTTCTAGACCCACACATCTTAGTCTTCTCCACAGATGGCTGGAGATCTAAAAGAGCTAAAGCTGTGAGAAATGTAAATCTATACAACTTTTTGCTTATGTTGGCAGAGTAGCATAGCTGTTGTATTTGATATATGGCTCTACGCAAACAGGGAAGCCAATCTTGTAAAATATTTACGTGTCTTTTGCCCTTTCTGTCTCCGTATAATATATTCAAACCTCGTGCTTACAGAAAATTGTTTGTATAAAATAACATTTAAATGGCGGCGAATATTTATTTTTCAGAAGTTTTCTCTTGAGTCTGCGTTGGGGAAGTTTTGTGGTGCCTTCAAGTATGTATAATAATATGAGACTTTATTACTTAGACGCTTGTATTCAGACGCTGTGCAACCTGTTCATAGCGATCGCCCAGGTTAAGCAGCGTTCGTCTCGGTCCGACTGAGATGGGTGACCATTTGTGTCATTTCTATATTTAGGTATCTCCACTCGAACGGTACGCTAAGCCGTTACCACTTAATGTGGTAGTCGTTAAACAAACTTGGAAGCCTTATGGGCGGCTTGATAAGTTCCAATAGCAGGTGGACCCGAAACCTGCATTGGGTCCGAGTGGCGGTGTAAGAGAGAGAGAGACAGAGAGTAATATTTTTTACCTCGATTTGTGGGAAGCCTTTGCTTCGCAGAAAGACAGTATAGGTTGATATTATTATTATTATTATTAAATGTTAATAGACCGAGTTTTATCTGAAGGACAAGATTCTCCGTAACCGGCGAGCGTGTATGACATGAACTATGAGAGTGGAGGAAGCCAGAGACGTATGTAAGGAAATAACCTGTAGGAACTCTGTACCCTCTGCTTACCCCGCAAGGGATCTAGCGTGATGATATAGATAGATAGAGATAGATTATTAAATGTTTATAATAATACGTGACTTAATAATACGAATTTCTAAAAGAGGAAATGAAATCCTTAGTCAGGGATCGTACGGGTGTTCTTTAAACACGTTGTGTAGAAGCGCTGTAAGCGCTATTTAAATAATTGTGCTTCATTAAAGAGCTCGTGCGAACGTGGGGTTATTTGATCACTTTAAATCTCCGTAGCGACTGTCCAAACTTGAGGCGCCCTCGAGTATGTCGCCCCTGGCCCTTCTGGCTCGAGCGTAGTGGTTGCACGCTCGCCCTTAAGTCCGGTGAAGCTGTAAAGGCCTCACGGTCGTATATCACTCAAACACACACACACACACACACTTTAAATCTATCAAAGTGTACCTTTGTGTAATAATAATATATGATTGTATTATGTAGAGCGACTGCCTTGTTGGTCTAGTGGCGTATAATGCACGTAGCGATCGCAAGGCCCGGGCTTCGAATACAAGTTCGGACAAAATGTAGTTTTTCTATCGAAAAATTCCCATTATCAGTCCGGAGTCTGGAATTGTGTCCGGTGTAATGGCAATAGTCTCGCCTCCTATCGCAATAGACCTAGTATCGTATTCGGACTAGCAGTTTCCCGCGACTTTGTACCCGGTCGACAAAAGCGCCACCTACCGGGTGTATGTTATATAGTCTATGTTACTTCGGAATAAGGAAGCTTTCCAATGGTGAAAGAATCATTAAAATCGGATTAGTAGTACTGGAGATTAACTCGTACATCCAAACTCACAAACTTAACTCTTTACTCTTACTTAAGTCTTTTTTTTTCTGACATAAACACTTTTTTATTTTTTCTTAATCTTCGTACAGATTAGTCAGTAGGTAGATGTTACTGTTTTATTTTACCAGTGAACAGATGGTATTGGATACATTGGCTGGGCTTTTTTATATTCGCTCCAGGCGACAGAAATAACAGTGTATATTTTTATAACCTTAAGATACTAGAATTCTAATATTTCATAGCATAATTTATCAAATATTAGTATTATCTTAAAATACTGGAATTATACTGCCTTGTTGATCTAGTGGCAAAGCGCATCGCTTTGTGATCTCGAGGTCCTGGGTTCAAATCCTAGGTCGGACAAATGTAGTTTTCCTGACAAAAAATTCCCAGTCAGAAGTGTTCCATGAGTCCGGAGTCTAAAATAGTGCCCGGTATATGGCAATATTAATTCTCACTTCCTTTAACGGTGAAGGAAAACATCGTGAGGAAACCTACATGCCTAAGAGTGTCTCAAATGTGTGTGAAGTTCGCCAACCCGCACTGGGCCAGCGTGGTGACTATGGAGAGGAGGCCGGTGCCCAACGGTGGGACAGTTTCTTAACAGGGCTAATATTATATATGGAAATAGGCTCACCCCCTATACATGGGACCTAACATCGTCGGCACAACGAAGTGGATGTACTCAGTCCCATCTGCCACCCCCGCTTAGGGAATATAGGCGTGACGGTGTATATTATATCATCTTGCGTTAAAGGCACTATTTTATTCAACCCTAATGTAAGATTTTTTTTGATACAATAAACGCTGTTTTTGTAATCTTCTTCACCCCTTTTTACCCGTTAAAAAAACTCAGAGACCATGCTCTGACCTCAAGACCAAAGTAACAGACGGGACAAATGGTTTATTCATAAGTCAAAAGACCCTGTCGCATTCAGTGGGACCACCAACCATCAACCCATTTTTAAACTTTTAAGATTTGTTCGAGACAAATTTTACTAATATTTAGTTTAGAAAGTTAGGAATCAGCATCGGTTTTCTATTTGTAAATGCTTTGTGACAATCAGTGATAGTTATGTCGGTGGAGTACTTGCTTTGTAATAAGAGTCCATTATTGGAATTATGCATCTCTGGGTTTTTTTTAAACTTGTGTGATAATCACTTGCTAATAATGAAGCAAAACTCAAACTGAAATAATTTGTTTTATATAAGCCTTGCCGGGACGGTTACAAATAGCCAGTTTACATTTTTTTAAAAATCTAAATCTACTAATCTGCCACCGGATCGGAATGCGGCCACCATTGAAAAGATCCGGCTAAGAAATTCGGCGGGCTTGTCTTTTTTATTAAATTCTTTTTCCCTTTCTATTCTTATCAATCATATTGTGTACATACAATATTTGGTTTACAATAAAATACTTCACGATCTAGCTCCAGTTTGATGCCGTACGACCGAGACATGGGACTTATGATGTTATTTATAAAGAGTGTTAAAAGGATTCCAAAAGGACCAGTCCCCACAGGCAGCACCTGTTAAAGAGTATGACTACTGGAACAGCCATCATTTCTCTCGACCATATTGGAGGAAAGGGAGTGACCCGCGCCAGACAGCCACCGCAAGCAAACACATTATGACGGTGGTCAGATTGTGTCTACAGAAGATTGTCATCAAAAATTTACCTTGAACAGATATTTTGAGGAATAGAGAAAAAAAAATCTCGCAAAAATCTGCAAGAGCATGAGCCTAGCGTGAAAAACAATCCTATGGTGGCCTTATTAGTGTTCATTGTTCTACTTTTACACAGGAATGACATTCCGAGTCTTTGTTACTTTTACGATGATTCATAAGTATGTCGGCGATTTGGTATTGTCCATTTCTATGCTGGTAATGGTGAAAAGTGGGTTTATCTTCGTTTACATAGTCATCTCTATAGTGTTTGAATATGAACGAAAAGTTGAAATAACATTGAGGTCTCATCCGGTACACTGATCTTCCTTTATATCCGAGAATGCGCAAAATAGTTGGAGATTAATATTGTCACATGGAATGCAGTGATGTTAGATGCTCCGCGATACGTCCGAACGCTCGCCCTGTTGCTAATCGAATGACAACGCATCGCCGTCTGCCATCTTTGACCGACTATCTGTCATCGGTAAATCGTCATCGCTTCACGGGTCCGTCACCGAGCATCATTTGTGCTCGGTCGTCTCCATTCGTTAATCTGCAAGCGGAGTAAAATGCCCCTTAGAAATAAGGTGACACTTTACAAAACTTGCGTTCGACCCATCATGACTTATGCGTGTGTTGTGTTCGGGCATTCGGCCCCCTCTCACATCGATAAACTCCAAGTGGTTCAAAACCGCTTCCTCCGTAAAGCCGTAGGAGCCCCCTGGTTCGTACGGAACGTCGACCTCCACTCCGATGTAGGTCTCGAAGCTATTCGCGCCTTTATTAAAAAGGCGTCAACACGTCACTTCGCGAACGCATCTACCCATGCGAATCCGTTAATCGTAGCCACCGCCGACTACGATCTCCCCCCCGACCCCTGCCGCCACCGCCGGCCGCGACATGTTCTCACCGACCCCCCCGATGCTTTGTCATCCCTTCTTTCCGCTCAGAATACGGGCGACGACGACGACGTAGTAGTAGATCCCCTCCCATAGCCGGCGGTTGACCGGCGCACTTAGTAGTGCACCCGTCCCCCTACAGCGACTGTCCCAACCGAGGGCACCTCTTCGAGGCGCCCTCGAGTATGTCGCCTCTTGCCCTTCTGGCTGGCTAGAGCGTAGTGGTTGCACGCTCGCCTTTAAGTCCGGTGAAGCTGTAAAGGCCTCGCGGCCAACAGCGTACATCATTCACACACACACACACACACTCAAGTAATTATTAAAGGCATAGAGTATGTCTACAGCATGGATATGTAAATGGATTGAGTACTCTGCAAAAAAACTTGATGACAAGGATACTCACTTGGAGCCCTACGTCTCTTTTTAAGTAGGGTGATCAAATATTTGTACGATTATAGTTTTTTTTTTTTAAACCTAGCCCCACACTATGATTTATTCCTGTGTTGTGGGTGCGTTTACAAACATGAAAATTCACATACACAAATACCCAGACCGGAACAAATAATTGTGGATCACACAAAGATTTGTCCCGTGCGGGAATCGAACCCGCGAAATAGTCACAGTGGGCCGAGCGGCTTAAGCTCTTAACCACTGCGCTAAATCGTCCGTTGACATATAACTAACGTTTAATCCTCGGGTACTGTTAATTGCCGTAATTATTTCTTTCTACGCATCTGCCACATCTTAAATGAGCCCATTTTATTTCTGACTGTACATTCTTTTTCAGAATCAGTAATTCCAGCTCCAAATGTCGCGAAAATTGAGGATAGTCTCCTAGGTCCGTTTTTTTGTTGTTGTTATCTACAACAGTTGAGATAGCTGCCCTTACTGTGTCATCTTGAAAATCCATTATGTATATACAGACGAATTAAAAACCTTGTTCGGTTCGAACTCGGTAATAAATGGTTTACAGCGTATCTAAGCTATATCATGAATAGGTATAGTTTGTATTAGTCCTACCTTATGGTCATCGCATCGTTACAGGATGCGAGCGTGTCACCGGGCTCCAGGTTACTGCTCTCACACATCATGGTTTCTCGAATTTCTTAAATCATAGAAAAATCAGTGTTATATCTGTGAGTAGGAGTTCATTTTTTTCTAGCAATATTTTGACATTACTCAATCCGTTTTGGGTAATAAATTCATGGTCTATTTTCTTAACATTTCCAATCACAGTATACGACAAGTATTATAATGGATTACAGGAAAAACATGTTAACATTCTGATCTCTTACATAAAAAAGAGTGACAACGATATTAAACAATTCAGATTCCTGTTGTCAACTTTTGCAATGACCACAGGAAGGATTGTGGCATTGTAATTCCAGTAACAACTTAAATTAAGCTTTTACTTAAACGTCAAATCTCCCTTATTCAAAGCAATATAATGCTTTCTACACATAAAAAAATATACTACCGAGTTAAACTGGACACACTTTCATAAAAATATACCTATTATAAAAATTGTATACTGGGAATTGTATTTTATTTACGGTATAAATAGAGTTCTAATTGATATGTAGCGCTATCTGTAGTTAACACACTTTATTATTTTTACTTATTAATAGGTTTTCACCACAGAATATATTAGATACTTCATTCCATGTACTCGGTACTGGAACTAAATCTTACGGTTAAAATGATGTTAAAATATCTACATCAACGCACATTCAAATTAGCATCTTGCTTGTTTTACCTGGCTTTACGTTGTGATTGGCTTTTTAAGCTACACCAATTTTCTATATCAAAGTTTAAAGCTGATAAGTATTAGTAAGTACGTAAGGTAGGGCGCACCCTATCATGACTTATGTGTGTGTTGTGTTCGGGTATTCGGCCCCCTCTCACATCGATAAACTCCAAGTGGTTCAAAACCGCTTCCTCCGTAAAGCCGTAGGAGCCCCCTGGTTCGTACGGAACGTCGACCTCCACTCCGATCTAGGTCTCGAACCTATTCGCGCCTTTATTAAAAAGGCGTCAACACGTCACTTCGCGAACGCATCTACCCATGCGAATCCGTTAATCGTAGCCACCGCCGACTACGATCTCCCTCCCGACCCCTGCCGCCACCGCCGGCCGCGACATGTTTTTACCGACCCCCCCGATGCCTTGTCATCCCTTCTTTCCGCTCAGAATACGGGCGACGACGACGTAGACGTAGTAGTAGATCCCCTCCCATAGCCGGCGGTTGACCGGTGCGCTTAGTAGTGCACCCGTCCCCCTACAGCGACTGTCCCAACCGAGGGCGCCTCGAAGAGGCTAGAGTATGTCGCCTCTTGCCCTTCTGGCTGGCTGGAGCGTAGTGGTTGCACGCTCGCCGTTAAAATCCGGTGAAGCTGTAGAGGCCTCGAGGCCAACAGCGTAGATCATTCATACACACACACACACACAGGGCGCACCCCAGCTAGGTGGACCGACGATCTAAAGAAGATCGCAGGTTGGAACTGGATGCGTAAGGCAGAGGACCGTGTATTTTGGCGCGAATTGGGAGAGGCCTATGTCCAGCAGTAGACTAGAATAGGCTGATTTGATTGATTGAAGTATTAAAAGATCTTGATATATTACTGATCGGTACGATGTGGTGAACCGAACACCGTGTAAGCATTTTATGCGATTGAGCAGCATGCGTGCAGTTCCATTGGAGCAGTTTAAGTAAGAGTGTCGGATGTAACGCTATATATCATATCAATTTTATCAGTTTAGCAATCATAAATCATATCATTCGCGATAATTGTATCACAGAGGTAACGAACGAAACATTCAGGGCTTATCAAACTTATCGACTATCATTTATCAGTCACTGAGCCGCCTACAATTTCAAACTCTATATATGATATCGAACTTCTTTATAGGTCATGTAAAAATTTGAAATATGGTGTCTGTGAAAAGATGAGAAAGGGTATGTACCGGAGTATAGAAAGAATATCAGAAGAAAAAATGTACAATGCAAAAGTGAAAGGATGTAGGTACCGGGGAAGACCTAGACTCTCTTACCATGGCCAAATAGACCGTGTCTTATCTAAAGGACAAGTCAAGAGTCTCCGTAACCGGCGAGCGTGTATGAGACGAACTATGAGAGTGGAGAAAGCCAGAGAGGTGTGTAAGGAAAGAACTTGTTGAAACTCTGTACCCTCTGCCTACCCCGCAAGGGATCTGGCGTGATCTTATAGATAGATAACAATTTGATTCAGATAAAAGTTTGGTGTGAACAGAAATCGACAAGATGAATCAGACCGATAACACGAAGGTTGCCGGTAAAACCTGAATACGTACAACACAAATTGGCAATCTTGGCCTTTGACCTGCAGTAAACGTCTTTCAGCTGTAGATGTTGATATGAAGATCTCCCCTAAAAGGTTATTGAGAAACTTAAAACACTAGATCTATATATAGATTTACGCGAATATTACACATGAAATAAAACTATTTTACGGATTTTATCGCGGTTTATTTTTTTATTTTTAGTTCCCGACGTTTCGAGTGCTTTGCAGCACCCATGGTCACGGGAGGGACTCCCGTGACCATGGTCCCGTGACTTAATAATAGCTCAAAATAGCTACATATGCACATCTCGGCTATTACATTACGATATTTACAATATGAAGTATATGTTGTAATCAATGTCTCAACTCAGTAACTTCATACTTTTGATGTTGGTTTATAAATTTCAAAGCACTTTTATGTACTTACTCAGGTAGGTCTAAGTAGGTAGAAAATTTTTCTTTGAAAAAAAGTTCTCAATATTTTTCAAATGATAAAGTTTCACGATACAAAAAGAAGCAGATACTAATGAAAATGTTTTGTGTCTTGCCTAAACCATATCTCTCACACCTTCTTCCCAGATGGGATAGACATAGATGTATGTAGTCCGTTCTTTTTTGGTCCTAATATGCAAAATTTGATATCCGTGGTATCGTCATAATGCGATACCGTATACACGGTGTAATGTAGGTGGTATACATGTAATATATCCAATGCCTACTATTACTGGTACTATAAAAAAACGAAAAAAAGAAAGCAACATAACACTACTAATTTAGGGCATTAAAAATACATAAAAGAGTCAAGTCTCGGAACTCTGTACTCTCTGCCTACCCCGCAAGGGATCTGACGTGATGATAAAGATGGATAGAAAAATATATACACCGAGCGTGAAATTATCATTTCGGATATGGAGGGGCGGCGCGGCTTGTCATCTGGCCGGTACATACCTTCGGTGTTCCGGATTTTCAGCCTAGCTAAGATATTTGGATAGGTCAGTAGATAGAATTGAAGTGATTTTTTAAATTATTTATTAAAACCAGTGAACTATAGTCATTGGATACTCATCTGGGCTTTCGCTCAAGGACGACTAAAATTCCACCGTGTATAATGGTGAACAAACGATAGTATCGATACTATTACTTAATTTTAGGGTACCGTGCCGCAATCAGTACTAACGAAATCCGTATAGGAACACTTTGTTGTCCACCTGTCAGATTTTTAGTTCAGGTTTTCTACTAAACGTGGGGAACATTAAAATCAAAATGTTTATTTGGGACAAAATGTTTATTTCATAAAGATTGTTGGTTAATGTAATGTTGAGGTAATATAATAAAAACATACAACCATTTTAACTCCCTCATCAAAACACGATTATGAAATTTGGCAAGAAGCAAGGTTTCACAGTTCAAATAAGGTAAGAAATCCGAAAAATTGAATTTTAAATGTAAATATTTCTCGTATTTGACAAAAAATTAATATAGTGACTTATAGTGACAGAACTCTCAAAGCGCGAGTCCTACTCCACATGTCCAGTTATGGTTTTTTACCATCGATAGTATTGCAAGTCTTGTCACATGTAAAAGTATCAACAGTACTAGCGATAGGCACTATTTACACAGTCAACCCATCAATAGTCCTGCAACACTGGTGGGCAGACATCACTAGACATCATCCTTATAACAAATAAACACCATCACGCCTATATTTCATAAGCGGCTGTGGCAGAGATGTACTGAGTACACCCACTTTTCACCGACGATGTTAGGTCCCACGAGCCTATTGCCATATACCGGGCATGATTCCTGACTCCAGACTACATTTGTCTGACCTAGGATTTGAACCCAGGACCTCGTGATCACAAAGCGATGCGCTTTGCCACAAGACCAACGAGACAGACACTTAATTATAATAAAGTTACAAGTAAAACTTAATTTAAAAAACTCCAAATCAAATAAAATAACATATGGTTACGAACACTCTCGATAAAGCACCTTTCAAACAAAAAACTAACTAAATCAAAATCGATTCATGCCACAGATAGATAGATAGCTCTTTTTGCGACGGTGGTTAAAAATAAGCCATGTGACAAAAAAATGCTACCACAAAAAGTTTTTCGCCGAGACGAACACGAGATTTTCACCTTTTTATTTTCCAAAATATAATGTCGGCGGAAGGTGAAAGATTACAATCACAGTTTGTTGTTTTTGATGCTTTAATTAAGAAGGGGTGAGCAGGAGTTTGCTTAGGACAAATTAAACCCGACATTTTTACCGTTATTTTTAGGTAAAAGGAACAAAAACATGGTTATTTTTAAATTTATTCATTACATAATAATGTTGCGGATGTCCTTCGAGTGCAAACGGAAAAAAATAAAACCGTCCCCTCATTTACTGCCCACGCGGGAGCTACAGAGGTGTACTGTGTACACTCTTTTTTTGTCAACGATCCATCACACCAGATCCCTTGCGGGGTAGGCAGAGAGTAAAGAGTTCTTACAGGTTCTTTCCTCACATATCTCTTGCATCCTCTACTCTAATAGTTCGTCTCATACACGCTCGCCGGTTACGGAGCCCCTAGACTTATCCTTCAAATAAGTCTCGGTTTATTTGATCACGGTAAGATAGTCTAGGTCTTCCCCGGTACCTACATCCTTCCACTTTCGCATTGTATATCTGTTTTGTTATTCTTTCGAACGATGTTACATTACATCAGCGATGTTAATTCCTATATAATAAGGGAAGAGACCTATTACCCTTTACTGAGCACGACACAGGAATAATTCCTGGGGCAACGATTTTTTTATTTTATATTTATATAATTTATTTTACTCCAGCCTAAAAGATAGACTCAGGATCAATACTGGATTTTTTTCTTGTTTATATGTAATTATATAAAAGAAAAAATCCAGTATCGGAAGCGCTACGCGCATTATTTGCCATTAGACCAGCAAGAAAGAAGAAATACAAATAAAAGGCTGATTATGCATAATACCTACCTAATGCACTACCGAAAAACTGCCCAAGTCGAGGCCGAGGCTATTCCTCCTTAAGCTGCTCTTAAGCTAGTTGCTCAACCAACTGCAGCATAGGTGTTGCCCGTTAATCTTTTTCGGTGAAGCTGTAAAAGCCAATACTCATTTACACAGACGCAAGCATGCACACACGCATGCACAAATGCACACTCTCTTTGTCACAGCTTGAAACGAAACACAAATTACAGAAGTCTCGCCCTAAGCTCTAAGTGCATAGTTAGCCCCCAACGCAAATAGAAGAGTGTTATAAGCTTAATGTGTGTATGTGTGTGTCTGTCTGTAGTGTCGTAGCCCCTAAATGGCTGAATCGATTGTGATTTCGTTTTTTTTTTGGTTTGAAAGGTGAGTTTTAGGGAGTGACAGGTTCCGCAGATAACACTTTTGCTACACAGGATTATGATGACATTTCGCATGTATTATGTATTTCGATACCCATTTTTTACCATTCAAATTACCATCTACAAAAAATCGAACTAAAATGACCCAATGAAAAGAAATCTTAACTTGATTTCAGAGAAAAAATTGGTCGGAATTTTCATTCTATGAATTCGCTATTTCTTATCCAAGTTTTCACGCCGTGACAAATACTATAACGCTCCATAATGAGTTGTTTGTCAACAAGTCTGTTATATTTCAAGTAATTGGAAGCTGAAAAGCTGAAAGAAAAAGATTTATTATAAAATCTCACGAACGCCGCTCGACAGAAATTTCTGTTTAGGAATGTAACAGATAACGATCTATAATCGTTTTAAGATCAAATGGATGTGTTTGTGTTTTATAGTGTATGTTATTTATAGTTTATTTCTTGAATTTACCACTAACAACCCGGATTGGTTAAAGACTTTTTGGAAGCGGCGAATATGTATGAGATAAACTATGTGCGAACGTAGAGAAAGATGGAGAGGCTAGTAAAGGCAAAAATTATACAAACTCCTGGTGAGTTGTCTATTCGCCTTTATCAACTGAATTTTTTTCTCAGGAAGTGCATTAACTATTAACCCTGGCAAAAGTGTTTATATGTGCATGTATAGGAAAGTTTGCCGTTTTTAAAGGAAATGACTTATTGATGTCCAGCCAAGTCGATATGAACCGTCACCTAGGTGATTTGCCGCTGAACGATCTTCGGAAACTGATAAGTTTCCTTCGATCACTCAGGTGATTAATTTGGAATAAACTGCAAGAGTGTTAGCTCGAAAACAATCCGCAATCGAATGGTATCTACATTATATTTTTCTCAAAATAAGCAGTAATTCCTTATCAAGAGATATACTTTCTTTCCAAATTGGATCTATAAGCTCAGGCCCTCGACTTCAAGTGACAGTATATATCAATTATTTATCTAAAAATTTCAACATTTATTTAAATAAACGTTTTATGAAATTGTGGCCTACGCCTCTATCGTAATTCTTTTTTAAATAAATAGTAAAAGAAAAGTTTACAAGTAACATTTTATAGTTCATCAAAAAATTAATCTTACTTTGAATGTAAATTATGTAAAAACGTTCTGAATGTCGCTGTAATAAAAACTACCTAAATGTTATTTGTTGGAGATTTTCTTCGTTATGGCTGTGTTTAAATGAGACTGAGCTCTCCTTAGATAACACCAAAGTTTGAACCTCAGCGTATCCCTTGAAGAGTTTTAATTGTTTAAGAAGCCCCAAAAATTTAATTATAAAGCAAATGAAGAAGGAGTAAGAAAACATTAAATTCCACTTTTCATTTTCTGTTTGATTAGTAAGCTGAAGTGGCATGGGGTGGGCCACATAGCGCGAAGATCGGACGGGCATTGGGGCAGAAAGATTCCAGAGTACAGACCACCTATTAGCAAGCGCATTGTGGGACGGCCGCCTACTAGATAGACCGACGATGCAGGTGGCATCGGACCGGTTTCGCTGGAAAGCGATTGGGGAGGTCTTTGTTCAGCAGTGGACAAGTATAGACTGAGATGATGATGATTTTCTTTTTGAACGATTATAAAACATATTATAGAAGCCTTTGTTCTGCACTGGGCATCTCTCGGCTAATAATGATGAGTTTAGAGCAATAATTGGTTGGCGCTCATAGCGCTGGAAGACCGTGGAAATCTTAGCCATCACCAAGGTTAAGTAGAGTTCGGCTTGGTTGAGTAGTCACGGGCTTGATCCCCACGGCAAGCCTCGGGGGAAGCTAGCGGGGCATGTCGGACTCTTAGCAACTAAAACCCCACGGTGGGCATCACTGGCACGTGTCAGAGGGACTTCGAGATCTCCGAGTGGAATGCGCCGGTGCCCCCGTTGTGCTGGGTTCCGAAGAGCCAGCCACGGGAGGGGAAACTTGTAGCTTGCTTCCCCCCCCCCCCTGCACCGTCGTGGTGCTCACGGCGGCGTGGGCCATGGCAAGATAACCTAGTGTATGCTTGCCGCTAGGGTGACTGTCTAAGCCGAGGCCGTTTATTCTTTAGCTGCTCTTGAGCTAGCTCACCCGTCTGAAGCGTAGTTGATGCACGCTCACCCTATTGTCTTGCGAAGCTGAAAAGGCTTAATATATTTATTTTATTTTACAGAGAGCTTACAGACTAATAACAAATACGAGTATAGCATATTATAAAAAAATTACAAGCTTCCACATGTATTGTGTACAAGAAGTAAGAGAAAAGAGTTGCGCTGACCAATAAGAATTCTGTAAACATTGGTGAAATACTAGAATATAAAATCAAAAACAAAAAACGTTACTGGCAATCAAATTTAATCGCGTCATGCAATCGGTAAATATGAGATAAATGATAGATTCTGTTATTTACACACACACGCACGCACATATACATGTTCGCATGCACGCTGGCAAGCAAGCATGCACGCACGCATAAAAAAACATACACCTTTCAGGGAGTGGTAAGTTCCGCTAGACACTTCTGCCACACCGAATATTATGACAGTTTAGCATGTATTTCGATACATTTTTCTTTACCAATCGAACTTTTATCATTAAAATCGATTCCATTTCAATTCGATAAACTATCCATATCCGCTATTGCACCCGCATATTTCCCATGATTCCACATTAAAATATTGCGTTTTAATTATACTTCTCTCTGCTAATATTGAATGCAAATTGAGTGAACGTTGCCTTTTGTTAGAATACATTCGTTTGGTTTTCGCTTATTGTGAGTTGAAATTACTCAGTTTGCATTAAGTAGGTTCTGAGTAATTGTGTTGAAGCTGGTGTATTAAATAAATATTTTTTTAAATTTAAACTAGTCCCTTGATATACATAAAAATACTGTAACTTGACAGAGTTGATTCGGTTTTTAAACTTAGTTAAAAATCATGACGCTGATACTGAAGGGGTAGGAATTAGTAAAAAAGTCATGCATATATTATGTAATAGGGGGCAAGCCTATCGTCATTTCAGCGAACTGCATAATAACTCAATCTACACATTCTTGCTGTCTGCCGTTAAGGAATGCTGTATCTTTGAAGTCCAAGGTCCAATACCAATTAAATTAAAATGGAACCACATTGGAGCTGTGTTGAATCCAACGCAAAAAGAATCATTAAAATCGGTTCATAAGCAAGAAAGTGATAAAAAAACACTGACGAATTGTGAACCTCCTCCTTTTTAGAGGTCGTAGAATTGTAATCATACTCATAATAACTCAATGTACACATTAGTATTGTTTGACGTGTATCTTCAAAGTCCAATAACAATGAAATTAAAATAGGACGACCTTGGAGCTATACTGAACTCAACGAATCATCAAGATCGGTCGACAATTGACGATAATATCGGGGAACATACATTCTTTCTTTCTTTTTTTTTTCTTTATTTTATAAAACATAGCCCCAAACTAGGATTTATTCCTGTGTCGTGGGTGCGTTTACAGACATGAAAATTCACATACACAAATACCCAGACCGGAACAAATAATTGTGGATCACACAAAGATTTGTCCCGTGCGGGAATCGAACCCGCGACTATTAGACACAGTGAGCGGAGCGGCTTAAGCTCTTTACAACTGCGCTAAATCGTCCGTCATTAAAAAAGGATGCATACAGACGAAAACTCCTCCTTTTTGAAGTCGGTTAAAAACTATCCTCCGTCAGACCTTTTGAAGGCAACCCCTTATGATCCCCAGCCGAACTATACGTTACTAGAACAACAAATAAATTCACGAACAGAAACGAATCAGTATTCAAAAGGGTTGATATTTTTAACCCGTGTACACATTTTCAACCGCAACGATGACGGACGTTTAGTCTCACATCGTGTATTCACGCCGATTTTGAGTATTTAAATTTTTTACGTAAACGATTCCAATATTTTTGAAAACATAGATACTCTGTATGATCTAGAATAGACAACTAATAGGTGGTGTTAAGAATATAGCACACGTGTTTCTTACCCGAGTGGGAGTGGCAATGGTGTGCTGTATACACCCAAATTCTGCTAAGAATGTTCAATGCCAGACCCCTGCCTGTTACTAAGAATCAATAACAAAACTATATTTCGTCAGACCTTTTGAAGACTAAACCTTATGATCCCCAGCTGAACTACACAAAAGTAGAACAAAATATAAATTCACAAACAAATACACGCACTCAATAAAAATAGCAATCGTAAACAGTTTCAGAATTCAGTATTCAAAAGGTTGAAATTTTCAACTCCTTTACGCAATTTTAATGGCAACGATGATGGCCGTTTAGTCGTACATCAAGTATTCATTATATTTGTGTGACCCATAAATATTTGTTTCGGTCTGGGTGTTTGTGCATGTGGATTTCATGTTTATATACGCCTCAACCCACGACGCAGGAACAATTCCTGGCGCAGGGACGTTTTTCCAGAAAAAATAAACAAATCCAGCTGTCGTAGCGAGCTTTGGGAGTTCTTTTTTCTGTAGTCGAGGTATATTCGACTGTTGATAATGAAGTTTGTTTGTAAGACGAATAATTTCCAGTAACAAAAGCTATATGGATATATGCAGTTTCTTGCTCTTTTTTAACGACAAAGATTTAAAACATTTTTGATTCTTCTTCTTCTTTTCGTGTCAATGGTTCATATCTGTCCCGCTGAGTGAGTGGCTAGCACAATCGCGCCATTTGTGGCTCAGCTCTTCTATGGTAGAAGTGATTGTACAGGTGGTAGGGCATAAGGGGCAGACCAGTTGCGACATAGTCTGTGATGTCGCACAATCGCAGGTTGGTAAATTGGATCCCCATGTGCACAGGTTTTGCCTGCATCTACCTACTTGAGTGCTGATTCAAAGATTTCCACACCGGCCATGCTGGTTGGTTTCCTCAGTTTCGCTAAAGAGGTTATGTTAACCCTCCAGGTGGAGGTGGTAGGTAAAAGGTGGGTGGTAAAGGTGGTAATATACAACAAATTCAGTCGTAGATCTTTTTAAGAGGCCTTTGTTGGCCTGCAGTGGACGTCTTTACTCAAACTCAAATAATTTATTTTGTATAAACCCTGCGGGGGTACCTCATCATCATCTTAACCTATACTTGTCCACTGCTAAACATATGACTCCCCAATCGCAGGCGGTCCGATGCCACCTGCATCCAACGACTTCCTGCGATCCTCACAAGATCGCCGGTCCATCTTCTACGGGGGAACTGACAATTTTCAAATTAAATTTTCTTTTTATTTAATCTAACTACTGATCTACGGATCGGATCGCGGTCTCTACTGAGAAGATCCGGCAAAGAAACTTAGCGGGTTTTTTTTAATTTAATTCTATTTGTTCAATCATATATTTTCTTCTCTTTTTTTCCTATTTTTTTTAAAAAAACGTTGCCCCACACTAAGATTTACTCCTGTGTCGTGGGTGCCTTTACAAACATGAACATCCACATACACAAATGCCCAGACCGAAACAAATAATTGTGGATAATACAAAGATTTGTCCCATGCGGGAATCGAACCGGCTTAAGCTTTTAACCACTGCGCTAAATCGTGGTCGTATTGCGTGGGTACAATGTTAAGGTTACAATTGAGAAAATTACGATCGATGCCTTGCGACCGAGATATGAGACCAATGATGTTATTTCTAACAAATGAGTGTCTAAAGGATTTCAGATGGACCAGTCCCCACTAGCGGCACCCGTTCACGAATATGACTACTGAAATACTCATCACCATCGACCATATTGGAGGAAAGGGCGTAACCCGCGCCAGACAGCCCCCGCAAGTAAAGACATTAAGAAGTGTGTTTAAGTAATCCTCTTCTAGAACGTTAATACTCTATTTTGCAGGTACCCATAAACTGTAATGAGAAAGGTCTGGATGTGCAGAGTCGATAGCAGTACGATCAGACAACGATGCATATTGATGAAATGGCGTACCTTCATTTCTGTTGGCGGTACTCGCTTAGTGACATACAGTCTGTAAGTTTAGCTAGCATAAATCATAGGTATCAAAAAAATTAAAATCGATGTATCAATATATCATCATCTTCATATCAGATTCCTTGAGTAGGCAGAAAATACACTCTGATCTCACTGGCTTATACTATTCTCATAATTTCTCTCATACAAGCTCGTCTGTTACAGTGACTCTTGACTTACCCTTCAGATAAGTCTCGGTCTTTAAAATATATCTATCGTCTGCCGTATATTTTCCATCTTTTCTGCGTTCTTATCTCATAATCTACAACAATGATTTATTTATATTCAGTTACCAATAGGCTGACTCACGAAAAAGGTTTGAGCGTATGTTCTATGAATGTTGCGTATTTATGCGTACTAACAATACAAAGCCGGAGTGGTGAGTATTTTATCAAGGTTTTTGTATCATGGCATATGTAAATTGAGATATTATGGGTATTACGTCAATCCTATAGGTACCCCCTACTATAGAACTAAGCAGTATATTAGCCAACTTCAAAAAAGGAGGTTCATAATTCGTCCTTTTTTTATAACTCCTTTGCTTATGAACCGATTTTGATGATTATTTTTGCGTTGGGTTCAGTATAGTTTTGAGGTGATCCTATTTTAATGTTATTGGTATTGGACCTTGGACTTTGAAGATACAAGAGGGAACTCCTTAACGGCAAATAGCACGAATGTATAGATTTCGTTATTATAGTCATTATATTAATCCTGTAGGTACCTTACTGTACAACTCAGCAAAATAATATAATATCGGTATATAAATATTACTAAATAATTCACTCGACACTTGAAATTGTAAAATAAAAATAATTTAAAAAAAAGTTAAAATGACTTTCAAAAGCAAAAAATAAATATTTGAAGTCGGTACCAAGTAACCGACTGCACCAACCAGCACAAACTTCAAATATTTATTTTTTGCTTTTGAAAGTCGGTTTACCTTTTTTTATTAATTATACCCTCAACATGACTCTTTAGTTTTGCCAAGATGTCAAGTCTCAATGTAATGAGAAGCGAACCTATGGCTATTTACCGGGTACAATTCCAGACACCCGACTACTACCTAAATACTAGATTATTTCAACAATATTTCTCCCTACCTTCGATTCGAAGCCAAAACTTTCTGATCAGTACCCCCAGTCCTACAAATCAGCGATAAATTCCTGCCGTACAGTTTTTCTGCCCGTGTGTCACCACCTACTTATTACACCAACTTAACTCAGAAATAAGTTAGTAGAAGTCGAACTTAACGTGGTATTCATAAGCTTTGCATACCGCATCCAGTTTCATAACACCGTTCCTGACTTATGATATTATCTTGGAAAGTTGGAGGGTGGTATGCTTCGATTAGCTTGGCTAGCTGTGTTAGAAGATCAAAAGTTCTAAGGCCCTTATTGGCTGCGACCGATTAACCATAACGTAGTGTGTTACGAAAACTTTGTTTAATTATTGTTTAATACTCCAGTGGCATGGAATACCCTTAAGTTACGACCAACATGCACGGTGGCGATCAGTATCTGCAGTAGTATTTCAAAAGACGTGTCCTGCGTCCTCCACGCACGCTCTGTGCGGCGTCTGCACGCGCGATCATACGAAGGTAGGTCCTACTTGCCACCGCGGACGCCACTGCGGACGCAGCTGGACGCGTTGGTTTAGCCGTGCTATAACACGGTCATTTGATAAACTTATAGTAATGCCGCGTTTGGTCATCTATATTTATTACTTATTTTTTATACTATAAAAAGGAAAGATTCTTATTTTTGTATGTTTGTAACTACTAAACTCAAAAACTACTGGACCGATTTCAAAAATTCTTTCACCATTAGAAAGCTACCTTATCCAGAAGTAATACAGGCTATATAGAATAGACCCGGTAGGTGGCGCTGTTGTCGACTGGGTACGATACCGCGAGAAACTGCTTGTAGCGAATAAAGCCCCAGTTATGAGATGTTGTCTATAAAACATGTTTATTTGTCTATGTATCTAATAAACACTTGGCGCATAACACATTTTGGGTGATATTTCTAAATTGCTGATCGATGTCACTGGTGACCAAAAAGATGGTTCTTACCTCCCACAGAGGATAAGCATCGCCATACAACGTGGCAATGCTGCCAGCCTTTTGAGCGAAATATTTATTTTATTTGTCTATTTAAACATTTGCAGGTATTTGGTGTATATAGATTTTTTATTATATTTTATATATTAATACGTGAAGCAAAAACTAAGCACACATTTTTACTAAAATTGCGCGGACGGAGGAGTATGAAATTTCCCACACTTATAGTTTATATAGAGAAGGAGTGCAGAATGCTAATATTTTTTTTTAAATTATGCATAAAACATACATTAAATCAATGAAAAAAACATTACACACACTACCATGTATTTGACACAATACACGTCAAATTGATGTTTGTCTTTAATATTATTTGTCTATAGTCTTACTGAATGAAAAACATAACCAGCAAACGATGAAATAGTAGGTCGAATATCGACCTATGGGCGACCACTAGTAAATATGAAATGTTCCAATTATATTAAGTTGCTCTAGGAAATAAGTAATACCTTTTTCGTGTCAAATATGTCTTACGATATTCAAGATTTCAAGAAAAAATACAACAGTTCCTTACATAAATACTTTATGTAAGAAACAGTGATTAATAAAAATGGTTTCGTGGCGTATATTGTATCACAGCTACTAAAGTTCTGTGGCAGGGCATTATTTTGCATTTAGTTTTTTTTAAGACGTATCCCCATTCTAGTATTTGTTCCTATGTCGTCGGTGCGTTTACAAACATCGAAATTCACATACACAAATACCCAGACCGAAACAAATAATTGTGGTTCACACAAAGATTTATCCCGTGCGAGAATCGACCCAGTTGGTGTAGCGGCATAACCTCTTAACCACTGCGCCAAATCGCCCGTCAAATGTATAGCTGAATTAGCATTGTCGTAATATATAGCTGAATAAATGAGCAAAATGAGTCCCTTTTTGCTGGCGAGGCTCGGGCAGTTTCTAAAATGTTAATTTGTAACTTACGTGTGGCCTTGGATTTTCCAGAAAAATAAATATATTTAATTTTCTTTTCCAAACTGCAGTTGGAAGCTTTAAAAGGACTTAAAAAAATTTGGGACCCAAGAAAGTGACAGGTTATCCAGTCCTATATTTCTCTTCTGATGTTAATAAGCAAACCCGGACAATCTATAAATTTCGGGCATATAATTTTACCAACAACAATACGTTTCTGTTCCCAATTCAGCGTGTAGGGACCCTCACAACTCAAGACCGATGGAACCCCCAGTCGTTGGCACCCGCCTGTGTCAGCTGTGACTAACGCGGTACATTTGTTATTATTTTTGAATATGTGTGAGTTACTTTGATATGGGTATTTTGGGTGTCGATAAAAATAGTGGCGCATTTACCAGAAAGCTGAGCAGGCTGAAGTCTAGGGCGGCAAATTTTAAGGGGCCGCAAATTTGGCTCAATTTTTTTTTGTCTAACCAAATTAAAAAAAATCATCATAAAATTTCATTGACAAAGAAAATGTCATTAATATGATTGTGAACTACGGTATTAAATAGCAGAGGTTAGTAGGGGCAGTAAAAATTGTATAGCTTACTGACGGCAAATGTGTAAATCCACCACTGGATATAGGAGTAAAATAGTACACGTTTCTTCGAATTTAACTGGGGCCGGTCACTCTCTTACCCCCGATATGGTCGAGGAGAGCGATGGCTCCTTCTTAAGTTATACTCGTGGATGAGTGCTGCTGACTCTGGTACTTGTAGTACTGTTGTATTAGAATACAGACAGATCTCGTTTAGCATCATACTAGATCTATAATCAGGTTTTTTTATTTTCTCCTATTACAATTGCTTTTTATAATATACTTTTACAAAATGGGAGGACTATGCAGACACTGATTGATACCATGAATGAAAGTACATCTCTGCGTTTATCTATAGTTAAGCATATTTAGCTCGTTCTGCATTGTTCTCCCATACCCCATGAACATAATGTATTGTAAATATCTCATTTATAAAAGAGTTAACCGCTAAAAGGTGCTAACGGAAGATCAGCGCTGGCTGTCCTCAGTCAGCAAACTCGCTGAGTTAGGACCTTTTTTGTAATGCACGTCCTATTTTTATATGAAATTGTTACCTTATGTCATGTTATATTGATGCGTACACTATATAGTCATAAGCTTCCATGAAAGTACTTGTGCGTTACAAAATTAGCATTTTCATTTTTTTATTATTATTAGTTACCGTGGAGTTTCTTGCGCTACTCGTACTTCTCCACAGGAATGACATTCAGTTTTAAGCATACACTTGCCTTCTCTTTATTGATTATTCATAAGTACTTTTTAGTTTACATGCTTAAAATACCTTTGATTTAATGGGAATTCATCATACAGTACTAGGCGCTCGTTACGCTATGCAACCGCGGTGTTCTTTGCAATCATCAAGGTTAGACACCGTTGGGCTCGGTCAGTCTGAAATGGATGAAATGGATGTCATTTTATATTCAAGCGCTTGCGTACTTCGGAAGGTACGTTAAACCATTGGTTACTTCACGTGCTAAGCAACTTTAAGCTAAGTTGAAAGACTTACTAGGTGACTTGATAAGTTCCAATGGTTTGTAGTTCAAAACCTGCTTCCATTAATCCGCACTGGATCCGAGTGGTAAAGAATAATCTAATATCTTACCAACATTAGAAAGAGAAGGCCTTCGAGGCTAGTAAGACTACAGTCTTACTGTTAGGTAAACGCTTTATATTATATAGATGGATTTGCTACTCAGAAAAGAACAATTGAACCAGTTTCGCACACAGTCCAAAACAAAGAATACAACCAAAATAGGTACTAAAAAGACATACAGAAATCACCATACCATTACCTTAAACACATACTTCCAGCAAATTGCTTCAACAAATTCTAACCGTTTAACTGTAAGCTGCATACCTCCAAGCGTTACAGAGAAATTTAAAAATCACCAATTTACCCAAACGATGTCGCTAAACGTACCAGCACATTGGCTTAACGATACCAACCGGCAAAATGCCCTATCTCCAAATCTTGTAGACAATATACCCGGTATAAAAAGCGGTTTAAAAGAAAAACCGACGGCGAATCAGCGGGATTCTAACAGTAAACAGAAAGAAAATGTCTTTAGAGATATTTATCGGTAAAATATTCTCTCCACAAAGCACTGGCGATGAGGGGTGGTCATAAAATTGGTTATGCGAGGTACAGACTTTATCCGCCAACTTCCAATGATGGCCAATTATTGGCCACAAGTTGTAGTAAGTGACCTTTTGTCTCACTTGCTTAGCTGTGAAAATTTATAATTAGTTTTTTAAGTAATAAAAAAGGACGAATTAAGCTTCAAGATAAATTCATGTTCCTACTTTACTTGAACAGAAAAGTAAATATTAGGCCATTAAGGTGTATTGGCTAAATTAATGTTGGTCATAGTATGTAACTAGTGCCAAGCAAATCACCAATGTTGTTTTCTAAACGACGATGCTCTCGAATCCTTATATTATAGGTAGTTGGTCTATTTATAAGTAAATATTAGACGTAGTTGGCATACAAAGTAAGTAGCAAGCAATTCATCGCTTTGCAATTAGAAATTTAAGGATAGTCGTCTGACTATGTTTCACTTTGACGGACGATTTAGCGCAGTGGTTAAGAGCTTAAGCCGCTCTGCCCACTGCGTCTAATAGTCGCGGGTTAGAGTCCCGCACGGGACAAATCTTTGTGTGATCCACAATTATTGGGTATTTGTGTATGCGAATTTTCATGTTTGTAAACGCACCCACGACACAGGAATAAATACCAGTGTGGGGCTACAATTAAAAAAAAAATATTTGCGCCATGTACTTATGTGGTGGTATCTTTACAATAAAAATCTAGTTAGTTTGTCGTTTTCTTACCGCCATATACTAGAAGAGTTCGTCTGTTGGCAAAGTCAATATTGGTCATAAGACTTTGTTTTGTTTTCTCAGTGATAAATAGTACTGGTGTATTGGTTAAGTCAATATTGGTCATAGTTAGCCATAATGTGAGTACCAAGCCTAATTGTCTATGCTTTGTTTTCTCAACGATTTGTGTCATTTTCTAGAATTTTTACAATAAAGTTGGTCTATAGGCAAATCAAGTCAAAATTGGTAGTGATGTAAAGTGAGTGCCAAGCTAAATCTCATTTCTCAGGCCACGTAGTACCACACTAATAGACCAATTTCAATGTTAAGATTATAGAATATTCTATAATCTTAACATTGAAATTGGTCTATAGGTTAAGTTATTATTAATTATAATGTACATACAAGTCCCAAACAAAGTACAAGTACTTTGTTTTTTCACTAAATATAAAGCATTGTCCACTAGCTATGCTTTGTTTTCTTAGTTATATACGCCATGTTCTTATGTGCCATCTTTACAATAAAGTTGGTATATTGGCTAAGTCAATATTGTCATAGTTGGCCGTAAAGTGAGTGCCAAGCACAATTGTCTATGCTTTGTTTTCTCAGCGCCATGTTCTAGAAACTTTACATAATGAGATGGCATCGACAAACGCCACTGAATAATGTTGCAAGGGTTGAAACTGAATTTCTCTGAGTTGCCGACGTTATGAGGGTTCTAAATGGTTTGTTGACTTTTACGATTTTTCCGTACTTAAGTGATTTTGTTTCGCGGTACCGTTCGAATTGCGAGTTCTGATTTTGCATATTTATGAATTTAATCGGTCTTTTAAGAATATGTCATCTAAAGGGTTCTTAGAGGTGTGATAGAATGTAGTATTAATAATTAAAATCCTTCGACTTTTTGATTGAAGACTACTAACGGCCGGTTACAATATTTAACTCAAGGATAGATTTGCCTACTACGGATAGAATTTTGACATATTTTATACGGAAAATCTGTCAAAATTATATTGACAGTAAGCAAATCTATCCTTGAGTTGAATATTGAAACCGGTCATAAGACCACTCGACTAAGCTCTCGTCAAAAGTTTTTAATATTAATTGCCACATCTAACTGTAAATACGATTGCATTTTGTATATATTTTGTACATCATCACTGCAGGTCTTTGGGGGCTAAGAGAGTGCAGTTCCAACCGATTCTTTATTTACAGATCTCTCTGGCTCCATTGTCGTATATGTCATAGAACTTCTTATACACGCGCGCCAATTTCGAAGACTGTTGAATTTGGCTATCTCTACATATTTTAAAAAAATTCCCCCGCCGCGTCTGTATGTCTGTTTGAATGCAATAAACTCAATAACTACTGAGCGGATTTTCATACGGTTTTCACAAATGGATGGAGTGATTCAAGAGGAAAGTTCATGTGTGTAATTCAGTAGTCGTTACTCACCACCAAAACATCTCACCAGCCACCACCACCATGTCTAATGTTTAAAATTAAGCCCTATAGGTTCGCTTACATTGCATTGGAAATCAACAATGACGGCGAAATGTGGGTGTGCCTATACGATATACCCCTGTCAACCCTATTTCGTGAATATAAGCTTGATAGTGTTTATTAAATATTCAATATACGTTTTACTTTAATAATGGTTTCCAATGTTATTAATGGAATTGGTACACCATCGTTGATTGAATATTAGATCGACGGATTAAACTGAAATTAATTAATTCCTCATGTTGTTTATACATACGTAATCCCTTCGTTAAGAGATAAATCGGCTTAATTGTCGATTCGTACGAACTTTACTCTCACGAATCGTGCGAATCAAACACGAATATTTTTTTATTAGCCGATTCGTACGAAGACGATTTTTCGTGCCCATCGTCGCCTTTATAAATATGTAAGTAGGCCATTCATACAAATAAGAAAAAAATTAAAAGTAGAGTCGAGAACACATGATCATGGATCTGGCGTGATGATATAGATATAAATGACACAAAAAATATCATGATTTGCTAAATCCCTAAATAGGTAAATTGAAGAGATGAAAAACTTATCCATGGAGTTTTCCCCCCCAGTAGAGAAATAAAATATTTACTTTCCTAAATAATCTATCTATCTATATTATCACGCTAGATCTCTTGCGGGGTAGGCAGAGACTACGAGTTCCAACAGGTTCTTTCCTTACAAACCTCCTAAATAATTAATGGTAATATTGTGATTATATACATGCTGTAACATAATGAACGCAAGATCTGAAAGTAGATTGTTCTAAATCGGTAATTGAATTGAATCCAACAATTTTTAACGTCTCTTACATTTTTTTAAAAACATATTTCTCAATACGAACACATTCACATACAAGTTAATTGGGATATAAAAGTGCTGAAAAAAGGGGTAAAACATTTTGAATTTGTAAATTTGTTTTTCGTATTGAATTTGTGAAGCAATTATTACCGCCTACCCCGCAAGGAATCTGGCGTGATATTATAGATAGATAGAATTATTTAATTGCGGTGTCTGAGGTCTTGAATTATTTACGATACAACCTGTATATAGTTTACTATATTTGTGAAATCTGGTAACTATATTTTTTTCTTTTTTTTTTTTTTTTTTTCTTTTTTAAAAACGTAGCTCCACACTAGGATTTATTCCTGTGTCGTGGGTGCGTTTACAAACATGAAAATTCACAAACATATACCCAGACCGGAACAAATAATTGTGGATCACACAAAGATTTGTCCCGTGCGGGAATCGAACCCACGACTATTCGACACAGTGGGCGGAGCAGCTCAAGCTCTTAACCACTGCGCTAAATCGTCCGTCAATCAATATAGATCATGTTGCTAATAATATTAATCAATTTTCGTACCTTCCGGTACTTTTTGCTATTTTTTACCCAAATTATAAAGTGTGCGAATAGCCTACTTACATCTTTTTAAAGGTGTCGTATCGCACGATAAAATTGTATACGTGCGCATCAACTACTATAAAATTTTTTTTTAATAATTGCGTTTCGCACTGTACGTTCGAGTAATATTCATGCGAATTGACAACTAGTCCGTTAAGTCTATCTATCTAGTGTGATAATAATCACACTAGATTTCTTGCGGGGTTAACACAGAGTACAGAGTTCCAACAGGTTCTTTTCTTGCAGACCTCTCTGACTTTCTCTATTCTCATGGTTCGTTTTATGCACGCTAGACGGTTACAGAGACTTGACTTGCCCTTCAGATAAAACACGGACTACTTGATCATGGTAAGATCTTCCCCTGTACCTATATCCTTACACATTATGCTTTGAAAGATGTGCTAGCCAAACGGTCCTGGCAAGTGTTGTTAAAACGCTCGAGTGGGCGCTGAAACGCTCGGATCTTCTACGTGCTTCAAGGGTTGTTAGCGTCGACTCAGCGCTAAACCCTCGACTTCAGCGCTCATTATTACAATACTAGTCCTGGCTCCAACTTAACGGTGTAGTTGTACAGCGGAGTTGGATGTCTTCCTTATAAGCGGCTTGATAATTCCAACAGCAGACCCACCTGCATTCTTCACAGTATGACTGATTCTCTTTTACCTTGATTTATGAGAGAAGGCCTTATCTCAGCAGTGGGATAGGCTCAATGATTATAAATTACACCAATAAACAATTACCAACCTCAATCAAGCCTATTCTCTTAAGTAACTAATCAATTGTCTTCAATTGGTTTCAATGACTGTACAGAATGGCCGTTCACTGATTAAGTGCTACCCTTTTCACACATGCAATCTATGCATGGGAGCGAAAGGGACAGGTAGAGGTCTATAAGGCATGAGGGTACGTCCGCAGGCTCCCTCCAATTATGGCGATTTATGATCATGGCAAAGTGTTCAACGGTGTTATACAAAGAATTAAATGAAGGCTGGAAGTGATTTCTTAACATATATTGATTATCTATCTATCTACTTCATCGCGCCAGATCCCTTGCGGAATAGGCAGAGAGTACAGAGTTCCAACATATTCTTTTTTTACAGACTTTCTGGCTTTCTCTACTCTCATAATTCATCTCATACGCGCTCACCGGTTACGGAGACTCTTGACTAATTATAATCATTAGTAGCACGAGACCATTTGGCCCTTTGTAAATTGTTGCCCAAACACCCTTGTATAACCCAAAACATTTCTTTCGATCTGGTTATTTGTGTAAGTGAGTTTAATGTGTGTGTAAATGATCTACACTGTTGGCCGCTGAGCTTTTACAGCTTCACCGGACAAAGGGAGAACGTGCAACCATTACATTCAAGGCAGAAGGGTAAGGGGGCAACTAGCTCAAGGGCGCATCAAGGAGGAATGGCTTCTACTTCGGCAGTTGCTATAGGAGAGGGCGTATACTAGATGTCTCGCCGTGGTGCTTAGCACCAGCTGGCGCGCAAGGGATTCTTCAACCTCGCCGGCGAGGTCCGTGTCTGATCATATAGTGAGTTTAATGATGATCAATACATCCAAATCACTCTTAATAACGGGTCAAATTAAAAATGAACTAATATTCCAATTTTTTTCGAATCTTGTATTTATTCGGAGTCCAGACCGGGCACCGCGCCTACTTGATGAAATGATTCAAGTGGCTGACAAATTTGACTGACATTCATTTTTTAATAAAAAAACCAGTAATGAAGCCGAATTTGCACGAGCGCTTTTTCAAGTTGCGGTGCTTAAACCTTGTAAGCACTTTTTAAAAATGTACTATTAGCCTCTTGCTTTATTCCAGCGCTCTACAAATGCGCGTTAAAAGTGCTCGTGCGAATGTGTGGTAAGCCGTTCCAATGGCTTTATATCTTCGTCAGCTGCCAACAGCAGGTACAAATTAAGGGTAACGTCGTACACGGCTTTATTTATTTACCTTAATTTAGGGTCTCGCCACCATAATGACCCACTAGGATTTTAAAAGGGCTTACTATGGAGCCTTGATGGGATATTAGCTTCCTATGGTGTTTACGTACTTAGCTTCTGTATTTTGATATAAAAGATTTAGAATTAAGTCATAAATAGTTAATAGGTAGTATATTACTCAGTATATCGAAATCTTCAGGCAACCGCCAATTCCCTAGGGAATTGGTTCAGGAAATGGCGTATTGAGGTGAACCCGGAAAAGAGCGCTGCGGTGTTCTTCTCCAGAGGTGCCACCCCGCGCCACTCCCTGCGCCACCCTAGAAGTAATCTCGGCCAAGTGACCATGTTTGACCGACCCATTCCCTGGGTCAAAGAGGTCAAATATCTAGGGGTCACCCTAAACAGTACCATGTCCTTCGGCCCGCACATCAAGCGGGACCGTCACCGAGCATCCTTTGTGCTCGGTCGTCTCCATTCGTTAATCTGCAAGCGGAGTAAAATGTCCTTTAGAAATAAGGTGACGCTTTACAAAACTGCTGTCCCAACCGAGGGCGCCTTGAAGAGGGGGAGTATGTCGCCCCTTGCCCTTCTGGTTCGAGCGTACTGGTTGCACGCTCGCCCTTAAGTCCGGTGAAGCTGTAAAGGCCTCGCGGCCAACAGCGTACATCACTCACACACACACACACACACACACACACACACACACACTCAGTATGTCTTTAAATCGTGCCATTCAGACGATGGTATGGACCATTGGTAAAAGGGCTACCTTTGTGTGTGTGAATAATCTACGCTGTTGGTGGGGACTTTACAGCTTCACCTGACAAAGGGCAAGGGGGCAACTAGCTCATAGCCGCCTCAAGGAGGAACCGCCTCGGCTGGGGCAGTCGCTATGGGGGAGGGCGTATACTAGCTGTATCACCGTGGGGCTCTGCACAGACCGGCGGGGTGTTGGTGTCTGATCCTGAGTAAAGAGCCTACCGCTAAAAAAACGTGTTTTTGTACTGCATGCACTCAAGAAGAATATGGATTATAGTCCTTTTCATCAGTCATGGGTACGCTGACGTTTAGAATTTGAATTTCTAGAAATGTGGTGAGTGTGAAATAGAATCGATTGAATGTCGTATCGAGAAAATTTATAACGAAAAATAAATTGATATTAATAAAAATAATTTAGGAATAAAAAGAGAACAAATTAAAATAATCTCGTTATTTATTTACGAATCAAACCATCGGTCAGAGAAATCGTCTGACAAATCGCTTAATTCGTCGCTTACGTGTATTATTATAAAAAAATCTATAAAACTCACTGTTTTAATATGTCAGGATAGCGCATCCAGGTTCCTTTATTCATTTATTGACCATGAGAATTATTAAATATTTAAGTCAAATACATAGAATTATATTAATAAAAAAATTAGCAATCGATTTTCTACATTTTAAAAAACAACATATCGATTATAACAATTTCATTGTGCCAGTCCCTAAAACGCAAACCGTTACAATTTACATATTTGAGTAATAGAATGTTATTAAATTTTTTAAATAATTACCCAAATTTATGAACAGTATATAATTTAAATAAAAAGTAAAGTAGAGTTTTGATGTATTTTTATATTCATGTTTAGTTTTTGGATTTTTATGCGTGAAAGGGAATATGATCAAATGTCACCGCACTCATGTCTCTTGAAAAAGACTATTGAGACTTAATATTTCGAAATATTATATTTTTGTACATTTTGAATCTGGTAAAAGGAATGCACGATTAAACAAAATTTTCTCTATAAATAAAACCACACGGCTTTATTTATTTACCTAAATTTAGGGTCATAAAACCATAATGACCCACTGGGATTTTACAAGGTCTTATTATGGACCCTTGGATATTAGCTTCCTATAATGTTTATGTTCTTGGCTTTTGTATTTTGATGTAACAGATTTTGTAGTTAAGTTTTAATGTATTATTATTCTATTTTTCATATTTTCGTCTCACTGACGATCACAAGGAATCAGAATATTTTTATAGGTGTAAACCATTATAGTATTTATGAATCGTCAGAAAAGTAACAGAAGTCTCTACCACCACTTCGGAATGTCATTCCAGTGGAGAAGAAGGGCAAGAAATTCCACGGTTACTCTTTTAATAATAAAAAATAATAGCCCTGTTAAGAAACTGTCCCACCGTTGGACCCGGGCCTCCTCTAGAACTGAGAGGGTTTAGGTCATAGCCCACCACGCTGGCCCAGTGTAGGTTAGCGAACTTCACACACCTTTAAGTAACTCTTAGGCATGCAGGTTTCCTTATAATGTTTTCCTTCACCGTTAAAGCAAGTGATAGTTAATTTTTTTACGCTCATGCTTTTCAAAAGATTGAGGTGCCTGGGTTTGAGCCCGAGTACCTCCGACTTTGCAGTCCAACCGTCTTATCACTAATCTATCACTGCTCATTGCTACTCTTTTAAAAGAAAAAAATTACAAACTTTTTCATCTACATTTTGTTGAGGAGTATAGAAGATCTTTAGGTTCTAATTTTGGATCAGACTAAACTGATATTGTGGTTTTTTATCTTAAGTATGAAACAAATTCTTAAATACAACCAAGACCGAGTCTATACTTGTTCTCATTTGCATTGATCTATGTGTACATAGTGGAAGTTCGCCACTCCCGTTTAGGAAACGTAGGTACGATGGTAGTGGATTAATTCCGATGTACTTACTAAAAATACTTGTAAAAGGCATAGTAAAGTTGTTGTTACTTTGTAAAAGGCAATTGACGAACGGCAAGTGATGGACGATTTAGCGTAATAGTTAAAAGTTTAAGCCGTTCCGCCTACTGTGTATAATAGTCGCGGGTTCGATTCCCGTACGAAACAAATCTTTCTGTGTATGTGAATTTTCATGGATGTAAACGCACCCACGACACAGGAATAAATCTTACGTTTTTTTTAAATCTCAAAGAACTAGAAAATTTTTTTAGCATTTAAAAAAATATGTTTTTTATCTACAATTTGGTTAAATATGGCATTTTTATCAAAAACAGTTTTCGAGTGAGTGAGTGATGTGCAATCTGTTCAGTGGTTTGGACGTAAAAAGGTAACAGACAAACAGACAGACAAAGTTACTTTCGAATTTATAATATTGGTATGAATTCCCGAGTCACCACTATAGCTTGTGGGAGTTCTCTTGAAAATAGATGATTCCTCATTACGTTCTCCATTTTAGTGAGAAAATCGAGCATATCTTTACATATAGCTACCAAAGGTTTAAGTTAATACCTCGTATTTTACACCGGAAGTTCCACCCACTAGGTTATTACTATGGAAATATTATTATTATATTTTCAGAGCGGTCAGCAAGAAACGATTGTTAGGGTGACGTTAGCGGGTTAATATTTCATTCTTGTCACCCTAAAAATTTACTAAATAAACATGAAGGTGGCAGCACTATAACTCTCTAACGTCACGCTAACGTCAATATTTTCGTGCTAACTCCTCAGAATAAAATCGTAATATTTACGACCGTTTCCCGACGTGAAATCCACGGCACAGTATTAAAGTTATTGTTCCAGTGTCCACTTGTCAGGACGGATCAGTATTTGCTTTGTATGATATATTGCGATGCGACCGACCCGCTGCAGTGGAAGTCGCCTCCATACTTAATGTAGGGTTGTCTGGTTTTAGTAATGAAGTGGAGCAATCGAGCTTGCGGGTTTCTTGTTGGTAAATAAGCACTGCCACTCATAGATAGATAGATAAAATACTCTTTATTAACTAATACATTTACATTTAAAAAATAAATAAAAAAAAGGCAGAGGTACAACTGGCGGTCTTGTCGCTAATAGCGATCTCTTTCAGACAACCAAAACTGAAACAAGAAGAAATAATCCAAACTAGAGGTCAGAAGGTGGCGTACATTTATTATTTGCATTTATTTTATTTACTAATATAATACAGGTTCATATTTTTATAAATATATGATACGTGACAATATATAAACATACAGAAAGATACAAAACAGATATACAATGTGAAAGTGGAAGGATGCAGGTACCGGGGAAGACCTAGACTATCTTACCACGACCAAATAAACCGAGTCTTATCTGATGGAAAAGTCAAGAGTCTCCGTAACCGGCGAGCGTGTATGAGACGAACTATGAGAGTCGAGGAAGCCAGAGAGGTATGTAAGGAAAGAACCTGTTGGAACTCTGTACTCTCTGCCTACCCCGCAAGGGATCTGGCGTGAGGTTATAGGATAGGATAGGATAGGATAGAAAGATAGATATAAAGACGAAGATAAAAGGAACGATAATAGATAACTTATTAAAGAATAGTCCAAAGAAAGTAGTCCTTTTTTTAAAAATAGTAAACCGTAACCGCAAAAAATAAATATTTAAAGGCGGTTCCAGTTAGTGCAGTCGGTTATTTGGCACCGACTTCAAATATTTATTTTTTGCTTTTTAGATATGAAGTCGGTTTAATTTTTTTTGCAAATTTATTTTCAATTGGCAACTGGCGAGTTAAGTGGCAAGTTATTTCATAAAAAAAACAACTGTTACTTTACCTTATAACAATAAGTGGCGAATAATGCGCTTTGCTATCACGAGGTCCTGGGTTCAATCTTAGGTTGGACAAATGTAGTTTTTCTATCGAAAAATTCCCAGTATCAGTTTGAAATTGTGCCCAGTGTATGGCAATAGGCTCGCCCCCTATTACATGGGACCTAACATCGTCTGCGGAAAGTGGATGTACACAGACCGACTGGCACAGTTATTTATTTTACAATTTTAAGTGGTGAGTGAATTAATATTAATATTATATGCCTATATTATATTGTTTTAAGTAATTACCGGACTTCTAGATATATTACTAAATTATAAATAAAATTCACTCAATTCATTCTCTGTACTCTCTGCCTACCCCGCAAGGGATCTGGCGTGAGGTTATAGATAGATAGATAGATAAATAAAATTCTAGCCCGAATAAAAATCCATCCCCTATTTTTTCAACCTTAGGGGTGGTATTTCTTCTTCAAATTTAAGTGGGACCAAAGGGGAAGTATACCCTCTCAAACAAAAAAAGATTTTTCCAAATCGGTTCTTAAGTGACGGAGTTTTGAGGTAACAACCATAAAAATAAATACAACTGAATTAATAGCCACCTCATTTTTTTGAAGGCAGCTAAAAATGTCAACTGGGCGCATGGGTTGTGGTCTTCAAAAAATGGACATTACGCAAGTATGAGTCCGGAGTCTTAATTTATGCCCAGTATATGGCAATAGGCTCGCCCCCTATTACATGGGACCTAACATCGTCGGCGAAACGTGGGTGTACTCAGTACACCCCTGCTAATAAATTAATAATTAAATTTTCATATTTAAAATAATGTAAAATATAGAAAAAAAACTAACTATCAACCTGTTTTAAATAAATATATAATACAGTACAAAGTAGCAACATATAATACACTATTTACGACTGTGCCAAAACGCAGGGCAGAGTGCCCAGAAGGCTGGCAGCGTTCCCGCACTGGATAGCAATGCTGATCCTTTGCTCGAGATACGTGTCAGCCCTCTGGTCACGTGTAGTGTTGATCAGTCTTTTATATTGTGCCCCAAAGATGTGATGGGCACTTGAACCCCATGGACCCAAAATCTCCACACCAAACCGCCGCGAACCCGCGGCGCTACCAGTCCTAATGATTGTCTCAGAAAGGTGCGAGAGCGCTAAGATATCGACACATGTCGCGTTCCATACCAGACGCCGTCCCATCTTCCAGGGAACAATTGTCATTCCATCGGGTCTCTTACCATCGTCACGCATAAGACCGTTTGGTTCCAATACGGCCGGCACATTGGCGGTGGCAAAAACCCGACGGATGACATCATTAATTCATAAATAGAAAATGCATCTTATTTGTTCGGGATCAACCCTACGCCGCATCACATATTGAAATGGACCAAGCTTTTATTCACGTATATCTCTTTCCTATTTTGAGGAGAGCTGACGTTTCTAGCTTTAGTGGAAATCTCATTACTTTAGAAAACATGTTATTACTTATAGATATGAATACGAATTTTCTTATTGAAATGCAGACTAAGGAATTTTTATTTTGACTAGTTTAAATTTAATATATTTGCACCACTGTGGTTACTTTATTGCTAGAGTTTATATGTGTAGAGTTTGTATTTATGTATTTACCTGATGACCTATTTCATAGGTTCTTTTTACGTACCTTAGGCACCAGCGATCAACAGCCAGAATCTTTACATTTTAAGTAGGTAAAATTGTCATCCTTATGTTCTTGGTGATAAATATTAAATAAATTCTTTATTTTTAAAAGAGATACACATATATCAAAAACACATAAATTAGATTTAAATCTCTGGTACCCAAAGTAAGAATAAACTTGTGTTATGGGTACCAGCATTCTCTACATTTAATTATCTTACGGATAGTCTAAGTGCATGTGCAAGTGTGTGCATTTTATTTTTAATAAATGCATTCAAAAAAAGAAAAAAGATTTTAAAATAATATTAAGGTAAAACAAAGAATATAAAATTTAAACAAAACAGATATACAATGCGAAAGTGGAAGGATGTAGGTGCCGGGGAAGACCTAGACTATCTTACCATGACCAAATAGACCGTGTCTTAGCTGAAGGGCAAGTCAAGAGTCTCCGTAACCGGCGAGTGTGTATGAGACGAACTATGAGAGTGGAGGAAGCCAGAGAGGTATGTAAGGAAAGAACCTGTTGCAACTCTGTACTCTCTGCCTACCCCGCGAGGGAGCTGGCGTGATGATATAGATAGATAGATAAAATTTAAAAGAATATAAAACAGTATTACGTTAGTTAGCTAGGAGATAGTTTCTAAGAGGTTTTCAGTCTCCACACAGCTTAAGGTGCATAAAAATTTCTTAATTTTGTTTTTGCATTCATGTTTAGTAAGGGAGTAAATTTTGCGATGCTTGTTAATTTTATTGTATACAAAGTTAAATGTCTATGATGTCAATGGTGATAAATAAATAATCAGTCTTTATTCATTATTATTTTTTGGTAAATAGTTGTAGATTACTTATAAAATATTAAAAGGGTTTTAAGGCCAATCAAACAGTATCTGTGACCGGCGACGTTTATGAGACGAATTATGAGAGTTGAGAAAGACAGAGAAGACTGTAAGGAAAGAAGCTGTTGGAACTCTGTACTCTCGACCTACCGGGTCTGGCGTGATGATATAGATAGATCAAACAGTCTATCACAATATACCAGGAAAAATCCGAACTGTGGATTGTTACCGAGAATTTCCAAGAATTTTTTCAAGGCGGAGAAATTTTCTATATAAATCCGCAGGTGTTTGAGACCTAAAATTCGAACCTAGAATCTTGTGATTTATCCATCCGGCTATACCTACCTACCATACACCACTATACTCATGAGATAGTCTTCTTCTTTTTGTGTCAATGGTTCATATTTGTCCCGATAAGTGAGTGGCTGGTGTGATCGCGCCGTCTGAGGCCGCGCTCGGTTCTTCCCTTGTGCAGTTGGTGGGGCATAAAGGGCAGACTAGCAGGTGCGACATAGTAGTCTGTGAGGTCGCACCACAGTCGCAGGCTGTTAAATTTGGATCTCTGAATCTCCACATACACAGATTTTGCCTGCATTTGATAGTCAAGTATTAATATATAATATAATATTATATGAGGCGAACTATGAGAGTGTAGGAAGCTAAAGAAGTCTGGAAGGAAATAACCTGTGACCTGTGGGGGATTGTATTCACTGCCTACCCCACAAGAGATCTGGCGTGATGGTACAGATAAATACTATTTATTATATTTATAGTACTATGGACTATCTTCACCAATCATCGAATAAAAATGAACTCCCAATAAACAGTGCCGTTGCATCCAACAAATAAAGCTTAAAATAAAACAGAAAAGTCTTTTAAAAAATATGCATATAAGTGGTACGTCATAAAAGCGGTAGTTCACATAAAACAAATTGCCCCGGACATTATCGGAGCGCGATTTCCACAACAGCGAATGACAAAGTTGGGTGGGTAGCTGATTTACGATTTATCGTCAAGGATCATGTATAATACAGAGGGTTTGATTGGATACTGTATTATTATAAAAACGAGTACTGTCATGCCTATAATTCTCAAGCGGGGTGGCAGAGGTGTACTCTGTACACCCGCTTTTACCGATGATGTTAGGTATAATATAATAAACACCGTCACGCCTATATTCCCCAAGCGGGGATGGCAGAGGTGTACTGAGTACAGCCCACTTTTCGCCGACGATATTAGGTCCCATATAATAGGGGCGAGCCTATTGCCATATAACAAGCACAATTCCAGACTCCGGACTCATATTAGGAAGTTATTCCTTAGAAAAACTGCATTTGTCCGACCTTGGATCCAAACCCAGGACCTCGTGAGCAGAAAGAGATGCGCTTTGCCAATAAAGCAACGAGGCAGTAAATGAAAGAAGTATATAAAAATTTACTTATACTGTTTGGAAGCGACCACTGTAAGACGCGACGTCCGCCCCCCCCCCCCTCGACCCCTGCCGCCACCGCCGGCCGCGACATGTTCTTTCCGATCCCCCCGCTGCTTTGTCATCCATTCTTTCCGCACAGAATACGGGCGACGACGACGTAGTCGTAGATCCCCTCCCATAGCCGGCGGTTGACCGGTGCACTTAGTAGTGCACCCCGTCCCCCCACAGCGACTGTCCCAACCGAGGGCGCCTCTTCAAGGCGCCCTCAAGTATGTCGCCCCTTGCCCTTCTGGCTCGAGCGTAGAGGTTGCACGCTCGCCCTTAAGTCCGGTGAAGCTGTAAAGGCCTCGCGGCCAACAGCGTACATCACTCACACACACACACACACGCGACGTCACTTATTTTTGAAAAGATGATTTGGTTCCAATATGAAGTGAATGTGGGACTAATGTCACGTCGAAGGATGAGAATCGCTTGAGATATTGTATTGAAATCTTTTGAGGTAATTTCTGTCATACAGGTCTTTGCACCATTGTTCTAGCATCGTCAGCAAGTGAAAATCTTAACATGAGGTATGTATTACCCGAGCACAAATTACGGGAAAGGCGTCGACAACTCTGTGTATTAATTATTAATCTTTGCATAGCCGCAGTTCATTGGCGATTACAGATTATAAATCAAATTTAGCTAAACTGTCGACCCCATCCAATGATGTGCCGTAATACAATCGAGCCTCCGTTGATACGGAAAGCTATTAAAACCCCTGTTTAGGGGTTGTTTAGGGCTATCTATCGGTTAATGTATGAGCTTGCTTGATTATAGTGTGTGGCATCGGTCTAATAATATTTGGTGCATTTCTGGGTTCGAATTTGCTGTTATTCAGAATGAGAAGTTATTTTCAAATGATTTAGGGCTGATTTTTCATTGATTAGATGTACTATATTATCACCATCGATGTTTTAGTCGTATTAAATAATGGACCAGGATCAAAATGACAGCCAAAAACCGGCCGCGTTTGCGAATTTAGTCAAACAAGGATCTTTTGGCCCGCGGCTTAAATCAGCATTAACGGTGTCTTCAAATGAAATGCCACTTCATCATAGTCGCAGAGTTGCCGTTTGCTATGAAATTTACTTAAGTCCTTTTTAATTAGTAACCTTACGGACCAACATGTTGAAATAAAAAAATAATAGTAATATCAGCCTATAGTGCCCACAGCTGGGCAAAGGCCTCTCACAAATCGAGGTGAGAGAGATTAGGTTATACTCCACCACGCGGACCCAGTGCAGATTGGTGGAAGCAAGTTTGTGGCCACCTGCTGTTGGAACTTATCAAGCCGCCTTTAAGGCTTCCAACTCGGCTTAACGACTACCACATTAAGTGGTAACTGGGACCAACGGCTTAACGTGCCTTCCGAAGCACGGAGACGCTCGAATATGAAAATGTCACAAACGGTCACCCACCTCAGGCCGACCGAGTCGAACGCTGCTTAACCTTGGTGATCGGTAAGAACACCGCAGTCGCACAGCGCTACGAGCGCCTCCAATATGCCCTAATTTATGTTTATATCATAAGTTTAAATACTCAGATGCCATCCCTAGAATACTATAGTAGAAAATATCTCTGTCCTTATTATGGCAATTTTTAGCCCGAAACTGTGTATTTACACGTCCTCAAGATAATTATGGTTAGTTCTAACTTATTCCTATTAAGAACATACACATAGTTGTTCTCTTAATCTTCGGGCCATTTTCGGTATGCCCCTCATAATGGAGGACCCCCCTGGACCAACAGTGGAGGCCTACAGGGTCGCGGATGCAACAAGCGGGCGCCCTGACTGTCCTACACGAGCCGTCCCGAAGAGGACGGCGGCGTGGTGTGGCCCACGTTACCATAAATACCGCGTCAGTGAGGTGGGAGCGTATTATCAAGTCTCCCCCTGATGGCGGGCTCTTATGAGCGCGGCACAAGAGGGGCACCGGTGCGATCCATACGGAGATCCCGGAGCCCCTCCAAAGTGCTAATGTCGGCCACCCTGGGGTTTTTAGTCGGTAGGAATCCGACCCGCCCCGCGAGCTTCTCCCGAAGCTCGCAGAAGTCCTGTGCAGGATTTTCCTCAGGTGGAAAAAGAGAAAGTCTTCCCCACTACCTACATCCAGGTAATTATCGTTCCGCCTATATTATCCAAGCGGGGTGCCAGAAAGGTACTGTGTACACCCACTTTTCGCCGATAGTGTAATATCTCAATGTACTAAGGGGTGAGCTTATTGTGGACTTCGGACTGATATTACGGATTTTTTAATGACCACACTTTTTCCGACCTAGGAAGCGAACCCAGGCCCTAGTGATCGCAAGCTGCACTATGTGCCACTATACCAACGAGGCTTTTGCCTGATTTATACGACTATTAATTATGCGTTAATAAAAAAACTATACATCGGGAAATGTCAAATAACTGTAGTTTAAAATTGTAATTGTAAAAAGTTCATATTTCACTGCGAAGTGGAGTTCGATAAAATATTTGATTGTAATAAAATAGTTGTAATTTATCGTTCAAATATAAACCGTAACAATAACTTTACAGAGTGGATTTTCGATAAGGCGTTAAGCGTAAAGAGATTAACCTTTGTAGCGACAAAAAAACTTTCTAATGAGGGCGATCAATATTTTGAAGTGTTTGACCAGATTTTCAACTTTTCGCCATTTTTTGGGTTGATAGGTACATGTAATAACAAGATAATGTAATAAGGCGCTCGTAGCGCTGTGCGACCGCGGTGTTCTTACCAATCACCAAGGTTAGGCAGCGTTCGACTCGGTCGGCTTGAGATGGGTGACCGTTTGTGGCATTTCCATATTCGAGCGTCTCCGTGCTTCGGAAGACACGTTAAGCCGTTGGTCCCGGTTACCACTTAATGTGGTAGTCGTTAAGCCGAGTTGGAAGCCTTAAAAACGGCTTGATAAGTTCCAACAGAAGGTGGCCACAAACCTGCCTCCACCAATCCGCACTGGGTCCGCGTGGTGGAGTATGACCTAATCTCTCTCTCCTCGATTTGTGAGAGAAGGCCTTTGCCCAGCAGTGGGCAGTATAGGCTGATGTTATAATAACAAGATAAAAGATGGGTCGATGATGTGCTTAAGTGTATAGGTAAACCCTGGCCAAGATTGGCTGAGGATAGGAATATGTCGCGTAAGGGAAAATGAACTGAAAGTGATGATAATGCATGTATTTCGAAAAATAACTTAAAAAAAAGGGAATCTGACTTCAAAAAGTGCAGAAGTAAGACACCTTAGTTAACCAATAAGTAAAAAAGGAATATTTGAAGTTGGTGCCAGTTGGTCGGTGCAGTCGGTTATTTAGCATTTTTTGAAAAGTTACTCGTATTTATTTTGCAGTGATAGCCTAGTTAGACAGTTGGACTGCAAAGTCCGAGGTCTCGGGTTCAAACCCAGGCACGCACCTCTGCCTTTCGAAAGCATGTGCGTATTAAAAATTAACTATCACTTGCTTTAACGGTGAGGGAAAAGCATCGTGAGGAAACCTGCATGCCTGAGAGTTTCTCGAAGGTGTGTGAAGTTCGCCAATCCGCACTGGGCCAGCGTGATGGTTTATGGCCTAAAGCCTCTCAGTTTAAGAAGAGGCCCGTGCCCAGTGATTTCTTAAGAGGGCTAAAAATATTTTACAATTTTAAGTTATGAGTGAATTCAACATTATGATCATCAACCAGCCCGTATCCACCCACTGCTGAGTGTAGGCCTCTCCTCTATTACGCCATTCGTTCCGGTCCACTGCTAGCCAATCCACAATTTTCCGGCCACCATTACTAAGATTTGTATACCTATATTATATTTTTCTGCTTAGTTCTATAGTAAAGTACATACAGGAATTTTCTCATAGATACATTACTAAATTATAAATAAAATTCGAGCCCATAAAAAAATCACCCCTATTTTTCCACCCTTAGGGGTGGTATTTTTTTTTTAAATTTAAATGGTACCAAACAGGAAGTATACCCTCCCAAACAAAAAAGAATTTTCCAAATCGCTTCATAAATGACGGAGTTCTGAGGTAACAAACATAAAAAATGCAAATTAATTAAGAACCTCCTCCTTTTTTTGAAGTCGGTTAAAAAATTGTTGTCTTGGAGATTATCTTCACAAAATCCAAAGGTGCGACCTGAGATTTGACCCTAGACCTTATGATTGCAAGGTGAGTGTTCTTTCTACCGAGTCGTCATAGCTTACAACCAAGCTATATACACCTGAATTTTAGCTTAGATTGTTACAACAGAATTATCAACAACTTTTACCGACCTATTTATCCACCTTACAATCGGTACAAAGGCCAGGGTTGCTACTGGACGTGCCAGTCGCAAGCAATTGATTTATACCCGACAAGGCGACGAGGCCGTTATCTTCGCTAAACCACGCTGGGATTGGAGTAGCTGTATCGACATGTCCTAGGTTAGGGTTGTCACCCGCGACTTAGCTGTAACGAACTTTTTTGGTCATAGTTTTATGGTTGATATGGTCTATAATCTTCCGATTGCATATTTAAAGTGACCTCTATTGTCAATGATTATCATTATTTCTTAAAAGGAACGTCTTTCCCGTTTTCATCAAAGTATAGAAATGATTTCCTGTACAATAAGCTTGAAACAAATTATTGTCTATAAAGTAAACTGCAATAATGAAGTCGTTGGTCCCGGTTATCAGTTAATATATATAAAAGTATTTGTTAAGCCAAGTTAGAAGCTATATAGGCGGCTTGCTAAGCCAACAGCAGGTGGCAACAAACCCACCTCTACCATTCATCTCGGTCCACGTGGTGGATTATGATGACTTTTTCACCTCGATGGATGACAGGAGACCAACAGTGAGACAGAATGAGCTGATTTATTATCACGTAGTATTATATAAATTTTAACTAAATAGACCGTGTCTGAAGGGTAAGTCAAGAAACTCCGACGAGCCTGTATGAGACGAGCTATGAAAGTAGAGGAAGCCAGAAACGTCTGTAAGGAAAAACCTGTTGGAACTCTATGCTCTTTGCCTACCTCGCAAGGGCGCGAAGATAGATATAAATTCTATTTTCTTTTCAACCCTAAAGGTGCGTGTTACTCACTGATAGTAGATTGACAGTGAGGTTGGGAACATAATATACGTTGCCGATTGTTCTCGCACAGTCTTTCAACTTCACTTTGATATGTCCACAGCACACCCAGCAGATCACAGCTTCTCTCCATCAGTGACATTCACTTCAAATGATTGTGTTTCGATCACTTCAAGTGATCTTCAACTTTGAATTTAAGCCGTATTTTCTACTTTTTTTCGTTGGCAACCCTAAAGGTGCGTGTTACAAAACGCGACACGCATTGTTGGCCGTCGTTTATCGCGGGCGCGCCAACTTCATGTTTTATGGAGCCTCCAATTGGCGGCGGTGCCGATTTCGTTACGTACAGCCTATTGTGGACTTTTAGCTGAAAAAATTCGGGGATATATTTCTTGTTCTTTCCATGTATGTATGGAAATGAATTAAAATTTGGAAACATTCCTGCCAAACAGAAAACAGTTGATGATTGCAAAACTGTTGCGCTGTTTTTTTTTTAATAATGTTTAAAACATACCTCGCCGATATCAGAGGGTTTAGCTCTCAGCAATCGAACAAAAAGATGTTGCAATGTTCCAAAAAGAGATAAATAAAACACAACATTTTAACCAACATCTTTGAGGATAACAGAGAAGGTACTTAAATACACAACCCAATAACTCACCTATTCCAAAAGTTATCGAAATAAAAAGTAACTGTCATGATTATATAGTAATCATTTATTTACAACAAGACACGATTTTTAAATAACAAAAAAGGTAATTAAAAACCGATTATTAAAAGCTAGGTATAAAACAAAACAAAAAATAAATAAAATAATCCAAAAATATGTACACAGTATTTACACAAAAAAAAATTGTGCCAAATCGCTGTCGCTTAGCAGAGTGCCCAGAAGGCTGCAATGCTTAACTATTGTGCGAGGTATGAGCTAGCCCTCTGGTTACCTGTTACTTCGATCAGCAATTTAGCCACATCGCAAAATATGCGATGTGCACCAGGACCCCACGGACCCAGAGTCTCTACCCCAAACGGCTCAGATATATAACCTCTATCGAGGTTGCTGTACTTGCACCGTTTAAGGGTTTCGGTAGATGCGGTGGCTTTTGCAGCCCTAGCGATTGATTCGGGAAGCTGGGACGGCGCCAAAGTATCGACTCAAGTGGCATTCTATACTAAAGGCCACCATCTTCCAGAGAATAAGATTCATGCCGTCCGGTCTCTTACAAATCGCTACGCGACAGGCCATTTGGTTCTAAAACAGCCGACACATTAGCGGTGGTAAGAGTCCGACGGATGATGTCGTTAAGAATGGAGTGTTCGGGATCGTGATATTCTCCCCGCACTGCGAAGACATTATCACAGAGTCCGTGGTGTCCAAGCTGGTCCGCATTCTCGCCACAGCGGCAGCAGCACGCCGCTAACCTGAAAGAGGTGGAATCCATGAGGGTTCCAATATTGGCGGTCTGTCCAAGAGCGTGCTCGTCGCGACCCCTGCCAGTCATTATGGCTGCAATCTTGGATCGAAGACGTTCCGCAGTGCGGGCTAGGGCGTCCCCCCGAGGCGACGCGTACCGGCCCGCCCCCGTCGGTACGAATATAGGTGGAAGCGGCGATGGGGGCCGCCACCCATCACGCCGGGCCCGAACTGGCGAGTCGTGGGGTGCAGAGTGCCGAATAGGCACTCGGAATGTAAGAGGTGGTATGGAAGATAAGATGCATGAGGTGATTGATGTGATGAAAGAGAGACGCCTGGATGCTCTGTGTGTAACAGAGACTAAGCGGAGGGGCAGTGAAACCTGTGATCTTCCTGATGGAACGATGGCTCTGTGGTCTGGGGTACCGCAGAGCAGTCGTGCCAGCATGGGGGTGGGTATCTTGCTGTCCCGTCGCCTGGCCTCTGGAGTGAGAGATTATGGCCTGTGCGATGCGAGACTTCTCTGGGTCCGTTTAAAACTGGGTGTCACTAGAGTATTTTTGGTCGCAGCGTATGCTCCCGTAAGCTCGTCGACACCCTAGGACCTTGAGAAGTTTTGGGATAATGTCAGGGAAGTTCTGGATTTGGCTGAGGCTAACGAAAAGGTGATTCTGTGTGGCGATCTGAACGGATGGGTAGGAACCAGGCGGCAAACTTGCGACGCTGCTCTGGGTCCTTATGGTGATAAGAGAGTGAACGATGCAGGTAAGCTCATTGTAGATGTTTGTTTGGAAAGGGGTCTTCTTGTGTCTAATACGATATTCCAGCACAAGGACATACACATGTATACGTGGAGAAGGAATGAACAAAAAAGCATGATAGATCTGATCCTGGTTGATAACCGTCTCCGAAGCAAACTACAAGATACGCGTGCGTATAGAGGCCCCACTCTGGAATCAGACCACTATCTCGTAGTTGCGCGGTTTAGTGGTCTGTTCAGGAAGTGGAGGCACTGGCGAGAGCGTATCCCCTTCGGAGACCTTGAAAGAATAAAGGTTGAAAAGTTGCAAGATGAGAGCGTGAGGAGAATGTATGAAGACAGAGTCCGGGACAAGCTTTTGACAGCAGGCTCTTCGGACTCAAATGTAGATGAATGCTGGAATACCCTGAAAGAGAGTTTGGTGGAATCCGCGAAAGAAGTATGTGGTTGCTCAAAGAAGCATATTACAGCAAAAGGTGATGCATGGTGGCATGCGGAGTTGCAAAGCTGCGTAGAAAGTAAGAAGAAAGCGTGGCAGGACTATGTATTTTCTTTGAACCTGAATGCCAGTATGACAGAGATGAGGAAAGAAATATACCGCCAATGCAAGAATGCCACTAAAACTTTAGTGAAAGAAAAGCGTGAAAGAGCCAGTATGATTGAGGAGGAGAGGCTGGCGAAGAACTTCGAGAACAACACCAAACTCTTTTGGAGCAAGGTGAGAAAGGCTCGAGGTGATTCGTCAGGCTCCAGAATGGAAAGGATAAAATCTAAAGATGGTGACATTCTTGCAGACACAAGCTGTGCTAAACCGGTGGAGTGAATATTTTGGAGAAATGTATGGAGATGACCCGGATGCTGATGCCGCAGACGTGCCTAAAGGCGAGATTGCGGCACCAGAATCAACGGAGGACATCACTATGGAAGAAGTTGAATGGGCGATAGGAAGTATGAAAAACGGTAAAGCTGCGGGAGTAGACATGATATCTGCCGAGATGATCAAAGATGGTGGAACATGCGTCCGGGACGCTTTCCGGGCCCTTGCAAACCTTTGCTGGAGGACCGGTGGAGTCCCTACAGATTGGCGCCGCGCAGTCATAGTACCCTTGTATAAAGGCAAGGGTTCACAATATGACTGAGCCAATTACAGAGCCATCAGTTTGATCAGCTTGGCAGCCAAGGTGTACGGTAAAATTAATGAACGGAGAATGCGCGTGAAGTCCGGTGGAATGTTGTGCGGGATATATAGTCTCCGTAACCGGCGAGCGTGTATGAGACGAACTATGAGAGTCGTGGAAGCCAGAGAGGTATGTAAGGAAAGAACCTGTTGGAACTCTGTACTCTCTGCCTACCCCGCCAGGGATCTGGCGTGAGGTTATAGATAGATAGTTCCAATATTGGTGGATAGGTAGGGCCTGCAACCATAGTCCGGATTCCCGGGCGTCGACGGCAATGAGACGGGCACGCTCTGCAGTATTTTGGGCCGTATTTAAAAGTTGATCCCGGGCCAATTCACAGAGCGGCCCATCCCACTGTCTCTGCGATGAAAGGACTGTGGGCAGGCCAGTGTTAGGGCAAGCCAACGACCATTCAGTCTAGCCTCGGTCAAATACGCTGGTTCTATAGTACTAATAGATGGACCTAAAATTTTTCGTACTAAAATTTCATTAGTGTGGACCGCGGACAGAAATACTGGCAACGAGATACTGCAAATTTTGCGGATACCCAGGCCGCCTAACCTTACCGAAAGAGAAGCCTGAGCCCAGATTCGATCTTCCAAATTTTTGTTAAGAATGGCCGTGGGTGTATTCCTTACGATGCTGTCTAATCTTTGTAGGAATTCTAGATGCATCCAAAGCGGGCAACATCATAAATAGTAAGTAAATTTGGGTACAAAAAGGCATTGACGAATAATGAAAAACGCCATATGGATTTAATGTTGAGTAGGCGATCTGAAACTTCACGGAAATTTTGATTTTTATCATCTACGAACAATGGCACTGACTCGGTCAATACTGGTAAACCTAAGAGGCAAAGCTTATCTTTGGAAATAATTTCGATGTCAGGAGCGATAATTTGGAACTTTAGAGCGGTGGGGTCAATTCTTGGGGAATTTTTCGGAAGAGTAACTCAAACTAGCAACTGCAATATCGAAACTAGTTCAAAATATTATGTTTCCCTGTAGTATTCCTACAGATACGAGTATATCGCGGTAGTTCATAACAATAGATATTTATTAGTACTATGGACACATAAGTCTTTGTTGATTGGTCGAGATAAATAAGCCGCAAGAGTGTGTTAGTCCAATAGGACTAACCCAGTTTTAAAGACGCAGTTGTATATGTATCTTCGACTAAATACTCTAACCTAAAAAAATAATCATCTAAGTGAAAAGTAAACTTACTCTGTATACACTGCCAACTATGTGTATATAAAAAAAATGGCTTGTTAAATATTTATATACCAACCCAATAACTCACCTGCTTCAAAAGTTACCGAACTAAAATGTAACTCAAACTGCCAACTGCAGTAACTAAACTAGTTCAAAGTACCAATTTTCCCTCTGAAAAGTATTCCCGCAGATATATCGCTGGTAGTTCATAGCAATAAATATTTATTGATACTATGGACTCATAATGGTCTTTGTTTATTGGTCGAGATAAGGATGGACTGTTGTCTTCATTGTTCAAAAGGTACTTTAATGTACCCTGAATTATTAGTTGAACCTCTTCACGACCATCCGACAAGTGTGTTTAGAGATAGTGAGATAATAGGTTGTTATATTGAGTACTAGAATGTACTTTCCACCTTAATCGGTAATAAGGGTTACTTTTTTGTCCGTTTGTCTGTTTGTCCCACGCTTAAGGCCCTTTTTATCATGAAAGGATTCTTAAAACAAAGCTCCACGCTAAAAATGAAATTCATGTGTCTTCGAGTGTTTACAAACATGAATCCTACGTAAGTACCTAGAACCATTTGTGATTCTACTCAAAAATTTGCCACGCAAAGATTTGTTTTCAACGGATATGAAATCTGCGACTACTCGATCTGAGACTTACCATATTCTTCTTAGCAGTATTGTTACAATATTTTGCTGTTAGAAAGGGAGGTGGACATACGCAGCTCATAGCACTGTCTCTTTCAAACGACGGGGCCTATTGAACACGTAACGCGGTGAGTTACGATAACTTTGTGAAATGTTCGAATAACGGTACTCCAGTAGCAGACAGAATACCATTACATGGTTTACTAACGACATTATCGTAACGCACCACGTTTGATCCCAGCAATAAGCACCTTGAAGAGATTTTGGTCACTCTCACGGATGTAAATTTACCTATATCTGTTTTGATCCCTCAAGAAACCTTCGAATTATCTCAAGTCTGACTGACACAACTGACTGCTTCGTTGATCTAGTGGCAAAGCGCTTTGACCTTCGAACCCATAACCTTCTGGGTTCATACCTTAGGTAGGACAAATGTAGTTTTTCTAACGAAAAGCTTCCCAATATGAGTCCGGAGTTTGTACCCGTTATAAGGCAATAGGCTTGCCCCTTATTACTATCTAATATCGTCGGTGAAAAGTGGGTGTACTCAGTACACCTCTGACACCCCGCTTAGGGAGTATAAGCGTGACGGTGTATTTATATTTATTTATTTTATATCACCAACACAAGGAGAAGAAATAAAGCCTTTACCACAGGTTACCTAAGAAGCTTTATCTTAGGTTCAATTATAAGGATTTACAGTACCCCAAGGAATGAGATCCGCTGGCGGGGCTATACCATAAATTGTGCAATAACCAGCTTCTAGCACTGAAGCGCGAGCTATGAAATACGACGCTTCTAGCTAAAGAGAATAAACATTCTCTTTAAATATATATTTCCTACACTTTGCATTTAGGTAGATTGCATCAAATCTTTTAAATTAGTACCCAAGTAGCATGACTGCCGCTTAAGAGAAGAGGTAACTGCCCTTTTACAGCTTTCATCGTCATCATTATTTCAGCCTATACTTGTCTACTGATGAACATAGGCCTCCCCAATCGCTCTCTAGCGCAACCGGTCCGATGCCACCTGCAACGACTTCCTGCGAATTTCACAAGATCGTCGGTCCATCTGGCAGGCGGTCGTCCCACGCTGCGCTTGCCAATACGTGGTCTCCACTCTAGAATCTTTCTGCCCCAGCGCCCGTCCGATCTACGCGCTATGTGGCCCGCCCATTGCCACTTCAGCTTGCTAATCTTAAGGGCTATGTCGGTGACCTTGGTTCTTCTATGAATTTCCTCATTCCTGATTCGATCACGTAAAGCAACGCCGAGCATAGCTCTGTACATAGCTCGCTGAGCAACTCTGAGTTTTTTTATGAGACATATTCTTAGAGACCATGTTCACAGCTTTAAGCTGTACTAAAGCTGTATAAAAGAGTATGGGCTGCATATAACAGTGAAGCGACCACTATGCAGCTTATTGTACTCTTTTATAAAGGTTTAGTACAGCTTAAGGCTGGGAAAGGGCAGTTACTTCCTCTCTTAAACAGCAGTTATGCTACTTAGGTAGTGTTCAATTGGCTTAACATGAACCAATACACGTCAGCGTAACGCTAGCGAGTTGGTGTGTGTGTGTGTGTGTGAATGATCTACGCTGTTGGCCTCGAGGCCTCTACAGCTTCACCGGATTTTAAAGGCGAGCGTGCAACCACTACGCTCCAGCCAGCCAGAAGGGCAAGAGGCGACATACTCGAGGGCGCCTCGGAGAGGCGCCCTCGGTTGGGACAGTCGCTGTAGGGGGACCGGTGCACTACTAAGCGCACCGGTCGACCGCCGGCTATGGGAGGGGATCTACTACTGCGTCTGCGTCTACGGCGTCGCTCGTATTCTGAGCGGAAAGAAGGGATGACAAAGCATCGGGGGGGTCGGTGAGAACCTGTCTCGGCCGGCGGTAGCGGCAGGGGTCGCGAGGGAGGTCGTAGTCGGCGGTGGCTACGATTAACGGATTCGCATGGGAAGATGCGTTCGCGAAGTGACGTGTTGACGCCTTTTTAATAAAGGCGCGAATAGGTTCGAGACCTAGATCGGAGTGGCGCGAGTTGGTATGCCATCCTTGTCATACTACAAATTTACTAAATAAACATGAACGTGACAGCACGTTTATTTGCTAGCGTCACGCTAAGTCAAAGTTTTCGTGTTAGGGGCTCAATGTAGAACACGTAGATATTCGAAAATATCCGTTTTTCACTTAATAAACTAAATTGAATTGTTGGGCTAGTACTTTTCTCACAAATCGAAGTAAGAGAGAGTAGGTCATACTCCACCACGCGGACCCAGTGTGGATTGGTGGAGACAGGTTTGTGGCCAACTGCTGTTAGAACTTATAAAGCCGCCTTTAGGGCGTCCAACTCGGCTTAATGACTACCATATTAAGTGGTAGCCGGGACCAATGGCTTAACGTGCCTGCCGAAGCACGGAGATGTTCGAATATGAAAATGCCACGGTCACCTTGATAATTGGTACGAACACCGCGGTCACACAGCGCTACCTACACCTCATGACAATCATGAGAGGCTAGAATTCTGCGCCAAACAAAAAAAAAATTGTAGTTTCTCTATCGAAAGACTTCTAAAGGTACAGCCAAACCAACGTTTTCAGCCGCGGCCGCGGTGGTGTCCCTATGATCGCGCGTGCGGACACCGCCCAGATAGCGCGTGCAGGACGCAGGACGCGTTGGTGTGAACATTTCCATACAAATATTACTGCAGGAGCTGATCGCTACCGTGCAGACCATCGCAGACGCGGCTGGACGCGTTGGCTTGGTCATACCTTTAGTCTTTGCCTGGTATAGTGGCAATAAACTCGCCCCTAATTAGATTGGATCTTGATATCTTAAGCGAAATGTGAACGTATACACTAAATTCAAATACTAAAACCTCTGTCATCCGCGGAGGATATAGGATGTTTTAGGCCCCGCGGAGGCAGGCGTGCGATTTATATTATAATATTTTTATATAATGAATATTTTTATATAAATTTTACAGGATTGATAGCTGGCAGGAGTGATTTTTGGTTGGCTAAAGTATATTTTAGATTAGGTCCGCTTTTGAGTTTAAAATAGAATAAAAAGAACCGTAAACTAACTTTGTTTATTTTTTATGCAAAACTAGATAATTCGGTGAACTTTGTACCCGCCAAAATTCATTTGATTGTAACTCTTGTAAATTAACAAGTTCGATTTTTTTCATTCTTCAGCTGTTGCTTTGGATTTTTCATAAACCACCCCAGTATTTCGGCAAACAATACAAAAAAAAATGCAATCTAATCTGCTAACCCTCTCTAAAATTCATTAGTGTATAATGGAAGTGTTTTTGAAAAAAATATTATATTCCGTTCAACCACTCCAAGTGTAAATAATATCAAAACTAAATCTCTTTCAAATGTGCCCGTTCGCAGTCGAAAAGCTTTTCTTCCGAAATAACTCATTTTATAGTTCCTATTATTGCTTTAGTTCGGTTCGGAATGGCCGAGTATTTGCTACATATATGAGAAAAAAGTGAGTTTCTCGGCGCTCGGCTCTCCGCCGGACTTTGACTAATGACTGAACATTGGTGAGGTCCAACGCATATTGCTCTGATATTGCGGGAAAACTGTGGAGTCGCCATGTGTTACCTGATTTTAATTAAGTTTCATTTTGACTCTTGATTTGATCTTAATTCTAGGGCGCTGTTTAATAAAAGTCACAATATAGGTGATTCTTAGTTAAAAACTGGTTGATTTATCTCTATTGAGAAACAAATAAATTTCCATCAGATGAGCCTGATGGAATTGGCGATGGAGCCGAAAATGTAGCTCGCTGTCTGAGTAATAATGTATAGCATCATGCTAGATCCCTTGCCTATTCACTCTGAAATAGGTCAAGGATAAGGAATTTAGACCAAGTTCTGATTTAGTATGATTGGGTTAAATCTGCCTTCTCGTAAGGTACCATACCGGAACACGACTGGGTTGCTTGACAGCATGACTTTGCTGGAAGGGTGGTGACCAGTCACGGCCGTAGCCTGCCATCGATAAAGGCACTGCTCGTTTAGCACTGGCTAGGGACCACCGGTAGAGAATCGATAGTGAACGCAACCACCACCAAAAAAATGACAGAAAAGCTGCTTTATTAAACAACAAAGTAGTCAAAGTCACCTACTTGTTAGGTGTCATACATTTTTCGTGAGCTGTTTTTAAATCCTTTAATTTCTTAATTTAATTCTTTTAATTTTTTAATGAGAAAGTTGAATAAAATACAAAACTGTAGGGTAGGCACAAAATAAAACACCGGCGTTAGGTACTGTACGTGTATTGTGACTGATTGTGACTACATATATCTTACACTACACGCGAACCTACGTAGGTTACAGGACAGGCTGCTGGCGCTGCCAGATTCTGCTTCCACCCTTGCTAGCAAGGTGGTATGCTGACGCTAACCGGCTTTGCGTACTGTCCTTGTCTTAATGGCTGCTGACGCTACCGCTTAAGACGAAGGCTAGCTAACGACTACTTTCACTTGACCGGGGCGCGGCTTATATAGGCACTCGACGCAGCGGCAATGCTCCATCGGGAAGGGGTGGCGTGCGACGTCATCAAGGCTTCGTGAAACAGCAGTACATGTGCGAGCAGGAAAGTATTCGAGTCCACGCGCAATTGTATAGTCTTAGTTTATAGGGGTTAAATGGTTTGCTACAAAACTAATAAATTTATCAGCACTATAAGTGAGTCCTTCCCGTGACTATGGGTGCTGAAAACCACTCGAAATGTCGTGAACTTAAAACTCCAAAATAAACCGCGATAAAATCCGAAAAATAGTTTTAATTTAAAAAAAAAAAAATAGTTTTCGACTCCACACTATTCTATATTCCTTTGAAACATGTTTAAGCAGAATTTCCGAGCAACGCAAGCTATTTTCATTTTGATCAGTCATTCCATTTATCAATCTCGGCGCTTATTGTCTTAAATGCCTTTTTGCATTATGGTTATTGATTGTTATATTACTGTTCTACTTATAGCATCTGTTAGGTCTGTGAAAGTTAACTATATAAAGAGAGAACACGAACCTGTCGTAAAGTTAACTATATAAAGAGAGAACAATTCTGGTAGACCGTGTCTTATCTGAAGGGCAAGTCAAGAGTCTCCGTTGCCCCTCCTATCAGAAGTTACCGCCGTCCGCGGCATGTTCTCACCGACCCTCCCGATGCCCTACACATACATACCTTCTTTCGGATACAGATACACACAGGATCAGATATCGACCTCGCCGGCGAGGGCGAAGAATCCCTTGCCCGCTGGCCGGTGCAGAGAACCACAGTGAAACACCTAGTATAAGCCTTCCTCCAATGCGGACTGCCGAAGCCGAGGCCGTTCCTCCTTGAGGTGCCCTTGAGCTAGTTGCCCCCTTGCCCTTCTGGCTCGAGCGTAGTGGTTGCACGCTCGCCCTCTTGTCCGGTGAAGCAGTAACGACCCCACGGCCAATAGCGTAGATTATTCACACACACACACACACACACACACACACACACATACGCACACACACACACACACACATACACACACACACACACACACACACACACACAAACACGCGCGCGCTCGCGAGTTGGAACTCTACTCTCTGCCTACCCCGCAAGGGATCTGGCGTGATGCAGACATACAGACAATTCTGGTAATTGATAACGTTTAATCTGCACACAGCGCATCACTACCACCCACGCTTGAGAGATATAGGCATAACATTGATTATATATTTTCTAGTTTTACGAACACAAAACTTACACTACCCGCGGCTACTTGATTCAGAAGGAAGAGCGGCTGAATCTCTTAACTATTGGACAAAGTCATCCGTCAAAATTTGAATAGGACATCATTAGGTTTTTTTGTAATTGCTGTGCAATACAAAATATTTAAACATGTTAAGATGACCGGTAAGAGGGCGAGCGTGCAGTACCTACGCTCCAGCCTTATACATCGCCTTTAACTCCAATATCATACAGCACTCAGTACAGGATATCCTCCGTTCCCATTGAAGCGTGGAGCTACCTCGGTGTGGGTACATTAGGTTGGTGATACATTGCCTCTCGTCAAGCTCCATTGCGGACTCAAGACTAATGACTCGAGTACACGCAGGGTTTGCACCATCAATGTATACAATGTATGTATGTATGACATGCTTCTGCTCCACCGTACTGCGCTAATTAACACGCTAACAAAGACTATATAATAAGAATTGTATGTATTAATGCATTGCTTCCTTCACCTATTATATTTTACCGTATGATATAAATTATCAGAGATAGCATTTATTGGATTATTGGATTGGGTTATTGGAATCTCGTCATTCCGAGATCTTGTCATTATGAAATCCTGTCATCCTGCGATATTATCATTCTGCATAAACCACTAACCCAAATATCTAAAGTTATAGGGAGAAAATTAAATACGTTTATAATTAAATGCATTTATTAGGCACTTCCACACAGCATAGCATTGTATGAAAGTTCCCGATTTTCGTGACCTATTAAGATCCCGAACCAATTGAGCTGCCAAATAGTCCAAAAGCGCTAGATCCTGCGACGCTACTTGCGGCTTTAGTTGTCCCAATCGCTTGAGCAGAAGTTGTTAGGACTGTTTTAGAACAGTCTTGGAGAAAGGCTCCGTCGGGGATTACTGAGCCAGCTGGAGCAGGCGCTGCGTGGCATGCGGCTACCAGCAGCATAAAGGAAAAGAGCTGAAGATAGAAAAAACTGTTACGAGTATACTGATCTAAGATTCAAACCAAGTGACTCGTGAACGCCAGACACACTATACACCACTCCACTCCGATCTCGGTCGCGAATCTATTCGCGCCTATATTAAAAAGGCGACAACTCGATACTTTCGCAAACGCATCTTCCCATGCGAATCCGCTAATCGTAGCCGCCGCCGACTACGAACCCAACCCCTGCCGCTACCGCCGGCCGCGACATGTTCTCACCGATTCCCCCGATGCTTTGACATCTGTTCTTTCTGTTCCGGATACAGACGATGACGACGACGAAGTCGTAGTACCCTAGCCTAGCCCGCCGACCGGCGCACTTAGTACACCCCCCTTCCCCTGTAGCGACTGTCCAAACCGAGGCGTTCCTCTTTGAGGCGCCCTCGAGTATGTCGCCCCCTTGCCCTTCTGGCTCGCCCTTATTTTCGGTGAAGCTGTAAAGGCCTCACGCCCAACAACGTATATCAGTCAAATACACACTATACACCACTAGATCAACGAGGACTTTGCTTTACGATTTCGCGACATAGCCGACGAAGCGCAACGAAGGCGCTCGGTTGGCAGCGCGGACGGCCGCCCAACACCTAGTGTTCCGCTCGTACGCATATTGGCGTCTCGCTCCCGCCGTGCTTCGTTTATAATCAAGCTGGGTACGGCGGTAGCGGGTTGTAACGTTTGCCTTTGCGCCAAGCGTGGCAGAGCTCGTTATATTTATGAATAGTTGAGAAAAAAGTAGTTACTTTATACTGCCACCGTTTCTGAATATCTTGCCTCAAGATAAACTAGTGAATGAAACCCGCTTTGTAGTTAGCACTTACGCCTCATCTTTACCAAGAAGATGGTGTGTGGAACGAATGTTGTCTTCACTTCAGACTAAGCCGTCACTCAGCCGTAATCGCACCGTTTCCCAGCCGTAGCTGAACTGACATCTTGGAGGTGTTAAGCCGATTAAGTGCTGTGACTACGTTGCATTTACGGCTGGTTGAGGCGATGCGACGAGCCGGTGCCGAGCTGATATCTCTGAACTTATGCTTAAACTAACATACATATTCACGCATTTATCCCACTTGAGGAGGCAGCGACTACAGTTCGCCACATACTACAATTCACATGATTAGACTAATGTTGAATAAAGGCAGTACTGATACAGTGTGTAGCTTTAGAATTGTTTCAAGCACTAAACAACGAAAGTCTGAGGTAAAATGTTAAAACGTCGTCTTCCCTATATTCCCCAAGCAAGATTGGCAGGGGTGTACTTTGAGTAACCAGCGGCTTTTCGTCTTTGTCTGACATTCCTAGTGTTAGTCCTGAGATATTGCACCTGATACTACCTATAATGACCATATACTCTTGGTCCCTTATACATTACATCGTCCTACGTTATACAATAGCGAAGCGCATTTTCTATGCTGAACTTGAGGAGGGCAAGCGCAAGCATGATGGACAACTCCTTAGGTACAAGGATGTGTTAAAGCGCACCATAAAGAGGTGCAGCATTGAGCTCTCTCAGTGGGAAAAACAAGCGGCTAACCGATCGGTTTTGGTTAAATCCATAGTCTGGAGCTTTGAAGCTTAGCGACGCGCTGATCTTGACGAAAACGTGATCAATTGAAAGCCCGACCACCCGTGGCGATCAATTATTCCTATACTAACATGCTCGCAATGTGCGAGGATCTTTACCAAAAGGATTGGCTATGTAAGCTACATGCGAGCGCACGATCGTCAATAATAACGTAGTTGATGCACTCGCCATGGCCGAAATCTGATCACATCATCACATCGTCAGCGATATTCTCCAAGCGGGGGAGGCGTAGAGAATAGGCAGGACAGAGTTTATTAATTTTTTATTTTATGAAATGTTAACTTACCACGGTGGCTTTCATGATGTGTGTTGTTCTGAAGGAAACTGTCACTTAACATGGCCACAGCTGGGCACGCGTCCCTTTATACTTCTCCAACTGTCCTAGAACTGCCCTATAAAATGTAAACAATATTGCTTGCTATTGTATCATGATTTATTTTGTTTACATAACTAGTGCCTAGTACAGACTTGTACAACCAGAAGAAAGAATGTGTATGTATTTTAATATTATTTGTGATGATTTCGATGCATCAGCCTGAACGGCCATCACTGACCAAGAATAGGACGGTTTAGAAGGAGAAGGGAGAGCCCTTGGCCAGATTTGTTTTTTTATTTGAGTGATCTAAGTTGTTGGCCGTGGGGCCTTTACAGCTGCACGGGACAAGAGAGCGAGCGTGCAACCAATACGCTCAACGCCAGACAAAGGGGCAACAAGCTAAAGTGCATCTCAAGGAAAAACGACCTCGGCTTGGGGAGTCGCTATGGGGGAGGGCATACACTAGGTGTCTCGCCGTAGTGTTCTGCACCGGCCGGCAGGCAAGGAATTGTTTGACCTCCCGGCGAGGTCGGTGTCTGATCCTGCGTGTCGTATCTGTATTCGAAAAAAGGGAAGTAAGAACATCGGGAGGGTCGGTGAGAATATGCCGCGGGCGGCGGTAGCGGCTGATAGGAGCGGAGTCAGGTGCGTAGTCGGCGGCGGCTACTATTAGAGGGTCCTTGGCCAGCTGTGGGACACAATAGGTTAGTTAAAATAAAACTTATAGTACTTAGTCAGGTAACGTTATGATGATAACGTTACCTTGTCATGTTTACACAGTGTATTAAGAAATTAGTAAAGGCGTTAAAATTACCGAAGAATTAAACATTGAAATATTTTTAATAAGTCTTTTAAAATACACTATTTTATCCTAAAAATGTACTCTAACTATATAACTACATATTAGCCTCCTCCTGCAGCGTCTGTCTGAACGCGACAAACTCAATAACTACTGAACGAATTTTCATACAGTTTTCACCAATGGACGGAGTGATTCAAGAGGAAAGTGAATAATTTACCCGTGCAAAACCAGGGCAGCTCGCTAGTCTTACTAATATTATAAATGTGAAAGATTGAATGTTTATTATTCAATCACGCAACAAGCGGCTGAACGGATTTAAATGAAATTTTGGAAGGAATGGAAAGGAAAAAGATTTTTTTATCTGGATAATACATAGGATACGTTTTAACTCGGCAAAATGGTAGGTTCTGGTCTAAAGTATACGCGGACGAAGTCGCGGGCATAAGTTAGTATAAAATATAACCAGTAAATATTCTCAGTATACAGGTCCTTAAAAACACATGTTATATTTACGGTAACAAAGGTTTCCTTTGAAAAAGAAATATTATTATTTGTTCAACTGCGTATCGCTGCAAAAACAACTACGTCTATTATCAGTCTTTTTTCTTTTATCAGATTCTATACGTACGAGATATATTTAACTATTATGGATTGGCACTTTTATAACATACTAGCAATCCGCCCGCGGTGAAGGAAAACATCGTGAGGAAACCTGCATGCCTGAGTTTCTAGAAGGTGTGTGAACTTCGCCACCCCGCACTGGGCCAGCGTGGTGGACTATGGCCTAAACCTTTTCAGTTTGAAATGAGGCCCGTGCCCAACAGTGGTACAGTTTCTTAATACGGCTATTATTATTATTATAGCGATGCGCCCCGGTTTCGCACGAATTATATACATAACCTTCCTCTTGAATGACTCCGTCCATTGGTGAAACACCGTCACGCCTATATTCCCCAAGCGGGGGTGGCAGAGGTGTACTAAGTACACCCAATTTTCGCCGACGATGTTAGGTCCTATGTAATTCGGGGCGACCCTATTGCCATACACCGGGCACAATTCCAGATTCCGAACTTATACTGGGAATTTTTGAAAACCGTATGGAAATCCGTTGGATAGTTATTAAGTTTATCGCGTTCAGACAGACAGACACTGGGGTTCACCTATATTGGTTGAGTGAAGATATAAACGTTTTATTGAAATAGTCTAAAGACAATGTCTTATCTGAAGAGCAATCTGGTCTTCGTAACCCGCGAGTGTGTAGGAGGCGAACTGCTCGTATGAGAGTAGAGAGAGCGAGAGTGGTCTGCAAGGAAAGATCTTGTTGGATCTCTGTACTCTCTGCCTAACCTGCAAGATATCTGACGTTATAATATAGTCAAAGTGGTATAGTCGGTATAAATATGAGAAAAGGTAAGCTCCGTTGGTTCGGGCATATAGAAAGAATGTCAGATGAAAGAGTGACAAAACAGATATACATTGCGAAAGTGGAAGGATGTAGGTACTGGGGAAGACCTAGATTATCTAACCATGACCAAATAGATCGAGTCTTATCTGAAGGACAAGTCAAGGGTCTCCGTAACAGGCGAGCGTGTATGAGACGGATCTGGCGTGATGATAAAACAGATAGATAGATGATATAGTCATAGTTTCTTTTTCACGACAAAGTTAGATTATAATTTCTAAATCATAACGCCAGATCCCTTGCGGGATAGGCAGAGAGTACAGAGTTCCAACTGGTTCTTTCCTTACATACCTCTCTGGCTTCCTCCACTCTCATAGTTCGTCTCATCCAAGCTCGCCAGTTACAGAGACTCTTGACTAATCCTTCAGACAAGACTCCGCCTATTTGGTCATGGTAAGATAGTCTAGGTCTTCCCCGGTACCTACATCCTTCCACTTTCGCATTGTATGTCTGTTTTTTCCTTCTAGATTATAATAATACTGCTAAACTGGTATATCTCCATAATCTCACTTGTCATAAGCAAGCCTAATTCATAAATTATTGAACAGCTTTTAGCATTACAAACTAGAGTAATAGAAATTTGAATTCTCAGAAATTATTCCATAGTAAATTTAGATTCAAAATCAGGGCCGTTAATCACTATGACCAATGAAACTCGTAACGCATCGCGTTACGATAACTTCGTGTAATGTTCGTTTAATAGTAATTCGGTAATTAAATTACTATTAAAACCTACTGAAGTTAGGCGGCATACCAAATACCTATTTTTTTTAAACGTACCTCCGCGCTAGGATTTATTCCTGTGTCGAGGGTCCATTTACGAACATGAAAACAGACATACACAAATACCCAGACAACAAACAAACAAATAATTGTGGGTCACACAAAGATTTATCCCGTGCGGGACTGGAACCGGCGACTATTAGACGCGGTGGGCAGAGCGGCTTAAGCTCTTAACCACTGCGCTAAATCGTCAAAATTACCATTTTTATCATATTCGGCCAGGACCTTGAGGCGCCCTTGAGCTAGTTGCCCCCTTGCCCTTCTGGCTCAAGCATAGTAGTTGCACGCTTGCACTCTTGTCAGGTGAAGCTGTAAGGGCCCCGCGGCCAACAGCATAGATCTCTCACACACACCCACAAAAGCTTCCGCCACTCTCATAGTTCGTCTCATATACGCTCGCCTCTGAAAATACATGATATTCACAGACAAGAACACCTAGACCGAAAATACTTTTGTGGATCTCACAAAGATTTATCTCGGGAATCGTACTCGGGACTAAAGGTACGGCCAAAGAACGCATTTAGCCGCAGCCGCGGTGGAGCCCTCGGAGGCGTTCACGGTAGCGATCAGTATCTCCCTATGATTGCGCTTTCAGACGCCCCCCGAGAGCGCCTGCAGGACACAGGACGCGTTGGTGTGAACATTTACATAAAAATATTATTGCAAGAGCTGATCGTCATCGTGCACGCCACCGCGGCCACGGCTGAACGCGTTGGTTTGGCCGTACTCTACGTTGTCAGATTTCACGAAGTGATCATAACGCGCCACGTTTGGTCGTAGAGAGTAGGGGCCCAGGTATTGGACCAGTAATTGGACTACATAGAAACCCTTTGTGAGATTACTGAAGCAGACCCAGATATTTTCACTTGAATTCTCCTAATTTCGTTCGCCTAACTCAATAGAGAGTTCACATACAGTAGGTTCATTTTACTTTATTTTGAACAATCCATCCCACTATTATTACCAGCCATTTTCGTCCCACTGTTGAGCGAAGGCCTTTCTCCACTGTTTCCATTCGGTTCTGCTTTCGGCTTATAAACGCCAGTCGTTAAAGATGGAGTCCAGTTCGTCTTAATAACTCTATCTGGGCCTGATTCCATCTTACTATTCTATTAATATTATACTATTAGCCCTGTTAAAAAACTATCCAATCGTTGGGCACGAGCCTCCTCTCAAACTGAGGGAGTTTAGGCCTTTAATATTATAAATGCGAAAATTTGTATGTTTGTTACTTTCATCACGTTAAAACGGCTTAATGGATTTGGGTAAAATTTGGGACACCGATAGTTTATTACTTGGATTAACCCATAGGATACATTCTATCCCGAAAATGTATGTTTCCTATCTAGAATCAACGCAAGCGAAGTCGCGAGCAGAAACTAAAAAAATTCCTACACGCGTAAAAGTAATGCTATTTTACCAGAGAGCTATTTAACCATAACAGAACGTTTTCTCTACGTCTCTGAAGTATTCTTAGGGATAAGTAAATAATATAGTTGTCGTATTCTATTATTTGAAAATCACAGTCAGTGGAATGGTGAGCAGTTTTTTTTCATTTTCGTAACCATTTAATCTTGTCACACTCTATGCCTTTAATTATTGCTCAAGTGTGTTTAGTTGTGAAGCGATGACAGATGAAATCTGTCAGATCACCAATTACAGATAGTCGACGTAAGATGGCGGACGGCGTTGCGTTGTGATTCGATTGGCAACGGCAGCTAACCTCACTGCATTACATGTGACAATCTTTATCTCCAACTATTGTGCGCATACTCGCATATCAAGGAATATCAGAGTACCGGACGAGACCATAGTGTTATTTAAAGATTTCCTTTATGTTCGGTCACCATGCGAATGACTATGAAAACAAAGATAAATCCACCTTTCACCGTTACCAGCACTGAAACAGCCATCCAGAAAACCTAAGCGCCGATATAAAAATATCAGCCTACACAGTAAAACTCTACCATCCCTGCTTTGGGAATGTATGCATGATGATGTGTGTTTATACTGACCCACTGCTGGGCAAAGGCCATCTCTCCCAAATTTCGGTGAGAGATACTCCACCACGCGGACGCAGTGCGGATTGGTGGAGGCAGGTTTGTGGCCACCTGCTGTTGGAACTTATCAAGCCGCATATAAAGCTTCCAACTTGGCTCAACGACTACCACATTACGTAGTAAACGGGGCCAACGTATTAACGTGCCTTCCAAATTATAGAGACGCTCGAATATGAAAATACCACAAACAGTCAGCCATCTCAGACCGACCGAGCCGAACGTTGCGTAACCTTGGTGATCGGTAAAAACACGGTGTTCGCACAGCGCTACGAGCGCCTCAGGATTCGGACTTTGGGATAAATGATTAAGTAATTTATTATTAAACACAAACTCAACCAATTTCAAGTCTATTTACTTTTTTTTTCTAGTCTAACTACTAATCTACCACCGTATCGGTACTTGCCTCTACTGAAAAGATCCGGCGAAGAAACTCAGCGCGCTTGTCTTTTATATGTTATTCTTTTTCACGTTTTTTTTAAATAATATTTTGTAGGTACAATGTTTAGGTTACAATTTAAAAGTTTACGATCCGAAATATGAGAATAATGATGTTATTTCTAAGAAATAAAGGTCTAAATGATACCAGATAGACCAGTCCTTATTTAACTAAGTGATCTTTCTGGATTTTTCTACGTTATGTCTGCTCTTTTGAAGTAGTCATAAAACTCAAAATAGGCCTCGGGTTCTTTAACAAATTGAATAGCAGACTTCACGTTTCAATGCTTTGGATTCGATGTTGGTACTTTTGTTATATTCCAACTTTTTACGGGTTCTTGATGCCTCTGACTGCTTCATCTGGAGTGGCGATTGGATATTAGATGCGGTTTGTCGAATTCAAAGCATTTTTGGGTAATTTTTGTAAACTTTGATAATAGTAATTTTTTAGAGGACATATTTAAAAAAGGCGAATTGATTTATTGATAAAAAAATATACTCGTCTATTATTTTTCGAGCGGGCGTGGCAGAAGTGTGTCGTTTATAATGGGTCCAGGAATAACTGACTGCAACTGACTCCCTCAGTGGTCTAGTGGCGAATAGTGCGCGTTGCGATCACGAGGTCCTGGGTTCAAATCCTAGGTCAGACAAATGTAGGTTTTCTATCAAAGAATTCCAATTATCAGTCCAGAGTCTGGAATCTTGCCCAGTATATGGCAATAGCCATACCATAAACCATATTCCCAAGACTTGACAAAAATGTTAAGATTAGATCTAACTATGGAAATTTGCGTTACGGCTGAGTTCCAACCACGAATTAATAGTTTTCGAAAAAAAAAGTGAGAATTGATTGTAACCAATCATTTAATTAATTAATTATTTAATTGATTATGCTGTGAGTGGATGTCAATAAAGTAAAGTTGGCCAATCAAAAAAGTGATTCCATCCAACTTTACTTTTTGGACATCTACTCGCAATACAAGGAACCAATCAAATCCCACTTATTTGATTTAGAAAACTCCCCATTCGGAGTGGTAAACAAAAAAAATAGTATATTTTTTTGTGTTGTATTTATTCAAATATGTAATTATTACACAATTAATTATTATTGTTATCATATGTCATTGTAATATGATAAAAATCGTAATGTAATTAAAATTAAACATTAATAACGTAACGTAACTTCTACGATGACTTACTGAAAATAGTCATAATTTTAATGGAAGGCATGTACTTGATGGATTGACAGCAAATCTATATACATACATATAATAAAACTGTAAGGAAGTCGTGTCTGTACATGGAATATTTTTAGGAAATAACAACCCAGGGGTATCATACTATCGATGTAGAAGTTAATTCTGAAATTTTTGGCTTTCGTGTCTGTTTGTCTGTCTGTCTGTTTGTCTGTCGGAGGGTATGAACCAGCATCACGCAAAAACCACCAGGCGGATTTTGATAAAACTTTGCATGCGGATACCTTATAATGTTGGCTAACATGATGTATAGTGTGTATTTCGGAAAATTAAAAGATTTCTCCAGAAAAAAGAAATTAATCAAAACATTTGATTTCTAAAAATACACTTTACTTTAAATCTGTTTGATGGATTTCAATGAAATTTTGTGTAATTGTAGTCTGTACAAAATATCACAACTCTGTATACTTATATTTTCGAAATTTTTAACAGTTTCCAAGGAAAGTACAAAAAAGTCGATTTTGATAAATCATTCATTTGAAATAAAACTATTTTTTCGGATTTTATCGCGGTTTATTTTGATTTTTAAGTTCCCGACGTTTTGAGTGCTTTGCAGCACCCATGGTCACGGGAAGGACTGAGGTGTTAGACGTCCAAAAGGCATAGTTGTTCCGGGGTACCCTCAATCTTCTTAATTATTTTTGTTTTTGTTGGTCCGATCTACGCAGAATGAGCTGCAACTAGCGGAGAACAACATGCCAGCGGAATATTCAGAACTATTGAGACACTGCCTTACATCTGGCTACTTATTGTGGAAGGAGCAGTTCTACAAGCAAGTAGATAGCGTGGCAATGGGCTCCCCTGTATCTCCCATTGTTGCCGATATATTCATGGAAGACTGGGAGGAGACAGCCCTTCGTACTTCACCTGTAAAGCCAAGCTTCTACAAGTGGTACGTAGATGATACTTTCACAATATTACCATCTGACAAAATTAATGTATTCCTTAATCATCTTAACTCCATTAACCCTAAAATTCAATTTACAATGGAGTTGGAGGCAAACAATTCCCTAGCTTTCCTAGATGTCTCAGTAATCCGTAACCCCAACAACACCTTAAGCCATACGGTTTATAGAAAAAAGACCCATACTGATAGGTACTTAAACGGTGAATCTCACCACCATCCATCACAGTTAGTTACCGTGGGTAAATCTTTGTTTCAGAGAGCACAAGGGATCTGTGACAAGAAACATCTGGCTGCCGAGCTTCAACATGTCAAGCACGTCCTGCACGACAATAAGCTTCGAGTCCCACGTCAACGTCACAGTGACCGAGTGAAACTAGCCACAGTCGAGCGTCTCCCTGCTGCACTACCTTACTTAAGAGGAGAGTCACAGACAAGATTGGCTACATCTTGAAGCGTGCTTCAATTAAAACATTTTATAAGCCGCCGAAGAAGATTAGTCAGTTTTTACCATCTGTCAAGTGTCACATCCCTCTACAAGATGCAGGAGTATACAAGCTTGATTGTGAATGTGGTCTCTCTTACATAGGACAAACAAAAAGACCAGTAAAAACTCGGGTTAAAGAACACATAGCTGACCTAAAACACCGTCGCTCAAAGAAGTCTGCAGTCTGTGAACATGTCCTTGATCGCACCCGCCATGACATCAGATTTGATAGACCACAAATCTTCGTGAAAGAACACCGATTTCTACCAAGGATTGTTCGCGAGGCTATTGAAATTAAAAAACATCCTAATTTAAATAGAGAAGATGGCTGGGTGCTTCCACCGACTTGGGATCCATTAATTAATATAATCAAATCCAAAACCAAGCATAACACTGCAAGACCTCAAGACACCGTGAGCTCATTCTGCGTAGATCGGACCAACAAAAACAAAAATAATTAAGAAGTTTGAGGGTACCCCGGAACAACTATGCCTTTTGGACGTCGAACACCTCAGTTCTTCCCGTGACCATGGGTGCTGCAAAGCACTCGAAACGTCGGGAACTTAAAAATCAAAATAAACCGCGATAAAATCCGAAAAAAATAGTTTTATTTCATGTGTAATATTCGCGTAAATCTATGAACTCAATAAATCATTCATTGTTCCAAAACTACTTTTTAGGAGTCAGTTAAACTTAGCACGGAGATATTTCATATGACACATAATATAGTTAATATTTAAGTTTTCAGGAAATCAAACGGTTTGTATGGAAAAGTAAAACATCTATATCTATACATACTACATATAATAAATAAACTGTAAGGAAATCATGTCTGTACATGGAATATTTTTGAGAAATAACAACCCAGGGATATCATACTATCAATTTAAAAGCCAATTCTACAATGTTTGGCTTTCGTGTCTGTTTGTCTGTCTGTCCAAGAGTAATCCATCATCACGTAAAAACTACCAGATGAATTTTGATGAAACTTTGCATTCGGGTACCTTAAAATGCTGGTTAACACGTTATATAGGTATTTCTCCCGAAAATTCAAAATGTTATTCCAGAAAAGACGGAAATAAGCTATATATTGGATTTCTAAAAAGACACTTTACTTTAAATCTGTTTGATGGGTTTTAATGAAATTTTGTGTAATTGTAGCCTGTACTAAAGATCACAACTCTGCATACTTATATTTTCGTAAGATCTTACAGTTTTTGAGGATAGAAAAAGAAAGTCGATTTTGATAAATCATTTATTGTTTCTCAATCAACTTACTACATTGTCGCGGGATTAACTATAAAACTTTATTACTGTTTGTCCCGAACTGCAATGTGATTTTGCCTATACATGAATTCGTCCATAAATTGATATTGGACCCAGGTTCGTCTACTCATGAAAAACTTTCCAGTGGTTAAAAGCACTCACTCGAAATTGTTCATACATGTTTGATTTAGGCACTTAAACATAGTTTTGTGCATGAACCGATGATGCATTCAGGATTGTTTCTTCTGGAGAGAACTCTAACGATGAATAGGCCGGATACGAAACTGTAATGACGATGAATATCTTACGAGAAGACTAACACAAAATGTACTGACAACACTTTTCTACATATTTCGCTGGAAATGTACCGTTAGATACTATTACGCTAGTTTATAATCTTTGACAGGGTAGGTAGAGAAGATTTAAATCAGAAATATTTTATCAATAATTTAAAAATAAATAGATAAACTGATAATCCTTCTTGAAAAGGAAGATATTGTAAACGTTTTTTATGAGACGGCGTTAGTGTTGTATATTGAATAGGATCGCGCTATAGTTTAGTTTTTATTTTACAAAGCCCACCTGTGCGGGCTAAGCGGGGCTAAGACTGAACCCGGTGATAGAGTTAGTTGATAGGGAAATAAGTCTGGTGGAAGTTGACAATCTATAACCTCACGCCAGATCCCTTGCGGGGTAGGCAGAGAGTACAGAGTTCCAACAGGTTCTTTCCTTACATACCTCTCTGGCTTCCTCGACTCTCATAGTTCGTCTCATACACGCTTGCCGGTTACGGAGACTCTTGACTTTTCCATCAGATAAGACTCGGTTTATTTAGTCGTGGTAAGATAGTCTAGGTCTTCCCCGGTACCTGCATCCTTCCACTTTCACATTGTATATCTGTTTTGTCATTCTTTCCTCTGGCATTCTTTCTATATGCCCGAACCAACGGAGCATGCCCTTTCTCATCTTTACACCGATACTATCTTTCATACCTACTCGCTGTCTTACTACGCTGTTGCTAATGCGGTCGGTCAGCTTCACTCCGCACATCTTCCGCAGAGCTCGCATTTCTACCGCATTTATCCTACATTCATTCTCCTTCTTACATACCCAGCTCTCGCTACCATATAACAGCGTTGGGACAAGAACTCCTGTCTGTCTTTGATGGAAGAAAACCAAATTTTAAATAATCAACACTATACTGTCAACCACTTCTTCATAGATTCAGACATGTTTCGTATCAGTAACCTACCTGTAAATAAAAAAAAGGTTGTTTAAGTAATCATGAAGCGATCTTACTCTACAAAATATGGCTATTATAACAGAATAAAAAAAAAAACACCGTCACGTCTACATTCCCCAAGTGGGGGTGGCAGATGTGTACTGAGTAGACCCACGTTTCGCCGACGATGTTAGGTCCCATGTAATAGGAGGCGAGCCTATTGCCATATACCGGGCACAATTCCAGACTCCGGACTCGTACTGGGAAGTTTTTTGTTAGAAAATCTACACTTTATTAGTATTTTTTCTTTACCCGTGTGGTGGTTCACTAAAGGAGATATATATTATGATTGACTTTCATGATTGTAAATATTTCAGGTTCCTAATGCTAAATCACTTAACTAAATATATTTTCATAAATTGTACGCGTCTTTAATTGTACCCATAACAATCAAAGTAATAGATAAATAAGTAAAATCGCGGAGTTTTGATATAATAGTATTTTATATCGATTTTACAGAAATATATCAAAATATATTTATGAAAAAATGTTTTACATTACATTAAAATTGGTTTAATCGTATTCATAAAACTCTATTATGGATTAAGATCCATAATACAGTTTTATGAAGCGATTTATTGCTTTTAATAATTAGAATCAGTTTGCCGTCGGTACTTTGTTTATTTCATTGCAATAATTAATTAGTTAATATAAAACAGCCTCGTTGATCTGGTGGCAAAGCGCATCGCTTGGTGATCTCGAGGTCCTGGTTTAAATCCTAGGACGGACAAATGAAGTTTGTCTTCAAAACGAAAACTTCCCAGTATGAGTCCCAGGTCTGGAATTATAATAATAATAATAATATACTGTGTGGAATTGTAATAATACATAGGAAGATCGCCATATTATAATGCAGTTGTGTGTTGTGGGAGACTGGTGCCTAAACTAGGTAATACCTGTATTTTAGGTCACCAGTGCATCTTCCCCATTTGAGCTAATTTGGGCTCTCTCATAATCTAATACATAACATTACGTGTTAGTCCAAATTGGTAGTGGGTATTATTATGCCTGGTTGTGTGTGTGTGTGTGTGTGTGTGCGTGTGCGTGCGTGTGTGTGTGTGTGTGTGTGTGTGTGTGTGTGTGTTGTGTGTGAGTGTGTGTGTGTGTATGTATGTGTGTGTGTGCGCGTGTGCGTGCGTACGCGTGGGCATGCTATTGTGTGCTGCCTGAGGGCAAGTTTACACTCATTCCTTTTTGGATATAGACAGTAACGCCTCAGTGCTCTCGTGATCAAGGGACATAAGCCATTCAGAAAGTCTTCTTTTTGCATAAAACGTTATTATTTGAGTAAATTGATAGCTTCTTGTCGATCTTATTGTAAAGATAACCTCCAAGAATGCAGTAAAAGTGATTTATAAACTCAGAAGAATTTGCCTGCGGTCAACAGGGTTAAAACACCTCTTATCTGTGTGGGCTGGCGGCCGATGCACCAGGTGCGCGTGCTGTCTTTTGATGATGTGAAGGATAAAAAGCTGACGAACTGTGAGGACCCCGCTTATCTTGTAAAGTGTGGTAGTAGGATAACGGAAAGGCCGAGAATAAGACACCTTTAGCAGTGCCCGCTGAGCTCGTTCCACATGAATAAGTGCTGATTTTGAAGCACCTTCCCAGGACGTTATGCAATACGTAAGGAGAGACTGGCACAGAGCGTAATATACCGTCTTTCTTAGGCTATCGTCCGTCACATGTCTCAGGGTCTTAAATATGTAAATTAACTTATGTAACTTCGATGTAAGTGCTTCAATGTGTGGACGAAATCCTAGGAAGGGGTCAAGAAGAATACCAAGATATGGAGGTGGCTCTCTGCAGGTGAGTACACAGACATTCTGTTTCATGCGGAGGTGCGCACGTGTGGGCTATAATTAAATGAGATGAGTGTGGATATGAGGAGTTCTTAATCATAAAAGGCATGAAGTTGGTTTTGTTCGCATTTAACGTAGGAGAATTATTACGTAGCCATTCAGAGACGATGTCTAAGCCCTTTTGAGCGCACTTGTATACCCCAGACCAGGTTTTCAAGGAGAATAGGATAGCGTCGGCGAAAGTAAAAATATTTTCTTTATGTAGGCTGAGCGCACACAGATCGTTAATATAAACTAAGAACAGAGTCGGAGCAATGATGCTGCCCACTGTCTGGAATTGTGCCCGATATATGGTAATAGGCTCGCCCTATCGTCGGCGAAAAGTGGGTGTACTGAGTACACCTCTACCACCCCCGCTTGAGGAATATAGGCGTGACGGTGTTTTAATAGAAAAACTACACCTTGCCCGACCTAGGGGTTAGGCAAGTTTGATTTGGTATGTTCCTCGTTCGGCCCACAAAGTTCCATCTCACATCAAACATTTCGCGTTGGTCCATCTTATATTCCTTTTTCACCCCAAAAGATATATTCATATTTTATTTACAATTTTATTCGAAAACTTCGGTACATTTAAATACCACAAAGGTATTATGCTGAATTCATTAAATTAAATTCTATTATGATGCACCTGAAACTTTACACTGAGCACAAATATTGAAAAAATATGTTAATATATTGCCCTCGTTCATGGAATATATATTCTACAGCTGAATAAATAAAGTTCTTTTTTAAATAGCAAGGCTAGTGCAGTTATGTTAATTATAGCCGGATAATTAAGACGCGGTGTTTGTTATATTTTAATTAGAAGATAATAATTGTGTGATGGTTCGAAGTAAATGCAGTGTAGGGAAGTGCAGGTAAATTAACATGACAAGGAGAAAGCAGGTGTGTAAACATTAGAGCGGGATCCAACTAAAACTAAAACTGTATAATACCCATGGACTATAAAAAAGTGAGCCCAATAGCAAGTCAGCTCGTACGTATGTGTGTGAATGCTCTACGCTGTTGGCCGCGGGGCTTTTACAGCTTCACCGGATAAGAGGGCGAGCGTGCAACCACTACACTCGATCAGAAGGGCAAGGGGGCAACTAGCTCAAGGGCGCCTCAAAGAGGAACAGCCTCGGCTTGGTAGTCGCTACGGGCGAGAGCATATACTAGATGTCTCGCCGTGGTGCTCTGCACCGGCCGGCGGGCAAGAAATTCTTCGACCTCGCCGGCGAAGTCGGTGTCTGATCCTATGTGCGGTATTTGTATCCTAAAGAAGGGATGTAAGAGCATTGGGAGGGACGGTGAGAACATGCCGCAGATGGCGGTAGCGGCTGATAGGAGGGGAGTTAGGTTCGTAGTCGGCGGCGGCTACGATTAGCAGATTACTATGATTGGACGCGTTCGCGAAATATTGGGTTGCGCCTTTTTAATAAAGGCGCGAATAGATTTAAAACCGAGATTTGAATAAAGAGCCAGCTCGCACGAATACTCTTTTCACGCATTTTATTTTCTCACTACGAAAACAACTTCTGTCAAACGAGGTCTGTTGCGTAAAGGCCGAGATACTTAAAATAGTAAAAGTGTGTAAAGTTAGTGTTAAGTAGGATAAATGCGGTAGAAATGTGAGCTCTGCGGAAGATGTGCGGAGTGAAGCTGACCGACCGCATTAGCAACAGCATAGTAAGACAGCGAGTAGGTATGAAAGATAGTATCGGTGTAAAGATGAGAAAGGGCATGCTCCGTTGGTTCGGGCATACAGAAAGAATGCCAGATGAAAGAATGACAAAACAGACATACAATGTGAAAGTGGAAGGATGCAGGTACCGGGGAAGACCTAGACTATCTTACCACGACCAAATAAACCGAGTCTTATCTGATGGAAAAGTCAAGAGTCTCCGTAACCGGCGAGCGTGTATGAGACGAACTATGAGAGTCGAGGAAGCCAGAGAGGTATGTAAGGAAAGAACCTGTTGGAACTCTGTACTCTCTGCTTACCCCGCAAGGGATCTGGCGTGAGGTTATAGATAGATAGATAGTATAAGTGTGTACGTTTCAGCTCGTACGTTCACGCAAACTTACTTACTATTGTGCTTCACTTTTTATTTATCGATATTCCATGCGCAACGGCGCATCAAAAAAAAAAAAAATGGACATACAGAAACGTCTGTATGTCCATTGTTTTATTCTTTTTTTTTCAAGAAAAACGTAGTCTCTCACTAGGATTTATTACTGTGCCGTGGGTGCGTTTACAAACGTGAAAATTTACAAACACAAATACCCAGACCGGAACAAAGAAAGTGGATCACACAAAGATTTTTCCCGTGAATCGAACCCGCGACTATTAAAGACAGCAGGCGGAGCGACTTAAGCTCTTAACCACTGCGCTAAGTCTTCCGTTCATGATACCTAAGACCTCTTTCTTTACCATCCACCATCTTCAATTTGAAATTGACGCCGTATTGTCCAACTAGGCATATCATATAAGCCAGACTATACCGACCATACCAAATCGGGTAGGCTAAATCTATGTAGCTTTTATTCCGGGATACAAAATATCTGTCCGATTCATTTCATGACAAAATTTAATAACAAACATCTGAACGTCTAAACATATACTGTATACTGGTAGAAAATCCTTAAAGAATTATATAAAGAAACATTTAAACTTTCCTGTTTCTTATATAAATATTATAGTTTGTAGAATACGGGATACGATAGCTGAAATCCCGAAAGACACACATTGTATCAGATTGCATGGCCCCTGAAAATTTAATAAGGTCAGCGGAGCTGAAAACCGACGCTTTAGAGTGAAAACCTCGGAAATGTAATGCAAATAGAAAGTTTTGTATCATAATATACTAATTCTGTTGTCTATTATTTTCTTAAATAAAATGTAACCTGTTTATGTTAAAACAGCTACACCACTAAGTAAAGAGTTAGCAAAATTAAAACTACACTATCACGTATATATTCTCAAAGGGGATTGTGATACAGAGGTTTTCTGTGAATACCCACTTTTCGCCGACACCATGTAAAAAAAGGAGTCTCGGCATAGCCCCTTGCTTGTCCCTATGGCGAGCGGGTGTAGCGGGACCCTATGAAGGATTTCCCTCACCCAATGAAAGGGGTATCACAGGAAAAACTTTTCCTGGCTAGAAAAATCTATGTTGCAAGTTCCTAATCCTGCTAAAAGGTGCCACAATCTTTTTAACAAAGTTACATAATAATATAAGATTAGCCCTGTTAAGAAACTGTCCCACTGCTGGGCACGGGCCTTCTCTCAAACTGAGAGGGTTTAGGCCATAGTCCACCACGCTGGCCCAATGCGGTTTGGCGAACTTCTCACACCTTCGAGAAACATTTAGGAATGCAGGTTTCCTCAGGATTTTTCCTGCACCGTTAAAACAAGTGATAGTTCATTTTTGATATGCACATGTTTTCGAAAAGACAGAGGTGCGTGCCTGGGTTTGAACCCGAGACCTCTGTCTTTGCAGTCCAACGGTCTATTCACTAGGCTATCACTGCTTAAATAGTGATTACTGTATATAAAGATAATCAATGCAAAATCATGTATTATATGTTGTTTCTTAACAATTACGAAGGTCTAAGTGTGCAGAGAAATAATTACTAGTGTGCGGCTACGTTATAAGTGTTAATATGTTATTATTAAAATGGCTGTACCTACTAACTAGTAAATTAAATTCTTAAATTAAATGATCTCTATCTATCCATATCATCACGCCAGATCCCTTACGGGGTAGGCAGAGAGTACAGAGTTCCAACAGGCTCTTTACTTGCATACCTCTCTGGCTTCCTCTACTCTCATAGTTTCTCTCATACACGCTCGCCGGTTACGGAGAACCCTGACTTGTACTTCAGATAAGACCCGGTCTATTTGGTTATGGTAAGATAGTCTAGGTCTTCCCCGGTACCTACATCCTTCCACTTTCGCATTGTATATCAGTTTTGTCATTCTTTCTTCCGACATTCTTTCTATATGCCCGAACCAAAGGAGCATACCCTTCCTCATCTTTACACCGATACTCTCTTTCATACCTATTTGCTTTCTTACTACGCTAATGCGAATACGGTCGGTCAGCTTCACTCTGCACATCTTCCGCAGAGCTCGCATTTCCACCGCATTTATCCTACTTTCATTCTCCTTCTTACATACCCAGCTCTCGCTGCCATATAACAGCATTGGGGCATGCACTCCATTATTATGTATGGCCAGCTGCGCCTTTCGGCTTAAGTGCCGGCTCCCAAGTAGCTTTCCCATCGCGCCATTCACTCTGTTCCCTGCACTCACTCTTCTTCTTCTAAATTAAATAATATTCCTACGATACCAGACGTCATGTACTAATAATTTAATACATTGTAGAAATAACAAATTACCAGAGTTTTTCTTTAGTTTTTTTACCTCCTATAGTTATCACTTTTGCACTTACGAGGTTATCTCTTTTAAACGTTGAAATACTCACGACAGTGGAAAAATTCAGTAAAGTGACTGGGTGAGGGTGAAATGCATTATTGTGCTGCATTTTGTGATCTGGGACATTGGGGCTAGCTGTGGATATTTAATGTTACTTTGTATGTCACACATTCACATTATATATTATGAAATGACATACTTTCTAAGTGTTTTCTTTTGAATAACTTTAATATGGCAATAGGCTCGCCAAGCGGGGGTGGCAGAGATGTACTGAGTACACCCACTTTCGCCGATGATGTTAGGTTCCATGCAATAGGGAGCGAGCCTATTGCCATATACCGGGCACAATTCAGAACTCAGGACTCATACTAGGAATTTTTCGTTAGAAAAACTACATTTGTCCGACCTAGGATTTGAACCCAGGACATCGTGATCACAAAGCGATGCGCTTTGCCACTAGACCAACGAGGCAGGCAAGTTTGTGTTGATGTTATTATATTTTTACAAAGCTTCCTTGTAATGCACCGAGCAGAGACTCAAATGTAAAGTTGCTAACAAGTTTGCTATTGTGTGCGAATGCTACCTACAATTGTGTACGGAACGTTAGCATTTTATTAGCTTTGTTCGTGTCCCACTTTAGCTTAATTTATTTGGTTTTGTATTTTTCGTGGACCGTTGTTATTTTGATGTAATAACCTATTTTTAAGAAGGAATGAAAATACAACAAGTTTTGGGTATAAGGGGCAGGAATGGGCGTGTTGGTGTATATAACTTTAATTTAAAAAGACTTTTTAAAACCAAGCTGTTATAACAAAAACACGACGAATATATCTTGCGTAGAGGAGGTGATCCTATGGCTTCTTTCCGGCTCCATTATCAGACTCTGGACACCATCTGAGTCTAAAGACAAATCCAAAGAGCCCAAACACGGCGAAGTTATATATATTTTTTTTTTATGTAGCTCCGCACTAGGATTTATTCCTGTGTTGTGGGTGCGTTTACAAACATGAAAATTCACATACACAAATACCCAGACCGGAACAAATAATTGTGGATCACACAAAGATTTGTCCCGTGCGGGAATCGAACCCGCGACTATTAGACACAGTGGGCGGAGCGGCTTAAGCTCTTAACCACTGCGCTAAATCGTCCGTCAATTTGAGAAGTTGGAGGGTTTCACTGGCCACCTTTAAGCTTCATCATCAGACCCTCAACACTATCTGGTTGTATAATACTTGTCAACATTAATGTAACAAGCCTAAACACGAGGGGGTTACGTTATACATATATGTCACATGTTTCCATGGCCACCTTCCGACATTATCATCAGGCCAGCTCTATGACACCATATTATTGCATTGTTACCAAACTTGCCAAATTTCAGCTTAATTGGATATCCGCAAGTGCTTGAAAAATGGATTCCAAGATTTGAATCGTAAAGATAGACCGACAGACGGACAGACGGACATACGAACATCGCAAGCTAAATAAAAGCTTGTAAAAACCATTGCAGTTGATAACGTAAAATGAAAATATTTTGAGAAAACTACCTTTAACGGACGATTTAGCGCAGTGGTTAAGAGCTTAAACTGATCCGCCCACTGTCTAATAGTCGCGGGTTCATTTCCCGCACGGGATTATTTGCTCCGGTCTGGACATTTGTGTATGTGAATTTTTTAATGTTTGTAAACGTACCGTGGGTACGTTTACAAACATTAAAAAATTCACATAGGAATAAATCATAATGTGGGGTTACGTTTTATAAAAAAACAGAACAGAAGAGATCTTAACAGGGACAAGGAGCCTTCAAATTGCACGTGAATATTTTTATTTCTTTTATCTACATTAACTAAATGAAAGACGTCCACTGTAGGATATATCCTACAGTGGACGTGGCACAGTGGCCTTCCCCAAAGATTTCTCTAGATCCAACTTTTTCCTGCGACTTTTGTCATGTCCATCTTGTAGGGGGCCAGCCCATTCCACTTCTTCTAGTACATAGTTAAATTACCGACACTAAACAAACCTAAACTTAAATTACTGAAGGAAAACATCGTGTGGAAATCTGTATGCCTAAGAGTTTCTCGAAGGTGCCTAAAGTTCGCCAACACGCACTGGGCCAGCGTGGTGGTCTCTGGCTTAAACCCTCTTAATTGGAGAGGAGGCTCGTGCGTGCCCAACGATGGGACAGTTTCTTAACACGGCTAATATTATTATTATTAAACTCAGTCATATTCTTGTATTTCCGTATTAAAAGCACCATTTCTTATGGAACAGATCAACATCTTATAATCTAGTACAAAAGCAGTACGATTGCTTAGCCTTTGGTGTCAGCTAGTGCAGCGCTTTATATATTTGAAGTTGCCATATTTGTTAGAAGTAACATTAATTTTTTTTGAGACTTTTATGAGCGAACGCCATAAAAATAAATTACGTGTCAAGCCATATAAAAAATCTATCTTTAAAAAAATCTAATGGACAAATTACTTGAAATAAAGAACATGGATTTTTTTAAGAAATCTTGAACGCTAAATGAGTGTTTTAATGAACAGTCTTTAACGTGATCTTGAACATGGTGCACTAATAATTCCGATTTATTTTGTGTATACTATAACTATGACGTTGTTACTTCTTTGCTATGACGTTAAGACCAATGACGTTGACATAAAGAGTTTTAATTGCCATAAAAAAAAAAAAATATATTTTCGTGTAATTATCAGATTCGACAATGTTTCATTTTTATTAAATGTGTAGATTTTATTGCTCTGACTATATTTGTATGCTCGTAGAGCAAAACATAGATAGGACTAATAATTTTACCAACCACCAACTTCCGTATCTATGTTTGCAAATAAACTCCTGATTCTCTGATTGATTCCCTGATAGTTGCCACTCGAGAGTCTTTCTGGCTCATTGGTCATCCGTTCTGTGAGGGATGTGTACATTTTTTTTGTAAGTGCATGCGTACGTGAGTGCATGTGTCTGTGTGGTTGATAGCATATATGTGTAAGTGTGTGCGCTCGACAGATAAGTGTGCGAGGCTACTCGCAAAAGCCGTAGATGGACCATCGGCCGGTTGAACACAAATAGGGTCGGCAAACACGACACTTAGAAAATGAAACTCAAATAACAGTACCCTCATTTACACTGCGGACACACGGACAAGTAAATTAGTTAAGTTGTATTCCAACAGAAGGAAATGCATAATAATTATAATATAATATAATAATATCAGCCTATACTGCCCACTGTTGGACAAAGGCCTTCACTCACTAATCCTAATAAAGGTGAGAGAGATTAGGTCATACTCCACCACGCCGATCCAGTGCGGATTGGCGGAGCCAGGTTTGTGGCCACCTGGCCTTTGCTGTTGGAACTTATCAAGCCGCCTTTAAGGCTTCCAACTCAGCTTAACGACTACCACATTAAGTGGTAGCCGCGATCAACGGCTTAACGTGCCTTACAAAGCACGGAGACGCTAGAATTGGAAAATGCCACAAACGGTTACCCATCTCCGGCCAACCGAGTCGAACGCTGCTTAACCTTGATAATCCGTAAGAATACCGCGGTCGCACAGCGCTATGAGCGCCCATAATAATTAATTTATGTATAATTTTAGAACAATTTGCACATGGTAAACGTGGGTGTACTCAGTAGACTTCTGCCACCCCTTGCCTGGGGAATATAGGTTTTTAAAGTTTGACGGTGTTTTAAAGACAACTTAGCGAACAAGAATAGCGTTGTTAATATATGAACTGCGTGGGTAACTATACCGCTATTGTACCTTACTTTATTGTATATCTACAGTTATATAGGTAAGATGCTTTCGCGCAGCCATCCTTTGATTTGTTAGTTATTTACTAGATATATGCACTAATAAACGCATGTCTGTCAATTAAGTAATAATAAGCTTTATTTCTTACCACAATATTGAATTAATTACATTGCCTAGAAACATAACACACACTATTGCAGGAGACTGGTGGAGCTAGGTAAAACCTGTATTTCAGGTCACCAGATCCTTCACATTCAGCTATTATTCTAGAACAACACAGTTCAACATTTTTAGTGGCATGTCACTTTTGTGTGAGTGTGTGTGTGTGTGTGTGTGCGTGTGCGCGTATGTACGTGTGTGTCTGTGTGTGTGTTTGTTTGTCTACGGGTCTTTCAATTACTGAGGCGCGTGAAGAAGAGGCTCTGTGCGGTCATAGTTCAATGACATAATCCATTTTGTAGTTTCTATTTTGCACTTTTGTTTTGTTAGTAATACCGTTTACATATAATTTTCTTTTCCGTGGTGCCCTGCTAACAAGAATTAAGAAAGGCCCACTTTAATAATTTAGAAGGCAGATGAACTTAGCTAATATTGCGTAAAATCAGTCCCAACTATATTGGAAATTTATTTAAAACGCCTCCTAACTGAACTTCTAACTCGGCTTAACAACTACCATATTATGTGGTAGCCGGCACCAACGGCTTAGCGTGCCTTCTAAAGCACGGAGACGCTCGAATATGAAAATTCCACAAACGGTCACCAATATCAGGCCGATCAAGTCGAACGCTGCCTAAACTTGGTAATCGGTAAGAACACCGCGGTCGCACAGCGCTTCGAGCGCCTCGGTGTAAATAAACACGTTTGTTAACACTTTTAGGGAAAATGGATATTCATTTATTTTTGGACTGCCTCATTGGTGCATACTGCAGTAGCTGGCGATCACGAGAATATGACTTCGAATCGCCTCCCGTTACACTTGTACTCAACGCCGTCACACCTATTGCGGTAGCTTCGTCCGTTATGCTTATATACCCCCTAAAGGTATGACCGTGTCTAAAACACATTTTATAGACCATTCGTGTCATGACCATAACCAAACAGTTTATTCTTTAGAAAAAAGCTGATAAATTATAAAATTTACCATACGATTGCAATTCTGCAGTAAATTACTTCCACGGTAGACAACTTTCAAAATATGTTAAGTTAAAGTATGATCGGCTTCATGCAGTCTCACACTATATATCTATTTAGACCACCTACTTGTCAGTCCGTGTACCCCATCATAAATACTCTCAACAATTCTGAGGTCCCAGCCAAGTGGCAAGCATTTTGTTTTTATTATCTTGACGCAATTGATAGCGCTTTAGGTCTAACCACGTGACTTTTCATTGCAAAATGTTATTCCTTTTCTGTTAGCGTCACGGCTCTCCACGATCTGCCAACAAAGAGCCCGCAGCTATTTCGGACACATTATGTGGTCTTCAAAGCATTTTCTGGAGAAGCAGATTATTTTAGGTAAAGTAGTACTCAGGGAAGGGCACTTGCAAAGTGGTCTGGCGCAATAAAAAAGGCGGCGTGCGTGGTCGCGATCCTCAGCAATGAGGGAACGAGGAAGAAGAAGTTAGCGTTAACGACGTTAGAAAATTCAGTGACTAGAGAATATAGTAAATCTAGTGACCCGAACATTTAACACTTTGTCGAAACAAAAATTATGGTCGGAAAGCTGATTTGATAAGCAATTTGGAAATGTCAATAATTAAAACTAAAAATGCTAAAATAATAATTGAAATAAATTGGTTAAAAAAATTAAATTAACCGTTGCCCACTCTTCTTAACCGTATGTCCGCCACCACTCGAACGATATTTGCCCCGCTATCCGTATAGAGCAAATTAACAATTGAAACTAGAAATTAATTACAACTAGTGGGTTGATGCCGGTCCCTTTTTACGAGGGCCCGTGGGACCCGCCGGCTGTTCGTGTAATCCTTGTTTTTATTGTTTTATATTTTGATATAAGTTTCAATTCGTAACATGTCTATTTCTGTGGGCAATTTGAACATTTTGATGACGATGATAGGTCTATTTATGGCGCTGCTTTTTTGATATTAGGTATAGTAATTAGCCAGCCGATATGACAGTATAAATTATATACAGTAACTCATCTAAGCCGTAAGTTCAAAACGGCTGACATTAATTATTTCATTAATAAATATATGTAAATGATAATAAATCCATGATATAAATTGAGAATGTACAGAAGCCCTCGGATGTTGACAGCAAGCGGTGCAGTAACTAAAAATTCAAAATGGCGCCCATTTTTTTTAGTTTTAATAACAAACTTAATAATAAAATGTATTGGGAAAACTTTAATAATTAAATATATTGGGGAAACACAGAAGCCCTGAGGTATCAATTTTGAAAACAAACCAAGCAATTACAAAAAAAATAAAAGCATAAAAGGACAAACCATTAAATATTCTGCATATGTCAGTTGTTAAAAATTCTTTGTAATAATATATATTATTCAAATAAAACAATAAGGGTACATCTAGAGCGTGCGTGAAACCACCGAGAGGACGTGTAGAGGGCGTGTAGAGTGCGCGTCTGTGTGCGTGAGTTTGATTTGAAACTAAGCTGCTATATAGATAGACTGTGCCTATATTATCCCACTGCCAAGCAAAGGTCGTGTCTTAAAAATCGAGGTGAGAGAGATAAGGTCATACTCCACTACACACACCCAGTGCAAATTAGCGGAGGCAAGTTTGTGGCCATCTGTTGGAAATTATCCAATTGCTTATAAGACTTTTAAATTAGCGTAAAAATGGCCACATAAAGTGGTAGCTGTATGTAACTATCAGCTTGGCGTGCCGTCCGAAAGCAATACGCTTGAAAATAGAAATGCCACAAATGTTCAGCCATCTCATGCTGATTAAGTTAAACGCTGATTAACCTTGGTAAAACTTATAAAAGCCGGGGTACCACAGTGCTACGATCACCGCTACTGATCAATGTTAGATCTTTTTTATTTTTTGGATTCAAATAGTCATGAACCGGATACGGAGGGAGACCTCCGTAACGGGCGAGCGTGTATGAGACGAACTATGAGCGTGGAGGAAGCCAGAGAGTTCTGTAAGGAAAGAACCTGTTGGAGCTCTATACTCTCGGTCTACCCTGCAAGGGATTTGTATTGATGATATAGAGAGATAAATTCAAATTTGAATTTACTTAAAAAAATATTTAATATCGATCAAGGCAAGCAATTATACTATTGATGTCTTTCTAATATCTCTAGGGAGGTATGAGCCTAATAGACGGTGCCTGAAACCAGTTATTATCCCGAAAACGCAAATGCGTTGCAGAATTCGAAACAGGTAATAATTAATGGTAGTAATCAGTTCAATTTTTTTCAGTAGTTACAAATCATTTGGTGCAACATTTTGTATACAACTACTATTTTTAATTTATTCTTTTTTAGGGTTTCATTCAGGGTTTTAGGGTCCAACTGTCTGTCTGTCTATATATATATATTTTTTTTCTTTTTTTTTTAAAAACGTAGCCCCACACTAGGATTTATTCCTGTATCGTGGGTGCGTTTACAAACATGAAAATTCACAAACAAATACCCAGACCGGAACAAATAATTGTGGATCACACAAAGATTTGTCTCGTGCGGGAATCGAACCCGCGACTATTCGACACAGTGGGCGGAGCAGCTCAAGCTCTTAACCACTGCGCTAAATCGTCCGTCATATGATCGTCAAAACTCTTTATCTCAGCCACTGGTAAAGACATAAAGTTGAAATTCATGTCAAATACGTAGGTCTACACTCACCGATCCATTGCAGTGTAAAAAATGGATGCTTAAGTCAATGCAATCAATGTATTTACAAAAAAAGGTTAAAATCACAAAATAAAACCTATAGGGTTCTTTCCGTTCACCTTGTATTTTTAGCAAAATTTAGCAAAAACTAAGGTAAAACCGAAAAATGTTAATTTGTTTTTATGATAAACAATTTAACCTTAAAAAATCCCCTCCTATTCGATTAAAATTAAAATGCTTCTATTGGTACATGTATCGGCGCTTGTACGGAACTTTTAGAGCGCGAGTTTTCCTCGCACTTGTCTGTTATTTTTTATTTGATAGTTGTTTGTATTAATTACTAGTAATAACTGTATCAAGTTCTGCATTATTTCTTTCTTTAAGTTTTTATTGTACACACAAATTATTACAAATAAATAAATCAAAATTAAAGAATAAATAAATGTATAAAGGCGAGCTTAACTCAAAGTCGAGTTCTCGTGTGTGTGTGAATGATGTACGCTGTTGGCCGCGAGGCCTTTACAGCTTCACCGGACTTAAAGGCGAGCGTGCAACCACTACGCTCTAGCCAGCCAGAAGGGCAAGAGGCGACATACTCGAGGGCGCCTCGAAGAGGTGCCCTCGAGTATGTCGCGAATAGGTTCGAGACCTAGATCGGAGTGGAGGTCGACGTTCCGTACGAACCAGGGGGCTCCTACGGCTTTACGGAGGAAGCGGTTTTGAACCACTTGGAGTTTATCGATGTGAGAGGGGGCCGAATGCCCGAACACAACACACGCATAAGTCATGATGGGTCGAACGCAAGTTTTGTAAAGTGTCACCTTATTTCTAAGGGACATTTTACTCCGTTTGCAGATTAACGAATGGAGACGACCGAGCACAAATGATGCTCGGTGACGGACCCGCTTGATGTGCGGGCCGAAGGACATGGTACTGTTTAGGGTGACCCCTAGATATTTGACCTCTTTGACCCAGGGAATGGGTCGGTCGAACATGGTCACTTGGCCGAGATTACTTCTAGGGCGGCGCAGGGAGTGGCGCGGGGTGGCACCTCTGGAGAAGAACACCGCAGCGCTCTTGTCCGGGTTCACCTCAATACGCCACTTTCTGAACCAATTCCCTAGGGAATTGGCGGATGCCTGAAGGTGTCTGGTAATGAAACCCTTATTCCTATGCGAGACGTAGAGAGCGGTATCATCCGCGAATAGGGCTAGATGCGCCTTACTCGAACGAGGAATGTCGTTCGTGTAAAGGCTAAACAGGAGCGGAGAGAGAACTGAGCCCTGTGGGACTCCAGCACTGATGGAGTGGGAAGTGGAGCGCGTCATTTCGACGCGATAACGGAAGGCGCGATTCGACAAGAAGTCTCGTAAGATGAGCACGAGTCTGTCCGGCACACCCAATTGGTAGAGCTTGTAGATCAAGCCGTTGTGCCAGACTTTGTCGAATGCCTTCGCGACATCTAGGAAGAGGGCGCCCGTGTAGATGGGTTTGGGTCTATTGAGACCGGAGAGGATGTGCTCCGTGATGCGGTGCACTTGGTGGACGCAAGAGTGTTTGGCTCGAAAGCCAAGCTGCTCGTCGATAAGGATACCCCTGGACGTTACGAAGTCTTTGAGCCTCGCCAGAAGTAGGCGCTCGTATATCTTGGCCAGGGAGTTGAGGAGACTGATAGGGCGGTAGCTCGCGGGGAGATTGCGAGGTTTGCCGGGCTTGGGAATGCCTATGACGTCCGCCTCCTTCCACTTAGCGGGGAAGGTGCAGTTCGTCATGGTGGCGTTCAAAATGGCCACCAAGATGCAGATGAGCTGGGCGGGCAGGCATTTCAGAACGCGATTCGAAATGCCGTCAGGGCCGGGGGCTTTTTTAGTTTTAAGACCCATAATCAGATCTTCGACCTCCGTTTGCGTGATAGGAGGCAAGGAATCGACGGGGGGGAGGGATGCCCTGCGCTCGACTTCCCTGTCTACCGCGTCGACGTGGGACTGGTCAACGGACTGAGAGCTGGGGGCGCACTGGCTCTCGAGGGAGTCAGCGAGAAGCTCGGCCTTTTCGTCGTCGTCGAAGGCTGGGGGTGCTGCGCCTGAAGGGCGGGACAGCGGGGGCATGTCAGTCGTAGAGTCGGATTTGAGGCTACGCGCCAGCTGCCAGTAGGCCAGATGCGACGGCGCGATGCCCTCTAGGAGGACACCCCACCGTTCCTCCCGGACCTCCGCGACACGACGCTTTACCTCTCGTTGTAAAGCGCGCATCCGGGCCCGATTGGCTTCGGTGGGGTAGGAGTCGTACGCTCGGATGGAAGCATTCTTGGAACGAATGAGATCCCTAACATCGTCCGGCAGTCTAAAGCGGTTGAGATAGAGATCTTCCGCCTCGACTTGCTTGGACGATCGACTGACAGCCGATCGGATGTGCTCGGTGAAGGCATCTACGGCCTGATCGGTGTAAAAATAGTTCTCTATACCAGCATTGAGTATTGATAAAGAAATAAATCATCAAAATGAGGATAGTATTTATTTATCTATTTAATTCTTCATGCACTATAGTGGTTCAAAGGTGGACATAGCGTGATAGGTAGAATATATCAGGTTTTAGTTTAGAAATATTTATTTATTTAATTCTTTATGCACTAGTGGCACAAAGGCCGACTTAATGCTTTAGGCATTTTCTACCAGCCAACCTTAGTGTGATGCAGAAACAAGTAAGGCAGGTGCGAAAACTACACAAGGCGATGAAGAGAAAAAAGTGTAGTTGCGAAAAATAAATATAATATATTATGTATACCTACAATACATATACACATACATACAATATACTCATATAACGTATTAAAGTTGAGATGATTCTACCAAATCCAATAGTAAGCCTACATTACTCGGTTGAAATTAAACAGCTCTTTTTTTGTGGCTATTGCGTTTACATTATGCCACTGTACAAAGTTTACGAATATTCATTTCTAAATTAATTCAACTCCCCAATGAACTTGATGACAAAGATGATAATGAAATTGATGAAATATTAAAATTGCGACGGCCGTTTTAAGGGAAATCAAAAAAGCACGTTTTATCACTTTGTTACAATTACCTTCACTCATGCACATATAGGAATACGTAATGGTTAATATTCCACCAACATTACACATTATAATTCGAAATAACACAAGTTTTGGAAATTAAAACAAATTGACAACATCACTCTTCAATTTCCCGCCAACCGACTATTAAACAGCTTGCCTCAAATAATCAAAAGTTTATTCTTCGTTTCCTCAATATTTTTTTCTTTTATTCTAATTTTAAAACCTCGTCGGTCGTTTCTTGCACAAAACCTCCTTCCAACTCTGATTCCTATTTTACATTCTTCTTCTTCTTCTTCTTCAAGTTATGGCTTCACACTAATTATAAGTGTATTTTGCCAGTGTCCAGTGAGATAAATAATCGTGTTAGTTTAAATTAATTCGACTCCCCGATGAATTTGATGACAACGATGATAATGAAGTTAATGAAGTACCCCACCCTGGATAGTAAAGCGGTGGATACTTTACATACCAATTGCAACGGCCGTTTTGAGGGAAGTCGAAAAGGCACGTTTTATCACTTTGTTACAATTACCTTCACTCATGCACATATAAGAACACATAATGGTTAATATTCCACCAACATTACACATTATTAGTCGAAATAACACAAGTTTTGGAAATTAAAACAAATTGACAACATTAATCTTCGACTTCCCGCCAAAAAAAAAAAAACAAAAAAAAAAAAAAACTATTTTCCATTCATTTCTCCCATTTCTCACTCACTCATTCCTTCTTCTTCTTTAAGTTATGGCTTCACACTAATTTATAGTGTATTTTGCCAGTGTCCAGTGAAATATATAAACGTGTTTGTTTAAATTAATTCAACTCCCCGATGAACAATTGCGACGGCATTACACATTATAATTCGAAATAACACAAGTTTTGTAAATTTAAACAAATTGATAACATCACTATTCGATTTCCAGCCAAAAAAAAATCACTCATTTCTTATTTTATTCGCAGTGTTCGAATACATGTAATAATAATCATCTTTCGACCCTCAATCATTCCTTCAACATTCGGATACACTTATAATCCCACAGTAATAAGTGCATTCCTGCCCCTTATACACAAAACTTGTTCTATTTTCATGCTTCTTAAAATAGGTTATTACATCAAAATAACAACGCTCCACGAAAAATACAAAACCAAATAAATTAAGCTAAAGTGGGACACGAACAAAGCTAATAAAATGCTAACGTTCCGTACACAATTGTAAGTAGCATTCGCACACAATAGCAAACTTGTTAGCAACTTTACATTTGAATCTCTGCTCGGTGTATTACAAGGGAAGCTTTGTAAAAATATAACAATATCATAAAAACAAACTTACTTCCTTGATGTAATGGGTACCGTTGGCGATCATAAGGTCTTCAGTTCGAATCCTAGATCGGACATAGTGTAGTTTTTAACCGACTTCAAAATTGAGGAGGTTCTATATTTATCTGTATGATTACTTTTATGTTTGTTCACCGATATTTTCGTCAATTGTGGACCGACTTTGATGATTTTATTTGCATTGGGTTCAGTATAGCTTCAAGGTGGTTCCATTTTAGTTTTAGCGGTATTGGACTTTGGACTTTGAATATACACCAGGACTCCTTGACGGCAAACAGCACGAATGTGTAAAATCAGTTAATATCAGTGTTATAAATACAAAAAATTAATTTACTCATCACTAAAAATTGCAAAATAAAAACCTTTTAAAGAAGGGAAACCGACTTCCAATAGCAAAAAATAAATATTCGAAGTCAGTTCCAAGTAACCTACTGCACCAACCGGCAACGACTTTACTCTTTCATTTTTTTTTAATTTTCCTTTTTGTGGTCAGTTTCCCTTTTCTTAAAGTTTTTCGTATAGAAAAATTTTCAGTAGCAGTGGCGGGGGGAGTTCTAAAATTGTGCCCAGTGTAATATTATTGGGCTCGGCTACCTTTACATTGGGATCGACGTTGTTAGCGTAATGTAGTAAGTACACACCTCTGCAATCCCCGCTAATATGATATGCGCCTGAAGACCAAAGAGGAAGTTTCTCTTAATCTTAAACTCTATTGAAACGTGGCGAAATATAATGTAAAAAATACTACTAATATTATAAATGTAAAAGTTTGTATGTTTAGATCTTTGGATGGTTATTACTCATCATGTCCTGGACGGATTTGGATGAAATTTGGCGCACAGATAGTATACCTGGATTAACACATAGATTAACTTTATATGCCGAAAAAATGTTAGGTTCCTGTCTAAACTTAAGGCGGACGTAATCGCGGGCAGAAACTAGTATGGTATAAACAAAAAACTTATATCGTGAAAAATAAATTTTAGGACTGTGTTATCGGTTTATTATTGTGGAGGAAGCCAGAGAGGTATGTAAGGAAAGAACCTGTTGGAACTCTGTACTCTCTGCCTACCTTACAAGGGAATTAGCGTGATAGGTAGAATATATCAGGTTTTAGTTTAGAAATATTTATTTATTTAATTCTTTATGCACTAGTGGCACAAAGGCCGACTTAATGCCTTAGGCATTTTTCACCAGTCTACCTTAGGGTGGTGCAAAAACAAGTGAGGCAGGTGCGAAAACTACACAAGGCGATGAAGAGAAAAAAGTGTAGTTGCGAAAAATAAATATAATATATTATGTATACTTACAATACATATACACAAACATATAACGTATTATAGTTGAAATGATTCTATCAACATTTTGTGCAAATAATCCTGGACTTTTACTTTGAAAGAAAAACGATTGCCCGCCTTCCTAAGATCCAGGGGTAGTGCATTTCCATAGCAAGGTAGACTGAACAAAGAAAGAAGAGTGTATACTGTTTGGTGAGAAGGGCATTCAAGCGGACGATTGTTTAAGGATCGAAGACTTCTATTATGATTGGAGCATAGGTATTGAAAATGGGAAAAAAGATATTCAGGCGAAGTAGGAGAGTCAAGAATGGAAAACAACATGGTCATTGCCTTCAAAACTCTGTGTTGGCGAATAGGTAACCAATTTAATTAAGGTCGATGCTCAGATACGTGGTCAAATTTACGCAAGTTATAGATGAACCGAATGCAGTTATTAAGGAGCCGGTCAATCCTCCACTCCGATCTAGGTCTCGAACCTAGTCGCGCCTTTATTAAAAAGGCGTCAACACGTCACTTCGCGAACTCATCTACCCATGCGAATCCGTTAATCGTAGCCACCGCCGACTACGATCTCCCCCCCGACCCCTGCCGCCACCGCCGGCCGCGACATGTTCTCACCGACCCCCCCGATGCTTTGTCATCCCTTCTTTCCGCTCAGAATACGGGCGACGACGACGACGTAGTAGTAGATCCCCTCCCATAGCCGGCAGTTGACCGGTGCACTTAGTAGTGCACCCGTCCCCCTACAGCGACTGTCCCAACCGAGGGCGCCTCTTCGAAGCGCCCTCGAGTATGTCGCCTCTTGCCCTTCTGGCTGGCTAGAGCGTAGTGGTTGCACGTTCGCCTTTAAGTCCGGTGAAGCTGTAAAGGCCTCGCGGCCAACAGCGTACATCATTCACACACACACAAGGAGCCGGTCAAGTTTGTTGAGGTGATCTGCATTCAGTTCGAAGTAGCACACATCACCATAGTCGAATATGGCAAGAATCAAGGTCTACACAAGCAGCTTTTGTGATGGAGAGGAGCAAATTTTTAAGCCGGTAAAGATGTCGCAACATACTGGTGATCTTTTGACCGACGGCAGCGATTTGAGTTTGCCAACAAAATATACCTCTACATTGGAATATTAATAATCTAATTTAAGACAGTTTAAGTTATATGTTGAACCATGTAACGAGCTGTTTGTTTGAAAAAACGTAGCGTAACGTAGGATTTATTCCTGTATCGCGGGTGCGTTCACAAACATGAAAATTCACATACACAAATACCCAGACCGAATCAAATAATTATGGGTCACAAAAGATTTGTCGCGACTATTAGACCCAGTGGGCTGAGCGGCTTAAGCTATTAACCACTGCGCTAAATCGTCCGACGTTATCTCTCGTAAATGATTGTTTTGTACCTTAAATAAATAATTTATAAACAAACACTTTTCTAAAACGTCTGTTCTAATATCGATAGAAATTTAACCAATCTAGCAATTTCTAAATTGCTAGCAATACCTAAACAAAGAACAGCTAGTGTGGATAAACATAATCAGATTATTCGTATTTGTTGCATATACAGAGTGTGAAGGACCGGTGTACAAAACCTGGAACAGGTACTATCACCCAAGCAATCATCAAATCAACTATAAAAGAGAAAATATGGATCACACGTATAAGTCAATGCCAGAAAACACAGGAATTTTCAACCATTCTATACAAAGGGATATTACTATGATGACATAAGTGTCACCACTGTAAAAGCTACGCTTAAGATTAAAAAAAATAACAATTTATTAAAACATTTAGGTCGAATAAGTGTCAAAATTTTACATAAAACCGTTTTTTTTATTCCCGGGGAGTGTACTCATAGTATTAGTTTATCATATTGATGGGTAATTTTCAGAATGGCAAAACAGATACACAATGCGAAAGTAGGAGGATGTAGGTACCGGGGAAGACCTAGACTATCTTACCATGACCAAATTGACCGAGTCTTATCTGAAGGATAAATCAAGAGTCTCCGTAACCTGCGAGCGTGTATGAGACGAATTATGAGACCACTCTCATGGAAGCCAGAGAGGCATGTAAGGAAATAACCTGTTGGAACTCTGTAGTCTCTGCCTACCCCGCAAGGGATCTGGCGTGATGATATAGATAGATAGATAGATGGGTAAATTACCTGTTCTAGGTTTGCATACTTGTTGTTAACAACCTGTATATACAGTCTAGTGTAAATACACTTGGTTTGTTCGCGCTCATTTGAATTCGAACCGTTTGCTTCGATTTTAAATTGTTCCATATTGAAAAGTAAAGTGGCAAGCGTGTGTTGAGTCTTAAAAAGAGGGTTCCGTTGAATAAATAAAATAAATAAATATTTACGGATTTTTATGTACGGACCAAATTTGGATAGAAGCATATAAATGAATACAAAGAGCAGTAACAGCCTAGGAATAGAACTTTTACCGTGTACAATCGGGGCCCAGTGTTGAAATCGTCAAGCGCATTTCTAAGTTTGTTTCGAAATCTATATATAACTGAAATTTATTTGTCAAAACTGTTACAAAGACTCTCTAAAAATTAAAAAAAAATCATTTACAGCTATGTGAAATGTGCTCCGAAAATGTTTGAACCAAAAATAATACAGTTAAATGTTGGAGTACCATGTACATCTCTGCATACCATTCGGGAATAAGTATCCCCGGCAATTGGCACGTATTGTAAGTCCAGTCTTCATTGAAGCGAAAAAAAATAGATGAAGCGTATCTATTCCATCTATTTTTATTTAAGTTTGCAAGTACGAGTTACTCTGTACTCTCTGCCTACCTCGCAAGGGATCTGGCGTGATGATATAGATAGACAGAAGTAGGGCTTTTCAATTAAAACCTACGGAATCCAAGTGAGAGCACTGACCAAATCAATATGAGCCCGATTGCTTACAATGGGTTCATTTTTTATTGAACCCTAAGTAAATATATTTACATAAATACATGAGATAGATATTATCTATCTAATATGTTTTTATTCAAGTGTATCATTCAGTTGCATTATTGTACAGAATGGAAAGATGGTAACTATGTGGTAACTCCTATTTATACTTCAAACAAGTAATATGTTAGCGATATTTATGCAACGCAGATCGAAATCTACCTTTGATTGGGATGGATATTCAGTTTAGCAATCGTTTGGCCTTGAATAGTCAGTACATTCTATTTATTAAAGCATATAAATAAATATACACGTTGATAGAGATAGATAGATAGGGTTTAGTTGGCATAAGTATGTACCTATGTGTGCTCAGTTGTCTCAAGCGCACTGACCCTATGGGATGTTTGGGAAAAATCATGAACAGAAACGCCGGCCCACTAAAATAACTTAAAAGATCAGAGATTATGAGACGAACAATGAGAGTGCTTCCACTCTGTGAGGAAGCCAGAGAAGTATGTTAGAAAAACCCTGGTGGAACTCTGTACTCTCTGCCTCGAAACTTTTCCAGACTAAAGCACAGGACGCGTGCCACAAAGTCTTTAACAAACCTTTTACAATCTTACTTTGATGTTAGACAGAGATGTGTATATACGCAGTTTATAGCTCTATCTCTTGACCAAATAGACCGTGTCTTATCTGAAGGACAAATCAAGAGTTTTCGTAACCAGCGAGCATGTAGGAGACGAACTAGTGGAGGAAGCCAGAGTGGTCTGTAAGGAAAAACCCTGTTGGAACTCTGTGATCTATGCTGATAGATAGCTAAATCTCTTTTTCACTTTAAACTTATATTAAAATAGCTATCTACCTATCTATATCATCACGCCAGATCCATTGCGGGGTATGCAGAGAGTACAGAGTTCCAACAGGTTTTTTCCTTACATATCTCTCTGGCTTCTTTCACTCTCATAGTTCGTCTCATACACGCTTGCCGGTTACGGAGACTCGTGACTTGTCATTCCGATAAGACATGGTCTATTTGGTCATTGTAACATAGTGTAGGTCATCCCTGGTACCTACATCCTTTCACTTTTCTTCTTATTTTAATGAATGGCCCCACACTTTTAACAGTGTATTTCGCCAATGTCAAGTAATAATAGAGGATAACAGTAAATTATAAAAATTGGCTTCTTGTCGCCATTACGGCAAAAAACAAATGCCCCCTTCCACTTTTGCATTGTATGTCTGTTTTGTCATTCTTGTCATATCATGTCATATTAAAATAGTTTTGCTTAATAGGTTTTGACAAACCCCTACGTTTTGATAATGCGTAGGTTTTATGTATCACATCATAAATACTCATTTTTATTCTTGGTGTCGTGTCTTGGAGCTCGGATTTACCGTCGCGACGTGAGGCGCTCCCCCACTGGTGCGACGTGAGACGCTCCCCCATTGGTGCGGCGTCATCAATCTTCTCTCTGAAGGGTTTTAATTAAATTTGCCACTGACTTCGTTACGGGCACGAAGATGTAGAGTTACTAAAACCGTACTAGAACGTGCAGTGTGAAATACTGAATGAGTTTTTTTTATGAAGAAATTAACAAAATATAAATATTATCATGTCTATATTTCTGTCTATTTGACTGCCTCGTCGGTCTGGTGGCAAAGCGCATCGCTTCGTGATCACGAGGTCCTGGGTTCAAATCCTAAGTCGGACAAATGTAGTTTTTCTAACGAAAAATTCCCAGTATGAGTCCGGAGTCTGGAATTGTGCCCGTTATATGGCAATAGGCTCGCCCCTTATTACATGGGACCTAACATCGTCGGCGAAACGTGGGTGTACTCAGTATACCTTTGCCACCCCCTCTGGGGAATATAGGCGTGACGGTGTTTCTATATTTCTTAAGAGAAATGGTAGAAGTTTACTATGTACAACTACTTTTCCCCGATGTTAGGTCCCAATGTACCTAAAACGCGGGCAAGACTATTCCCATTATACCGGGTACAATTCAGGATACGGACTGGCTTGAGCGTAGTGGTTGCACGTTCGCTCTCTTGTTCGGTAAATCTGGCTACTGGGCATTTCTCGGTAGAAAAAATACACTCTCCAGAGATCGAACACAGGCGCGTACCATAACATCATAAGCAAAACTGAACGGACGGCTAGCTTCAGTGGTTAAGAGCTTCAGTCGCTCCGCCCACTGAAACGAGAATTCGGGGATTCGATTCCCGCACGGGACAAATCTGTGTGGCCCGCATGCGAATTTCATGTTTGTAAACGCACCCACGACACAGGAATAGTTTCTAGTATGGGGCTACGTTTTTTAAATAAAAAAAGCAACTTATTATTTTAATCTTGCAATGCCGTTAGAAGGAGATGTGGAAATACGCAGTTTATAGTTCTGTCTCTTTTTCACGGCAAAGTATAATTAAATAGTTTTGTTATAATTAAAGAGGTCATAGTAATCTATAAGGCCCCCGTGACCGCAACTCGCATTTTAGACCACTAATGGAACAAGACATTTAGCATTTCCAGTAAGTTAAACTCTTTTGATCGTCTCTTAAAGGACACGAAAGTATTCACCTTTGAAAACAGTATAATTAATTTAAAAATAATTAATATGATTAGTGAACGCGTGACAGGGAGCAAGGGTACACGCAAATTCTACGTAACACGATCCAAAGTTACGCCACAGATTGACGAGAGCAGCTGCTGCATTCTGCACATGAAGCCATGATATCTAGCATTTTTTTATATTAAGCAGGTTCAATATGCGAATCAAGCAGGTGATCTTCCAGTAAGATTTAATTTACGGGAATACAATATTCAAAGCTACTACTAAACGCACTTCGTTTTCTTTTTTGTTTTAAAATAAGACGTATTATTTTGTTACCTCCGTGTTTAAGAAATCTAGAATGAAAAACTATGTTTTTTAAAGATTAAAAACTAAACTTGGGAAATTTCTAAAATGTCACTTTGAAAATGTGACAATTCTGATTTTCTACTATCGATGTCTACATTTTACTCTTATGTTAGCTAAACTCATACACAGGTACAGTGGGGGACTCACATCCATTATAGTAGCCACATCGCTTAAATTTATTGGGGTAATTGGACCGCACCAACCGCGACTGTTTATTGAAATTGTAAAATATAATACGCCTTATCTCTACTGAGTTAAGATCAAACGCATAATATAATTCACGGTGCAATGGAGTATCTGTTATATAGTCCGGTATAGTATCTGTTATAATATGAAGTATCTGTTATGTTGTGTTGTATCTACATCTGAGATAATATTGAAAATTAGTAAGGATCTGATTAAAATGTTTAACGTTAAGTCCGTGCGTTGGAAATATTTGTAACTATTTCAGTTTGATTGAACAATAGAATACATCCCTCGTATTCACGACGCACAAGATTTAAATTTCAGTACGGTAATATTTTGTCCGACACACGATTGAAACTTAGCTAGCACTCGTGGCGCAACAAAACATTATGTCAAGGGTGTTGTTAGGCGTGAGATAACCGTTTTGTCCTACGTGTAACATGGTTATTACTTTCATTTCATAATAATATCAGCCTATACTGCCCACTGCTGGGCAAAGGCCTTCTCTCACAAATCGAGGTGAGAGAGATTAGGTCATACTCCACCACGCGGACCCAGTGCGGATTGGTGGCGGCAGGTTTGTGGCCACCTGCTGTTGGAACTTATCAAGCCGCCTTTAAGGCTTCTAACTCGGCTTAACGATTACCACATTAAGTGGTAGCCGGGACCAACGGCTAAACGTGCCTTCCGAAGCACGGAGACGCTCGAATATGAAAATGCCACAAACTGTCACCCATCTCGGGCCAACCGAGTCGAACGCTGCTTGACCTTGGTAATCGGTAAGAACAACGCTACGGTCGCCTCCAGCACTATGAGTGCCTCATTTGATTTCATATGAGACTCGAATCAATCATTTGTCCGACCTAAGATTTGAACCCAGGACCCCGTGATCACCAATCGATGCGCTTTGCAACTAGACCAACAAGACAGGCAACAGTTTAACATTCAAATTATATTGTTTCCTAACTGAGGAAAAATAAATAAATGATTTTTTGTATGTCTACAAAACTACAGAATTCCGAGCAACACGCGGACATTTAAATTTAATAGTATCGTGTTGTACAGTCGCCTGCAATAAGTTAAAAATTACCAATTAACTTAATATACATATCAACTAAAAACAAATAAATTACCCAAAGGGCGATGGAGAGAGCTATGCTCGGAGTTACCCTACGGGTTCTAATCAGAGAGAGCCGCAGAAGGACCAAGTCATGGCACTCAGAACTGATAAATTTTGGTGGCAGTGGGCGGGCCACATCGTTCGGAGAACTGATGGCCGTTGGGGGTTAGCTTGCGGGAACAAATTAGAAACGAGGAGTCCGCAGGAGGACTAAAGTTACTGACATAGCACTCAGAATTTCTAAACTTAAGTGGCAGTGGACAGGGGACATTGCTCGTAGAACTGCCGACGGGTCGACGGCCGTTGGGGCAAAAAGGTTCTCGAGTGGCGACCAGGTACCGGAAGACGTGGGCAGGCCCCCTACAAGATGGACCGAAGACCTTGAGAAGGTCGCGGGCAAAAGGTAGATATGTACAGTTTAAATCCAATCGTTGTGGCGGTCTTTGGGGGAGGCCTTTGTCCTACAGTGGACATCTATCGACTGAAGATAGATAGTGTCGCATAAAAATATTTTCATGAATAATAATATCAGCATGGTATATTAGGAAATGACCTGTTGGAACTTTGTACTCTCTGCTTGCTCTACAAGAGATCTCGCGTGATGATATAGATAGATAGATCAGCCTATACTGTCCCACTGCTGGGCAAGGGCCTTCTCACAAATGAAGGTGAGAGAGAATAGGTCATACTTCACCACGCAGATGTAGATTCTGTGGAGGCAGGTTTGTGGCCACCTGCTGTTGGAACTTATCAAGCCGCCTATAAGGCTTCTAACTCGGCATAATGACTACCACATAAAGGTAACCGGTAAGACGCTTGAATATAAAAATAACACAAACGGTCACCCATCACAGGCAGACTGAGTAGAACGCTGCTTAACTTTAGTGATCAGTATGAAAACCGCGGTCGCACAGCGCTACGAGTGCCCCACTATATTTTACTAATTCAAAGAAAAACTATATTTTACTAAGTCAAAGATAAAAGTAATGTATTTATATATGCCAACAGTAAAATAATTACAACCTCCAAATGATTTTTTTTTTTTCATCTCTGGGCTGTAACGCGCCTTCATTGTAAAGATTGGGCAAGAAACAAAGCGAGCTAGTATTTTTTTTAATATGGCCTAGCAGTTTAGTAATATTAGTAAAATAATGTTGCTGTAAAAGTGTGGTTTAATTTATCGTTTATACATACATATACACTTATATTATAAACAGGATATATTTTCTTTGTTTTTATCGATAAACTCAGAAACTACTGAACCGATTTTAATATTTCTTTCATCATTAAAATGCTACATTATCCAGAAGTAACATAGGTTATATTATATATCAGTAATATTAAGATAATATATAAAAATATTACAAAATATACGCTAACGCAGCCACGTATGACAGCTAGTAACTAATGTATATATGACTGTATCGTTAGTGTAGTGGTAAATATTCGCGTAGCGATCGGTTCGAATCCTAGATCGGACGAAATGTATTTGTTGGATAGAAACCCCACGACGGAGCTGATATTTGGCATAAGAACGTTAGTTCGGTGACAATGAAATAATATTGTACCATAGAGCTGTAAAGGAAGGTGGCTGGCAACACGTTAACTACAAAACACAACCCTCACGTGTATGGGCTCGTTGTATTTCTTTGAAAAACATCAATGATGCTTTTTAAAGAAATAAGTCTATACTTAGATGGTGAATAGGGTTTGAGGAAGGAAGCCATAGGAACTTTCCAACTAAGCAGTTGTGTTTTCATTGTTGTGTAAAAAGATCATTTTAAATCAAAATTATTAAATAAAGAAACGTGTACATCTTCTTCTTTCTTTCTTTCTTTACATATATGTGTTTGAAACTGTACGTTGTCTGACCTCGCTGCCCTGAGGGCGCGCAAGCGTCGCCTTGAATATCAATGTATGCAAATAATTAGGTGGGACCAATCGCACACTGGCCCACAATGCTCGCAATTAGAATCAGCAACTATTGTACTATACGCGCTTCGAATATTGCCTGGTAAGGAAATGGAAAACTGAGCAAATAGATATTTGTACGGTAGGCAACACAAGACCTTAAAACCTCGTACTCATAATAATCATCATCATCGTATTATAGTATTCATCAGGGAACAAAAGTCGTTGGGCGACATCGCTCACCTTCGCCCCTAAGGGGCTAGCGAAAATCAGCTTTTTCCTGTGGTTGCAGCTTTTCGGTGAATCTGGAAAGGCCCCGCTGCCAACATGTACATCTACGTAGATCACTCACACACAAACGCACACCGTAGTAACTTATCAATCCGCGTATATAGTTTCCAACCAGACTAAATGATTAAAGGAAGAGTAACAGTGATGCAATTATTTTCCATAAGATTAATAAGGGACGGATTAATTGAGCGTAAATAAACGACGTATGCGCAATAACAAATTTTATCGTTCCAAAAAAAAACTACAGCATAAAATAGAAAAACTGCTTTACAAGAACTTGGCCGCAATTAATTGCTATGTTTTTAAGTAAGTTCTATTGATTAGTTCTTAACCATTTCGTAAAGCAATAGATTTCTTTTTATAGAGAAAATTTTGTTTTGTTCCAACGTCCAAAATCATATTTCAATATAATATGTCTCTAATCCATATGCTTCTTTAAGTGCATGGAGTACAAAACATGTATTATTCGCGGTAGTCCGTTAATATAAACTATTTCGTTATTACTTATTAATATAAGTAATAACGAAACGAACTAGAAAGCATGATAGTACTAATAGTACTATCATGCTTTCTAGTCTCGTATCCTGGACAGATGTATCCATTGTTCATTCAACGGCACAATGTACGCCACAGTATAAAGAACACCTTCAGTATGGTCATAGGCTGGATTTGAGGCGGAGTATGGCTTTATTGATTTAACTTAGAATCACCTATTAGAGTACTCTAAATTCTCTTCTTTTGATATTTTTTATATTGTTTTTATTTTACAAGAGTGACCGTGAAGTTTCTTGCCCTTCGCTACAGTAATGACATTCTAAAGTGGTGGCAGAGTCTTTGTTTTTTTACTTTGCCACTAGACCGTTAGACTGTAAAGTCAGAGGTCTCGGGATCAAAACCAGCCACGCACCTGTATTTTCGAAAGCATGTGCCTATTAAAAATTAACTATCACTTGCTTTGACGGTGAAGGAAAACGTCGTAAGGAAACCTGCATGCCTAAGGGTTTCTCGAAGGTGTGTGAAGTTGTGGTGGACTATGGCCTAAAACCTCTCAGTTTGAGAGGAGGCCCGTGTCCAACAGTAGGACAGTTTCTTAATAGGCTTGGTCTAGTGATTACGTATAAGCCACCCCACTCACTGAATCGAGTAGTCACGGGTTTGATTCCCATACACAATAAATTTTTATGTGACCTACAAATTTTCGTTTAGGTCTAGGTGCGTGTATATTTTAATTTCAAGTTCAATTATGTTTCAAAACGGAGGGACTTAATTCCTAGTGTAGAGGTATGCTAAAAATATTAAAAATTACACCTTAATTCAGCTATAGGTCTTGCTATCACCTCCTACTGTATATCGTGCTATTTACTGGACATTCCGTGCAAATTTCAAAAGCGAAATTTTTAATTTATTTTGTTACTATGTTCGTTTAAATCGTCCCGTTTCTCCTAACTTGCCGTACTGTTTTATACTTAATGTAATAGTGACTCTGCGGTGCAATAATCAGTGGCTGCGTTCCCCTGATCAGTGGGGCATTGTCATGCCAGCAGGGACATTCAAAAGGATTCCGTAATAGGACGGTGGTTGATAGTGTTTTAGGTACCAAGTGGACTTGGGTTTACTTTAGCTGTTTTGATTCTACAACGTATTATGTTAAAACACCAGATCAGTGCGCATACCAAAACCTTTACCAACATTATTTTTAATGTTACTTTGCCGTAAAAAAGAGATCACTTGCAAAGTAAGCATAAATTAGTTTTGCTAAAAAGGTTATATGGTCCCTTGGTCGCTTGGGGAGTTCCCAAGCGACCAAGGGACTTCGGTCGCTCCATAGAGTATCAAATTGAGTCGCCGTTTTTATATGACCAAAAGCAGTGACTCACCTCAAAAAGATCTTAAATTGTCGGACAACAAACCGATCCCATAAGTGTTCCTACCATTTAAGTCAAAGTCAAAAATTTGTTATTTGTTTAGGCCAATACACTCTTGTATTACTATTACTACTTACAAATTTATTTTTTGAGACACACGAATCAAGAATAATAAAGAATAAAGTCCTGGCTATGCTCTTAGGTCCCAGTCAGGCCAGGCAACTAAAGTAAAATCATACCACGCGCTACTACATCAGCAAGAAAATACTTAAAGGAGCACTTTTTTCTAACATAATTTGTCCCACTGCTGGACAAAGTAATTTCTCTCAGAACTAGAATCGAGTTCACTATCAGTTCTCATCCCCGTTATTCCACATATCCCAATTATGAGAGAAGGTATAAAATAACACTCATACAAGGATTTTTTGGCCCGCGGCCCAAATCAGAACTAACGCTGTCATCAAGAGAAATGACACTTCATGACAACCGCAGAGTCGCCATTTGCTATGAAATTTAGCAAATTTCTTTTTTTAATTAGTAACTTTGCTGACCCACCTGTTGAAGTATTTCCCTGGAAGTGGGAACATTTTAGTCAATGTTTACCTTAATTTCACACTAGCGCCCCCTGTTAATGTCACGGGTTAGAACATCCTTGTAGCTATAATGTGACACTGCAGGCCAGAGGTTAAAACATTCTATTGTTTTTGGGTGGTTCTCAGACATTCACAGCTCATTGTTTTTGAATAATAATTTTTCATACATTAGTCCCCCAAACACCACGACAGTAGGTATTATGAATAATAAATGTAAATAACACACAACGGTGATAGCCTAGTGGTAACACCGTTGGACTGCAAAATCTGAAGTCACGAGTTGCACCCAGGCACGCACCTCTGTCTTTTCAAAAGCATGTGTGTATTAAAAAATAATTATTACTTGCTTTATCAGTGAAGGAAAACATCGCGAGGTCACCTGCATGTTTAAGAGTTTCTTAAAGGTGTGTGAAGTTCGCCAACCCACACTAGGCCAGCGTGGTGGACTATGGCCTAAGCCCTTTCAGTTCGAGAGGAGGCCCGTGCCCAACGGTGGGACAGATTCTTTACGAGGCTAATATTATTATTATATAAAGAACAAACAAATTTTTAAGGAATATTCGGTGAGACTAAAGAAAATTATATCATTAACTCAAAAATCCCAGAATAATATTTTTTTTTTGCGTGTATATATATATATATATATATATATATATACAAGATGTAACATAATAAACGCAGTAAAAGCATTTTTTGCAAATACAAAAAAAAATGTAAAATACATTAAAAATTGTTGAAATCGATTCAGTTACCTATTTAGAACATACTACTTTCAGGTCTTGCGTTTATTATGTTACAGCTTGTATATTTTACATCAAAATATTGCTGGACTACTAAATGACCCCTGATCTTGAAAAAATACTATGCATACTGAATTATAAATAAGCAACTATTTTCTCAAGAGGCTGTAAAAGAGGCGGCGCGTGTATACTAACGAGAATAAGTCACCGGTATCATGTAATAACGTTAAACTGTTCCATAAAAAATGTTGTCGAGTGTTGCGCGATAGAATTGACCGACCATGAGATTATAATTGTCTGCATATACAAGGTAAATTTCGACTTAGATACATTTTATAACAAACTGGAAAGCATTTTACATGTGTTATGTATGAGGGATAACAGGAGAGTAATCATATGTGGAGATTTTAATATAAATATTTTAATATATACTATTGCATACGAAAAAAGCTTGTATTCATATTAGTGCTTTGTTTATTATCTTAAGGAGCATCCACCGTAGTACTGTTGCTAGTTTCTAAAAGGCGACAACCCGATATTTCGCAAATGCGTCCAATCATAGAAAGCCGCTAATTGTAGCCGCCGCCGACTACGAACCTTACTCCCGTCCTATCAGGCGCTACCACCGTCCGCGGCATACTCTCCCTCCCGATGCCCTTACATCCCTTCTATCGGATACAGATACCGCACACAAGATCAAACACCGACCTCGCCGGCGAGGTCGGAGAATCCCTTGCCCGCCGACCGGTGCAGAGCACCATGGCGAGATACCTAGAATATGCCCTCCCCCATAGTGACTGCCTAAGCCGAGACAGTTCCTCCTTATGGCACCCATGAGCTGGTTGCCCCCTTGCCCTTCTGGCTGGAGCGTACTGGTTGCTCGCTCGCCGTCTTGTCCAGTGAAGCTGTAAAGGTCCCGCGGCCAACAGCGTAGATCATTCACACACACACGTGAACATTTTCATACAAATACCACGGCAGGAGCTGTTCGCCACCGTGCACTTCACCGCGGCCGCTGCTGAACGCGTTGGTTTGACCGAACCTTTAGTCAATAGGTACGCTAACTCTAATTTGTGCCTTAATAGGGTACCGATATAAATCACGGATAAATTACGTCCCACATTAAAGGTTAGTAGTTCCGTTGTTCAAGGTTATCGAAGCCACGATGATCTCCTGCAAAATGTATAGGAAATGATTTTGCGTTTTCTAACTTTTCTACTATTCCAACCCCAATTGCTCCAATAGAGTGTTTTAAACATGATCGATTGGCATCAATAAAAGTTTTTGTGTAAATTGCTGGTTTTCTCGCTGACTGTATATTTTTTTCTAAGTCTTTGAATGCAGCTTTAATAGTCTCAAACATTTAAAGATCCTCTCCCGGGACCATATCTGTAGCTACAGCGGTTATCGTATTTACTTAAGTAGCTGTCTTTACTGCTTTGTTCCAAAGATTCACGCTGTAACTATTATTTTGTAAGTGCCGTTTTAACTTTTAAATTGCAATATATGTGACGCACATCAGGTAGAAGGGTCACACAAATGTGACCACTAGTGGCAAGGACGTCTTCTAAAATCATTCATCGTATGAAATAATTTATAAATGCTCCCTAACGTGGTGATAACAAAAGTATGGAAGCCTTATTTGTTCCCAAAAGACATTTATCGACGTCACTGTAACTTACTTAGTACGGAATATCCAGAATGGTGGAACCGGGGTGAAACAATGCCACAAAGCTGAACTCTTGCGTTCCTACCTAATTAATATTAAAATCCAATTCAGTTTGTTTGCAGCGCAGTACAAACTTTAACCCGGTTCGCGTTGCTATCTGTTGGTAAAAATACAAAGAAATAAATAAACAATTTTAAGCTTATGTTTGTGGTTAGTAACGATGTGCTAGAGCAAATTAATAATTTCTTTCATAGAGAGAAGAGTGAGTACAGAGAACAGAGTGAATGGTGCGATGGGAAAGGAGGAGGAATTTTTCGATAAATTTCATTCAACAACTTCATTCAACAAATTTCCAACATCAGTCCACATTTTGCGTCCAGTATGATGCTAATGGGCTCGCCCCCCAAAAATATGGGACTTAGCACTTAGTTCACCTCTGATATACACCTTTAGGTAATATAGTACTGTAATGTAGGTGTAGTACTGTAGGTAGGTGTACTTTTAATTTTATACTAGTTTCTCTCGGCGATTTCGTCCGCGTTGACTTAAGACAGGAAGCTAAAATTTCTGCGGGATAAAAAGTATTCTCTGTTAACGGTGTTTGTCACAGATCGCCAGACCTTACACGAAACCTTCACCAGGTCATCGGTCCATCTGTGGGGCCTACCCACTTCACGTCTTCCAGTACATGGTCGCCAATATGAACTTTTCTACCCCGACAGCGAACCTCTATCAGTATTACAATAATTTTATTTTAGCATGAAACAGAGTGTTCGCACAACTTTTTCTCAAGGCAAAGTAAGAACGCAAACTGCAAAAGAGATTACCATCGTTTGATGTTTAACGTTAGAAGGAAACAAAGAAAACAATATTAAATAATGCTGTATTTATTACATGACAGTATATAAATAAATAAATTTCATGTTTAATCATTTCTTCTGTTAACGTAGACTGTGCCGTGTTTTCGTTTTCTCCTTTTATAATGTTTAAAAACAAACATATGCTGAAAATTGATCATGGTATGATCGTTGAAGACATGTAATTTTAAATGTTGATCATACTCTGCTCAAATCATTTGGTAGGTACTCTCAAAATACTTCTTGCAAACGTGGCCAGAATATAAGAATATGATAGTTTTCTTAGTTCATCAAAATCTTAATTAAATACATCGCAAAATGTTCCGAAAATTGATTTAATAGACCCACTGATATTTATCTGGATTTCTGAATTTCATCTTCTCTCTTAAATCCTAATCACAAAGAGACAGAACAGACGAATAGGTGTACATTCAAAGATTTCCCAAGTCGATCATATCGCGAACAGCAAGCAGCGAATTTTTTTAAATTTATGATCACTAAATGCTTAAATTTCAGCTCATATGTTGTACTTAATCCAGAGCCACCCAGTACTTGCACATCCATCTTATAACGATAATCCAAATTATGAACGAAAACCCGACCAATACAATGGGTTCAACTTTGATATCAATGAACTTTAACATCATCATGTCTTAGCTTTCATCATATTGCAGATCATAAAGAATAAAATTACCAGGACTGTTAACGATCCCAGCACCAGAAGACCTTGGTTCAGATTGAAAGTAAGGCCACACGCTTTGCCCATCTTTACTCTGAGGAATTATGTTCCTTGGAAATATTTACACATCCAACTCATAACCAGTAAGAGAGTGACGAATGCGAATGCGATCAGGAGTACTTGCAAGACATCTATATCGTAGCATACACTTGTACTAGCCATAGTAGCTTAACGACCGCTTGTTACGTGACAGACTACCAGGAATAGAAGAACAAGTATTACTATAGATCCAATCACCATCAGAAGTTGGTTTAAGTTGAAACTGAGACCACAATCACCTTTTTTACCCATAGTTTGGACGGCTCTTTTAGCATGGTAGCGTAGTACGGTTACGCTGGTTAACAACAACTCATATTTTGGTTGGTCTTATCAGTTTGCTTTGTTCAAATTCTGTTTTTGTTCGGCATTTTTTCTGATTATTTGTGCACTTGATTTTGACGTCTGAGTGATGTTTAAAATTGTTTTTTTTTGGCGAAATATGTGAGAAGCTGGTATGCGTTCAAAGAGGTTTAATAGAATAACACGCAGTCACGTTTTTTCCCCCGGATGCTGTGCGGGGATGACGGTTTATTAACATAGAAAGACTATAAAGAAAGAAAGACTATATCCCGTGTGTCCACATATCACCCGTTGATGTTCAGAATCAGAAGGTTTTTTAATTCATGTAAACCATTATAGAGTTTATGAATGTCACTTCTGTGGAGAAGAGGGGCAAGAAACTCCCCTGTTGTTTTTCCATTAAACATATTGTACTATTTATGAGAACGGCTTCGGGTCAGTTTTCTCAGTGACCAAATCACTTAAACAATATTATAATCTTACTTTACTATAAGAAAGTGATGTAGATATACGTAGTTTATAATTTTGTCGCATTTTCACGGCGAAGTAAGGTTAAAATTACCCCAGACGGCTTTCTCAGGTGACAGGACAGGACTTGTTCAAAATATTAGTACATACATATATATTTGGCGAGTTTTATGATTATTATATTGATAAAATACTATTAATTAACGATTAAAAGAAGAGAGAAAGAATAGAAATAAACGTAATAAGCTGCATTTTGGTAATGGAGTTATTTTTATAAAAAATATGTGTACCTCATCATTTTTTGGAATGGAATGTTGATCAGTTGTTTTAAATAAAACTAAAAATAATTCCTTTGTTTTGTAATTATTTTTCAAGTAACATAAAACAGGTAAAACAATGATTAACATAGTAATAACTTTCATATTGATAAAATAAATAAGTTTAACAAAAAAAAATATAATTTTCAATGGAGTCATATAAAAAAAACTCTGAACAATCACGCCTCCAGTTTTCCTCTCCTGAAAAGAAAAACGTAAATATATTCCAAGAGTAGTATTCCACCCGTCCGAGAATCTTTTTAAACCTATCTATCAATATCACCACGCCAGATTCCTTGCGGGGTAGGCAGAGAGTGCAGAGTTCCAACAGGCTTTTTTCTTACGAAAAGGCTTCCTCTACTCTCATAGTTCGTCTCATACACGCTCCCCGGTTAAGAAGACTCTTGACTTGTCCTTCAGATTAGATTCGGTCTATTTGGTCTACTTTTTAAATGATATTATTATATCATTTAAAAATTTTCTATATGTGCAATATATAATATGTATGTATAACTGAGCGAGTCTTATCTGAAGGGCAAGTCTAGAGTCGCCGTAACCGGCAAGCGTGTATGAGATGAACTATGCGAGTGAAGGAAGCCAGAGAGGTATGTAAGGAAAGAACCTGTTGGAAATCTGTACTCTCTGCCTACCTCGCAAAGGATCTGGCGTGATGATATAGATAGATAGTATGTGCATTGGACAAAATCAACTTAAAACTATTGCTTATCATCGACGTTGCTTACTCGTAGCGCTGTGCGACCGCAGTGTTCTTAGCGATCATCAAGGGCAGCGTTCGACTCGGTTAGTCTGAGATGGGTTAGGAAGGCACGATAAGCCGTTAGTCTGCCAAAAGCCTGCAAAAGTCTGCAAAAAGCCACGTTGGAACTCTGAAGGTTTTGCCACAAAGCCGACGCAGCGCGACGGTGGCGCGGCTTGGGGGTAATGTACTGAAATGTACGGGAGATGCCACACAGCCCAGCCCCGCTCGGCGCGACAGCAAACGTCACGACTGAACAGAGCCAAGCGCTTCCGTCGCGCTTCGCCGGCTATTTAATTAAACCTTTATAAGCGGCCTGATATGTTTCAACAGCAGGTGGCCAAAAAGCCAGCCTCCACCTATCCGCACTGAGCCCGCGTAGTGGCATATGACCTATTTATATGACCTATTCTCTTTCACCTCGATTTGTTAGAGTCCTTTACCCAGCAGTGGGACAGTAATAGGCTGATATTATTACATCGACATCATTAACCGAAGACGTCCATTCCAGAATATAGGTATTACCCAAATATAACCACAGTGATCGGTATTGAGCTGATTATTATAAAACAGATTGTACCGCTACACTGCTGGGCGAAGGCCTTATCTCACAAATAAAGGTGAGAGAACAGGTCATACTTTACCATTGTGTGGAGTGGTGGAGGCAAGTTTGTGATCACTTGCTATTGAAAAATGCCACAAACGGTTAAATCGAGCCGAATGCTTGCCTTACCTTGGTGGCTGCTAAGAACACAGTCTCCAGTGCTACTAACCTCAGTAGAGACGATGTATCTTTCATTTACAAGTAGAGTAGGCATGTCGATTTAAAATCTATTAATCAAAAAATAAATTCTTTTGAGTCAAATAATTGATTTTTAGATCAGTCTGAAGCACTGAATCGATTCCTTGAATCGATCCAAAAAAATCGATTGTCTATTTGACAACCTCTAAATTTAACACATCCAAAAATGGTACCAACAGACAGGTAAATCGACTTCGAATCGATTAATCGAGAATCGATCATTCAATGCCCGATTTCATCGAGAATCGATTGTAGTGCGTTCAATTTGAATCGACCCAAACATCGATTTTTTTTAGAATGAATCGATATGCCTAAAGCAGAGCTTTAGTGAGGACACGAGGCTATATAAGCTCCCGTTTCCTTCCTAGAGGAAGTGCAGGGCGTGCCCTTGTGCCCCTTTATTTACAGTGCCTGCAGTTTTTACGGAAAGTGGAAGAAAAGCTATTATGAATAAATATAAATGTCCATTCATACATCCATTTTCAAATACAACCTGTAAAGGACAGAGGCACAAATCTTGAAATTAGTCATAATACTTGAAATAACAAATAACCGTTGCTGTGGAGACACATACTGGATATATAAAAATAAAAGAAATCGACGAGAAAGTTACTGCCTATGGTGTAAAAATATATTATATGAAACCATTTTTTTTTCTAATTTCCGACGAGTGTCGTCATCATAGTATTGATGGGTGCGCTGATCTACGGACCTCTCTTTAGACCATGTATACTGTCCGGTCAGTTCGATTGAGTAGGCGGACCACGGATCTTTTAAAGAAATTTTCTAAGCACATGATGCCTACTATACAAAGGCATTTATTTTAGACTCAAAATTGGCGATATTGTATTGTTCTTCAGCTTGTAGATCGTAAAATACATCATTAATAGTCAATGTTAGGTAGGTACATAGGTACATGTATCTCTGTGGTATGACTTTAGTCAGGGACGTGGAGTTTGTGAGATCAGTCTGCCTATCTATATATGGTCTGTACCATGAAGCAATAGCCTATACATTAACATCCGTATCTGTACACATTTAAATATACTCTCTATTGCCTTGAGACCGTTATAAAATCACTAGATTATTCAAACCGCAATCAATCGCCTATGAAGATCTCCGAATTGCAGGAAAGATGAGATACAACAACAAAGGGCCGTCACCTCTACCCGTTCTTTCCGTCCGTGCGTGAGCGTTTGGCGAGAACATGGCTAGAGGTTGACTGTGTGGCTCAATTTCTCACCGGACACGGCAACTTTTAAGAGTAAATTATTCTCTTTTAAACTGGTACCGTCACCGCAATGCCAGTGTTCCACGTCTAACTGCGAGTATGAATAATCAGCACACCACGTTATTTGGGAGCGCAGTCTCTGGCACAACGAGCGTACCATTATGTCAAAAAATCTACGAAATACGTCTGGGGTAATCTACTACACGGGTATTTTAGAAACTCGGGATGATTTCCGTGCGTCCAAGCGTTTTTGCCATACCTATTACTGGAATCAACCGACCAAACAAAATATGTATTAAATAAATACTTGCGTAAATAAATACTTGCGTAATATAGGCGTGACTTGCGTAAAAGTAACTAATTAGACATATTTAAAGTTGCGGGCGTTAGTCTTTATAAACATTTGGCTACTTTCTTAGAGATATGGTCGGGAAGATAATGTACAGTACGGGCTCGTTCACATCATACCACCACCCAAGGTTAATAAAAAACAAAATATATACAGACAGGTATTTATTAAATTACATAATACATTCCCAGTCTAATCTAAGTATCGATGTGAATCGATATTCTAAATGCTTGGTATACACAGCCGAAGAGAAATTAGTTTAAAATATTTTATACTTATAACTTAAAATACAAAACCCATAGGACCATTGTTTAAATTAAATAGGAACTCAGGTACATATTAAAAACTCTTATAAGTCATATAGATTGTGTAACAACAATAATCGTTCTCAATATATTGTACCTAAGTAATTGCTTTGTGTAGCTGCTTAAATTTTCTCAAAATCATATATTCTATAATTTCATTGAGACTTGGCTTGACTTGGATACCTAGAAATAAGTGGTCACATTTGTAGACCATTTTCTTACATGGAATAATTACGCACTTCTACATTCTATGCCATGCTTTGAGTATACAACATTGAATGTTATTTGTATAACAGCAAAGTCTATAATCGTAAAATCAATATTCAATTAGTTGTAGATTTACTTAGATTGCTATAGCTCGTAATTATTTCTGCTTTACTATAGTTCTGTGATTGGCTATCAAACTTTTAGACTGATTGCTGATTGGTTAGCTCCAAAATGAAGGTTTTTTATTGGTCAACTTTTCCTGACTTATCGAGTCTAAGGCTAAATAAGTTTTAGTATAAAGGTAACTTCTGTAATCACAATTTGAAAGAAACTATTCAGGTTATTGACTAAGTATGATTTCTTTAGTATTAATCTTTGGCTTTAAAATGCGGTATTTTAAAAGCGTGAAGTATGGAAAGCGACGGAAGAGATAAAAGCAAAAACGGTTATACAGAGAGTGACAGAAAAGTATTTTTTACAAAGAGTAGGATCTGTGCTAAAACTTGAACAACTTTTCTTTAGAAACAATATCAAGATACTTAAAATATTCGCTGCGGAAGGGTATGGAACCGTTATTGAGCGCGGCCAAGTGATAATCTTTAAATCCTTTCTTTTGGATACAGACACCGCACACAGGATCAGACACCGAACTCGCCGGCGAGGTCGAAGAATCCCTTGCCCGCCGGCCGGTGCAGATCACCACGGCGAGACACCTAGTATATGCCCTCTCCCATAGCGACTACCTAAGCTGAGGCCGTTCCACCTTAAGGCGTCCTTCAGCTAGTTGCCCTTTTGGCTCGAGCGTAGTGGTTACACGCTTGCCCTCTTGTGAGGTGAAGCTGTAAAGGCCCGGCGACCAACAACGATTGAGTAACAACCCTCTATAATTGGCCCGCCACAGCTTGAAAGAAGCATCCTTTAGTGTCCGTTTAGAGTACTAAACGCAGGGTAGGCAGGAAGTATCCTGCCTACCCCTCAAGAGATCTGAAGTAATGATAGTCTTGTCAGACACTATCTTGTCCTAACAAATCGTGGAGCTTGGTAGGAGTTATGCTTTTAACACATATCAGTACAGTGTTAATTAACTAAATTGGAATATAAAAAAAAATTGGAGCCTGAAAATGTTTTTTTTTAGAAAAAAGTTGTTCAGTTTCTCATACAGAATCACCTGTTAAATTATACTAGACACCTTTATCTTTATAATTAAAATGGCACATCGTGATGAAAAGGACATGGAAAATATATTCAGTACTTTTAGAGTTCGCACCTGCTTAAATAAGAGTTTGACTTTATAGCATATACCTCACTAGTGCGCTTCCTTCCACCCACTCAGCCCTGTCGCCACTCACGCGCACACGCGCCCGCGCTTGTTACCCAATAAGTAACCTGAGTTTTCGTTAGACCACAGCACGGGAAGGTACTCGCGCCGCGCATTATTTTGTAATCAATTTAGTTTTAACGGCGATAGCTTTAGCTAAAGATGTTTAATTTTCTGCGAAACATTGTTTGATTAGCACGTGAAATAATTTTAATAAATTTATTTAAAAAAAATATGTTACAAGGTACAGATCAGACAAAAATATCCACACTATGTGACGTGTGTCTTACAGTACAATCACGGAATAAGGAAACAATAATAATAAAATATATATAGTTAGTCACTAACTTTGGAATTGGAAAACAAAAAATTTGAATATATTATACATATCACAGGCAAATTTTGTTCAGTTATAAAAGGTTTGGGACCAGATTAATAATAACGAAGTTATCCCATATAAGCTATAGTACTTAGGTTCAGAACAAATCAAAAACATATGACAGATAGATACCACGTTAAAAGATACCAAAATTATATCCATCCCTTTCCATCACGTTATGCCACAATGAAACCGAGTGGTTAAAAGAGAAAGAATTACTGTTTTTTGTACTTTATCAAGACTTTTCTACGGCTGTTCTCCATGGTCCTGGTCACCAACCAGACAGCGAAGGTCTCTGAAATGCCCTGGATAAAGAAGATGATGTTGGTGAAGATGCTATGAGGAAGGTATCCAGTTGTTCTAGACGTGATTCCGACGAGGGCGATCGCGGATTTGACGAAATCTTTAGCGGTGGGTGCGAAGAAAGTGTTTCGGCGGATTCCTGACATGTTTGAGCATACGAATCCGGGCATAACGCATTGGACAAAGATGCCTTTCTTTGAGTATTCCATATCGAGGCCCTCGGAGAACTTGTCGACGTAAGCCTGTGGACAGATTGTGATATTATAGCAGTGCTAATTACCGTAAGAGATCCGAGGAAATAGATTGGGATTTTTTATTAATATAACCACTTTTTTTTTTTTGTTTGTCTGGCATGCATTTTGAAATCGATTTTAAACTAACTTCCTGATGTGTGACTTGAAACTTTAAGCATACTTAAAACTGCAAGGCAGTATTTTATTACATATAAAGCTAAACAGGGAGCAGTGATAGCATTGTGGTCAGACCTTTAGACTGCAAAGTCAGAGGTCTTAGGTTTAAACCTAGGCACGTACCTCTGTCTTCTCGAAAGCATGTGCGTAATAAAAATTTACTATCTCTTGCTTTAACGGTGAAGGAAAACATCGCGAGGAAACCTGCATGCCTAAGAGTTGCTCGAAGGTATGTGAAGTTCGCCAACCCGCACTGGGCCAGCGTGGTGGACTATGGCCTAAACCCTTTCAGGTCTATGGCCCAAGGGTGGGACAGTTTCTTAGCTAATATTATTATTTATATTAATAATGTTAGTTTAAAAATGAGGTAAGTACATTAAAAGGTTTTATTTATCATAGAAAAAAATATATAAATTGTGTCCCCCTGTAATAGGATTTTTTAACAGCCTATGTACAAAAACATACCTTAGAGGCAGCGTACACAGCTAGAAGTGGACTGGGTATCATTGACGAAGCAGAGCCAATGTTGACGACAACACCTTTCCCTCTCTTGACCATCTCTGGCAAGACAAGTTTAGTCATGCGAGTCACCGAGACAATGTTGGCTTTGATGAGCGTCGAGATGGTCTTGTCCCTGAGGGCAAGGGATTTATGGAACATATTATTATACATCTGTGTAAATAAATAACTAATTGAAAACAGTTTTTTTTATTGTTTTATAAAATTGTAGCACTGATATAGCAGTGATAGCCTAGAGGCTAGTCCGTTGGACTGCAAAGTCAAGGGTCTCGGGTTCAAACATGTCTTTTTGAAAGCATGTGCGTATTTAAAAATAATTATCACTTGCTTTAACGGTGAAGGAAAACATCGTGAGGAAACCTGCATGCCTAAGAGTTTCTCGAAGGTGTGTGAAGTTCGCCAACCCGCACTGGGCCAGCGTGGTGGACTATAGCCTAAGCTCTCTCAGTTTGAGAGAAGGCCCGTGCCCAACAGTGAAACAGTTTCTTAACAGGACTAAACTTATTATAAAATAAAAGTATATGTAAAAAATAGTAGCATAAAAGTGATATAAAACACCTGATCAAGTACAAAGATATAACAAGTAAACGCACCCGCATCCGTGGGTAACGGCTAATACATAATATATTTTTATGTATACTAGGTGTGTCATATTTAACGCAAGACCTCAACACCTCAACACCCCAATTAGATTATTGCTTTACGAATTCAATACGATACCCAAATTAAACATAAAATTTAATAATTATTATTTATTTATTTTTTTTTAAACGTAGCCCCACACTAGGATTTATTCCTGTGTCGTGGGTGCGTTTACAAACATGAAAATTCACATACACAAATACCCAGACCGGAACAAATAACTGTGGATCACACAAAGATTTGTCCCGTGCGGGAATCGAACCCGCGACTATTAGACGCAGTGGGCGGAGCGGCTTAAGCTCTTAACCACTGCGCTAAATCGTCCGCCGTATTATCTTTTGTATGCTCATTGAGGCTTTGAATTAATATAAAAAAAAATCCGTGTTAAACAGTGGCGTGTTTTTACCGATTACCAAGGTTCAGCAGCTGTCGACTCGGTTGGCCCGAGATGGGTGACAGTTTGTGGCAACTTCATATTGGAGCGTCTCCGTGCTTTGGAAGGCACGTTAAGCCGTTGGTCCCGGCTATGTGGTAGTCGTTAAGCCGAGTTGGAAGCATTAAAGGCGGCTTGATAAGTTCCAACAGCAGGTGGCCACAAACCTGCCTCCACCAATCCGCACTGGGTCCGCGTGGTGGAGTATGACCTAATCTCTCTCACCTCGATTAGTGAGAGAAGGCCTTTGTTGAGCAGTGGGAAATATAGGCTGATATTATTATAGGGCATATTGTACCTTACTCCTATCACTTAAAGTTGTATTTGCAAAAAGCGTTAGCCTGTTCATTGTTTAATACCGTCCACTTTTACCTGCCTTATGGTGGTGTCATTTTTCGTGCGGGCGTGTGTGTAGATTGATTAAATATAGCTAGCCACTGTCCGGTCATCATCGTGTTACAGTAGATCAGAGATGAGCAAAATGTAATCAGGTTAATGATTAACCACCCCCGCTTGGGGAATATAGGCGTGATGGTGAATTAATGATTAACGATTACAATTACGTTTTGTTATCTTCAACGTTTACCATTACACTTTTAATATTCATCATCATCATCATCAGCCTATAGCAGTCCACTGGGTACGATCCTCGGCTACTCGCATCCAGTTTCTGCCAGCCGCCCTACGAAGGTCATCGCTCCACCTAGCCTGAGGGCGTCCTGCATTACGTTTGCCAGTCCGTGGTCTCCACTCAAGAACTCGTTTGTCCCAGCGGTTATCGGTTCTTCGGCTAATGTGACCGGCCCATTTTAATATTGAATCATGATTGAATATTACAAAATGCAATTGTAATTTATTAATTACAATTGCATTTTGTAATATTCAATCATGATTAGTAGATCAGAGATGGTCAAAATGTAATCATATTTGATTACATTTTGACCATCTCTGATCGACTGTAACACGATGATGACCGGACAGTGGCTACCTATATTTAATTGATGGCTATAAACCTGCCTTTACCAATCTGCATTGTGTCCATCTAGATTCTTCGGACAACTGGTGAATAATGCGCGTAGTGACCACAAGGTCCTGAGTTGAAATCCTAGGTAGAAGAAAGTGTAATATTTTAATAGAAAAATTACCAGCATTAGTACTCCTCCATCTATTATTAAATTGAGACCTCGCATAGTCGGCGGAAAATGGATGTATATTGTACACCCCTACCACCGCCGTTTGGCAATATAAGCGCGACGGTATTACTATTTTTTATTTATACTAAAATACGCTCTACTTATAACTCGTTCAGTTCAAAAATCTTAAAGAAATATGCAAGTAATCCATATTTCTATTAAAATAAATGTCTCCAGCCTCCCGCGTATTAAAGTAACATTCTAATATCAAGGATTTATTAATATTTCGAATGCGAACAACGTTTTTTCGGTCTGATTGTATAAAAGCACACTTGAATAATTTATGGAGACGATGTTGCTTAGGGCGGCGTCCAGACCAAGCGACGTTTTGTCAAGATTTTAAATCTGGAAATAACAAGACACGCTAAATCGCTGACCGAAAGCGATAGCAAATATCTTAATACAAAATAGAAAGACAGGAAAGACAAATCCTGTGCGTAACACAACATAATTGAGTCTCATTTGTTGACAAGTATCGAGCGAGTCATTTGATATTAGAACCTTATTAGCACGTATTTTGAGTCTATTGTTGGTTGATACAAAGTAGAAATGAGTGGTGTGTGTGTGTGAATGATGTACGCTGTTAGCCGCGGGGCCTTTACAGCTTCACCGGATTTAAAGGCGAGCGTGCAACCACTACGCTCTAGCCAGCCAGAAGGGCAAGAGGCGACATACTCGAGGCGCCCTCGGTTGGGACAGTCGCTGTAGGGGGACGGGTGCACTACTATGTGCACCGGTCAACCGCCGGCTATGGGAGGGGATCTACTACTACGTCGTCGTCGTCGCCCGTATTCTGAGCGGAAAGAAGGGATGACAAAGCATCGGGGGGGTCGGTGAGAACATGTCGCGGCCGGCGGTGGCGGCAGGGGTCGGGGGGGAGATCGTAGTCGGCGGTGGCTACGATTAACGGATTCGCATAGGTAGATGCGTACGCGAAGTGACGTGTAAATGAGTGGTATCGACCTTATCTTGTTAAGGCCTATGACTAATATTATTAAACGAAAATATAGTACAGTTAATTAGAGCAGCTAAACTAACAACCCTGCTAAATTGTTAACTGTATACTCATCTAGTACTTTTTACTTTAATGGCGGCAGAATTATGACTATTTACTTTTGGAACAAATCAAGCTTGGCTTAAGGACTACCAACATTAGTGGTAACCTTTACTAACAGCTTAATCTGCCTTTCAAAGCCAGGACACGTTAGGAAATAAATGCCACAAGCGGTCAGACATCTCAGAGTGAGTATAATACCACTGCTTAACCTTGGTAATCGGTAAGGACCCAGTTTCACACCGCTATGAGCGCTCGTTAGGAAGGCAACTCATTTAAAAAAATATATATATACATAGTAGGTATAGAGGAAAGAATGACAAAACAGATATACAATGTGAAAGTGGAAGGATGCAGGTACCGGGGAAGACCTAGACTATTTTACCACGACCAAATAAACCGAGTCTTATCTGATGGAAAAGTCAAGAGTCTCCGTAACCGGCGAGCGTGTATGAGACGAAATAAGAGAGTCGAGGAAGCCAGAGAGGTATGTAAGGAAAGAACCTGTTGGAACTCTGTACTCTCTGCCTACCCCGCAAGGGATCTGGCGTAAGGTTATAGATAGGTATTTTATAAGTCATGCGACTTTATTAATATTGAATCAAAGCTAAGATGAATTGATAACAAAGATATTACTAATCCTAAACTAATCCACATTGAAAAACGTGCCAAAAAATCGGCCCATCTACAAACTGCCTTAGCTAATATTGGTTTCAAAAATTATTATGCCTTGAAAATATCAAGTTATTATATTCTCAGAACAAGCTGGTTGAAAGATTGAATGGTAAATCTTTTTATTGCATACCGTACAGGGCGATTGGAGAGACAGACAATCCAAAGACGACTGTAGGTCAATCGGAATATAATTGAAATTCGGTCACGTTAAAGTTTACTAGTTTTAGGAACATCGATATTCCATTTATTTGGGAATATCTTGAAGTTTCTATGGGATATTTAGAATAAATGAGGTTACCATGATTTCTTTTGTCGTCTGATTTGTTTTTGACCTTAATCCTGCCCATCGTTATGCCCATTATTAGGTTCATTCATGTAGACCATTATAGTTTTTATGAATCGTCAGAAAAGTCATAAAGACAAGCACTACTTCGGAATGTCATTTCTGTGGAGAAAAACAGCAAGTAATTCTAAAATTACTTGTTTAAAATAGTATATTTATAATTTTTTTTATCTTCATTTACAGCAAGTATTGAAAGTCTAGTGGTTAAACCATTGGACTACAAAGCTAGAGGTCTCGAGTTTAAACCCAGGCATGCACCTCAGTCTTTAGAAAGCATCGTTTTAAAAATTTAATACCGCTTGCTTTAACGGTGAAGGAAAACATCGTGAGGAAACCTGCATGCCTGAGAGTTTCTCGAAGGTGTGTGAAGTTCGCCAACCCGCACTGGGCGAGCGTGGTGGACTATGACCTAAAACCTCTCAGCTTGAGAAGAGTCCCGTGCCGTGGGACAGTTTCTTAACAGGGCTATTATTATTTTTACATTTACAACAGATGATATATGCTACGTATCCGATATAACTATTTAAGTTTTCGCTCTTGATGGTTTGCAACGCTATTCGGATCATATCAATAATATGTTGGAAAACTTTATTATTGTTGACTTTTTATGTACCCTCTGACTCATCATCATCATCATCAAAAATCGCCACGACGGCGACTGTACTGTATGTAGCCATTAAGTGTACGATATACATATGTACATCTTTATATTGTTAGCTATAACTTATTATATTAAGAGCTTTGTAAGATGCGCATTGATATTTGGACCAGTATGTAATAAAGACGAGTTAATACCAGACAGTGTTTATATCACTTTACAAGTGCTTACATGGCGACCCTGCCAGGATTGTACGTATCCAGCTTTTATCCACGGTTTATTGAATTATCTTGGGAATCCACGTCCTGGACATTAAATTTGGAAAAATAAAATCTCAAAAATAACAGAGAAGATGCATCGAAAAACTTACAGTCGAAGTCCGATAAACCTTGGCAATTTTTAAATTCCATGAATTCCAAACAAACTCGAATGCAGAAGCTACCCCGATAAACGGGGATGCATCACGAATGATCCTAGCTCAATAAAGCACAAATAGTTCGTATAATATTTCAATTCTACGGTATTTCATATGGAGGCTCCTGCACACCTGGTGCTATTGAAAATGGCTTTCAAACGCTAGGTGTGGTTTGCTGCGTTCAATTTCACAAGTGCTTGGTAGTTTTCTGTAGGGCTGCAAGATTCTCGTCTTTAAAGGACACCACTGGATTAGTTTCTTCTTATTTTAAAGTTATTAAGAGTTATACTCTTACCGATGTAGTGAGTGTATGCAACCTTTTCCATTCATCTCTTTTCAAATGATTCCTTTCTTTTAAATATATTCCACTGCAGGGCAAAGGCCTGCCCCAACGATCGCCACAACGACCGCGACCTTCACCAGGTCATCGCGCCACCTTGTGGAGGGCCTGCCCACTCCACGTCTTCCGGTACGAGGTCGCCACTCGAGAACCTTTCTGCCCCAACGGCCGTCAGTTCTACGAGCGATGTGCCGCGCTCACTGCCACTTAAGTTTGGCAATTTTGAGGGCTATATCGGTGACTTTAGTTCTCCTGCTAATCTCATTTCTGGCATTACTCCACTTAAACCGCTAACTACACTTAATATACCACTTATTGCTACTTTACTGGCTTATTCGTTGATTAATTATAAATTGGATACACGCAAGAAATGCAGCTGGGAAACCAAGACCTGACTAAAAAAGTCGTTTTCTCCAATTTGCCCTTAACCTAACCTTCAATTTCCTCGCAGTTTTAAAAACCAATCGATAGAAATATATCAATCGAAATAGGCAGCTAAGCATGGACTGATTGACTCCAGCATAACGCTATCGAGTTGATATACCATCCTTTTTTACACTTTGCTAAATAAAGATGAACGTGACAATATGCTTTCTCAACAACTACTATAACGTCTAATCGTTCATGCTTAGGCCTCATGCTTTTTACCAGCTTTTATTTAACTTGCAATGTTCGTTTGTTTGGATCAAATCTTGGGAGCTGAATCAGAAATACTTCTTGTTATTCTTGCTATGGAGTTCAAATTTGGATGTCGGTTCGGTTCCGATAACAATGCATATTTTTGATAAGCATGTCTTGATTTTACACCCAATATTGCCTCCAGACGTAGGAACGTAGGAATTCTTCAATGATCAACGGCACAAATGCGATAATTTGTAAACACATTAAATATGATTGCCGCTTTAAAATGTACCATTGCCTGCATAAAGGCTTTTTCTTAAAAATATTTTTACTATTAATTTATATTCCATATCTGTCTAATGGTAAAGTTGTTTATAAGAATTAGCTGCTTTTATCGTAGTAGTATCGGTGTAAAGATGACAAAGGGTATACTTCGTTGGTTCGGGCATATAGAAAGAATGTCAGAAGAAAGTAGAAGGATGTAGGGAAGAATATCTTACCCAAATAGAGTCTTATCTGAACGACAAGTCAAGAGTCTCCGTAACCGGCGAGCGTGTAAGAGACGAACTATAAGAGTGGAGGAAGCCAGAGAGGTATGTAAGAAAAGAACCTGTTGGAACTCTGTACTTTCTGCCTACCCCACAAGGGTTCTGGCGTAATGATATAGATAGATAGATAGCTGCTTTTTCCCTTCTAAATTTTGCTTCACTTTTCTATTACCTAAACTCTGCTTAATCTACAGTTACACTTTAAAGTTTCCGTGATAGCACTTTGGATTCTTTATCAACCCTATTTGTGCAATATTAGCCGAACAAGTCAAGCACACAGCAAGTATTGAAAAATGATTGCTTTCCGTTCGACGGCGGAGTTTTGAGAAAGCATGTGGTAACGACAATAACGTTCCAGAAACGTATATATTCGAAGTTGTTGGCGTTTTACAAGTATTGTTGAAAGGGTGTTAAGCTGGTCACTTTGGAAGCACAAGGCTTGGTAACATGAACGAAATAGAATATTGTTCCTTGTGACTGTTGGTACCTACCCGAAAAAATAAGATACTATTATCAAACTCAAATAGTTTATTTTGTATAAGCCCTGCGCGTGCGCTTACAAATAGTCAATTTCCTTTTTTTAATCTAATTAAACTACTAATCTGCCACCGGATCGGAACGCAGCCTCCATTGAAAAGATTCGGCGAATAAACTTAGCGGGATGTTCTTTTTTATTTACTTCTCTATTTATATAGAGAAATAAATAAAAATAAATAAATCTTTCACGATCTAGCTCCAGTATGGTAAGGTATTACACCTTACGATCGAGATATAAATCTAATGAAGTTATCTGTAAAGAGTGTGCTTGTGGAGACAGCTCTCTCTACATTCCTTTTAATTTTTACTTCTTTTAAATCTTTTAAAACAATCATTAGTCTTATATCTGAGTCGTAACGTAACACACTGGAGCTAGATCGTATCGTAAATTTGTATAACTATACAAAAATGGATGAAAAAAAGTTAATAAAGATTTAGATAAGATGGCCGCTTTGTTTCTTGTCGGATCTTCTCAGTGGAAGCCGCGTTCCGATCAGGTGGTAGATTAGTAAGTTAAAACAAATATATAGGTACTTTACAATTTGTAAGTGCCCTCGCAAGATTTATACAAAATAATGATATTTGTTTAAACAGACGACATCCGGAGAAATGATGAGAAAGAAAGTAGAAGATGGGCAATTTTTTTAATTCTTATCGTTTTTACTATACAAATAGTAATATTAAGATACTAGAAGACGAAAGATGAGAAAGTGGAAGGATGTAGGTACCGGGAATAGACTATCTTACCATGACCAAATAAACCGAGTTTTATCTGAAGAACAAAGAGCCTCCGTAACCGGCGACCGTGTATGAGACAAACTATGAGAGTCGAAGCCAGAGGTATGTAAGGAAGAACGTGTTGGAACTCTGTACTCTCTGCTTACCCTGCAAGGGATCTGACGGATAGAAGACGTATAGCCGCGTGAATTTGTCGCCAGGCGTGTGAGAAAATTATCAAAAAATGCTTCAGGACTGCGCGGACCAACGTATGTGATAAGGCTAAAGTTAGTATGAAAGTCTTCCGAAACTTGTAACTTTATATATAACTGCAATAATCATGTAGTAAAATTCATCGGTAAAGTAGTCTAGGTATTCCCCGGTACCTAAATCCCTCCACTTTCGCATTGTATCTCTGTTTTGTCATTCTTTCTTTCGAAATTCTTTCTATACGCCCGAACCAACGGAGCATACCCTTTCTCATTTTTACACCGATTCTGTCTTTCATACCTACACGCTTTCTTACTACGCTGTTACAAATACGGTCGGTCAGCTTGACTCCGCACATCGTCCGCAGAGCTCGAAATTCGATCGTATTTATCCTGCTTTCATTCACCTTCTTACATACCATGTCTCATCTGAAGGGCACATCAAGAGTCACCGTAACCGGCGAGCGTGTATGAGACGAACTATGAGAGTGGAGGAAGCCAGAGAGGTATGTATGACACGAACCTGTTGGAACTCTACTCTCTGTGTACCCCGCAAGGGATCTGACGTAATGATACACATACAATTCATCGAAAATTATTTCTACAGCAATAATGGAAGTGTGCTTGAGTCTGTGTCTTTATGTTTCAAACTGCATGTATGACAAAGCACTGACAGTAGTATCGGACAAATTCGTTCTCTATTTCACTTCTAGTGTTCTATTATAAAGATTTATGCTTAAAAATACATCGTCAAGCCTATATTCCCAAGCGGTGGCAGAGGTGTACTGAGTACACCTACTTTTTGCTGACGATGTTAGGCCCCATGTAATATGAGGCGAGCTTATCGACATACGCTAGGCACAATTACAGACGCCGGACTCATACTGGGATTTTTTTTCGTTAGAAAAACTACATTTGTCTGACCTATGATACTCGTATTAACCCAGGACCTCGTGATCACAAAGCGATGCGCTTTGCCACTAGACCAATGAGGCAGTCGTTCTGTTTTTTTTTATATTAGCAAATTCTCTTACCATTCCGGAAGGTTCAGATAGTACTCGGGGTACTGGTATGAGACACCAACGTTGTTGACTATAGTTCCAATCTCTAGGCCAGATATCTCATTCTCAATCTTCGTGTAAATTTCTTCTCCCTCAGTGAAATCCGCTTGGATCACTTTTGTTGATACTTTGAAGTCGTTTTCTGAGAAAAAATAAGTGATATAATTTTTTTTAAGAAAGCGCCACTTTGTTACTGATTCCTCTGTCGTGGGTGCGGTAAGAAACATGAAATTCATATACACAAATTATTATCATCATTATCATCATCAGCCTATACTATACCAGCAGTCCACTGCTGGACATAGGCCTCTCAAAGTGCACGCCCCTGGGTACGATCCTCGGCTACTCGCATCCAGTTTCTGCCAGCCGCCCTGCAAAGGTCATCGCTCCACCTAGCCTGAGGGCGTCCTACACTTCGTTTGCCAGTCCGTGGTCTCCACTCAAAAACTTGTTTGTCGCAGCGGTCATCGGTTGTTCGGCTAATGTGAGCGGCCCATTGCCACTTCAGCTTACTAATCCAGTGGGCTATGTCGATAACTTTGGTTCTTTGTCGAATGACTTCGTTCCGGATTCTATCCTTAAAAGAAACTCCGAACATAGCCCTTTCCATAGCTAGCTTAGTGACTTTAAATGTATGGACCAGTCCAACCGTGAATGTCCACGTTTCGGCTCCGAAAGTCATAACGGGCACGATGCACTGATTAAAGACTTTTATATTTAGGCTTTGTGGAATAGGCGATATAAATACACGACATGATTTCCCAAATGCCACCCAGCCCAGCACTATTCTTCTGTTGACCTCTTTCTCGAAGTTGTTTTTCTCCAACTGCAGAGTTTGCAGTCATACACAAACACTCGGAACGAAATAATTTTATAGCTTTGTTTTATTTTCGCGGCAGATTAAAATTATAATAATACTGCTGCAGGTGGTAACAGTCTGTATACGGTTTCGAGGTTTTACCTATCTCCTGGGCTGTGGTCTTCAATTTGTCCATAGAGCGGCTGACTAGGACAATATCACAGCCACGGGCCGCAAGCTGAAACAATAGAGAAAGAAGTCATTTAATAATCCAATTAATATTATAGTTGTGTTTGTGAGAACTGCCTCGTTGGTCTAGTGGCAAAGCGCATCGCTTTGTGATCACGAGGTCCAAATCCTAGGTCGGACAAATAAAGTTTTTCTAAAGAAAACTTCCCAGTATGAGTCCGGAGTCTGGGATTGTGCCTGATATATTGCAATAGGCTCGCCCCCTATTACATGGAACCTGACATCGTTGGCGAAAAGTGGGTGTACTCAGTACACCTGTCACCCCCGCTTGGGGAATATAGGTGTAAGGGTTGTGAGAATGGATTAATGAAAGTTTGTACTCTTTCGAGCAAAAATTACTGAACGGATGTTGATAAAACATTACAATAATATAGCTTAGACGTATAACACTTAAAAAAACACCGTATGTATCTTTAAAAATTAAGTATAACACTTAATTTGAAAAGATACGTACGCAAGCAAAGTCGCGGGCGATCGTTACTTATTTCATAGTAGAGATATGTAGAGACGAACTATGAGTATGGCTATAGATTGCCCGCAGGAAGGATAAAAGCTTACTACAGCACTCCACCTCTTCTCGATTTGTGTGAGGTCTTTATCCGCGCAGCGGAAAGAGAAGTAGAATAGATAGCAAGTGGTACCAACTAATGTCCCATAACATGTTGTTTTCACAAGATTTTATTTAACTCTGTCTTTCCGGTTCAAATCTTGTAATCCATTTTTCAAACACTTGCAGTTATCCGATTGGGTTGAAATACGGCATACTTATACATAAGTTCGGTGACAATGCAGTAATATCGAACCATGGAACTGGTCTGATGGTGAAGTCGAAGAATGACCATAGGAACATGTAAAATATACAACGGTCACAGTCAAGGTGAGAGAGATCAAGTTATACACCTTCTCGCAGACCCAATGCGGATTTGTGGAAACAGGTTTGTGGCCACGTGCTATTGGAACTCATCAAGCCGCCCATTCCCAACTCGGCCTAGTTACCACGTGAAACGGTGTCCAGTACCAGGGCGTCATCCAAAACTTATCTCTCAAAAAGATCTCTGACTGACCGAGCCAAAAGATGAATAACCTTAGCCATAACTACGAACACCGCGGTATCACAGCGCTAACCCCTCGTTCACACTGGCGCTTTTTCAACGCTACGTGCTGAAGTGTTGTCTGAGTTTTTAAAAAAATGTACAGTTAGTCGTTTGTATTATTCCAGCCATATCGATTAGTAAAAATTACGGTTTAGGAACAAAGTGACAGCCAAAAACGCCCACTTTTGCGTTTCCTTTGCGTTGCGTTTTTGGCCTCCTCTAAAACCAAGAGAGTTTAGGCCATAGTCCACCACCACCATAATAATATTAGCCCTGTTAAAAAACTGTCCCACTGTTGGGCACGGGCCTCCTCTCAAACTGAGAGGGTTTAGGCCATAGTCCACCACGCTGGCCAAGTGCGGGTTGGCGAACTTCTCACACCTTCGAGAAACTTAGGCAAGCAGGTTTCCCACGATGTTTTCATTCAGTGCTAAAGCAGGTGACAGTCAATTTTTAATACGCACATGCTTTCGAAGAGGCAGAGGTGCGTGCCTGGGTTCGAAACCGGGACCTGAATGCGAAACCTCTGACTTTGCAGTACAACAATTTAACCACTAGGCTATCACTGCTCTATGGGTACGCTATCTTTTTATTATGGTAGTTTTTGCAAACTATAGCATTTCAACCAGGGTTGGAAAAAAGCAACAAAAAAAAAGATGTTTTATTTGTTAAACAATGTTTAATTTGTTATTATTCTATCCATCTACATCAACACGCCAGATCCCTTGCGGCGTAGGCAGAGAGTACAGAGTTCCAACAGGTTCTTTCCTTGCATATCTCTCTGGCTTCCTCCACTCTCTTATTATTATTATTTATGAAAAATAAGTCTTATATCTCATAATCAAAATATGCCACTTATAATTATTTATATTTAGAGGAAAGTGATAAGCCCACTATGAAAACACCTATTTCATCAAGTAGGATATACTGCTGGGTTCCATATTAATATTTTAATTAATAAATTATAAATTAAGAAACGTTCTTGATATCAAAGCAATGAGAAGGATAGTAAATAAATAAAATCATAAAAAATATTTTCTATATGTACGTAAACATGTTTTATTTGCAAATAAAGTGCTTGTTTAAAACATGTTTAAGACATTGTTTAAAATACAATTTAAAAACAGGTGAAAGCACAACATGTTTTAAACACGGTGATTAAAACAAAATGTGTTTTGTAACAAACCTGATTTTAACACGTTGGCTATGGTTAGATCGAACTGATTCGAAATAAGACCACACCCATTGTTGTGCTCTTATATTTCGGGCCGTTTTTCGGACTGACAACTTTGGTTTAGTACGAATAAGATGTCAATGTTTTCAGCGCTTGATTAATATGCGTTGAAAAATCACGAACGTATTACCATACGTTCGTGATTTTCCATACGTTAGTAGTAGACAGCTTTCCTTCGATAAAATTTCTGTATCTGGAACCTCTTAGCAATAATTCCTAGGATATAATATTCTATATGGCTTCGAAAGTTAGCGATTCAGTTATTCCTAGAAATATATGTCAAGACTTTACGCTCGGGATAAATTTTGCATAAGCCAGTAAGGGGCCAGACAGACGGTGTGGATATTTGATACTGTGGATCAATGGATATGGTTAGTTATTGGGTAGTCTGCAGTCAGGCCTTGTAAAGGAGTTTCTAAATTCTAACGTCTGTAGATGCCTAACTTTTTTTATCTTTCTAACGGGATTTTCAGGGAGAGAAGAATTACAAAAACATCTTAAAAAATCATCTATCTATATTATTACGTCAAATCCCTTGCAGGGTTAATCTAAAAAAATTATAATACCAAAAAGCCAACAACAGGTTTTCATAACTAAAAACAAAGTTTTTTTAGCAAAACACAACATAAATGTCTTGCTTAGTCGAGGAGTTCCTATTGCTTCCTTCCGACTCCCTCATCAGGACATCATCCAGGTCCAAAGTATTCGTCAAGACAAATCTAACAAGCCCAAACACGGCGGGGTTGTATTGAGTTGTTTGGTGCCTTTGGCTTCATCATCAGACCCTGAGTACCATCAGCTTGAATAGTACTTGGTCATTACCAATCCAACAAGCCTAAACACAATGGGGTTACGTTGTATAATTTAGATGTTACTATGGCCACCTTCTGACTCCATCATCAGACCAGCTTCATGGTACCATATTATCGCATTGTCACCAACTTTGCATACTTACGCCACATTTCAGCTCAATCAGATACCCGCAAAAGCTTGAAAAATTGATCACAAGGCCGGAAAGACAGACAGCCAGACAGATATTACGAACATTGCAAGTTAAATAAAAGCTTGTAAAAATAATTTTGCAACTCTCCGTCCAAGTGTACGTAAGTGTCCGTGTCTCTATCTTAATATTTAAGAATATTTTTAATTATGAGATAAAATAAGCAGTGATAGCCTAGTGGTTAAACCGTTGGACTGCAAAGTCAGAGGTCTCGGGTTTAAACCCAGACACGCACCTCTGTCTTTACGCAAGGATGTGTGTATTAAAAATAACTATCACTTGCTTTAACGGTTAAGGAAAACATCGTGAGGAAACCTGCATGCCTCAGAGTTTCTTGAAGGTGTGTGAAGTTCGCTAACCCGCACTGGGCCAGCGTGGCAGACTATGGCCTAAACCCTATCAGATTGTGAGTAGGCCCGTGCCCAACGATAGGACAGTTTCATAACAGGGCTGATATTATTTATTAATATTTTAATAAGATAAAATAAATCAAACAAGTTTTTTTAGTTAAACCAAACGGCTTACCTAAAAAAAAGTACAAGATCTTAAAGGAATATTTCGCTATTACAACACTAACATTTTCCAAAATGTCCCCCTCTCATTTAGTTTCTAATTCAGAACAGGGGTATTCTCATAATTTGAAAAGGTTATTTTCTAGGGGTAATTCTATTGGTCGCAAGGAGCGAATTACCATTATACCGGACACAATTTAAAAGAAAAAGTAGCTCCACACTAGGAATTACTCCTGTATTGTATGTGCGTTTACGGAGATACGAAATTCACATGCACACACACACCTAGAACGCAACAAATAGTTGTGGGTCACGAAAAGATATGTCCCGTACGGGAATCGAACCCGAGAATACTCAATCTAGTTGGCGGAGCGATTCACGCTCTAAACCACTGGATCAAGCCGTCCGTATTGCATTTTTTTCTATACAAAAAGTTAGATAGACATAGATAGTTAACGAAAGACCTTATGATTAGTATAGTATTTTTCACGAAACATAGGTACGGTGACGTTTCGTGTGAAATATTTAAAATATGGAATCCAGAAAATAAACAACAATATAAAGATAAACAAAATATGTATTTTAATTTGCATTTAAAACATATCCTATTCATAAATTTGCGTCATTACTAAAAAAACTTAAAATTTTATGTAACTCTATTTCTTAATTATGTAAATTGGAACGGTTTGCGTTTTAGGGATTGACACAATGAAATCGTTTTATACGATACATTGTTTTTAAAATTGTACAAAATTAATTATCACTTGCTTTAACGGTGAAGGAAAACATCGTGAGGAAACCTGTATGCCTAAGAGTTTCTCGAAGGGGTGTGAAGTTCGCCAACCCCAGGACGCCCAGAACTTATTAATAATTAATAAAATTATTATATGTATCCGTTTAAAACACATAGTATGCTCAAAGTCAAGAAATTATTAAAAAAGACGTAGATGTGCCATCTGTCTATTTCAACGTGTCATTAAAATAGACAGTTTTATAGATTTAAAAAAAAAATATTATAATTCGAATTAAGCTATTTGACAAATGATTTTTCTGACGAATCGCTTGATTCGTAAATAAAAAATCCTTGTGTGGTTTTATGAAACCACAAACAAGTAAAAGTGAAACATATTGGCCTTGGCTGCTCTGGCGAGCGCGTTGCATGTCGCGTGACGGTCGGGCATGTCGCGTGTCACGTGACATGCAACACGCAGACCAAAAAGTTTGTAACGATCTAATAAAAGTTTCACTTTAATAATTTTGTTTTTCTTTTTGTTCCTAAATTATTGGTATACAATCGATTTGTTCTCCATTACAAGTTATCTCGATACGATTTTTCATACGATTCTATTTTATTATTACCACATTTCTAGAAACGTCAAATCCCAAACGTCACCGTACGTACCCATGTCTCGTGAAAAAGACTATACCTACACTAAGCGCCCTTGCATAAACAAACCAAAAAAAAACAATTTAAAATTTCGTATTTTGAGTCAAGTTAAACGTTATTTATAGACGGCTCGCCTAACTTTTATTTATTATATAACAAGATGAGAACTCTTAACTGGGTGCGCGCCCGTACATAATTATATTAAAATTTATTCGTTCGTAGAGCTACACGCTTCACGCTCTGCAGTTAAAAAAAACACTTAAAATTTCCAAACTTAACCTCACTTATGTGGCAAATTTACACACTTTACTGAAGAATTATAGGCCCATCACACTGCTGAGCCATGTTTATAAGTTGTTTTCGAGAGTCATTACGAATCGTCTCGAACGCAGGTTTGATGACTTCCAGCCTCCTGAACAAGCCGGTTTCCGGAAAGGCTTTAGTACCATAGACCACATACATACGCTGCGGCAGATTATACAGAAGACCGAGGAGTATAATCGGCCACTATGCTTGGCGTTTGTGGACTATGAGAAAGCCTTCGATTCGATCGAGACTTGGGCGGTTCTTAGATCTCTCCAGCGATGCCGCATTGACTATCGGTACATCGAAGTGTTGAAGTGCTTGTATAATAACGCCACCATGTCAGTCCGAGTACAAGGGCAGTGCACGAAGGCAATCCCCATAAAAAGAGGAGTAAGACAGGGAGACGTCATTTCTCCGAAACTGTTTACGGCCACCTTAGAGGACGCCTTCAAGCTCTTGGAATGGCAAGGACTTGGCATCAACATCAATGGCGAATACATCACTCACCTTCGATTTGCCGACGACATTGTGGTCGTGGCGGAGTCGCTGGAAGATCTAGGAGGAATGCTCGGTGACCTCAACAGAGTATCTCAACAAGTGGCTCTTAAAATGAACATGGACAAAACGAAAATAATGTCTAACGTCCATGTCGTACCCACCGCACTCACCGTTGGGAACTCTACTCTTGAAGTTGTCGACGAATACATTTACCTGGGACAGGTAGTCCGGTTAGGTAGGTCCAACTTTGAGAGAGAGGTCAATCGACGAATCCAACTCGGCTGGGCAGCGTTCGGGAAACTGCGCAATATCTTCTCATCCAAAATACCTCAGTGCCTTAAGACTAAAGTTTTCAGTCAATGTGTGTTACCAGTGATGATATATGGATCAGAGACGTGGTCTCTTACAATAGGTCTCATAAAAAAGCTCAGAGTTGCTCAGCGAGCTATGAAGAGAGCTATGCTCGGCGTTTCTCTACGCGATCGAATCAGGAATGAGGAGATTCGTAGAAGAACCAAGATCACCGACATAGCCGTTAAGATTAGCAAGCTGAAGTGGCAATGGGCGGGCCACATAGCGCGTAGATCGGACGGGCGTTGGGGCAGAAAGATTCTAGAGTGGCGACCACGTATTGGCAAGCGCAGCGTGGGACGACCGCCTGCCAGATGGACCGACGATCTTGTGAAAATCGCAGGAAGTCGTTGGATGCAGGTGGCATCGGACCGGTTACGCTGGAAAGCGATTGGGGAGGCCTATGTTCAACAGTGAACAAGTATGGGCTGAGATGATGATGATGATGATGTGGCAAATAGAACACCGTCACGCCCACAGAAAAAGGCTTTAACAATGTATCTGTATCATCACGCCAGTTTTCATGTGGAGTAGGCAGAGAGTACAAAGTTCCAACGGGTTCTTTCTTTACAGACCTAGTAGGTAATTTTTTTATTTCGTGGTCACGCCTATATTCCCTAGCGGGACTGGGAGAGGGGGTGTGCTGAGTACACCTATTTATCGCCGACGGTTTTAGATCTCAATGTAATATGTAGACGATAGATGCCATTAGACTGCTCACAAACTTCAAACTGTGACTAAGAACCGTATCTATGAACATGACTATGTATATATACTTTTACTCGAGTATTTACTTAGTATATAAATAATATAAATACCGTCACGCCTATATTCCCCAAGCGGGGGTGGCAGTGGTGTACTGAGTACACCCAATTTTCGCCGACGATGTTAGGTCCCGTGTAATAGGGGGCGAGCCTTTTGACATATACCGGGCACAATTCGTTAGAAAATCTTCAATTATCCGACCTAAGATTTGAACCTAGGACCTCGTGATATGATGATGCGCTTTGCTACTATACCAACGAGGCAGTTTTTACTCCGTATATTATTTTTATTCTAGTTGAGAAACTGTCCAATGTAAGAATGTCAAAGCTTAGTTTTCCTAGCCAAGTATACAACTTTTAAATACACGACTTTACTCGGCTAAGTAAATTGTTCAGACTAAGTTATTAACACCGCCATCAATTAAAATGTCTAAATAGTTACCTCTACTCAAGTATTTACTTAGTACATTATTTTTATTCTAGAGAAGAGAAAGTGTCAAATGAGAATTTTAAACACATCATCAGCACATTTTAAACACATTATAATGCGATGTGCGATCAAGATTTTATGTCAGAATGTATCCATTGTTAAGCCTCAGGTGTCAGCTGGTGCAGCCCCTCCACCCCTCCGCTGAATTTCCTAGCGGGGCAGTCCTCCACGATGTGCTAAATAGTCCATGACATTGATCGGCTAAGTATTTAAGACAGTAATTTAACGTCTATAGATACAGGTGTAAGAATTTTAACTTTTAACTTTTTACGTTAATATATTTAACTTTCTGCATAGATCGGACCAACGATCATAATTAATGTCTTAGGATACCCCGGAATAACTATGACTATCGGAAGTCTAAAACATCAGTCCCTACCGTGACTGCATCTTTGCTTGCGGTGGCTGAGTCATACTCGTGAACGGGTGCTGCTTGTGGGGACTGGTCTATCTGGAATCCTTTAGACACTCTTTATAATTAACACCATTAGTCCCATATCTTGGTCGCACGGCATAGCTATATAGCTAAATCATAAACTATTTAATTGTAACCTTACCATTGTATCCACACAATATGATAAAAAAAATTGAAACGAAAGAAGAGAAAGAGAATTAAATAAAAAAGACAAGCCCGCTAAGATTCTTCGCCGGATCTTCTTAGCGGAGGCCGCGTTCCGATCCGGTGGAAGATTAGCAGTTAAATTATATTTAAAAGAAACCTGTAAATAGACTATTTGAATGCGCCCCCGCAGGGCTTATACAAAATAATTTATTTGAATTTGCAAAGCACTCGAAACGTCGGAAACTTAAAAATCAAAAATAAAGCGCAGTGAAATTCGAAAAATACCTCTTTTTCATGATAAATTAATTCAGTCATTTAATACTGAGCTAATTAGTTTTTATGAAAAGCAAAAACATCTCTTTTGACATTTTCCATGACACCATTGACAATTTTAAAAACAAATTATCGAAATATTTTAATCCTTTATAAACCCTAAAACTCTAAACTCTATAACCTTTTTTCCTGCTCAATAAGTTACCTTGCTAATTATAATTCAATTAAATCCATGTAATACTCATTAATAATTATTTATTTCCTATTCGTAAATATAAATTATAAATATGTAATCATCATTAATCTAAAATGTTCCTTCTCACCTGTACCAATATACTTACCTACATACTATTCTTGTAAATGCTGTGTACGTCTGTTATTGATATGCATATAAGACTATATTGTTACCATATATATGACAAAAGTGTTGTAATATGTATATTATTGATGTACCAAATAAATTAATTAATTTGTCATATAAGTAAATACTAATGTTTCTTAATTATTCCAACTAAGTAATTAACTGGCCGTAATGCTAGTTATTAACTGATGAAAAAATCCATTATATCAACCAAAAAAACTATATGGTTTTTAATTCAAATCTGCCTTTTAATTATGTAACTAAAACGTATAAAAAACCTACTGCGTAAAATATAATCAAGTTAAATCAGAATATTTTAAGCTTTCTAATTTTATTATTTGAAGTTAAGTATGTAATTTACACCATCACTTTTGTGTGTGTCAGACACACAAACACACACACACAATAGATCACTCGGTCTAAGCTGTTGGCTGCGGGGCTTTTACAGCTTTACCGGCAAGAGGGCGAGCGTGCAACCACTACGCTCGAGCCAGAAGGGCACGGGGGTAAATAGCTTAAGGGCACGTCAAGGAGGAACACCGTCGGCTTGGGCAGTCGCAATGGGGTAGGGCATATACTGGTGCTTTGCACCGGCCAGCGAGCAAGGGCTTCTTCGACCTTGCGGGCGAGATCGGTGTCTGATCGTATGTGCGGTATCTGTGTTCGAAAGAAGGGAAGTCAGGACTTCGGGAGTCGGTGAGAATATGCCGCGGGCGACGGTATCGGCTGATACGACGGGAGTCAGGTGCGTAGTCGGCGGTGGCTACGCCTATATTCCCCAAGAGGCGGTGACAAAAATGCAACGTGTACCCACTTTTCACCGAAGAAGTTAGGTTCCATGTAATAAAGATCGCCTTCATACAATGCCAGATTCCGGGCCGATATTTACTGGAAATGTGTCTATCGATAAATACCATTTGTGTCCTAACTGGGATTCAGGACGCATTATTCGCCAGTAGACTAACAAGGCAGCGGAAACCCTAAAAATTATTCAACTAAAGCGGAATTTATCATCATCGTTAACTGAAAAATGTCCACTGTAGGACAAAATCCTCCCACCAGGTCATCGGTTTACTCTGTGGGGAGCCTGCCCACTCCACGTCTTCGGTACGAGGTCGTGGAACAATTTCTCTTGAAATTTCTAAATAAAAACTTAGCTAGATTTATAGGCATGTAATTATTTAAGGTACAGCCAAACCCACGCGTCTACCCGCGGCCGCGGTGGCGCGCACGGTGGCTCCTGCAGTAATATTTGTATGGAAATGTTCACCCCAACGCGTCCGGCGTCCTGCACGTGCTATCTGGGCGGCGTCTGCACGCGCGATCATAGGGACATACTGATCGCCACCGTGATCGCTGCCGGGGAAGCCACTACAGACGCGGCTGAACGGGTTGGTTTGGCCGTTTCTTAAGACTTTAAGTCTTAAGAAATTACCTAGCTAAGTAAATTCATCATCATCATCATCGTCATCTCAGCCTATACTTGTCCACTGCTGAACATAGGCCTCCCCAATCGCTTTCCAGCTTATACGGTCCGATGCCACCTGCATCCCACGACTTCCTGCGATTTTCACAAGATCGTCGGTCCATCTGGCAGGCGGTCGTCCCACGCTGCGCTTGCCAATACGTGGTCTCCACTCTAGAATCTTTCTGCCCCAACGCCTGTCCGATCTACGCGCTATGTGGCCCGCCCATTGCCACTTCAGCTTGCTAATCTTAAGGGCTATGTCGGTGACCTTGGTTCTTCTACGAATCTCCTCATTCCTGAGTCGATCGCGTAGAGAAACGCCGAGCATAGCTCTCTCCATAGCTCATTCTCAAATACATGTGTTTAAAATTCTATACAAAACTAACTTTGACATTTCTCAATTGTGGCAGTTTCTCAAATATAGAATAAAAATGAGGTGCTAAGTAAACACTTGCGTAAAACTATCTGCTTAGACATGTTTATAGTTACGGGTGTTAATGTTGCCCGTGGGAAGCAGTGCCGGTCTAGGGACTATCTATCTAGAGTACAGGGTTCCAACAGGTTATTTCCTTAAAGACCTCTCTGAATTCTTCAACTCTCATAGTTCGTCACATACACGCTCGCCGGTTATCGACTCTTGAGGTTTGGTCTAAGCCCTAAGCCGCACCACCGCCGCGCTGCGTCGGCTATGTGGCGAAACCTTTAATATAAAACAATACGGGAGCGTTGCAGACACTCAAAAAATGATACATCACCTCTCTGGCGTACTGCTTGCCAATCCCGTCGGTGCATCCGGTCACAACTGCAACAAAGACGTACACCTCTGTTAGAAAATATACTTAGGATTGCACATGTTATTGTCTCGGCCATCGATATATTAGATATCTAGGTTATCGACTTTCTTTCACAGCTCGAGGTGAGAGAGAATGGAACGTGGACCTGATGGACCTCCTGTTTGAACTTAGCGAGCCAATAAGGCTTCTAACTTGGCTAAACGGCTACAACGTAAATTAGTAACCGGGACCGACCGCCTAGCGTGTCTTTGGAAGCACGAAGACGTTCGAATATGAAACTGCCACGGTCACCTATCTTAAACTGACCAAGTCGGACGCTGCTTAGCCTTGGTTATTGCTAAGAACTCCGCGGTTGCAGAGTTACGAGCGCCTCTAAGACTGAACATTTCATCTTCTCGGATAGAGGAAGATAGGTCATATACGACGCGGATCCAGTGCATATTGGTGGAGGCAGGTCTGAGGCCCCCTATTATTAAGCAGACCATCATAAGGTATTCAACTTGACTTAAAATGAAGTGGTAACCTATACCAACGGCTAACGGCTTTCCAAACTTCGGAGACTCTCAAAAACGCTTCTAACGGTCACCCATCTGAGACCGACCGAGTAGGACGCAGCTTAACTTTAATAATCGCTAGTAAACCGCAGTACCAGTTACTATCGCCTCGTCATCGCATAATGATTTTATAATAGCTAAATCTCTAACCATAACAACGCGATAACATAATCATTTCCCTTTTCATAACAAACTTTCACACTTGAAAACCAGTTTTAATACAATCACAGCTTGTCATGGAAAAAACAATCTTATCTCAATGTGTTGCGTCATAGTTTAGAATTCATAGCCCGACTGGTGAAAGGTAGGTATGGATGTGTGAATCATGTACATTATAGTAGATGTTAAAATATGTGGCTATACTATGGATAGAACTTTTATTAGCAGGAAGACGTACATTGCAGGACAACGGGCTCTTCCAATGACTGTCATGACGACCACCTTTGTGTTGGATGGATCCAGTTTTTTCCCTGACCTTTACTAGGTAATTAGTCTATATTGTAGGGTTATGTTAGGTTAATTAGGGTCTTGGGGTCGTGGGACGCTAGGGCGGGGGCCCAAGCGTCCTTTAGGCGCGACCCTGAGGAGGACAACGGCGTAGTGTGACCCATGTCACCGTGAGCACCGCGACGGCGCAGGGGGGGAACAGGTCCATGGACTCTTCCCCCGAAGGTGGGCTCTTCAGAGCACTACACAAAGGGGCAGGAGCACCGGACCTAACGGAGATCTTCACCCCGAAGTGTTGATGCCGGCTAGCGTGGGTTTTATTCGGTAAGAGTCCTACATGACCCGCTAGCTTCTCCCGAGGCGGGCGAAAGTTCATGAGGATTTTCCCACGTAAAAAAAAGAAGAACTAGGGTATCATGTTGGCGCCATTCGAGAATCTTACTGCCATAACGGCCGTCAGTCCTACGAGTGATGTGCCCCGCTCACTGCCGCTTAAGTTTGGGTTTACACTTCTCCTTAAACACATTTTTTTTTTTAAAACGTAGCCCCACACTAGGATTTATTCCTGTGCCGTGGGTGCGTTTACAAACATGAAAATTCACATACACAAATACCCAGACCGAAACAAATAATTGTGGATCACACAAAGATTTGTCCCGTGCAGGACTCGAACCCGCGACTATTAGACGCAGTGGGCAGAGCGGCTTAAGCTCTTAACCACTGCGCTAAATCGTCCGTCAACATTATAACCGCCACGACGAATAATAGAGTCTGCGTAACCGGCGAGCGTGTATGAGCCGAACTATGAGAGTGGTGGAAGCTAGAGAGGTCTGTAAAAAAGCTGCGAGAAGGAATTGCACTGCCTACCCCGAATAAAATAAAACCCACTTTCTTGTCTGCCAGTTTCTTTCCTGGTCCAGCAAATTTCATGCCGATATTAGAGTTCCTAACAACTAGTCATACTATTTCCTAATAACTACTCAAGAGTCTCCGTAACCGGCGAGCGTGTATGAGACGAACTATGACAGTGGAGGAAGCCAGAGAGGTATGTAAGGAAAGGACCTGTTGAAACTCTGTACTCTCTGCCTACCCCGCAAGGGATGTTATAGATACTAATATTATAGGACAAAACCTGAGTGCTCACCAACGAAAAAAATAAATCAAAACCCAAACCACCAAAAGGGCTCTACAGCACTTTAAAAGATATATTATTTCCAGTATCTCGCCCAGGTCTCGGGGTACGAATAGCTAAAAACCCGTACCTGTACCCAGGGGACTAGTTAGGTACAAACAATAAGAACATAAACCACTCTAGGGATGTCTTCAGAAACTTTAAACACCTTCTGAGTGTAAATAAAGCGGGAGTTATGTTGGGGCCATAAAACCAACGAAGAGTTATAAAGCTCCTTACAATTACTGTGACCCGAATAGATGTCGCAGCTCTTTGGTAAAACCAAACATTTAGTATAACATCTAGCCAGGTAAAATCAATTGAATTTGGTAAATTGATGGAGATGCCAATTGAATGCTAAAGTATTTTAATTAAAACACTGTGCAATCACTTGTTATCAACCTTTGGAGTATACTAGGGTCGCGAACTAATTAGGTTAGGGTAATACAACATGTAATAAGAATGAAAAAAGGCTTCAATCAAGTTGGAAGCCCTTAGCGTGGATTGATAAGGTCCAACAACAGCTTCCACGCAATCCCACTGGGGCCGAGATGAAGACTGAATAAAATCCTACTCATATTTATTATTTGTGTAAGTTTGTATGTTTTGATGTTTGTTAATTACGAGTAATCACGCACAAACGGCTGAATGGATTTCGATGAAATTTGGTAATAAACTATTATTACCTGAATTAACATAGGATACTTTTTATCCCGGAAAAATGTAAGGTTCCTATCTAAAGTGAACGAAGAAAGTACACAAAGTCGCGGACAGAAACTAGGAAGTATATATATAATCAAAATTATTAACTGGCCCATATCATGGGGTATGATATGACTCATTTCACCTAGGCCTGTGAAAGAAGGCCTTCGCTCTGAAATGGGACCCTATAGGCTCGATTTTCATCATTTTTGAGCCATTTTGAAAGTTTCAATCAGTTTCCGCTACCGATTCCGCTCCCGCTCGTTTCTTAGCTTCGGTCTACATACGAGCAGCAGAAAACTTGTTCAGGGAAGGCAACATTTCTTCGTTTATGCGATGAACAAGTTCTGTAATAGACTGGAAGTCATTACAATAGCTCAAGCTTAAGCACTATCTTACAAGCAACCTGATTTAAGCCTGTCTGATGGAGAAATTATTGGCATTAGGTTTAAAGGCGATGAAAATGACTACCTCGATGGTATAATGGCGAATAAAGCGCGTAGTTATCACGAGGTCACGGATTCAAATTCTAGATCAGACAAAAAATAAGAAAAAAAATCTAGTAGCAGTCCGAATTTTGACATCATGCCCGGCATAATGTTTCAATATCAGTCTGAGTTTGGCATTGGGCCCGGTGTGGTAGCAATAAGCTAGCCCCCTATTACATGGGCCCTAACAACGTCGGCAAAAAGTGTATGACAGTATCGTGAATCGATACGATTCGACTGCTTTCGGAATCGATCTATTGAATCGATTCAGTGGTTCAGATCGATCTAAAAAATCGATTATTTGTCGAGATTTTAAATCGGCATGCCTACTCGCACCATATTACATTAGGACTTTGTCGGTGAAAAGTCAGTGTACACAGTTCACCTTTGCTACTCTCTCTTGGGGTATATAGGAGTGACGGTCACGCCTATATTCCTCAAGCGGGGGTGGCAGTGGTGTACTGAGTACACCCACGTTTCGCCGACGATGTTAGGTCCCATGTAATAGGGGGGAGCCTATTGCCATATACCGGGCACACTTCCAGACTCCGGACTCGTACTGGGAAGTTTCGGTAGAAAAACTACACTTGTCCGACCTAGGGTTTGAACCCAGGACCTCGTGATCACAAAGCGATGCGGAGTGACGGTGTTATTTTTATTTCGTTATGTATTGTGTGCTTGCTAGAAATGCGAATATAACTTGCAAATATACATAGTAGTCAGCACTAATCAGAGCCATGGCCATAGAGTACGCGATTACATGATCTTTAACCACCATGAAGTAAAATCGTCACATCGTCGGTTTTGAACATTGCTGCGCGTGTGTGTGTATGTATGTGCATGTGTTTGTGTGTGTGTGTGCGTGTGTGTGTGTGTGTGTGTGTGTGTGTTTGCGTGCGTGCGTGCGTGTGTCTGTGTACAAGGAGAAACGGCCTCGGCTTGGGCACTCGCTATAGGGGATGGCGTATACTAGGTGTCTCGTCGTGGGACCTTGCCGGCGAGGTCGATGTCTGATCCTATGTGCGGTATCTGTATTCGAAAGAACGGATGTAAGGGCATCGGGGGGGATTTGACCATTGCCAATATACGACTGTTCACGTACGGACACTGGAATTAGTTCTGTCAGCGCTTGATAATTCTGCTTGCGCGATTCAGGCTTGTACGGAAATTTTAGTCTCGTGTTCTAATTCTATCCATATGTCGTTAACGAGTATCTATCAATAGGAGTTAAAGTTTATAAGGTTGCTCAATACACAATTGGCTTATTAATGATGATTTTATTTAGAATAGAATTTGTAGTATAAACTTCTTTTTTTAACCCCAAACCAACTACATTATCTAATGTCTTTTTATGTAAAAGTTATAAAGCACTTTTAAAAGATTAAAGTCTTTTACAAAATGGCCACTAACATAGTTATAATGGAAAAAGAATTAAGGAATAAAAAAGCGCCACAAACCCGAGGCGAGGGCAGTCTTAAGTTTCTAAGTGAGTTTAAATAAAATATTAACATAAGAACACTTTAGTTTGTTTAAAGCACAAACATTTACATTACATTTAAGTTGTCAACTTAGCCAACAGATTAACGATTTGAGTTAGATAAAAATTTAGTGGGTACTTACTTACTCGTAGCGCTGTGCGACCCCGGTGTTCTTACCGATCACCAAGGATAAGCAGCGTTCGATTCGGTTGGACTGAGATGGGTGACCGTTTCTGGCATTTTCATATTCGAGCGTGCTTCGGAAGGCACGCTAAGCAACGGCTTAGCGTGCCTTCCGGCACTTACCGGTGTTAACCGGGAGCAACGGCTCCCGGTTAACACTTAATGTGGTAGTCGATAGGCCGAGCAGGAAGCGGCTTGATAAGTTCCAACAGCAGGTAGCCACAAACCTGCCCCCACCAATCCGCACTGGGTCGGCGTGGTGGAGTATGACCTAATTTCTCTCACCTCGATTTGTGAGACAAACTCAGGCGAACATTTATGAGACAAAATGTTAGTATGTCCTTTAATTTAATTGTTTTTTATAAATCAGTCCCACTCTAGGAATTATTCCTGTGTTGTGGATGCGTTTACAAACATTCATATACACAAACACACAGTGCCGCAGTCACACAAAGATTTGTGCCGTGCGGGGACCGAACTCGCTACTGCTCAGTCCAGTGGGTAGAGCGGCCTAATCTCTTAATCACTGGTCCAAGCCGTCCGTCAAGACTTTCCCCGAATGCAATCTATCTTTTTGACAAATTTTATTAAAAATATTCAACGGTTTAGGCGTGGAACGGTAGATAAATATGGAGACAGGCAGAGTTGCTTTCGAATTAATGATATTGGTACGATTTTGACGGACCATTTAGCGCAGTGGTTAAGAGCTTAAGCCGTTCCGCGTATTGTGTCTGATAGTCGCGGGTTTATTCCCGCACGGGACAAATCTTTGTGTGATCCACAATTTGTTTCGATCTGGGTATTTGTGTATGTAAATTTTCTATCTATCTATCTATATCATCACGCCAGTTCCCTTGCGGGGTAGGCAGAGAGTACAGAGTTCCAACAGGTTCTTTCCTTACAGACCACTCTGGCTTCCTCCATTCCATAGTTCGTCTCATACACGCTCGCCCGTTACGAAGACTCTTGACTTGCCCTTCAGATAAGATATGGTTTATTTGGTCATGGGAAGATAGTCTAGGTCTTAAGAGTTACTATCGAATTCATAATATTAGTATAAAAGTACAGACAGTACAGATTTTACTTGATTTGTTTTTTCAATCAAAAAATGGTTTTTCATTCATTTTCGAATAAGTTTTAAAGTACGATCAGCAATAAAAATAATATTTTTATGATGAAGCGACTGCCACGTTGGTCTAGTGGCAAAGCGCATCGCTTTGTGATCACGAGGTCCTGGGTTCAAATCATAGGTCGGACGAGTGTAGTTTTTCTAATGAAAACTTCCCAGTACGGGTCCTGAGTCTGGAATTGTGCCCGGTATATGGCAATAGGCTCACCCCCTTTTACATGGGGCCTAATATCGTCGGCGAAACGTGGGTGTACTCAGTACACCTCTGCCACCCGCTTGAGGAATATAGGCGTGACGGTGTATGTAGCAATCTTCTATGAGGAATATTTTCAATAACTAAGATAATTTATCTATCTCTTTATATCATCACGCCAGTTCCCGTGCAGGGTAGGCAGAGAATACAGAGCTCCAACATTCTTTCCTTACAGACCTTTTTAGCTTCCTCCAATCTCATAGTTCGTCTCATATACGCTCGCCGGTTACAGAGAATTTTGTCTTGCCCTTCAAATAAAACACGGTCTATTTGGTCATGGTAGGATAGTCTAGGTCTTCCCCGGTACCTATATCCAACCAACATAACCAAGTGGATCATCATATCATAACATCAGCCTATATTTGTCCACTGCTGAACATAGGCCTCCCCAATCGCTCTCCAGCGCAGCCGGTCCGATGCCACCTGCAACCAACGACTTCCTGCGATCCTCACAAGATCGTCGGTTCATTTGGTAGGTGGCCGTCCCACGCTGCGCTTGCCAATCCGTGGTCTACACTCTAGAATCTTTCTGCCCCAACGCCCGTCCGATCTTCGCGCTATGTGGCCCGCCCATTACCACTTCAGCTTATTAATCCTATGGGCTATGTCGGTGACCTTGGTTCTTATACGAATCTCCTCATTTCTAATTCGATCACGTAGGGAAACGCCGAGCATAGCTCTTTCCATAGCTCGCTGAGCCAAGTGGATGCGTATTTATTAAACAGCCACCAAAGCAACAGGCGCGTTTGCATATAACAATAATAATACCAGCCCATACTGATTGCCCACTGCTGGGCAAATGCCTTCTCTCACAAATTGAAGCGAGGTCTGCATATACTTACGCATATTAACTCATAATTAGCAATTGTAGAAAACAGACAAACAGATCACCCATAATAGAACGAATATTTGTGGGTCACACAGATTTGTTCTGTATGGGAATCGAACCCACGACTATTTGTTCCAGTGGACGGACAGGCTTAAACTCTTACCAACAAGCCGTCGTCAGCAAGTTATTTATAGTATATATTAGGTACACCACTGGTTCTCTATCTACCATCTATCTATATATCTATGTCATCACGTCAGATCCCTTGCGGGGTAGGCAGAGTGTACAGAGTTCTAACAGGTTCTTTCCTTACATACCTCTCTGGCTTCCTCCACTCTCATAGTTCGTCTCATACACGCTCGCCGGTTACGGATACTCTTGACTTGTCCGTCAGATAAGACTCTGTCTATTTGGTCGTAGTAAGATAGTCTAGGTCTTCCCCGGTATCTACATCCTTCCACTTTCCCATTGGATATCTGTTTTGTCATTCTTTCTAAATGCCCGAACCAACGGAGCGTACCCTTTATCATCTTTAAACCGATACCATCTTTTATACCTACTCGATTTCTTACTACGCTTTTGCGAATACGGTCGGTCAGCTTCATTCCGCACATCCTTCGCAGAGCTCGAAATCCACTGCTTTTATTCTACTTTCATTCTCCTTATTACATACCCAGCTCTCGCTACCATATAACAGCGTTGGGACAAGAACTCCTTTATGAATGGCCAGCTGCGTCTTTTGGCTTAAGTGCCGGCTCTCAAGTAGCATTCCCATCGCACCATTTACTCTGTTCCCTGCACCTGCACCCCTGCCAGTTTATCGCTCATAAACAAACAAATCTTTCCTCGGTATAATATTACAATATTAGCTTGTACTGCCCACTGCTGGGCAAAGGCCTTCTCTCACAAATCGAGGTGAGAGAGATTAGGTCATACTCAACCACGCGGACCCAGTGCGGATTGGTGGAGGCAAGTTTGTGGCCACCTGCTGCAGGAACTTATCAAGCCAGCATGGCTTAACGACCATCACATTTCGTGGTAACCGGGACCAACGGCTAAACGTGCCTTCCGAAGCACGGTGACGCTCGTATATGAAAATGCCACAAACGGTCACCCATCTCAGGCCGACCGAGTCGAACGCTGCTTAACCTTGGTGATCGGTAAGGACACCGCGCTCGCTCAGCGCTACGAACGCCTCATATAATATTATTATAAATACAAATCCCTCAGTTTGTCCAGCCTAGTATTCGAACCAGGGTCCCGTGGTCGCCAACGGTACGATACGCTCTTAGCCCCACGGAACAGCCATCAGTAAACACGCAATATTGATTTAACTTATAGTCTGAACGTTACTAAAATCAATTTTACACAAAATATTTACTATAAAAATGTTCCTACTTCTTTCACAAACAATAAAAAAAATCTAATCAATAAGATCCAGTAAAAAAATTATTTTTTTATAAAAAAAAAGTGTAGTCAGTATGGGGTACGTCACTAACGTGAAATTTACATACACAAACCAGACTGAAATAGATATTTACACGACTTATGTAATTAAAAAATATACTTAATATTACTCATAGCATATTACATAACTAGTAATAACCTACAATGAATAAAAATGAAAGTCATAAAATTAATCGAAGTATCCGATACAAACACATTGAACTTGAACGAAATAATCGATGGCAAAGGTCACTCACCTCTAGAATTTTAATTCATTGAAAACTAGGTAATGACGCGCGTCCGTATAATTAATATTAAGATTTATTATTTCTAAAAACCAAGCGGAAGGCTTTAAAATCAATAGCAATTAGTCTACAATTTAAACGTAAACATATAATTAATGTACTTACGTGCCCACTTTCCTATAGCAACAAAATCCAATCGGCACACCGCAGGCCCAATAGCGTAAGTATATAACACATTATACAAAAACTTCCCGAAATACAACAATAGAGCGATTAAAAACGCCAATCCAATTAATTCTAGCGTAGAATTATACATATTTCTGTTTATTTATTTAGAAATTAAAAGTGAGAGGTTATGTCGCGGAGAGAGTGCGATTCACCGACTGACACAATTCGCGCATGCGTAGTACGGCCAAAAGAAAGTTGCCATGCGCATTGAATGAACGATAGTTCGGGGATGAGTGAGTAAAACGATGTTTGTACGAATAGTACGGAAGTGGCCGTGGTTTGACCGAATTTAGTGAGCAAGACGGATATAAAATATATTGCTCTCTCGCTCACGTTTACTGATAAGGAACCACGTACGGGAATTTTGTAGGTTATCCAGAGGACAATATATTTATGATTGTGTTGCATGAAAATGTTATGAAAATTCAGTGATAAATTACTGTAATGTATCTAATCTACTTTTAATTATATTTTTTATTATTATTGCCCTCTGTAAATAATGCGTACTTACCTATTAATTAAGTTTTGTTATTTAATTACTTCGTCATTTAACCATACGAAATTGGACTGTTAGTCATAATTAGTATGACAGGAGGTCGTCCTCATCAGCCAAATGTCGTCCACTGCAGGATAAAGGCATCCCCCCATAGATTTTAACTACAACCTTCGCCAGGTTATCGGTCTACTTTGTAGGGCCTGCCTACTCCATATCTCCCCCTCTCCTATCAGTCGCAACCGCCGCCCGTACCATATTCTCACCGACCACTATATTACTCATTGAACACACTCAGTCCTTCGAATAATTTTTTTAATAATTATAAATAATATTATAATAATAAATGTGGTTGGTAACGATGTGCTGGAGCAGGTGAATGAGTTTGTATATCTTGGATGCGCCTTCAGTAAGGAAATACACTGCTGACATAGAGAGAAGAGTGAGTGCAGGGAACAGAGTAAATGGTGCGATAGGAAAGCTACTTAGGAGCCGGCATTTAAGCCAAAAGGCGCAGCTGGCCATACATAACGGAGTTCTTGTCCCAACGCTGTTATGTGGTAGCGAGAGGTGGGTATGTAATAAGGAGAATAAACGTAGGATAAATGCGGTGGAAATGCGAGCTCTGCGAAAGATGTGCGGAGTAAAGCTGACCGACCGTATTCGCAACAGCGTAGTAAGAAAGCGAGTAGGTATGAAAGATAGTATGGGTGTTAAATATGAGAAAGGGTATGGTTGGTTCGGGCACACAGAAAGAATGACAAAACATATACAATGCAAAAGTGGAAGGATGTAGGTACCGAGGAAGACCTAGACTATCTTACCACGACCAAAGAGACCGAGTCTTATCTGAAGGACAAATCAAGAGTCTCCGTACAGGGCGAGCGCGTAGGAGACGAACTATGAGAGTGGAGGAAACCAGAGAGGTATGTAAGGTAAGAACCTTTTGGAACTCTGTACACTCTGCCTACCCCGCAAGGGATCTGGCGTGATGATATTGATAGATAAAACACACCGTCAGAGGGGGTGGCAGAGGTGTACTGAGTGCACCCACGTTCCGCCAACGATGTTAGGTCCCATGCAATAGGGGGCGAGCCTATTGCTATATACCGGGCACAATTCCAGACTCCGGACTCATACTGGGAATTTTTCGTTAGAAAAACTACATTTGTCCGACTTAGGATTGGAACCCAGGACCTCGTGATCACAAAGCGATGTGCTTTGCCACCAGACCAACAAGGCAGTCGATATTATAGATAGATAATAATGAATAAATAATATTAGCCCTGTTAAGAAACTGTCCCACCGTTGGGCACCTCTCAAACTGAGAGGGCTTAGGCCATAGTCCACTACGCTTGCCCAGTGCTGGTTGGCGAACTTCACACACCTTCGAGAAACTCTTAGGCATGCGGGTTTCCTCACAATGTTTTCCTGTTAAAGCAAATGATAATTAATTTTAAAGAAAAGACAGAGGTGCGTGTCTGGGTTTGAGACGAGACCTCTGACTTTGCAGTCTAACCAATATAACTGCTGTTAAAATAAATAATATTATGTATCTTTAAATTTTGTGTCTTTATTTTACACATATAGTCATAAATGGATCTTTTGGTCCGCTGCCTAAACCGGAACTATCGCTGTAATCATGAGGTATGGCATTCCACGACAGTCGCAGAGTTCCCGTTTGCTATGAAATTTACCCAAGTTCTTTTTTAATTAGGACCTATCTGTTGAAATATTTCCCTGGAAGTCGGAAAATTTTACTAATTGATAAAGGACATTGTCGAAAATTGCCCCAGAACCAACAAACATTTGACCCATGCCATCATTATTTATACTAGTGGTCGCCCATAGGTCGATATTCGACCTACTCTTTCATCGTTTGCTGGTTATGTTTGACATTCAGTAAGACTATGGACACATAATATTAAAGACAAACATCAATTTGATGTGTATTGTGTCAAATACATGGTAGTGTGTGTAATGTTTTTATCATTGATTTAATGTATGTTTTATGCATAATAAAAAAAAAATATTAGCATTCTGCACTCCTTTTCTATATAAACTATAAGTGTGGGAAATTTCATACTCCTCCGTCCGCGCAATTTTAAGGTGTACAAAGTTTTTGCTTCACGTATTAATATATATATTTGTATATATTTGGTTAAAATAATGGCAAATATCCGTATCTAACGGACAATTTGCAATTTAAAACAAATATTTCAAAGTATTGTAAGTACTTACATCGAAGTCGCCGACATCTTTACTGAATATCAATACATCAATATAACCTCATATGTAATGGCTACTGAATTATACACCGTCACGCCTATATTCCCCAGCGGGGTTGGTGGTGGTGGGGGGTGACCTTTCGCCGACGATGTTAGGTCTCATGTAATAGGGGGCGAGCCTATTGCCATATTTAAATTTTTCGTTAGAAAAACTACATTTTGCTACTGAATTATAACCTCAAAATCTAATACTTTTTCTAAAATATTGCAATTCCCGCGCTTGTCCGTTTTATAATAAATGCCTTAAAAGAATTTATGGGTGATTTGAAATCATACAAGTATTTTTTCATTGCTGTTGATTCTGGGGCAAATCATGTATGGGCGCAGAACAATGTCCTTTTATAATTCACACGAACGCCCCCGAATCAATGTCATATATGGGCCAAACGATCCTTGTAGCACTATACCTAATAACTATTGAATAAGCCTCTTGGTTTATTCACTAAATACGTTCCGCAGGTATTATTATACCTTCTTTTATAATTCCATTGTTCTCACGTGTAGACAATACAATGAATTATACAAAGAAAAATAATTCTTTAAATTTGTTTCTTAACAATAATTTTGGTGCATACAAGCTGTAACGTAAATAATTCAAGACCCCAGACACCCCGATTAGATAATTGCTTCACAAATTCAATATTAAAACCAAATTTAACATTTTTGCCCCTTTTTAAGCACGTTTATACCCTAATTAACAATGAAACTTGTATGTGTATGTGTGCATATTGAGAAATACATTTTAAATATGCATTTGAAGTCTCCATGTTGCTATGAATCAAGAATTAACTTAGTTTATTACAGAGCACAACAAAAGATACAATAACATTTTTTGGAATCAATTCAGTCATCGATTTAGAACAAACTGCTTTCAGGTCTTGCGTTTATATTTTACACCTTGTATACACCGGTGAAGCTGTAAAGACCCCGCGGACAACAGATCACAGAAACAATATTTTATTATAATATATATATCTATACATAGGAACTGCCCCACTTTTGGGCACGCGCCTGCTCTCTAACTGAGAGGGTTTTAGGCCATAGTCCACAACGCTGGCCTAGTGCGGGTTGGCGAACTTCACACACCTTCGAAGAACGACCTCTTAAGGCGTGCTGGTTTCCTCAGTATGTTTTCCTTCACTATTAAAGCAAGTGATAGTATTTTTTTTAATACGCACATGTTTTTCGAAAAGACAGATGCGTACCTGGGCTTGATACCGAGACCTCTGACTTTGCATTCCAACGGTCTAACCACTAGGCTATCACTGCTTATTTTGTTAGCTATTTCTAAATTCGGAAATCCTAGATCAGATGTAATTTTGTTAATGAAAAATTCCCAGTATGAGTCCGGAGTCCGGAATTGTGCCCGGTATATGGCATTAGGCTCGCCCCCTAATACATCGGACCTAAAATCGCCGGTGAAAAAGGGGTTTACTCAATAAACCTCTGCCATCCACGCTTGTGGAAGGCGTGAAGGCTTTTTTTTCTAAATTACGTAATTCTCGGACTTAATTTTTAGTCGCTGGAAATCGATTAAAACCATCGATATATTTGATCGTTGTTAGGAACACTTGTTTTGGATTATATATATTGTTCAAAATCTAACTGTTTTGTGATTAATAAATAAATAAATAAAGCATACTATTGCCTAGCAAACTTTCAAGTATAAATTGAAACGAACTAACCAATATGCCAACAAACTTAATAGCTAATCTAGCTTGGAGACAGAATAAATCCACAGTACATAAATAAACAGTAGATTAATTTGTATTTTAATTCTAGGCCCTTATTGGCTACGATCAAACGCGAGGCGTTTTTTAACTTCGTGTAGTTGTGTTCGTAGGTATTCTTTATGCCACTGCGAGGACCATACGATAATTTTACAGAATTATCGTATTTCATTGAACATAATACATTAGTGTTTAAATTTCAAATACAAAATATACTTAAAATATCTATCTATCTATATCATCAGATCCCTTGCGGGGTAGGCAGAGAGTACAGAGTTCCAACAGGTTCTTACCTTACATACCTCTCTGGCTTCCTCCACTCTCATAGTTCGTCTCATACGCGCTCGCCCTTTACGGAGACTCTTGATTTGTCCTTCAGATAGGACTCGGTCTATTTGGTCGCGGTAATCTAGATAGATAGATAGTCTTGGTCTTCCTCGGTACCTACATCCTTCCACTTTCGCATTGTATATCTGTTTTGTCAAATATATAGTACAACTGTAAAAATACATTTCGATGAATTGTATGACTTCAAAGACTGAAAGCGATGAATGAAGGTGTACAAATGGGTGACTTAGTGGTAAACCATCTACTTTATGCAGATGACGCGGTTTTAATAGCGCCAACAGCCACTGATCTGCAAACACTAGTCACAGTTATGAAAGACGACTGCATGATCAATGGCTTACACTTAAATGTGAAGAAAACCAAGATTATGGTTTTTGAAAGGGAAGAAACCAGAACGAATGTAAGGATTGTGGTTGGTAACGATGTGCTGGAGCAAGTGAATGAGTTTGTATATCTTGGATGCGCCTTCAGTAAGGATGGGAAATACACCGCTGACATAGAGAGAAGAGTGAGTGCAGGAAACAGAGTGAATGGTGCGATGGGAAAGCTACTCGGGAGCCGGCACTTAAGCCATAAGGCGCAGCTGGCCATTCATAACGGAGTTCTTGACCCAACGCTGTTATATGGTAGCGAGAGCTGGGTATGTAAGAAGGAGAATGAAAGTAGGATAAATGCGGTAGAAATGCGAGCTCTGCGTAAGATGTGCGGAGTGAAGCTGACCGACCGCATTAGCAACAGCATAGTAAGACAGCGAGTAGGTATGAAAGATAGTATCGGTGTAAAGATGAGAAAGGGCATGCTCCGTTGGTTCGGGCATATAGAAAGAATGCCAGAGGAAAGAATGACAAAACAGATATACAATGTGAAAGTGGAAGGATGCAGGTACCGGGGAAGACCTAGACTATCTTACCACGACCAAATAAACCGAGTCTTATCTGATGGAAAAGTCAAAAGAGTCTCCGTAACCGGCGAGCGTGTATGAGACGAACTATGAGAGTCGAGGAAGCCAGAGAGGTATGTAAGGAAAGAACCTGTTGGAACTCTGTACTCTCTGCCTACCCCGCAAGGGATCCGGCGTGAGGTTATAGATAGATAGATAGATAGATGAATTGTAATACCATTGTAAGTAGGTATATGTACTAGTTTTGTGTTATATGTAAGGAAAGAACCTGTGGGACTCTGTACTCTCTGCCTTCCCCGCAAGGAATCTGGCGCGATGATGATACAATATCAAATGTATAAAATAAAATTTATTCGTGAATGTGCCAACTTGATATACTGTTAACAAATTTATTACAATGACATCGAAACATTAACCACTGTTCGGAAATTTTAATTAGTTTTTCAAGTTTCCTGTCTTGATAGATCCTATGCTGACTGCTAGTATGAGTATACTCAAATATGTATCTTAATTGCAGGCATTAAAAGTTGTCTTTCAATATTTTCCGATCGATATATCATATCAAAGCGTCTTCGTCCATATTGACTTTAGACAGGAACCTAACATGTTTTAGGATAAAAAGTATCCTATATGTTAATTGAGTAACAAACATCTAGTATAGTTTATTACCTGGATTAACGCAAGGGATACTTATATCCCGGAAAAATGTAAGGTCTGTCTAAATGAACGCGGCCGTAGTCGCGGGCAGAAAATGGTCTATCCGTATTGTGGAGGGCCTACACTCGTCCTCCGTTACGTGATGATGATGATATGAGTGACGAATGAATCAATAAATACTGTCCCACGGCTGGGCAAATGTCTTCTCTCACAAATCGAGGTGAGAGAGATAAGGTCATACTCCACCACGCGGACCCAGTGCGGATTGGTGGAGGCAGGTTTGTGGCCACCTGCTGTTGGAACTAATCAATCCCGCCTAAAAGGCTTCTAACTTGGCTTAACGACTGCCACATTTAGTGCAAAACGGGATCAATGGCTAAGCGTACCTTCCGAAGTACGAAGACGCTCGAATTTGAAACGCCACAAACGGTCACCCATCTCAGATCAACCGAGCCGGACGCTGTTAAACTTTGGTGGTCGCTAAAAACATCGCAGTCGCACAGCGCTACCCGCGTCTTAATTTCAGCTATTTTATTTAATAAAAGTATTAATTAACTCATTATACATAATATTATACCTGTTTTTATATCCATTTTATTATTATATTATTCCGTTTTGCTTGGTAACCCATCTGAAACTGCGTCTGTGATCTGTATCAGATACGGAAACTGAGGTCTGTAATATTTGATTTAAGTTACCTTTGCAACCGGTTTCTCTAGAAGGATCAAGTAAATTATACGAGTTATTTCGTCATGAGTCAGTTATGAGAGACGACTGCATGAACAATGGCTTACATTTGAATGTGAAGAAAACCAAAATTATGGTTTTTGAACGGGAAGAAACCAGAACGAATGCAAGGATTGTGGTTGGTAACGATGTGCTGGAGCAAGTGAATGAGTTTGTATATCTTGGATGCGCCTTCAGTAAGGATGGGAAATACACCGCTGATATAGAGAGAAGAGTGAATGCAGGTAATAGAGTTAATGGTGCGATGGGAAGGCTACTTGGGAGCCGGCACTTAAGCCAAAAGGCGCAGCTGGCCATGCATAACGGAGTGCTTGTCCCAACGCTGTTATATGGCAGTGAGAGTTGGGTATGTAAGAAGGAGAACGAAAGCAGGATAAATGCGGTCGAAATGCGATCTCTGAGGAAGATGTGAGTCACGCTGACCGACCGTATTCGCAACAGCGTAGTAAGAAAGCGAGTAGGTATGAAAGATAGTATCGGTGTAAAGATGAGAAAGGTTATGCTCCGTTGGTTCGGGCATATAGAAAGAATGCCAGAAGAAAGAATGACAAAACAGATATACAATGCGAAAGTGGAAGGATGTAGGTGCCGGGGAAGACCTAGACTATCTTACCATGACCAAATAGACCGTGTCTTAGCTGAAGGGCAAGTCAAGAGTCTCCGTAACCGGCGAGTGTGCATGAGACGAACTATGAGAGTGGAGGAAGCCAGAGAGGTATGTAAGGAAAGAACCTGTTGGAACTCTGTACTCTCTGCCTACCCCGCGAGGGAGCTGGCGTGATGATATAGATAGATAGATAGATATTTCGTCATCAGCGTCAACAGAAAACTAGCTAAAAGATATCAGAAACATGCGTGTGTGTGTGTGTGTGAGTGATGTACGCTGTTGGCCGCGAGGCCTTTACAGCTTCACCGGACTTAAGGGCGAGCGTGCAACCACTACGCTCGAGCCAGAAGGGCAAGGGGCGACATACTCGAGGGCGCCTCGCGCCCTCGGTTGGGACAGTCGCTGTGGGGGGACGGGGTGCACTACTAAGTGCACCGGTCAACCGCCGGCTATGGGAGGGGATCTACGACTACGTCGTCTTCGCCCGTATTCTGAGCGGAAAGAATGGATGACAAAGGATCGGGGGGATCGGAGAGAACATGTCGCGGCCGGCGGTGGCGGCAGGGGTCGAGGGGGGATCAGAAACATGCTCAGTGCCTGCTATGGTCAGTTACTTGTAGCACTGTGGTACTACGGTGTTTATCAACCTTACATTCGACTCTGTCATTCTGATATGGGTAACCATTTATTATATATCCATTTTCGAGTCTCATCTTTCTAGTTAGTCTTGGTTGCTACTTCATGTGGTGTGGAAACTTGATAAGTTTCAACAGCAGCCTCAATTCTGTGTTGCCAGACTAGGCGTCTGACGTCACCAGCGACATGTGTCGAGCGACGTCGGGCGAAGTCCCTGGATAAGTGTGGCAACACGTGCGATCTGTACCTTGACGCCGCGTTGCTTTGCTGAGGAACAGAAGTCATAGAGTGTAAACATATTGTTGCGTTGAGGGGTAATTAAATGCTGAATAACGTGCGAAGTACTTTACTACTATTTAAGCGCTGTACGCAAAAACGTACTCTTTTTTTTCGAAGACTAGTACACGCAAGTACTAAATACTCACTAGTACTACTCTCGTGAGTACCCAGTAACTGCTTCCAAGTCGCTTATTTTTTATTTATTCGCTGTGACTTCTGTAGAGAGACTGTCGGTCGCCGCGCTGGGGTCATTTTATACTCGTATAAAAGTTCTACAATGGACCCGAATCTTCCAAGTACATTAATAGTAAAGCCCAAGTACACCAAACAAAAGCGGTATTTCTATTACGTACATACCTGTACGTAAACAAGTAGATACCTGTAGGTCTACCATGAAACGTAATTCCGAAGTTTCGGATCGAAATTTCGGGCGATTGCTACCACGAAGTGCTTCCGTTCCGAAATCGGTCCCGAAGACGGCTTGTGACGTTTCATCCGTCGTAAAATGCTACCATGAAGTGATTCGAACAAACGAAGTTTCGGAATTTTGACAGCACTTCTTTCGTGATTTTAGCCTCAATTATACGAAAACTAAAGAAGTAACTTTTTACTTTCGTAAGTATGAATTTTAATTCTTTGGCTGTTTAAATATAAACACGAATAGTTTAAAGCAATAAATGCGTTCAAACTGGAATTATATGGTGTTTTCATAATATGATTATTGCTATTTTAACATAGAGTCCTTCCGTTATCGCGTCGAAATGACGCGCTCCACTTCCCACTCCATCAGTGCTGGAGTCCCAAAGGGCTCAGTTCTCTCTCCGCTCCTGTTTAGCCTTTACACGAACGACATTCCTCGTTCGAGTAAGGCGCATCTAGCCCTATTCGCGGATTATACCGCTCTCTACGTCTCGCATAGGAATAAGGGTTTCATTACCAGACACCTTCAGGCATCCGCCAATTCCCTAGGGAATTGGTTCAAGAAGTGGCGTATTGAGGTGAACCCGGACAAGAGAGCTGCGGTGTTCTTCTCCAGAGGTGCCACCCCGCGCCACTCCCTGCGCCGCCCTAGAAGTAATCTCGGCCAAGTGACCATGTTCGACCGACCCATTCCCTGGGTCAAAGAGGTCAAATATCTAGGGGTCACCCTAAACAGTACCATGTCCTTCGGCCCGCACATCAAGCGGGTCCGTCACCGAGCATCATTTGTGCTCGGTCGTCTCCATTCGTTAATCTGCAAGCGGAGTAAAATGTCCCTTAGAAATAAGGTGACACTTTACAAAACTTGCGTTCGACCCATCATGACTTATGCGTGTGTTGTGTTCGGGCATTCGGCCCCCTCTCACATCGATAAACTCCAAGTGGTTCAAAACCGCTTCCTCCGTAAAGCCGTAGGAGCCCCCTGGTTCGTACGGAACGTCGACCTCCACTCCGATCTAGGTCTCGAACCTATTCGCGCCTTTATTAAAAAGGCGTCAACACGTCACTTCGCGAACGCATCTACCCATGCGAATCCGTTAATCGTAGCCACCGCCGACTACGATCTCCCCCCCGACCCCTGCCGCCACCGCCGGCCGCGACATGTTCTCACCGACCCCCCCCGATGCTTTGTCATCCCTTCTTTCCGCTCAGAATACGGGCGACGACGACGACGTAGTAGTAGATCCCCTCCCATCGCCGGCGGTTGACCGGTGCACTTAGTAGTGCACCCGTCCCCCTACAGCGACTGTCCCAACCGAGGGCACCTCTTCGAGGCGCCCTCGAGTATGTCGCCTCTTGCCCTTCTGGCTGGCTAGAGCGTAGTGGTTGCACGCTCGCCTTTAAGTCCGGTGAAGCTGTAAAGGCCTCGCGGCCAACAGCGTACATCATTCACACACACACACACACACAACATAGAGTACAAACATACGGAAAAACACGATTTTTCTATAAATCCTTTCAAAGATCGAAAGCAGAAGGGCATCCGCCTAGGTTGCGATGACTCTCATAATAATTCTTGTCGAGTTGCTTTTAAATACCAAATAGCCTGTTGCCGTTAATAACAAAATATAAAAATTGTAAGAACAAAAAAAAAAAGACAATATAAAAATTGTAAAAACGCAAAAAGAAAATATCATTAGTAGAGGGTACGATCTCGCATCGAATTCTATAGCATATTTGACATTATAAATTGGGTCATTTTAACTTAACAAATGATAGCGATATTTTGGAATATTATATGCATAGTTCGTGTCTTTATGTCATTATGAAAGCTTGACATTTAATAATTTTACACGATTAACTTGAAATGTTCATAAGTTACCATGTGCCTGACTAGTAACAAATGCACTTTTTATTTGGTTGGTTTATACTACTTCATTTATTACTTACTTTTTTCGTAAACGGAAACATACTTCGCATCTGTTATTCATTCACGAACACAGGTGCCCGACCGAAAGAAATAAATCCGATGCAACTTCATGGTATGTACACGCATCGTATTTCGTTCGTGTATCGTTCGGCTCCGAAGTTTCGGATTGAAACTTTCATGGTAGACCTACTGTTCACCGCGACCGCGAGCCGGCCATTTAAAAGGGGTGGAACCTTCTAGACCTTCGGCACTCAAGCGCGAATTCCAGATTTTCCCTGACAGATCGATAGCGGGCCTAAGGGTGTGTAATGAGTTTAAAAATCAACATCCCTGACAAAGGGTTCATGAGATATCGGGGCTTATTGAAGTCGCAACAATATTCTCTCTGCTCAGGGCCTACTAAGGTCGATGTGGTATCACGGTCTTCGTCATCATCACCAAGACTATGCAGTGTACGGCTCTGTCAGTCTGATGGGTAATCATTTTTTATATATCTACTTTCGAGCGTCTCCTTTCTCGTTAGTCTAGGTTGATTCATGTGGAGTGCAAGCAAGGCTTGATAAGTTCCAACAGCAGCCTCAAATCTGCGTTGTCAGACTTGTCGTCAGACGTCACTAGAAACACGTGTAGTTTGACGTATTCGTCGATGTCATGTGACTTCCCTGGGCAAGTCTTGCATCGTCGTGTAAACTGTACCTTGAAGCCGCATATCTTTTTTTAAGGAACAGAAGTCACAGAGTGTAGACATGTGTTGCGAACGATGTATGAGAGTATTGGAAGCCAGAGGTCTGTACGGAAAGAACTTGTTGGAATTCTGGATTCTCTGTCTACTCTGAAAGTGATCCGGCGTGATGATATAGATAGATAGATGTATGAAATCTCTTAAGGCGATATGCTGCAAACACATTAATTGTGATAATAAACACTAGAAGTGAAAAAGTGCACGCTTTCATCCACAGTCATCATACATACACAGATAAAAACAAATAGGCACCGTTTCACACAAACACATTATTGCTATATCAACGAACAAATTATTGTATCTATATCATCACGCCAGATCCCTTGCGGGGTAGGCAGAGAGTACAGAGTTCCAACTGGTTATTTCCTTACATACCTCTGGCTTCCTCCACTCTCATAGTTCGTCTCATACACGCTCGCCGGTTACGGAGACTCTTGACTTGTCCTTCAGATAAGACTCGGTCTATTTGGTCGTGGTAAGATAGTCTAGGTCTTCCCCGGTACCTACATCCTTTCGCATTATATATCTGTTTTATCAAATATATAGTACAACTGTAAAATTACATTTCGATGAGTTGTAATACCATTATAAGTATATTTACTAGTTTTGAGAGACTACGCAGTCGGATATGCTGCAAAATACCAACTTTAGACAGTATATCACATGAAATGGTCTACGCAGTCCTGAAGTATTTTGTGATAATTTTTTCACATCAAGCGACAAGATCAGACTGCAACTCATATATTTTTTTTTGTATAAACCCTGCGGGGGCACTTAGTAGTAGTAAAGTAACATGTTTTAATCTAATTTAACTACTAATCTATCAACGGATCGGAACGCGGCCTCCACTGAAAAGATCCAGCGAAGAAACTCAGCGGACTTGTTTTTATTTTAATTCTCTTTTTTTTCCTTTCTATTTTATTTCAATCATATTGTATACATACAATGTTTATGTGATGCCTTACGACCGAGATATGAGACTGTAGTATTTTTTAATCTAATTTAACTACTAATCTACCAACGGATCGGAACGCGCCCTCCACTGAAAAGATCCAGCGAAGAAACTCAGCGGACATGTTTTCATTTTCATTTTATTTTTTTACTTTTTTTTTCTAACTTATTGTATAGATACAATGATTATGTGATACCTTAAACCGAGATATGAGACTGTAGTATTTTTCATGTAGGGTGGGTACCGTGATAGTTGTAAGTGTCAATGAAAATTATATATATCGCAATAAGAGGCATGACCCGTTTCTATACTTATGGTGTTATGCCTTAATACCATTGAATTAAATATTAATTTCGTTTGGCACTTAGAACTGTCACTGCCCTTCCAATGTAAAAAATATTACAATGATGTTATTTATAAATAGTGTCTTAAGGATTCTAGATGCACCAGTCCCCACAAGCAGCGCCCGTTCACACGTATGACTACTGGAACCACCATCACTCCCCTCGACCTTATTGGAGGGAAGGGAGTGACCCGCGCTAGACAGCCACCGCAAGCAAAGATATTATATACCTGTTTACTCACTGCTCACTTCCGCGTGAGGTGAGGGAAGGTTAGTCGTATAAACACGCCACTTACGCTCTACTTCCCTTCCCACACTATCACTGCCAGACGCGCCCTACGTTGGTGGTTTTTTGAGCGGGAGTCAAGACTGATAGGGCACGCCCACTCAGTGTCTCTTGCCCGGCTCAGAAATCTTTTTGGAAAAACTAGGGAAAAAAACTAAAGCAATATATAAAATACAAAAAAAAATGTGAGGGTTAGGGTTGAAAGAAGGGAGTTAGGGATGTTTAGGCAAACAATATAAATTAGGAAGCAGTGATAGCCTAGTGCTTAGAACATTGGACTGCAAAGTCAGAGGTCTGGGGTCCAAAGCCAGGCACGCACCTCTGTCTTTTCGAAAACTTGTGTGTGTTAATAATTAATTATCACTTACTTTAACTGTGAAGAAAAGGAACATCGTGAAGAAACCTGCATGTCTAAGAGTTTCTCGAAGGTGTGTGAAGTTCGCCAACTCGCACTGGGCCATCGTGGTGGACTATGGCCTAAACTTTCTCAGTTTGTGAGGAGACCCGTGTCCAAGGTGGGAGGGATAGTTTCTTAACAGGGCTAATATTATTATTATATGTATACAATGATAAGAAGGATTAGGTCAATGCAAGACTCTACCGCGTGGTTCCCGGCTTAGAATTGGACCAACCCATCTCATCTCATTGGGTGTCGTACAAGGCGACTAAGAGACAACTAGGGAATGGGCAGCAGCGTTCTCCTAGATACTTCCACGACCACTGAACTGCGCTCGCCAACCCGCCTGCCAAGCGTGGCCAGTAAGGCAAATCCCCCAATCAACATGAAAGAAAAGTACAAACCCAGGCCCCTAGTCCCCGGCAGTCCTGTTCGTCCTGGCCACGGTAGCAGCCATGGTAACGACAGGACAAGGGGTGCGAAGAATCTCCGGCAGAGATTCGGCTACCACCAAAAACGACGAAAATTGGCCCTGGTGACATACAACGCACGCACGTTGAGGACAGATGAGAAGCTAGTTGAGCTGGAAGAAGAGATAAACAAGTTGCACTGGAGTATAATTGGTTTATCGGAGGTCCGAAGAGAGGGCGAGAACACGATAACCTTAAAATCCGGCAATTTGTTTTTCTACCGGGAGGGCGAACAACAGTCCCAAGGTGGTGTCGGATTTATCGTCCACAAGTCACTCATAAACAACGTTGTGTCCATCACTAGTGTGTCGAGCAGGGTAGCGTACCTGATACTCAGAATATCCAAAAGATATTCGCTGAAGGTCATACAGGTCTACGCACCGACCTCGGCATACTCAGATGATGAGGTCGAAGTTATGTATGAGGACATTAGTAGAGCCATACATACTTCCAAAGCACATTTTACAGTAGTTATGGGTGACTTCAATGCGCGGCTGGGCCAACGGAGCGATGATGAGCTGAGAGTGGGGCAATTTGGATATGGCCAGCGCAACCCCAGGGGTCAGAGGCTGGCCGAATTTCTGGAGAAAGAGGGAATCTTTATGATGAACTCTTTCTTCCAGAAGCCGCCTCATAGGAAATGGGCCTGGATGAGCCCTGATGGTTCCACAAAAAATGAGATAGACTTCATCATGAGCACCAAGCGACAAATATTTAATGATGTCTTCGTGATTCATAGGGTAAAAACCGGCAGTGATCACCGAATGGTCAGAGGCACATTAAATATTAATGTCAAAATGGAAAGATCGCGTCTGATGAAGTCTACGCTCCAACCTACTCATGCATATATCGAAAACCCCGAGAACTTTCAACTCGAATTGTCAAACCGCTTCGAATTGCTAGACAGCAGCGCATCAGTGGACGAAATCAACAACAGGCTGGTAGAGACTGTTCATACGGTCGAGTCCAAGTATTTTAAGACCCACCGTAAAAATAGGCCTCAAAAACTATCTGACTACACCCGAAACCTCATGGCTGAGCGACGTTCCATGACGCTCCAAACCTCCGATGATGCTAAGTCCTATAGGCAGCTCAATGGACAGATATTAAAGTCTGTGCGACACGACTTACGGTCCTTTAATGCAAGGCGTATCGAGGAGACCATAGAGCAGAACAAGGGCTCTAAAGTGTTTGCAAGAGACGCGTCTATTAGGCAGAGCCAGTTGACGAAACTGAAGACGGAGGACGGAAACGTAACGTCAAATAGGTCAGTGGTGCTCAGGGAGATAGAGAGGTTCTATGGACAGTTATATACCTCAGTAGCTAAACCTGTTGTTGACTTGGTAAAAGACCCAAGAGCCAAGCTAACCCGACACTGCACTGAAGATATCCCGGACATCAGCCTGTGCGAGATTAGGATGGCTCTCAAACAACTAAAAAACAACAAAGCGCCGGGTGAAGATGGAATTACTGCAGAACTTCTGAAGGCGGGCGGATCGCCGGTACTTAAAGTCCTTCAGAGGCTATTTAATTCCGTCTTGCTTGAAGGGAAAACGCCGGAATCATGGAACAGGGGTGTGGTGGTGCTGTTTTTCAAGAAAGGTGATAACACCTTATTGAAGAACTATAGGCCCATCAGACTGCTGAGCCATGTTTATAAGTTGTTTTCGAGAGTCATTACGAATCGTCTCTAACGAAGGCTTGATGACTTCCAGTCTCCCGAACAAGCCGGTTTCCGGAAAGGTTTAAGTACCATAGACCACATACATACGCTGCGGCAGGTTATACAGAAGACTGAGGAGTATAATCGGCCACTATGCTTGGCGTTTGTGGACTATGAGAAAGCCTTTGATTCGATCGAGACTTGGGCGGTTCTTAGATCTCTCCAGCGATGCCGCATTGACTATAGGTACATCGAAGTGTTGAAGTGCTTGTATAATAACGCCACCATGTCAGTCCGAGTACAGGGGCAGTGCACGAAGGTGATCCCCATAAAAAGAGGAGTAAGACAGGGAGACGTCATTTCTCCGAAACTGTTTACGGCCACCTTAGAGGACGCCTTCAAGCTCTTGGAATGGCAAGGACTTGGCATCAATATCAATGGCGAATACATCACTCACCTTCGATTTGCCGACGACATTGTGGTCATGGCGGAGTCGCTGGAAGATCTAGGACGAATGCTCGGTGACCTCAATAGAGTATCCCAACAAGTGGGTCTTAAAATGAATATGGGCGAAACAAAAATAATGTTTAATGTCCATGTCGTACCCACCGCACTCACCGTTGGGAACTCTACTCTTGAAGTTGTCGACGAATACATTTACCTGGGACAGGCAGTCCGGTTAGGTAGGTCCAACTTTGAGAGAGAGGTCAATCGACAAAACCAACTCGGCTGGGCAGCGTTCGGGAAACTGCGCAACATCTTCTCATCCAAAATACCTCAGTGCCTAAAGACTAAAGTTTTTAGTCAATGTGTGTTACCAGTGATGACATATGGATCAGAGACGTGGTCTCTTACAATAGGTCTCATAAAAAAGCTCAAAGTTGCTCAGCGAGCTATGGAAAGAGCTATGCTCGGCGTTTCTCTACGTGATCGAATCAGGAATGAGGAGATTCGTAGAAGAACCAGGGTCACCGACATAGCCCTCAGGATTAGCATGCTGAAGTGGCAATGGGCTGGCCACATAGCGCGAAGATCGGACGGGCGTTGGGGCAGAAAGATTGTAGAGTGGAGACCACGTATTGGCAAGCGCAGCGTAGGACGACCGCCTGCCAGATGGACCGACGATCTTGTGAAAATCGCAGGAAATCGTTGGATGCAGGTGGCATCGGACCGGTTACGCTGGAAAGCGATTGGGAAGGCCTATGTTCAACAGTGGACAAGTATAGGCTGAAATGATGATGATGATGATGATGAGACTCTTGCTCAAAACCAAATCAAGACATGACTGAGTGCGCAATACCAAGATCAAGACCAAGACTCTCATTCAGTTCATTTCCTTCCCTCTAATATGGTCGACGGGGGTGATGGCTGCCACACTAGTCATACTCGTGAACGGGTGCTGCTTGTAGAGACTGGTTCACCCAGAATCCTCTAGCTTGCCATTATAACATATATTTAAAAATATTGTTATTAGTATTACATCTCAGTCGTAAGGCATCACACTGGAACTGGATCGCATAAATGATTTTGTACAATATAAAAATGTATGTATATATACAGAAAATAATGAAAAAATATGACATAAGGCTCGCCCCCTATTACATGGGACCTAACATCGTCGGCGAAGCGTGGGTGTACTCAGTACACCTCTCTGACTATAGGCGTAACGGTGTTTTTTTATACCTAATGAGTAAAGAATTTAAGTTTGAAGACCATGTCATTGATACGAGACCAAGACCAAGGTAAGTCTTGTCTTGGTCTTGCATTTGGACAACACTACTTGGCCCGAAGCATAAGATAGCACGTAAGGTAACAAAGACGAAGTTCTCCATAACTAATGCATCCATACTTTGTGTGACGTCACCCGAACCGGAAACTTCGCGAAGTTGCAATTCAAACTGGATTATAGGAATCCAACTTATGTTATAACGCCGATTTCTAATGAACGAATGATTTGTGGGCGTGCTGATCGGTTTTTAATTGCTATTCGATTTTTTCTATTAATTGTTAAATTTGGCATCGTTTGATATTAAATTACATAATATTATTAATGTAATGTAACTGATGTATAGAAATGTGTGGTGAGTTTTGGCGGGAAATCGAAGAGTGATGTCGTCAATTTGTTTTAATTTCTAAAACTTGTGTTATTTTGAATTATAATGTGTAATGTTGGTGGAATATTAACCATTATGTATTCTTATATGTGCACGAGTGAAGGTAATTGTAACAAAGTGATAAAACGTGCCTTTTCGATTTCCCTCAAAACGGCCGTCGCAATTGGTATGTAAAGTATCCATCGCTTTACTATCCAGGGTGGGGCACTTCATCAATTTCATAATAATCCTTTTCATCGGGTTCATCGGGGAGATGAATTAATTTTAAAATGAACATTCGTAATACTTGACATTGGCAAAATACGCGTCGTCGTGATGCCATAAACATAAAAAAAAACTTATGTATAGAGTACTATCAGAGGCTTGAGCACGAATAATTAGGTTGTAGTAACAATCGCGCTGTCACGTTTGTCTTTATTGACAGTGCGACAAGGATTTTTTGGCCCGTGGATGACATTGAACGCGCAACACATCACCTGACGTTGTCGTTGGCGTTGCGCGTTCAACTACATATATATTTACATTCTTCTTTGATGCGAAATAGTTTTGGCTGTATGATGTAAACCTGTTGCCAAGTTTTTATTTACGTTTTTATTCTTTTTCTTCAAGTTATGGCTTCACACTAATTATAAGTGTATTTTGCCAGTGTCTAGTGAGATATATATATAGTCGTATTTGTTTAAATGAATTCGACTCCCCGATGAATTTGATGACAACGATAATAATGAAATTAATGAAGTACCCCACCCTGGATAGTAAAGCGGTAGATACTTTACATACCAAATGCGACGGCCGTTTTGAGGGATGTCGAAAAGGCACGTTTTATCACTTTGTTACAATTACCTTCACTCATGCACATATAAGAACACATAATGGTTAATATTCCACCAACATTACGCATTATTAGTGGAAATAACACAAGTTTTGGAAATTAAAACAAAATGACAACATCACTCTTCGACTTCCCGCCAAAAAAAACCATTATGTTTTTATTTTGTCGGACCTGTTGTAAAAAAAGTTATCGTCCAACCGCTTTCTGTTACAGGTAAAAAAATATTGTTTTCGTTTTTTTCTTCTGCGATTACTATTCATATTACTTCACTTTTACATATATTTGTGTTGTTTCATTCATCATCAAGGTCACACATTAAACACTTGGGTAAATTTAATAGCAAACAGCAACTCTGGGACTGTCATGAAGTGACATTTCACTTGATGACAGCTTAGATTTCGATTTTGGCTGCGGGCCAAGAGAACCTTGGACTGTAGTAATAACTTATAGTGTGAAATAAGGCAGTCCCTTGCGGGGTAGGTAGAGAATACAGAGTTTGAACAGGTTCTTTCCTTACATACCTGTTTGTAGATTTTTAAATACCGTAATACACGTAAGTGACGAATTAAGTGATTTGTCGGATAATTTTCCTAACCAATCGCTTGATTTGTAAATGATTAATGAAAGTGTTGTATTTTGTTACTTTTCTATCTATCTATAACCTCACGCCAGATCCCTTGCTGGGTAGGCAGAGAGTACAGAGTTCCAACAGGTTCTTTCCTTACATACCTCTCTGGCTTCATCGACTCTCATAGTTCGTCTCATACACGCTCGCCGGTTACGGAGACTCTTGACTTTTCCATCAGATAAGACTCGGTTTATTTGGTCGTGGTAAGATAGTCTAGGTCTTCCCCGGTACCTGCATCCTTCCACTTTTACATTGTATATCTGTTTTGTCATTCTTTCCTCTGGCATTCTTTCTATATGCCCGAACCAACGGAGCATGCCCTTTCTCATCTTTACACCGATACTATCTTTCATACCTACTCGCTGTCTTACTATGCTGTTGCTAATGCGGTCGGTCAGCTTCACTCCGCAGATCTTCCGCAGAGTTCGCATTTCTACCGCATTTATCCTACTTTCATTCTCCTTCTTACATACCCAGCTTTCGCTACCATATAACAGCGTTGGGATAAGAACTCCGTTATGTATGGCTAGCTGCGCCTTATGGCTTAAGTGCCGGCTCCCGAGTAGCTTTCCCATCGCACCATTCACTCTGTTCCCTGCACTCACTCTTCTCTCTATGTCAGCGGTGTATTTCCCATCCTTACTGAAGGCGCATCCAAGATATACTAACTCATTCACTTGCTCCAGCACATCGTTACCAACCACAATCCTTACATTCGTTCTGGTTTCTTCCCTTTCAAAAACCATAATCTTGGTTTTCTTTACATTTAAGTGTAAGCCATTGATCATGCAGTCGTCTTTCATAACTGTGACTAGTGTTTGCAGATCAGTGGCTGTAGGCGCTATTAAAACCGCGTCATCTGCATAAAGTAGATGGTTTACCACTAAGTCACCCATTTGTACACCTTTATTCATCGCTTTCAGTCTTTGAAGACTTTTGTCCAGATATATTATAAACAGTCTAGCGGACAACACGCAGCCCTGCTTGACGCCAATTTTAACGTCAAACCAGGGTGACCTGTTACCACCCACCCGTACGCATGCCTTGCAGTCCACATAAGTGGACTGGACGGCTTGCAACAGAGTGCCATCTATACCATACTCTGGCAAAATATCCCAAAGTCTCTTTCGCACAACTCTGTCAAATGCCTTCTCCAGATCTACAAAACCGCAGAAAACCTTCCGCCCCACTGCCAGATGCTTCTCTATGATGTTGCGGAGAGAGAAGACTTGATCCGAATATCCTCTTCCAGACCTGAAACCCTGAACTTGTTACTTTTTGTTTTAAAATTACTGTTATTACAATCGATTCATTCATCATTATAAAATATCTCGATACGATATTAAATTTATTCTATATAAACACCGTTACGCCTATTTGCCCCAAGCGGGGGTGGCAGAAGTATATTGTGTACGCTCACTTTTCACTGACGATGTTAGGTCTCATGTAATAGGGGGCGAGCCTATTGCCATATACCGGGCACAATACCAGACTCCGGACTGATACTGGGAGTTTTGGATAGAAAAACCACATTTGTCCGACCTAGGATTTGAACGTGATCGCAAAGCACATTATTCACCACTAGACCAACGAGGCGGTCATCTATCCTATATCATTCAATTATATCATCATCACATATCTCATCATCATCAACCCGTGTCAGTCCACTGCTGGACGTAGGCCTCTCCCATAGCTCGCCACTGAGCTCGATCTTCAGCTCTCCTTCTCCAGTCCCTGCCCGTTGCCTTACGAATATCGTCGCCCCACCTAGCTACAGGGCGCCCTACACTACGTTTTCCGACACGCGGTCTCCACTCAAGAACCAGTCTGCCCCAACGGCCATCGGTTCTGCGGCATATGTGACCTGCCCACTGCCACTTCAGCTTGCTAATTCGCTGAGCTATGTCAGTAACCTTGGTTCTCTGACGGATAACTTCCTTCCGGATTCGATCCCTAAAATAAACTCCTAGCATATGTCGCTGAGAGACCTTGAACTGGTGGACAAGCCGCACAGTGAGTGTCCACGATTCGGCTCCGTATGTCATTACAGGTAGGAAGCACTGATTAAAAATTTTCGTATTTAGGCATTGGGGTATAGGCGATAAGAAGACTCGACGGACATCACATATCTAGAATCGTCAAATTCCAAACGTCACCCAGACTATAGGTGTCTATTTCTGGACTGTATGTTAAGGATTTTTTTTGTAATATGAGGGATATGTGTTCCGCAAGTCTGCTGTTATGCCCGCAAGTTCTGCTCTTTATAAAAAAAAAAATCACAAACAAAAACCCATACCGAAACTAACACTTTTGGGTTACACGAATATTTGTCGAATTGAATCCATGACCCAGTACAATAGACGATCTAGGCTCTCACGACTTAACCATGCGGTTTTATTGCATTGAGTTATCATCGCTATCATTTGAAATAAAAGATTTTTTTCGGATTTTATAGCGGTTTATTTTGATTTTTAAATTCCCGACGTTTCGAGTGCTTTGCAGCACCCATGGTCACGGGAAGGACTGAGGTGTTAGACGTCCAAAAGGCATAGTTGTTCCGGGTACGCCTCAATCTTCTTAATTATGTTTGTTGGTCCGATCTACGCAGAATGAACGCTCACGGTGTTTTGAGGCCTTGCAGTGTTATGTTTGGTTTTGGATTTGATTATATTAATTACGGGAACTTAAAAATTAAAATAAACCGCGATAAAATCCGAAAAAATAATTTCATTTCATGTGTAACATTCGCGTAAATCTAAGAACTCAGTATTATTATCATTATTTTCATCGGGGATTTTAATTAAATCATAATGTGTAATACATAATTTGCGCTCGTAGCGCTGTGCAACCGCGGTGTTCTTACAAATTACCAAGGTTAAGCAGCGTTCGACTCGGTCGGCCCGAGATGGGTGACCGTTTGTGGCATTTTCATATTCGATCGTCTCCGTGCTTCGGAAGGCACGTTAAGCCGTTGGTCCCGGCTACCACTTATGTGGTAGTCGTTAAGCCGAGTTGGAAGCCTTAAAGGCGGCTTGATAAGTTCCAACAGCAGGTGGCCACAAACCTGCCTCCACCAATCCGCACTGGGTCCGCGTGGTGGAGTATGACCTAATTTCTCTCACCTCGATTTGTGAGAGAAGGCCTTTGTCCAGCAGTAGGCAGTATAGGCTTGTGGCCAATTTTGGCACTAACGCTGCTATTTAAGTGAAATGTCACTTCATGACTGTAAGAGAGTTACCATTTGCTATGAAATTTACCCAAGCTCTATCTATCTATATCATCACGCCAGATCCCTTACAGGGTAGGCAGAGAGTGCAGAGTTCCAACAGGCTCTTTCCTTACATACCTCTCTGGCTTCCTCTACTCTCATAGTTCGTCTCATACACCCTCGCCGGTTACGGAAACTCCCGACTTGTCCTTCAGATAAGACCCGGTCTATTTGGTCATGGTAAGATAGTCTAGGTCTTTCCTGGTACCTACATCCTTCCACTTTCGCATTGTATATCAGCTTTGTCATTCTTTCTTCGGACATTCTTTCTATATGCTCGAACCAACGAAGCATATCCTTTCTCATCTTTACCCAAGTTCTTTTTTAAATAGTAAGTACGGACCCACCTCTTGACGAACGATTTAGCGCAGTCGTTCAGAGCTTAAGCCGCTTCGCCCACTGTGTCTAATAGTCGCGGGTTCGATTCCCGCACGGGACAAATCTTTGTGTGATCCACAATTATTTGTTACGGTCTGGGTATTTGTGTATGTGAATTTTTATGTTTGTAAACGCACTCACGACACAGGAATAAATCCTAGCGAGGGGCTAAGTTTAAAAAATAACATCCTGTAAGTAGGACAATTTTACTAAATGATAATCCTTATTTCAAACCAACTACTAAATGATAACCCTAATTTCATATCCCCTGTCAGTCATCGACAGGCCAAAATATCCTTGTCGCAGTATAGATACTCTTTTACTGACAGTGATATTTTGTTAGAGTTAATAAAATATAAATATTAGCATCCTGCACTCCTTCTCTATATAAACTATAAGTGTGGGAAATTTCATACTCCTCCGTCCGCGCAATTTTCGTAAAAATGTGTACAAAGTTTTTGATTAATATATAGATACCTAAGTTTAATCGCAAAGGTATTTTCTCATAAAGTGAGGTGACCGAGATTAGGTCATACTCCACCATGCAGATCCGTTGCTGATCTTTTTTTGTCAAAAAAACAGTGTGTGTGTGAATGATCTACGCTATGAGGTTTTGGCGGGAAGCGATGTTGTCAATTTGTTATAATTTCCAAAACTTGTGTTATTTCGACTAATAATGTGTAATGTTAGTGGAATATTAACTATTATGTGTTCTTACATGTGCATGTGTGAAGGCAATTGTAACAAAGTGATAAAACGTGCCTTTTTGTCTTCTCTCAAAACGGCCGTCGCAATTGGTATGTAAAGTATCCACCGCTTTACTATCCAGGGTGGAGTACTTCATTAATCATTATCATCGTTGTCATCAAGTTCATCGGGGAGTCGAATTAATTTAAACAAACACGATTATATATCTCACTGGACACTGGTCTGTTCGTAAAATATGTAGCGTAGGTCGATATGCCCTCCTTTTCACTCTTTATAGTTACTAAATAAAGATGAACGTGACAGGAAGCTTTTTCCACAACATTATGATAACGTCAATCTATACGTGCTAAGATTAAAAAAAGACTTACAGACGAACATAGAACCTCCTCCCTTTTAAAGTCTTTTAAAAACATAAACATACTCTCAAAAATCCCAACACTTTTAAACAACAAAATCCCGTGCAGAATCCCCGAAAATATCGTTTCACTCACAGAATATCTTTACTTATACTGTGGTGTCATCGGTCAAAAGGCATCCAATACCGTGCAAATATACTGTGTGACGTCAACGCCGCAGATATTCTGCACCACTTCAGGAAATCCGCGTAGCGTGTGACTGATTCGTCAAAGGAGAACGTGATACCCTCAAGACACAAAATGTGCCAAAGATTTTCCGTTAGAACGTGTTGCATTCGAAATTTCAAATTCAATGTAGGAAGTGTGAATGGTGAAGTGAATGATTTGACAAATGAGGTGATAAGTTTGAATTAGGGGTTTTTTGGCGGGATGTCAAAGAGTGATGTTGTCAATTTGTTTAATTTCCAAAACTTGTGTTATTTCGACTAATAATGTGTAATGTTGGTGGAATATTAATCATGGTGTTCTTATATGTGCACGAGGGAAGGTAATTGTAACAAAGTAATAAAACGTGCCTTTTCGACTTCCCTCAAAACGGCCGTCGCAATTGGTATTTAAAGTGTCCACCGCTTTACTATCCAGGTTGGAGTACTTCATTAATATAATTATAAATTTAGCTGCTGGGCAAAGGCTTTTTCTAATATATCATGGTGAGAGGTTCGTACTCCATTATCCGGACCCAGTGCGGATTGGTGGACACAGGGTTGTGGCCACCTGCTGTTGAAATTTAGTTTTAGCCCTTAGGGCCACCTGATTTTGAAGCCAATGATACAGGATGTAAAGGTTAGGTGCGCAAAATCTCAAACATACGATATTACTGACAACTATTATTTAACGACACTCCCTGAAATAAAAAAATAAGCAGTCCTATACATAATGTCTTATACACCGTGACGCCTTTAATGCCCAAGCGGGGGTGGCAGAGGTGTATTGAATACACACAATGTTAGATCCCATGTATAATATACCGGGCACAATTCCAGACTACAGACTTATACTGGGAAGATTTCGTAAGAAACTACATTTGTGCGACTCAGGACATTGTGATCATAAACGAATAAGTATTCCAACAAAATGTATAAAAAATGTTGGCAATTGATTATTACTATAAGACTACCAGCGTTTACCCTTCCACTGCCGGCCAAAGGTCATCATAAATAGAGATGAGACAGATTGGGGTCATCTTCCAACACGCCTACCCAGTATTGGTTGGTAGAGGCAGGTTTGTGGCCACCTGCTGTTGGAACTTATTATGCCGTCCATCGGTTTTCAACTTGGCTTAACGATTATGACATTAAGTATTATTATATTACAGTATGGAGGGAGGCCTTAGTTCTGTAGTGGACGCCTTTGGACTGATGATAATGATACATTTAATAATATAAACTTAGCCCTGTTAAGAAACTGTCCCACCGTTGGGCACGGGCCTCCTCTCAGACTGAGAGGGTTTAGGCCATTGTCCTCCACGCTAGCCCAGTGCGGGTTGGCGAACTTCACGCACCATCGAGAAACTCTTAGTCATGCAGGTTTCCTCACGATGTTTTCCTTCACCGTTAAAGCGATGGTTAATTTTTAATGCGCATATGCTTTCGGAAAGACCGAGGTGCGTGCCAGGGTTTGAACCCGAAACTTTGCAGTAGAACGGTCTAACCACTAGACTATTACTATTATACAGATATAGATGATACATATATAGTACTTTAATTAAGAGCTATTATACAAGGTGTAATATAAATAAACCTGAAAGTAGTTTGTTCTAAATCTGCAACTGAATCGGTTCCAACTGGTTCTAAAGTATGTTATTTTTTTTATTATCTAAAAATCCTGTTACTTCTTTAGTTTATCTATCTATATCATCATGCCAGACCGCTTTCAGGGTAGGCAGAGAGTACAGTGTTCCAACAGGTTCTCTCCTTACATACCTCTCTGGCTTCCTATACTCTCCTAGTACGTCTCATACACGCTTGCCGGTTACAGAGACTTGACTTTTCCTTCAGATAAGACTCGGACTATTTGGTCATGCTAAGATAGTCTAGGTATTCCCCAGTACCTTTTATTTTAGTACTCTATTTAACTAAAATAGGGGGTTTTAAATACATTTCTAATATATCCTCCTACCTCAATATGCACAGATGCCCACCCAATTATAGGTTTCTTGGTAGATTTCGATACCAAAAACCTTCAAAAAATTATTGAAAACTCCTTAAAATTGGAAGTTTGAGTTTCGTATTGAATTCGTAAAGCAATATCTGATCGGGGTGTTTGAGGTCTTGTGTTATATATCATACACCTTGTATACATTATGTTAGGCTGTTGATTATATTATTATCTAGCTTTAGACCGCGACTTCTTTCGCGGTGACTTTAGACAGGAACCTTACATTCGTACGGGATGAAAAGTATCCTATGTGTTCAGGTAATAAACTATATGTGCCAAATTTCACCCAAATCCGTTCAGCCGTTTTGCGTGATTGACTAACAAACATCCGAACATCTAAACACACAAACTTCCACATTTATATATTAGTAGTATAACAGTACACATTGTCTGTCTGTGTGTTTGCTCACTTACAAGATACGAGCACCTTTACTGAAACTGAAGCTAAGTTTAGCTTCAGTTTTAATTAAACACGGAGCGAACGAGTTACTCCGAAGACGTTGCTGCAGTGAATAGGATATTAATCTGCAAACGACTTTTCACTTTATTAACTTGCATATTACGAGTCTTGCTTTTTAACGTTGTTCTATCATCATGTACAAGCTGTATCGTAAATAACGCAAGACCTCAGACACCCCGATTAGGTAATTGTTAAACAAATTCCATACGAAAACCAATTTTTCAAATTTAAAATTTTTAACCCCTTTTTAAGCACTTTTACACCCTAACTGACAATGAAATTTGTATGTATATGTGTGCGTATTGAGAAATACGTTTTAGAAATGCATTGGAAATCTCCGTATTGCTTTGAACTAGAAATATTTTTTTTTTGTTATAGCGCACTGAAAGAGTAACAGCATTATTATGCAAATTAAAAAAAAATACATTAAAAATTGTTGGAATCAATTCAGTTACCGATTAAGAACAAACTACTTTCAGGTCTTGCGTTTATTATGTTACAGGTTGTAGGTATTGTTTGATTACACTCTTATAAATATCTTAACATACTTACAGGAAGCCTGCTTCGTTGGTCTAGTAAATTTCCTGCATCAATTTGGAGTCTGAAATTGGGCTCGGAAAAATGACAATAGGCTCGCTTGAAATCCCAGAGATATGTTATTTGTCACCGAATACATAAGTTGCCCTTAAGAGGTAATCTATAACATTACGGTCACCTCAGGTGTTGATGTGTGGGGTGACAAGCTCATTGCCGTTGCTCGTTGGCACAGAGGCTGTGGAGCGAGTCCACAAATTCACTTACCTCGGAACTGTCGTGTCGGAGACTGGAGGGACCGAAGAGGAAATCGCTTCGAGAATCGCCAAAGCAACAGCAAACTTTGCACGGCTCCGTCCTATATGGCAATCACGGAAATTGACACGAAGACTCAAGCTGAAAATATTCCGGTCCAACATCAACACCGTATTGCTGTATGGATGTGAGATGTGGAAGGTTACTAGGGATATCTCGCGTCGACTTCAGACTTGCGTCGACCGATGCATACGCCGGATTCTTGGCATATACTGGCCTGAGAAAATCTCCAACGCACATCTATGGGAGCACTTCAATGAGACTCCGATCGACCAGCAGATAAAACGCCGGAAATGTTTTGGCCAGGCAAGCCTTTGGAATTGGAACCCCCAAGAAAAGCCTAAACGTGGCCGTCCTAAGTAGACCTGGCCGTGGATAATCATTGCAGAAGCGGAAGCTATAGGGAAAAGCTGGTGCGAGCTGAAGCGCGAAGCTCAAGATCTACCGGGATGGCGGCGCACTGTTGACGCCCTCTGCCCCATCTAGGGAACTTAGGATCTTAAGTCAAGTAAGTCAAGTATAAAATCACGCCAGATCCCTTGCGGAGCAGGTAGAGGGTACAGAGTAATAATGTAACGAATGTTGTATTTTACACATTCGCGGATTCGAATGCGAATATTGAATTTTAAACAAAGCGCGTGCAAATTGTTTGGATTGACATTTCGTGTCGGTCATGTTTAAACAACAAACATAGACGAGCCGATAGAGGTTGAATAAATTAAGTTAGCCACATAAAGTTTTGGCAAAAAACATTTATAATTGAAAATATTCATATTTATCATTGAAACCAAAAGTCTCTATCTATCTAACTATATCTTCACGCCAGATCCCTTGTAGGGTGAGCAGATTCTAATATCTACATTAGAACTTTAAACACCGTCACGCCTATATTCCCCAGAGGGGGTGGCAGAGGTGTACTGAGTACACCCACGTTTCGCCGATGATGTTAGGTCCCATGTAATAGGGGGCGAACCTATTGCCATATACCGGGCACAATTCCAGACTCCGGGCTCATAGTGGGAATTATTCGTTAGAAAAACTATTTTTGTCCGACCTAGGATTTGAACCCAGGACCTCGTGATCACAAAGCGATGCGCTTTGCCACCAGACCAACGAGGCAGAACCTTACTTTTGTTTAAAACAGATATAAGTTTTTTGTAAAAAAATGTAACTTTACTCGTATTTACAAATAGTTAAGTATTCGTTATTTTGTCTTTTGAGTTTATATTGAAATATCTTTATTTCTTGAAAAAAAAATATAGCGGAATGGCAACTGGTATTTATCATTTTGGATATTAGAAGTTTAATTGTGTTATAAATTATTGTTTTGTTTTCTGTAAAAGGAAATTGTAAACTTTATTTAAAAATAGTAGTTACCTGTTGGAGCTCTGTACTCTCTGCCTTCCCCGCAAGGGATCTGGCGTGAGGTTATAGATAGATAGATAGATAGTAGTTACAATTTGCTAAATAGCTTTCCGACCCGACCGAAAGGCAGGAAAGATGGGATACAACAACAAAGGGCCGTCACCTCTATCATCCGTACGTAAGCGTTTGGCGAGAACATGGCTGGAGGTGGACCACTGTGTGGCTCAATTTCTCACCGGACATGGCAACTTTAAGAGTAAATTATTCTGTTTTAAACTGGTACCTTCCCCGCAATGTCAGTCTTCCACGTCTAACTACGAGTATGAACAATCAGCACACCACGTTCTTTGGGAGTGCATTCTCTAGCACAACGAGCGTACTATTATGTTAAACAGTCTGCCAAATACATCTGCGGTAATCTACTACACGGATCTTGTAGAAACTCGGAATGATTTCCGTGCGTTCAAGCTTTTGTGCCATAGTATACCATACTAGTACTGCCATACTATACCATACTAGTACTGCCATACTAGTAATAGTACTGGAATCAAACATGAGGCTCACAAATAGGCCCTGTTAATATTTTTCGTGACCGTGGTGCTTTACAACTGGGCTTATCCTAGTAGTAGTCTCCTTCTTTATGGCTGATCTGCCAATTTTTTTTTGTGGAGGGAAGTGCAATTTTTATTTTGCCTACTTCTCCTGTTTTTCTTTCTAATTAATTTTTTTGCGGGTTCCAAGACAATTAATGTGCTTCCCGGGACACCCCAAGGTTCCAACCTTGGCGTCATCTAAGGAGACTTTTGTGGATCCTTGCTTATAGGAGTTACAATGGTGGGAACGAGTGGCGGGCATAGTCCCAAAAAAAAATAGCTTTAAACCTTACAAAATTGTAACAAGAATTATTATACTTAGATGTTATTAATTCGATTAGATCTCTCAAGTTCTTTTTTCACAAATATATTACAATTTTGAATTCTTTAAATCTAAGGAAGGACATTCATTATTTTGTTTTGTGAGTTTATTTGTGATTTTGTTAATATTTCAATTAGCCTAATGTTACATAATCATATTTTTATTCAAATGATTATAGTGAATAAAAAATATAAATCTTATCAGTTATTTTATCGTTACATATCCGTATATAAATTTCTTTTGTTTGTCAAACACATTAGCTAAACATTCGCATCGTCTCTTGCGAATACGAATATGAATGCTAAAAAATATGCGAATATTCGCGAATTCCAATATTCGTTACATCACTAGTAAAGAGTTCCAATAGGTTTTTTTCCGTGAAATGAAGGATATAAACCGCTTTACCGCGCGATGGCTTAAAGTTATATATATTTATTTTTATTATGCAAAGTTTTCATTAAAAATTCATAATTTTATTTTTATTAAATGAATGCATTTTTTGCGAAGTCACGGACAACAGATGTTTTGAGAACTTTTTAAAAAGGAACGTGTCGGGTTTGCGTTTTATGTCGTCATAAAACATTTTTTACGGATCATTTTAACAACAGTTTTCTCTGTTGTAGTTTTCAAGTATTTTTATGCTATTTAACTCAATGTCCTGTCCATACCTGTTTTTTTTAAACATAGTCTCAATCTAGGAATTATTCCTGTGTCGTGGGCGAGTTTACAAACATGAAATTCACACGCACAAATACCCAGACCTAAACAAATATTAGCGGGTATCACAAAGATTTGTCCCGTGCGGGAATCAAACCAGCGGCTAATCGATTCAGTGGGAGGAGCTCTTAACCACTGGGTCAAGCCGTCCGTCAAACTGGTGTACACTTTATACTATTCCGTGGTTTTGGCTGACTCTTTGGTCTACTTATCCCAATGCTGCGCAGTAACAGTCCCGAAATCGGGATCGTAACTGTTATAATGGCAGTAAGCTCACTCCATAAAGGACGTGACATCCACAGCGCGGCGGAATCCGCCGGAATCCTATCAGCCGCTACCGCCGTCCACAGCATGTTCTCATCGACCCTCCCGATGCCCTCACATCTGTTTTTTCGGATACAGATACCGAACACAGGACCAGACACCGACCTCGCCGGCGAGGTCGAAGAATCCCTTGCCCACCGGCCGGTGCAGAGCACCACCGCGAGACAGCCAGTATAGCCCCATAATAGCGACTGCCCAACTCGAGGCCGTTCCACCAGGGCGCCCTTGAGCTAGTCGTCCCCTCGCCCTTCTGGCTCGAGCGTAGTGGTTGCACGCTTGCCCTCTTGTCGGGTGAAGCTGTAAATGCCCCGCGGCCAACAGCGTAGATCATTCACACACACATACACACACACGCATAAAAACACAGCGCGGCGCTCTTAGCGCTGTGTGACTGCGGTGATCTTAGCGATCACCAAGGTTAAGCAGCATTCGACTCGGTCGGCCTGAGATGGGTGACCGTCCGTGGCATTTTAATATTCGAGCGTCTCCGTGCTTCGGAAGGCATGCTAAGCCGTTGGTCCCGCTTACCACTGAATGTGATAGTTGTTAAGCCGAGTTGGAAGCCTTATAGGCTTAATAGGTTCCAACAGCTGGTGGCCACAAACCTGCCACCAATCCACGCTGGGTCCACGTGGTGGAGTATGACCTAATCTCCCTCACCTCGATTTGTGAGAGAAGGCCTTATCCCACCAGTGGGACAGTATAGGCTGATATTATTATTATTATATATTGTCCTCAGCGAAATGCAGTGTACCTAGTACACCTCCGATACTGTCGATTGAAAAATTATTTATACCCATTTTCATTACTACTTGTAATATAAAGGTATAAGCTTAAAATCACAATATATATTTCAACCTATCAAGCTCAACAGAGTTTTATCTGTTAACACCCTCGTTGCCGTTAAAAACTTTAACCATTAATGTTAAAACTCTTGGTTAAGAGAGAACAGACAGCTATTTAGCGTAGTGAGTGCATTAAGAACATCGCACACTTTATCGTTTCAACGCTAACTCGACTTAAATGACTTAATACCAACTGAACTTAAACGAGTCAATGCCAACTAAACATAAACAAATCAATGCTAACTTGATTCAAGCGGCTCATTGCCATCTCGACTTAAACGACTCAACGTTAACTCGACTAAAACGGCTCAATGGTTCTATTGACGACTCAATGTTAAGGACTTAACGCAAACATCACCGCTTCGACTTACACGACTCATCGCCATCGCGATTTAAACAACTCGAATTAAACGACTCAAGGCTAATTCGACATAAACAACTCAATGCCAACTCAACTAAAACGACTTAACGCTAACACCTCTCTCACTTCAATTTTTGGCCTTTGCCCAGAATACAATAATTAAAGTTGAAAAGTTTATTGTACTAGACATAACAGTTCTCGTACTATAAAGCCCGAAAGGCTTTGCATGAAGATATTGACGTTAGTGTAACGCTAGCAAGAAAACGTGTTGTTGCGTTTATCTGTATTTAGTTAAATTGATGTGTGAGAAAAACTTAAAAACAGGGTAATCGACTTCAAAAAGAAAAAATAAATGTTTGATGTCGGTGCCGGTTGGTGCAGTCGGTTGGTTACTTGGCACCGTCTTCACATATTTTTTTTTGCTTTTGGAAGTCAGTTTCCTTTTTTTTTTTAAGCTATTTATTTAACAATTTTAAGTGATGAATGAATTAACTGTATTATATTATTCTACTTAGCTCTACAGTAAGGTACCTACAGGATTGATACAATACTCATAATAACTGAATTTACACATTCGTGCTGATAGGACTTTGAAGATACACCATCTTCAAAGTCCAAGGTTCAATACCAATAAATTTTGGCGCTATACTGAATCTAATGAAAATATATCGTCAAAATTGGTTATTGTCGGAAATATCGGTGAACATACATAAAAAAAAAACATACAGCTGAATATAGAACCAGCCACTTTTTGAAGTCGGTTAAAGAGGATGGCACATCGACTCGAAAGCGTCACTATCTTTAAGGTTTGGTTAAATATCCGACGGAGCGCGACGGAGGCGTTCGGCTGACGCTCGGCCGGCAGTCAGCAGCGCGGCGCGCACGTCACACTGTAGGGCCTTTATTCGCTATGCCACATAAGATTCCCCGCAAGTAACGTGTGACGTCATAACAAGCAGTAAACATAAACACGCTTCCTTGACGAGCCTTCGCGTGTCATTACAAAATGGTATTCGGTATGCCGTAAGGAATGTTGTCTACGGCAATTTTATTTTTAATTTGAGATTTCGCTGGATTCGTTCATAATCTTACATCTGTTAATTTCGGTAAAGTATCGGTTTTTCGAATATTCGTTTCAACTTATTTAATTTCGGTAAAAATATATTTATATGTGCTGATAACATGGTTTTAAGTATGTGTCTATTGAAAACTAAGTAAATAAGTAGGGCCAGATATAAAAAGGCAACTTTAATTAACATTAAACAAAGATCCAAGTTTTAGAACGTACGAATGTCAAATACAATAACCTATACCCACACCTAAACAAACAAAGACTTGTCCCACACATATATATAGTCTGTTTTTTTAAGTGGTCAATTTTACATAAAAATATTGTGTGGGTACTTAAGGCAATACAATTGGTTCAAAATTAGTTTATTTTATTCATTCATTAATTCCCCAATTCTTGCTCTTTGTCCGAACCGACCACTTTAGTGTCTTTAGTTGTCACACCATGTTTATTCATAAAATTGGCCACTTAAGAAAAACTAGACTAAACCTAGCACCATCCCCATCTCAGCCTTGAACCTATTCGCACCTATATAAAAGCCCTTTTTAGCTGCTGCAGCCTACGCACTTGACTCGCCTCCTATCAGCCGTTATTGCTGCCCGCGCCATATTCTCAGCAACCCTTACAATGCCCTTACTGCCCTCCTATCAGATACCGATATCACACACAGAATTAGACACCGACCTCGCCGGCGACGTGGAAGAATCCCTTGTCCGCTGGCCAGTGCATCTCTGCACTGGCCAGCGGACAAGTTTCTTCCACGTTCACCACGGCGAGACGCCTAATGTATGCCTTCCCCCATAGCAACAGCCCAAGCCGAGGCCGGTCCTCCCTGAACCTATTTGCCCCTATGCCCTTCTGCCCCCCACTCCGGGAATACCGGCGTGACGGTGTTTATTTTATATTTTAAAGTTTGTTTTGCAAATATACATACAGCGGATTAAAAGGTATACTTTTTTATTTAGTTTATTTACTATATATCTTTATCTTTACTAGCTATCTATCTACACAGATACATAGATAGATACATAATCTATGTATCTATCTAAATTAAAGAATTAATAAAGAAAATAAAATAATAAAAACATCATCAAGCCAGATCCCCTGCGGGGCAGGTATGTATATAAATGAAACAAAAGTAATTGGTAAATCAACAAGTTTTATTTATGAAGAACAAATCAATAATCACATGCAAGTCATTTGGTATTGTTAAATGGAAACTTGTAAGTCCTCATCAGAACAACAACACATACCATCTTTGTAACCTATGACCACAATAAATGCTATTTTATTTGATTTGAACAACGAACATTCAATATTATACAGTTTGGTATACCACACCATAATTATGCAGCTATAATTGAAAAATAAATTGAAATAAAAACATTTTTCTTTCATTCATTAGTATAAAAATTCCCACCACAGATGACATCACCGCACATCTTTCTCTACAAGAATGGGTCAACTTGGGTGTTCTAATTTTCTCAACCATCAGCAATTCTGTAAAAGAAGTTTCATATGAAAGATATGATTTATAGATGCAAAATTAGTGCTTCATAATATATGCAACACATATGTTGATGAACAATTAAGAGTCACTAATAGAAAATGCATTATAATAACCCTACATTCTACTTGCAATGAAAATTGATAATGAAAAATAGCCTATTATGTTATTTTAGGTCAACATCATCCACCTATGCCCTATAATTAAATCAATGATACAAATATTTAATTCACCACAAAATCAATAATGTAGCACACCACAAATTGTTTGTCTTTATAAAATAACAAAAGTCACATTTATTTTAGTAGATACGTACCTGTTTTTTATGATCACAGTTTTAAATGGGCCTCCTAACGCAATTAATTGGTAGGTTAGGTCTTTTCACATTTCTCGATGACCTTCCTTGAGGGGAACAATTGATGTACCCAGATTCCACCTGTGGGTGGGTAAATATGCTAATTAATATATAAAATAGGGCTGTAGAAGCTTTCGTCCGGTTCATTGTGACTACAAACTAAAACAAAACACCATATTTTTAAGATAAATGTGTACACTATTGTTGAAATTCAGAAGTTCACTTTAATAGATGAGCCACCACAATTTTCCAATGTCACTGGTTATGAGTCATAATTTATTACTACGACGACGACGCGATGATCATAATATATCATTTAAATTGCAATAAAACTATTTAAAAGTGTTGGTTTACATTGAATTACCTTAGCAAGTTTTTAACATGTTTTCAATAACACGCAAGCGCGGAGCGTGTTATTTTGACAGTTAGAACATGGCGTGTGACGAGACTTGTCATGTTTTCAAATCTGACAGTGGCATACAGAATTCCATTCCACGCCAATAACACGTATGTTTGATAACACGTCTTGTTTCGTGTTTAAATTGGCATAGCGAATAAGGACCCAGGTGCGACGTCATGCCGGCCTAGCGTCCCGCTCGCACGTGTCTTGGCGTCTCGCTCCCGTGTGCTTCGATTGTAAGCGCGACGGTGGTGGGTCATGACGTTTGCCATCGCGTCGAGCGTGACTGCGTTGTGCCGCACTGCGTTGGCTATGTGGCGAAACCTTTATGCTTAGCACTCTAATTTCAATGCTTCTCTTTGATTCGAGTTGGTGGTCAGTTGCTAAGATGTACAATGATCCTTAAACTTTTAGTTAAGAACATGTAGTCGTGACTTGTTCCATTTGTGGAGTGCATAGTTTTTGTACTTCGCTGGCGCTTCTTCATCTTTAGAATACAGTAACTTAGTATATTCTGGATAAACATGAGGTATATAAGACTTTTTCGACTGCCTCGTTGGTCTAGTGGCAAAGCGCATTGCTTGGTGATCACGAGGTTCAAATGTTACGTCGGGCAAATAAAGTTTTTGTAACAAAACCTTGCCAGTATGAGTTTGGAGTCTGGAATTGGGCCCGGTATATGGCAATAGGCTCTCCCCCTATTACATGAGGCCTCACATCGTTAGCGAAAAGTGGGTGTACTCAGTACACCTCTGCCACCCCCGCAAGGGGAATATAGGCGTGACGTAAGCCTTTTACTGTACCTTAAAATGTGTATTTTTTGTTCACAAGCTCATTAAGATCCCAAAAATTTTCTAAATGTGGGTAAACTTTGATTTAAAGAAAAACTAGCATTACCTACTTATCATCATCATCATCAGCCTATAGCAGTCCACTGCTGGACATAGGCCTCTCCAAGTGCACAGCACTGGGTACGATCCTCGGCTACTCGCATCCAGTTTCTGCCAGCCTACGAAGGTCATCGCTCCACCTAGCCTGAGGGCGTCCTGCATTACCTCTCTCCATTTAGGTAAATTGACTACAAAATGGTAATGAAATATATTCTTGAAAATTAACATTCAAACGTTCTCTACACCTATAACTGAATCGTAAACAATTCTAGAATACGCAAATTAAAGTCATCAGACATTTAGCAAAATATATGACCGCTTAGGGAATAACGCATTGAGCTCATTTACAATTTAATTAACGTGAGCAAAGAGAAACCTAACTAGAGTTTGTTGATGCATCTTTAATTAACTAAGGCAGAAAAGCATTAGAATTAATAATATATTCATATACATAAGACCATACATTTCATTTCATTAAAAAGGATCAAGTGCGTAGCCCTCTTACTCTGCCTACCCCAGTGGGATGAAGGCATGAGTGTATGTAAGTATGTATTTCATAACAAAATAATAATAACGATTATTTTTCACCATCTGCGTACCTCGTTAGGAATCTGGCGTGATGATATAGATAGGTAGATTTTTCGCAGATTACTAAATGTTGTTAACCTCTTAATAGATAAGCCAGCCTTCTGGGCACCCTGCCGAACGCCAGCGATTTGGCACAGTTGTAAATAGTGTATTATGTTTTTCTACTTTTTTTGTATTTTTATTTATTTATTTAAAATAGGTGATAGTTAGTTTAATTTTTTTGATATTTTACATTACTCATATTCTGAATCGATTTTAGTTAGATCAAGGTTGTATTTGAAAGAAGATTTACAAATAATAGACAAGTGACTTCTCATTGATTTGTTTACATTTAGTATAATTCTAGGCATTATAAAAAATGTGAATTCCATATTTCAGTCAAATATATAAAATAAGAATTACTATAGAGAAGAAAAACACCAGCTAAGTAAATATTAAATCCTAATATTATAAACGCCTTCTGCGTTTACAATATTCGTGAGGATGGATGTATGTATGTTAGTTGCATTTAAACGGAAAAACTTGTGAACGGATTTTGATGTATCTTTACAATGATATAGCTTATACATCAGAATAATATAAAGGCTATAATTTACAAAGATATTACAAAAAACCGCGCGTGCAGCCGCGGAGAACTAGCTTAAATATACATGATACATAATTTGATAACAGTGTAATGCCCGATTGAATTTTTTGCGCAATAGAAAATATTGTTTACCCCTTAACTATGTATCTTTCTAGGTCATCGCCAGATCCCTTGCAGGGAAGGCAGAGAGTACAGAGTTCCAATAGGTTCTTGCCTTCCAGACCTCTCTGGCTTTCTCCACGTTCATAATTCGTCTCATACACGCTCGCCGGTTACGGAGACTTTTGACATGCCCTACAGATAATATACGGTCTATTTGGTCATGGTAAGATAGTTTAGGTTTTCCCCGGTACCTACATTCGTCCAATTTCGCACTGTATATCAGTTTTGTCATTCTTTCTTCTGACGTTCTTTCTACATCCCCGATCTGATTCTATATAACCCTTAACAGGTGAATTATTTCTACTACCTAGGGAGATAGAGAGAATATATCCCAGATTTCAGAGAACAATAAAAAACAAATGTACTGCGTTATTTTGTACTATATTCACATTATAATACGTTAAATTTGCACTTTCCTGTGGACAACAATCATACAACCCACTCCAATCTGGCACTAAATATGATGTCCGCAGGACTGGTTCAATTTGCGCTTAATGTTCAATTTGGCCCGTGTCACCCCGGGTGACAAGTACTATCCGAATATATTGAGCCATCACACGCACACACGGCATTACACACGTTTGATAAATATGTATATTGGACGGGAATTCGATTTGAATACCTCGTGACATTTATTGTTAGTATCAAGTTATAAGGTTTTCTTTCTCTTTAAGGTGACTACTTTATATTGTAAATGCTCATCAAGCATTAAATAAAAGTACATCAAACAAATAAAGACCGATTTACGATATTACACAACTAAAAAATAACCTTAGTAAAAGAAATCACGCTTTATAGTTTAGTATAATATACAAACTTTATTAAGTTGTGCTTAAATAAAACATGTCACCATCATAAAATTGTTTTACTTTTTATTTCAAGTGAAAAATTGTTATAGTTTTTTAATTATAATCTTTTTTTGCAAATGTAAGCAAAAAATTCGCACGCTAAAAATACCCTTCCCGTCAAAGGGTTAACTACACAATAAAGGGTTTGAGTTGGGTCACTTTTGTCATTCGGTCAACAATATATTACAATAATAAAAACGACTACATTTGATAGTTTTTGAGTTATGTTATTATTAGATTTGATGAACGATTATTCATAACATTAAAATAACACTAAATTTGATGTCTACAGACAGGTAACTATTATACATAACACTGGTTCAATTTGCGCTTACTAATCAAGTTGGCCCACGCCACTCCAAGTGACAAGTATATGTTAAGTTACAACATGTAAAGCACTGCGCACCTATCATAAATATTTATGTTGGGTGGGAATTCGATTTGAATACCATGTCATACAAGGATTTTTAAATTAAGTTTTAAAATCAACACAGGTATCAATATATCACCATCTGGAATCCTTCGGACACTCTTTATAAATAACTTCATTAGTCTCATATCTGAGTCTTACGGCATCACACTGGAGCTAGAGTGTAAGCTTTTTAATTGTAACCTAAACATTGTATTCACAGAATATGATAAAAAAATTGAAAGGAAAAAAGAGAAAAAGAATTAAATAAAAAAAGACAAGCCGGCTGAGTTTCTTCGCCGGATCTTCTCAGTAGAGGCCGCGTTCCGATCCGGTAGTAGATTTGTAGTTAAATTAGATTTAAAAAAAATGTAAATTGCCTATTTGTAAGCGCCCCCACAGGGCTTATACAAAATAAATTATTTGAGATTGAGTTTGAATTAGATTTGTCTGAATTGTGGAAGTGACAATGAGTATAATATTAAAATACGTGGGATTAAAAAAAACATCGCAAAAAAGAAATTGTAACCCCTTATAGAAATCTGGTTTACTAATAAAAGCTGGTAAATAGCTAATTCTAAATAAACTATAACACTTCTATGAATCCATTGTGAAATTACAATTATTGAACCTTAAACACTTGGATATTTTATTTTTCTATCTATATCATCACGCCAGATCCCTTTCGAGGTAGGCAAATATTACAGAGTTCAAACAGGTTCTTTCCTTAAATACCTCGAAATTTCGTTTTTTTTTAAAAGATTTTTGTTATAAATTAGTTTTACTAGCGAACCGCTCCGGCTTAGCACGGGTGAATTACAGACATAAAAGGGAAGGCTCCGTTTATTGGTAAAAACCATATGAAAATCCGTTCAGACGCGGCGGGGGACTCCGTTTTATAATATGTAGTTAGTTTTTATTATTCAAGATTTTCGCATATATTGTATACTATGACTAAATAGATCATGTCTTATCTGAAGGGCAAGTCAAGTTTCCGTAACCGGCGAGCGTGTATGAGACGAACTATGAGAGTGGGGGACGCCAGAGAGGTATGTAAGGAAAGAACCTGTTGGAAATCTGTACTCTCTGCCTACCCCGCAAGGGATCTGACTTGATGATATAAATATATAGATAGATTTTATACTAGAAACATTCAAAATGTCTACCAAAACAATCTCGAAAATAATTCCATAACGGGCGTAGATACATAAAACAAAAGCACAGCCTATTGTATCAATAGTTTATGAGCCATAAAGCAATAAACCAAACAGAAGTAACTCATAAAGTTAAGTAGCCATAACGCGAAAGAACGTTGCAAGTTTAGTCATTTTAGCAAGTTAATTTTCACGTAATTAAACGCCGAAACTCGACTTGTAAACAAAAATGAGCATTTTCCATTTTAACTTTTAAATATACCCATAATATCTTAATTTACGCTTTCGTATTGTTTGTCGTTGAGGAGTTTCCTGGTGTATCTTCAAAATCCAAGGTCCAATATCAATTAAATTAAAATGGAAATACCATGGAACTTTATTTAATCCAGCGGAAAAAGAATCATTCAAATCGGTTCACAAGCAAATAAGTTTTAAATAAACACAGACGAATTATGAACCTCCTCCTTTTTTGAGGTTGGTTAACATTCTGCATAGGTCTATAGTAGAGTACCTATAGAATTGACGTAATACCCATATTGTCTTAATTTGCACATTCTTATTGTTTGTCGTTAAGGAGTTCCCTAGTGTATCTTCAATGTTTAAAGTCCAATACTAATGAAATTAAAATGGACCTTGGAGCTATACTGAACCCAATGCAAAAGAATCATCAAAATTGGTCCACAACTGACGGAAAAATCGGTTAATAACGGAACAAAAAAACAAGCATACATAAAGACCAATATAGAACCTCCTTCTTTTTGAAGTCGCTTAAAAAGAGAAGATTCCTTTTTTAAATAAATATTTATTTTAAAATTTTAAGGTAAGTGATTTTTATACCAATATTATATTATTCTACTTAGTTCTACAGTAAGGTACCTACAGGATCGGTACAATACTCATAATAACTGAATTTACACATTCGTGCTGTTTGCCGTCAAAGAGCCCCCGGGTGTATTTTCAAAATCCAAGGGCCAATACCAATGAATTTAAAATGGAACCACCTTAAAACTATATTGAACACAATGTAAAAAGAATCATCAAAATTAGTCCAAAATTCGCGGAAATATCGGTGAAAATACATAAAAAAAATACATACAGCCGAATATAGAACTTCCTCGTTTTTGAAGTCGGTTAAAAAAAATGTCATATAGACTCGAAGCGTCACGCTTACGTCAATAGTTCTTATCTTTAAAGTTTAGTCAAATAGCTGACGCGTTCGGCTGACGCTCAGCCGGCAGTTGGCAGCGAGGCGCGCACGTCACACTGCAGGTACGACGTTACGCCGACCAAGTGGCCGCTCAAAACTAGCGTATTGGCGTCTCGCTCTCGCCGTGTTTCGTTTGTCGACGGTGGCGGGTCATGATGTTTGCCGTCGCGTCGAGCGTGACTGCGCTTTGTGGCGTCACCTGTACATTTCAGTACATTATAACTTCCCAGGTCGCGCCACCGGCACGCTCCAGTCACACTGCGTCGGCTATGCGGCGAAACGTTTATGTTAGCCCTCTAATTGCAATGCTTTTCTTTGAGTCAAATTGGTGTTGAGTTGCTAAGATGAACAATGACCCTTAAACTTTTACTTAAAAAAACAAGTAGTCGTGACTTCTTAAATTTGTAGAGTGAATAGTGTTTGTACTTCCTCCTCTCCTCCTCTTGCTGGCGCCTCTTCCTCTTCAGAAGACTATAACTTAGTATATTCTGGATAAAAATGAGATATATAAGACTTTTAATGTACCTTAAAATGTGTATTTATTGTTTACAAGCTCCTTCACGTCCCAAAAACCTTTCTTTGTTTGGGTGAACTTTGATTTTAAGAAAAAACTATGAACTTAAGAAGTTTCTCGTTTAGGTAAATTGACTGGAAAATGGTAATGAAATATATTCATGAAAATCTACATTCAAACGTTCTCTACACTTATAACTGTATCATAAACAGTTCTAAAATATGCAAATTAAAGTCATCAGACATTTAGCAAAATATATGACCGCTTGGGGAATAATGCCTTGAGCTCATTTACAATTTAATTAAAGTAAGCAAAAAGAAACTTTACGAGAGTATGTAAACGCATCTTTAATTAACTAAAGCAGAAAAACATTAGAGATAATAATGTTTATGTATATGTGCTGTTACGTCGTAACAAAGTTTTAAAAATATGAAATAAATACAAAAAATCATTACACACATCTATCTATCTATCTATCTATAACCTCACGCCAGATCCCTTGCGGGGTAGGCAGAGAGTACAGAGTTCCAACAGGTTCTTTCCTTACATACCTCTCTGGCTTCCTCGACTCTCATAGTTTGTCTCATACACGCTCGCCGGTTACGGAGACTCTTGACTTTTCCATCAGATAAGACTCGGTTTATTTGGTCGTGGTAAGATAGTCTAGGTCTTCCCCGGTACCTGCATCCTTCCACTTTCACATTGTATATCTGTTTTGTCATTCTTTCCTCTGGCATTCTTTCTATATGCCCGAACCAACGGAGCATGCCCTTTCTCATCTTTACACCGATACTATCTTTCATACCTACTCGCTGTCTTACTATGCTGTTGCTAATGCGGTCGGTCAGCTTCACTCCGCACATCTTCCGCAGAGCTCGCATTTCTACCGCATTTATCCTACTTTCATTTTCCTTCTTACATACCCAGCTCTCGCTACCATATAACAGCGTTGGGACAAGAACTCCGTTATGTATGGCCAGCTGCGCCTTATGGCTTAAGTGCCGGCTCCCGAGTAGCTTTCCCATCGCACCATTCACTCTGTTCCCTGCACTCACTCTTCTCTCTATGTCAGCGGTGTATTTCCCATCCTTACTGAAGGCGCATCCAAGATATACAAACTCATTCACTTGCTCCAGCACATCGTTACCAACCACAATCCTTACATTCGTTCTGGTTTCTTCCCTTTCAAAAACCATAATCTTGGTTTTCTTCACATTCAAGTGTAAGCCATTGATCATGCAGTCGTCTTTCATAACTGTGACTAGTGTTTGCAGATCAGTGGCTGTTGGCGCTATTAAAACCGCGTCATCTGCATAAAGTAGATGGTTTACCACTAAGTCACCCATTTGTACACCTTCATTCATCGCTTTCAGTCTTTGAAGACTTTTGTCCAGATATATTATAAACAGTCTAGCGGACAACACGCAACCCTGCTTGACGCCGATTTTAACGTCAAACCAGGGTGACCTGTTACCACCCACCCGTACGCATGCCTTGCAGTCCACATAAGTGGACTGGACGGCTCGCAACAGAGTGCCATCTATACCATACTCTGGCAAAATGTCCCAAAGTCTCTTTCGCACAACTCTGTCAAATGCCTTCTCCAGATCTACAAAACCGCAGAAAACCTTCCGGCCCACTGCCAGATGCTTCTCTACGATGTTGCGGAGTGAGAAGACTTGATCCGAACATCCTCTTCCAGACCTGAAACCCCCTTGTGCCTCGCACAACATTCCATCGGACTTCACGCGCATTCTCCGTTCAATAATTTTACCGTACACCTTGGCTGCCAAGCTGATCAAACTGATGGCTCTGTAATTGGCGCAGTCATATTGTGAACCCTTGCCTTTATACAAGGGTACTATGACTGCGCGGCGCCAATCTGTAGGGACTCTACCGGTCCTCCAGCAAAGGTTTGCAAGGGCCCGGAAAGCGTCCCGGACGCAAGTTCCACCATATTTGATCATCTCGGCAGATATCATGTCTACTCCCGCAGCTTTACCGTTTTTCATACTTCCTATCGCCCATTCAACTTCTTCCATAGTGATGTCCTCCGTTGATTCTGGTGCCGCAATCTCACCTTTAGGCACGTCTGCGGCATCAGCATCCGGGTCATCTCCATACATTTCTCCAAAATATTCACTCCACCGGTTTAGCACAGCTTGTGTGTCTGCAATAATGTCACCATCTTTAGATTTTATCCTTTCCATTCTGGAGCCTGACGAATCACCTCGAGCCTTTCTCACCTTGCTCCAAAAGAGTTTGGTGTTGTTCTCGAAGTTCTTCGCCAGCCTCTCCTCCTCAATCATACTGGCTCTTTCACGCTTTTCTTTCACTAAAGTTTTAGTGGCATTCTTGCATTGCCGGTATATTTCTTTCTTCATCTCTGTCATACTGGCATTCAGGTTCAAAGAAGATACATAGTCCTGCCACGCTTTCTTCTTACTTTCTACGGAGCTTTGCAACTCCGCATCCCACCATGCATCACCTTTTGCTGTAATATGCTTCTTTGAGCAACCACATACTTCTTTCGCGGATTCCACCAAACTCTCTTTCAGGGTATTCCAGCATTCATCTACATTTGAGTCCGAAGAGCCTGCTGTCAAAAGCTTGTCCCGGACTCTGTCTTCATACATTCTCCTCACGCTCTCATCTTGCAACTTTTCAACCTTTAATCTTTCAAGGTCTCCGAAGGGGATACGCTCTCGCCAGTGCCTCCACTTCCTGAACAGACCACTAAACCGCGCAACTACGAGATAGTGGTCTGATTCCAGAGTGGGGCCTCTATACGCACGCGTATCTTGTAGTTTGCTTCGGAGACGGTTATCAACCAGGATCAGATCTATCATGCTTTTTTGTTCATTCCTTCTCCACGTATACATATGTATGTCCTTATGCTGGAATATCGTATTAGACACAAGGAGACCCCTTTCCAAACAAACATCTACAATGAGCTTACCTGCATCATTCACTCTCTTATCACCATAAGGACCCAGAGCAGCGTCGCAAGTTTGCCGCCTGGTTCCTACCCATCCGTTCAGATCGCCACACAGAATCACCTTTTCGTTAGCCTCAGCCAAATCCAGAACTTCCCTGACATTATCCCAAAACTTCTCAAGGTCCTGGGGTGTCGACGAGCTTACGGGAGCATACGCTGCGACCAAAAATACTCTAGTGACACCCAGTTTTAAACGGACCCAGAGAAGTCTCGCATCGCACAGGCCATAATCTCTCACTCCAGAGGCCAGGCGACGGGACAGCAAGATACCCACCCCCATGCTGGCACGACTGCTCTGCGGTACACCAGACCACAGAGCCATCGTTCCATCAGGCAGATCCCAGGTTTCACTGCCCCTCCGCTTAGTCTCTGTTACACACAGAGCATCCAGGCGTCTCTCTTTCATTACATCAATCACCTCATGCATCTTATCTTCCATACCACCTCTTACATTCCAAGTGCCTATTCGGCACTCTGCATCCCACGACTCGCCAGTTCGGGCCCGGCGTGATGGGTGGCGGCCCCCATCGCCGCTTCCACCTATATTCGTACCGACGGGGGCGGGCCGGTACGCGTCGCCTCGGGGGGACGCCCTAGCCCGCACTGCGGTACGTCTTCGGTCCAAGATTGCAGCCATAATGACTGGCAGGGGTCGCGACGAGCACGCTCTTGGACAGACCCCCATACACACAAACAAACATATAAACTAGTTGTTACAATCGAATGGAAACCGCGCGCTTTAACTAGTGATAGCATTATAATGACCATATAAGGTATTCGTTGGTACCGGAAATCAAATTCTTTCTAGAACATCTGATAAGAAACGCCCACAACATAGAATACAATAGCGAACAACGGGACAATGATCCCATCTCGCTCGATTCGATTATTGCTATCTTAGTCCCACAAGAATTTTATAAAATATAGACAATAGTTTAGGGCATGACTTGCTTCGGTTGAGCCGTTCTTTCCATATCTCTGCCCTCGTCTTATACGATGGATCTAGAAATCTGGGCAGTACGCACTGTTGCCTCAGGCAGGAAGTAGGCCGTCCCGATATCAGTATATAAAAACGAATTCGCGCAGGAACAAGGAATTTTTCGACGTCAGAGTTCGCACGACAACTACAAGTGATTGTTTGTATAAAACCAGTGCTATACTAAAATAAAAAAGAAAATTAAAAGCGGTTAGCATCATTTTTCAACCCCCTTGGTAAGTTTAATATAATTAATTCCAATAGGTTTGGTTGCTGTTAACTAATTTTTCGTGTCTGCATTAATTCGATTACTATTCAATAAGTGATTTCTTCTACCTTTTAATAGTGTAGAAAATTTCTATGGCTATTTATTTCTTAATAGTGGGTTAACAACGTAACGAAATGTGACAGCGAGTATCTTAAAATAGGTAAAATATAACCTTATTTATTTAATCATTCCGATAAGTTTTAAATATGTTTCACCGCGGTATTTTTCTTCATTAACATTCTATTATCATATTGATTTCGTCCAAATCAGTCCTGCCTCCACAAGAAACCAGGAGAGATATGGCCGCGATAATTAATTCCCACTGTGTATTCCACGCGTGTGTTATTAACATCGGTGGCTTGCTTGTATCTTAATAAGAACCTATTATTCTATAATATTTATTTTGTTCAAATTCAGTAAATGCTAAATTTCAATACATACTTAAAAATAATAAGCTTTTCTTTACTGTAGTCGGTAGTCTATTAAAAATTGCCACCGAAAAATTGTATAATAGTTGGAAGTAGTTCATATAATGTAACACAAACGCATAGCTGGGATATTTATTTGCTAGATTAGCGTGATGTCACGATAAGAGGGATTTCTCGATGTACCCGACGAAATAAATATCAATGGTCATTGCTTCATTCGATGTATTTATTGAACTACCTTATTGTGTATAAGTTAAAAATGTAATCGTTTCTTTTGTACCTCATAGCGTAGTGGAATGGTGATCGTTCGAAATATAAACAGTTGGGGTTTGATTCTGGGTTGGGTAATTATGCTTCATTTAAATATTTGTTTTTTTTTTTTTAAATTATATTTCAACCGGACCTAAATATCGCCACTCCATTCCGTGTAATTTTAATTGCTTCGCGAAAGATGCCGACGCCCACTCCTGGTCTCACCTAGTGCCTGGGGGTCGGACCTTTCGCGCTACAAGTGTCATTTCGACGCGTTCCAGGAAACTGGGGGTCCACCGTACGGATAGCAAAGTACGGTTTGGGAGACAACAGGCCACACTTCTGCCCGTCGACTCCAGCTGACCTCTGCGGCTGAGGGCCTTCCCGAGGGCACCTCCGAGTTCCCCACTAAGTTGGTGGAATATTATATATAAATATTTGTTTTTTTTTTACATTATATTTCATCCGGACCTAAATATCGCCACTTCATTCCGTGTAATTTTAATTGCTTCGCGAAAGATGCCGACGCCCACTCCTGGTCTCACCTAGTGCCTGGGGGTCGGATCTTTCGCGCTACAAGTGTCATTTCGACGCGTTCCAGGAAACTGGGGGTCCACCGTACGGATTGCAAAGTACGGTTTGGGAGACAACAGGCCACACTTCTGCCCGTCGACTCCAGCAGTCCTCTGCGGATGAGGGCCTTCCCGAGGGCACCTCCGAGTTCCCCACTAAGTTGGTGGAACCTTCTCACCGAAGACCCCCACGCGTCACGGGATCGAACAGCCGTAGTTAAGTCCCCAGCGCACATAGTTTTTTTTTTTGACCAGAAGTCTTCCCTGTGCCGCGAATCCACACCCCGGGTGTAGTAAAATTATTTATTTTAATTTAAATTTTTTTTTTTAATAAACCATTGTATCGTTATAGTTGTTTTTATTTGTACCCGCCGTCAGGCGGTCGTAATAGTGCATACATTTCATGACATTGAAAGGGGTCAAGTGCATAGCACTATTACTTACCCTACCTGCAGGGGGATGAAGGCGTGATATGAATTTCATATCAAAGTAATAATAACGATTATTTTTCACTCTCTGCCTACCCTGCAAGGGATTTGATGTGATAATATAGATAGGTAGATTTTCCACAGATTAGAAAATGTTGTTAACCTCTTATTAGGTAAGTAATTTCGCACTGATCTGTTTAGATTTAGTATGTCTTGGCATTATAAAAATGTGGATTCCAAATTTCAGTCAAATAAATAAAATAAAAATTGCTATAGAGAAGACAACTGTCAGATAATTTAATATTAAATCTTACGAATATTATTATACACAAAACCTAGATCCTTCCACCTTCGCACTGTATATCAGTTTCGTCATTCTTTCTTCCGACGTTCGATCTATATGCCCGATCTGAGTCTATATAACCCTTAACAGGTGAATTATTTCTACTACCTATGGAAATAGAGACAATATCCCAGATTTCAGAGAACAATAAAAAACAAATGTAGTGCGTTATTTTGTACCATATTTACATTTTAATAAGTTAAACTTGCACTTTCCTGTGGACAGCAATCACACAACCCACTCCAATCTGGCACTAAATATGATGTCCGCAGGACAGGTTCAATTTGCGCTTAATGTTCAATTTGGCCCGTGTCACCCCGGGTGACAAGTACTATCCGAATATATTGAGCCATCACAGGCACGCACGGCATTACACCCGTTTGATAAATATGTATATTGGACGGGAATTCGATTTGAATACCACATGTCATGAAGAAAAACTTATAACTTAATACTAGTAATATTTATTGTTAGTATGAAGTTATTAGTTTTTCTTTCTCTTTAGAGTCACTACTTTATATTATAAATGTAAATTCATCAAGCACTAAATATAATAACAAAACAATAAAGACTGATTTACGATATTACACAAGTAAAAGAAAACCTAAGTAAAAGAAATGTAAAAGTTCAAATCCTAGGTCGGACAAGTGTAGTTTTTCTAACGAAAACTTCCCAGTACGAGTCCGGAGTCTGGAATTGTGCCCGGTATATGGCAATAGGCTCGCCCCCTATTACATGGGACCTAACATCATCGGTGAAACGTGGGTGTACTCAGTACACCTCTGCCACCCCCACTTGGGGAATATAGGCGTGACAGTGTGAAAAGAAATGACTCTTTATAGTTTAGAGATTAGAGTGTTAGTTAAATAATGAAGTGTTTGAGTTGAGTCACATTTGTCATTCGATCAGCAATATATTACAATAATAAAAAGCACTACATTTGATCATTTTTGACAGAGATGGGCAAAATGTAATCAGATTAATGATTTACCACCCCCGCTGGGTAATATAGGCGTGATGGTGTATTAATGATTAAAGATTACAATAAAATTTTGTAATCTTCAACGATTACGATTACACTTTTAATCTTTAATCGTGATTGAATATTACAAAGTGCAATTGTAATCATTAATCTGATTACATTTTGCCGATCTCTGGTTTTTGAGTTGTATTATTTTTAGATTCGATCAACGATTATTCATAATAAAGTAGCACTAAATTTGATGTCTACAGACAGTTAAATATTATACATAACACTGGTTCAATTTGCGCTTAATAATTTGGTCCATGTCACTCCAAGTGACAAGTATATGTTAAGTCACCACATATACAGCACTACGCACCTATCATTAATATGTATGTTGGATGGGAATTCGATTTGAATACCATATGCAATTGGATGGACGATTTAGTGCAGCGGTTAAGAGCTTCAGCCGCTCCGCCCACTGTGGACCGCACGGGACAAATCTTTGTGTGATCCACAATTATTTGTTCCGGTCTGGGTATTTGTGTATGTGTTTTGAAGTGAGATGAGTGTCTAAAATCAACACAGGTATCATTAGATTTGTCTGAATTGTGAAAATGACAATGAGTATAATATTAAAACACGTGGGACTAAGAAAAAAACCGGGGGCAAAAAAAATATCACCCCTTATAAAAATCCGGATTCCAAATCTGGGTTCCAAAAAGCTGGTAAATAGCCGATTCTAAATAAACTGTAACACTTCTTTGAATCAATTGTGAAATAACAATTATTGAACCTCAAACAGTTCGATATTTTATGTTTTTTAATAATTAGTTTTTACTGGCGAACCGCCCCGGCTTCGCACAGGTGAATTATACACATTAACTTTCCTCTGGAATCTCTCCGTCTATTGGTTAAAACCATATGAATATCTGTTCGGTAGTTATTGAGTCTATCGCGTTCAGACAGACAGACGCGGCGGGGGACTCTGTTTTATAATATGTAGTTTTTCGCATAAATTTTATAACATGACCAAATAGATCGTATCTTATCTGAAGAGCAAGTCAAGTTTCCGTAACCGGCGAGCGTGTATGAGACGAACTATGAGAGTGTAGGAAGTCAGAGAGGTACGTAAGGAAAGACCCTGTTGGAAATCTGTACTCTTTGCCTACCCCGCAAACGATCTGGCGTAATGATATAATAGATAGATAGATTTTATGCCAGAAACATTCAAAATATCTACCAAAACAATCTCGAAAATAATTCCATAATGTATCTAACATAAAACAAAAGCACAGCCTATTGTATCAATAGTTTATGAGCCATAAAGCAATAAACCAAACAGAAGTAACTCATAACGTTAAGTAGCCATAACGCGAAAGAACGATGCAAGTTTAGTCATTTTCCCAAGTTAATTTTCACGTTAAAACGACGAAACTCTACTTGTAAACAAAAATGAGCATTTTCCATTTTAACTCTTGAATTAGTAATGGAAGTTAAAACGGTGAGAGTTAAATGGTTTGATAAGAAATATGAACACCGTCACACCTATATTCCTAAAGCGGGGTGGCAGTGGTGTAATGTGGCGATGTTTGGTCGCAATGTCATTATGTCAATACACGAAACAAAGATGATCTTATTGTAGATGCTACTCGTCTCCACAGAATTAGTAATTCTCTCTTGGGACAATATATACGTTTCTACAACAAATTACCCATAGATATTCGAAATATGCCTATCAATAGGTTTTATAAAATTTCGGATTATCTTGACGATAAAACAGATTAAGGAGCTCCTCAACACTGTATAATGCAATTTTCCAAAAAAAAAGTTGTCAGGAAGGCCAAACAAATTATTTTAACTTAATTTACTAGCCCACTGAGTTTCTCACCGGATCTTCTCAGTGGAAGCCGCATTCCGATCCGGTAGTAGATGTAAAAAATGTAATAATTTTGACGTTTGTAAGCGCTCTTGTATTGGCCTAAACAAATAAATAATTTTTGACTTTGACTTTTAATGTGTGATGGCAATAGGCTTGCCTCCTGTAATTGCGGATTTAATAATATCAGCCTATACTGCCCACTGCTAGACAAAGGCCTTCTCTCACAAATCCGGTTGAGAGAGATAAGGTCATACTCCATCACGCGGACCCAGTGCGGATTGATGGAGGCAAGTTTGGGGCCACCTGCTGTTGAAACTTATAAAGCCGCCTTTAAGGCTTCCAACTCGGCTTAACGTGCCTTCCGAAGCACGGAGACGCTCGAATATGAAAATGCCACAAACGGTCACGCATCTCGGGCCGACCGAGTCGAACGCTGCTTAACCTTGGTAATTGGTAAGAACACCGCGGTCGCACAGCGCTACGAGCGCCTTTGATCGTAGTGAGTACACTAGACTTCTAACATAAATACAAGTTCATAATTAACAGAAATACCGAACGTTAATCAACATAGTACTAAGTGTATTAACCTTTACTTAACTGCCAGCCATTACGATTACCTTCATTAATATAACCTTTGTCTGAACACATAATAAGTTAGTTAAGCACGAACAGAGTGTCGTTATCGTAACGTTTTGATTTTTCGTAACGCGTTCGTATACTATCCTTTTCGCGCCACAAATTTACTAAACAAAGATGAGTGTGACAGCACGCTTTTTCGATAACGTTACGCTTATGTCAATCTGTTCATGCCAAGTCCTCAGTTGATATGAAATCATAATAATGTTGAGGTCCCAATTCTAGTAACGATAGTCCACTAAAACCAAAGCTTAACCGCTACCGATCAACGGCTGTTTTCGTATATTAATAGGACTAGTCCCGCCACGTATTCCCAACATCGTAACTCCTGTAAGCCAATGTCCATAATGGCTTCCATCAATGACACTAAAAATTAAGCCTTGGGGTGTCCCAGGGAGCGCTTTTATCGTCTTTTAACTCGCAACGAATTTAAGTAGAAGAAAGAAAACACAGATAAATAAATATAGCAAAAAAATCGACCTTGGTAGACAGAAAACAAAAAATATGGGACAGAGAAAAGGACTACCCACTACAATGCTTATGGCACGCAACGTTATATGGCAGCGAGAGATGGTTATGTAAGAAGGAGATTGAAAGTAGGATAAATACGGTCAAACTGCGACTCTGCGGCAGATTTGTGTGGTGAAGCTGACCGACCGTATTCGCAACAGCATAGTAAGAAAGCGAGTAGGTATAAAAGATAGCATCGATGTAAAGATGAGGAAGAGTGTGCTCCATTGGTTGGGGCATATAAAAAGAATGTCAGAAGTAATAATAACAAAACAGATATACAATGCGAAAGTGGAAGGTGGTAGGTACCGGAGAAAAGACTAGCTTCCCATGATCAAATAGATCGAATTTTATCTGAAGGATAAATCAAGAGTCCCCGAAATCGGCGAGCATCTATGAGACGAACTATGAGAGGGGAGTAAGCTAAGAGAGGTATATAAGGAAAGAACCTGTTGGAACACTTTACTCTCTTCCTACCCCACAAGGGATCTGGCGTGATAATATAGATACATAGCTAGAGAAAAGGTCTACAGCTAGGATAAGTCCAGATGTAAAGCACCGCTCTCTCTCTCTCTGTCTTTGGCAATTATTGTTCCCATGTGTTAGTGGGGTCTGTCTTCCTAATTTTCCTCTTCCACTTCGCTCTGTCGGACGTGTCGTGTTCGGAGGCATTGCAGTTTTACAAGTCTTTCTTCACCATTTTCAATCTTTTTTTGTGAAGCACCACCATAAAAAATACATATACCTACTAGGTATTACTACTGACTGCCTCGTTGGTCTAGTGGCGAATATTGCGCTTTGCGATCATGAGGTCCTGGGTTCAAATCCTAGGTCGGACCGAACAAATGTGCATTTACTATTCCCTCCAAATTTATAAAAACAATACCTCCTTTTACAATCCTTTAATAAGAATGTTTCGACTGTATCGATATCATTCGTCTCCAAGAATCCCGCTATTGATTTGTTTAAAAGTAGTCTCAGGAATTTCAAAACCGAAATCCAAAGTATTCTCTGTTCCAACAGATCTGGCTTAGTATAGCACTTATCTTTCATTAGTTATTTTAGTATTTTTATTTTATATTGTACTGTACTTAAATACTAACACTTTAAATGTAAGTCCGTAGCCCCGTAATTAAGGTCTAACACAACTAACCCTTTTATCTGGATCTCTCTGTGCACACATAGTTAGAGCTACAATCTAGTTTTAACTTTTAAGATGTGTAAGTGTTTACTATTTATGATTGTAACTGATTTTGTGAGCCAAGTAAATAAATAAACTATCGTAAATTTTGCGGTACCAGTCTGGAAACTGGAATTGTCTCTGACACTTGGGGGATAAAGCCGTGATGGTGTTTATTTATTTTATTTCACGTATACTAATAAAATACGAAAACATTGATTGGTAGCGGTTCAGATTCGGTTTTAGCGGAACTTTATTTATAGAATTGGGCCCTAACAAAACCTATACCTAGGGGTATAATAGATTTTAGACCTTTGTACCATTGATTACGTGTGTTCGTTGTGTGAGAAATTATATATTAAAGCTAGAGTGACTGAAAGAGTAAGATTAGGACCAACTTACGGGCTGTGTTTGATTCGAGAAACTACGCCACCTAGTACAAAAAACTTTTAAGATGTAAAGTAAGCAAGATATCTTTGTTGTGTTTTGGCTATAAAAGCTTGTTTTTAAAAAGGTATTTTTAAATTAATTTTATTAATATTTTAGTATAATAATACGATTCATATAAGCGATGTTTTTTCGCGACAGCTCTTCTACTATACACTATATATTTCATCTGTCGTACTGAATAAACCAATATGAGTTTTTGCCTCCCCTACACATTGCCATGATGACCGGCTTTGTACAGCACATAGGCTATAGAATGTTAAACCACAACCTTCATTAGTTCATTGGTTCTACGAAGTACTAATCGGTCCACTTTCAAGAGGTTTTTTTTCAGTTTGGTGAAAATTTGTTCCGTGCCGGGATCAAACCGGGGATCGATCCAGTAGGTGACTTAAGCTTCTAACAACTTTATTTTACGTGGGGAAATCCTCATGGACTTCCGCCAGCCTTGGGGGAAGCTCGTGGAGCATGTCAGACCGACTAAAATCCCAGGGTGGCCGGCATTGACACGTGTCAGAGGGGCTCCAATTGGAACGCACCGGTACCCCCCTTGTGCCGCGCTCCGAAGAAAGCTTCTAACTGGATCAAGCCGCCCGTAAAATTGGAAAATTTGCATCGTAGATATAAAAAATACTCAGACTTGAAGCAAAATATACCCAAACGAGGTATCAAACTCTTCAACAAGTTAAAAGTAAGTTAACCTATAAAAACATGAGATCTTGTAATCATGTTGCGAATAAATACAGAGGGCCCTTATTTGTTAACCAAACGCGACGCGTTACGATATCTTCTTGGAATGTACGTGTAACGGTATTCTGGAGCACATGGACGCAGCAAGACTGCTTAAAATGCAATGTGCCCGCGTAAATTAAAATAGTTTAAAAAAAACACCGTCACGCCTATATTCCCCAGAGGGGGTGGCAGAGGTGTACTGAGTACACCCACGTTTCGCCGACGATGTTAGGTCCCAAGTAATAGGGGGCGAGCCTATTGCCATATACCGGGCACAATTCCAGAACTGACTCCGGACTCATACTGGGAATTTTTCGTTGGAAAAACTACATTTGTCCGACCTAGGATTTGAACCCAGGACCTCGTGATCACAAAGCGATGCGCTTTGCCACCAGACCAACGAGGCAGTTAAAATAGTTTATTCTGCATAAACCCTGTAGGGGTGCTTACAAATTGTCTAATTTACATTTTTTTTAACTTACTAGTCTACCACCGCATCGAAACGCGGCCTCCACTAGGAAGTTCCGGCGAGAAACTCAGCTGACTTGTCTTTTTTATCTAATTTGTATAGATACATTAATTTTTAAATAATACAAATTCTAAATGTTATCCAGCTCCAGTGTGTTGCTTTACGACTAAGATATACGACTAATAATAATAATAATTTGACCCGAGTGCTTCAGAGAGTCGGTCAGGGCCCCCAACTCGGCGTGTCTTCGTCGGTCGAGTGGAAACCGAAGGGTGCCCGCAGGACTCTCGGCTCTGGCTAGCCTTAATTGGCCGTCCAGAGAGGAGCCGTGAGAGCTATATCGACGTAGGAAGATAATGCGTTTCTACGCCGATGTACTCCAGGGGTGGATGTGTTAAAGGGCGAGTAACTTCGGAGAAAGCGCAGCACACCTCTCTACACCCCTGAGCCGCTCACACCGGTGTTGCCCTCAGTTGTCCTAGGACGACCGTTTGAGGGCCCATCTAGTAAGCGGCGAGTCACCGCCGGCCACGAGTAATTAGGTATCACTAATTATGGCCGGTGTCCGTCCCCTTTGAAATAGTCCAGTTTTTGTCCATCAAACCTCATTTACATAGCCCTTGTTTTCTTTCCATAATTTACAGTAGTCCTTGCACCTGCCGGGGTCAGTTCGCTGGTTATGTTTCTTCATTTTCAGCAAGTGATCTAAGCAGGTGGCTTACATAACATTAACTTCTCGCAAAGGGCCTCTACGTGTTGGACCCATGTCCCCATGCAAGCCTTTCAAAGGTCCGGGTAAAGCCCGTGAATTTCAGCTAGATACATATAATATAATAATTTTAAATATATGTTATAATGAAAAGCTAGAGGATTCTGGGTGGATCAGTCTTCACAAGCAGCACCGGTTCACGAGTACGACTACTGAGCAGCTATAACCTCTCTCGACCTCCCTCGATATTAGAGGGAAGGAAGTGACCTGCGTTCTGGGCTACATCCATATACTAGGCATGCCTTTTAAGTTCTGTCGTTTCCATATTTCCCGGCAATTTTGAATTTGGAACTGTTCTATATTCGAATGTGTTTAAATTTTGAATCTCAAAACAGTTGAAAGTATTAGGATTAATGCTATTGTTTAGTCACAGCGTCAATTGGAATCTGTCAGGTTACGTACGAAAATTAATCTTTCTAAGGAATATGTTCGTGCAATAATTTTCTACAACTTTAGAAGAGGCCTGACACGGCTTCAGTGTTTTGAAGAGCTAACATCTGTGTTCAGTGATGAAGCCCCATGTCTGCGGACTGTCGAACGCTGGTATTTAGAATTCTAGCGTGGACATACTAGTGTTAGTGACAAATCTCGCGAAGGACGCCCAAAATCCGCCTTCACTGAAGATAACATCATTGCTGTGAGACAACTAATTCTCGAAGATCGTCATGTGACGTATCGAGAGATAGAGGCTCTATTAGGCATCTCAGGGACAACCATTCAGAAGATCTTACATGAAGCGCTTGGTGTGAGAAAGCTAGTTTGCCGTTGGATACCGCATCTGCTTTCCGACGATCACAAGGCGGCCCGCGTCAGATGGTGTAAGAAAACTCTGCAAAGGTTCAATCGAGGAGAGTCAAATCACGTTTACGATATGATCAGTGGTGACGAATCTTGGATCTATGCCTAGGATCCTGATTCCAAACAACAATCTACAATCTGGGTCTTTCAAGACGAGCCAAAGCCGACTAAAGTTGTTCGTTCTCGGAGCACTTCAAAGAAGATGGTGGCCACATTCGTTGGAAAAACCGGCCATGTTGCGACTATTGCACTTGAAGATCGTAGAACGGTTAACGCAGAGTTGTATACCACAGTTTGTTTACCACAAGTCATCGCCGAACTTCAAAAATCTAACTCAAAGCGACGCCTCATCCTGCACCACGACAACGCAAGCTCACATAGGGCTCGTCAAACGATTGAGTATTTGAAGCAGGAAAAAGTAGAAATTCTTGAGCATCCTCCATACAGTCCTGACCTAAGCCCTAACGATCTCTTTACATTTCCTAAAATTAAGAAAAGTCTTCGTGGTCAAAGGTTCCAGTCCGGTGAAGAAGCAGTCGACGCTTTCAAGTCGGCCATTTTGAACACCTCCACTTTAGAGTGGAATAAATGTTATAATAACTGGTTTGAGCGAATGGAAAAGTGTATTAAGCTACGTGGTGAATGGACAAAACTTAAAAGGCATGCCTCGTAATTACAACAAGTTATCCGTCAAAAAGAAACATGTGGACTTTCTATAATATACCCAATTAAACTTTAAAACTTTTCAAACAAACTTTTACCATTTTTATATGTTTTTGTTGTGACTGAAATCTAAAACAAGTATCATATTAAGGCGACAGCATTTCCGGCGAGATCGAAATGAAAATGCTGTTAGCAAGAAATCGAATTTTATATTAAGTGTAAATGCTTGAAAAAGTTATAAAGTTAATTGGAGTAGACTATACAGTAGTTAACGTCAATAGAAAACAAAAAAAATATGGAAATGACATTTTGCAACGAAAAGTTACGTGGTGAGAAACATGTCAGAACAATGCGCTATCGATTGCGACAAGAGAAGAAACAAATGCTTACCATTTGTCTAAGCTCTAGTGTACCTACTAAACGAGCATTTCACGAAGTTTTCGTAACGCAATGCGTTACGTTTTTTGGTCATAACAAATAAGGATCAGTTTGGTGAACGCGGAGGCGTCTCCGGTAATATGATTGGTTGCGAAACATCGACAATTTCGCTCCATGAATTTTAAAAGGGAAATTTTCCTACGTCTCCTACCTGTTGCATTCGAGGTGAAGATCAGAAGTTTAATAATTTATCTAACTACGTACACGGCCTATAGCTAAATGGACTTTGTGGACTTTATGTAGAAGTTAACCCTAATAATAAAAATGTACGGGAATTTGGATATTTTGTGAATTAATATTTTGTGAGGAAATGTGAGGCGGTCAGAATAATATTTTTAAATGCGGCAAAGTATATTTATTTATTTATATTTGGGATAACAAACAGGTACATATTAACTATGACATAGATTATTATAATCTAGATTAATTACTAATAATGTAACCAACACCATTACCCACTGAATATTTGAATCCAAACATTTGAAGCTGCTAGTTCATACATGTTAGGAAAGTAGGATAAGCAAAAGTAAACTTATAATTTAGGTTTTAAGTACTAATTACATAAATTTAAGTTTGAATATAATTTAGCTTTTCAACAATCTGCTTTTTAAACAATGAGAAGGATAAGTTAAAGATATCAACATCGGCAAAGTGCTCATTATGTGATTTTATTATGCGTCGTAAACGAGCGCGTTCACCAGCAATAGTACGACTTTTTGGCGCGAAAAGACATTGAGGATGAGTTTCACGTATTCGTTTTGAACGACTTGGAATACGGAGATATATTTGATTTATAATTTGGTTACAGTCGAAACTATTGTGACAGATATTAAACAAAAACGTTTGATCCAAGAGCAGTCTTCTTGCGCAGAGGGTTTGGAGTGAGTACTTATTTAAAAGTATATCATATGAAGTTCTTGAGTGACAAAACTTATAATTAAGATATCGAAGGAATTTTCGTTGTACCCGCTCTATAATCTCTTTGTACTTTATAAAGAAAGGATTCCAAATAATTGTAGCATATTCTAGCTGGCATCTGAGTAATGATTTGTACAATATTACGTATGAGTACGGTCGTTTGAAAGAGGTACAAGAGCGTTTAATAAAATCAAACAGTTGAAAAGATTTATTAACGATATGAGTGACATGATTATCGAAATGTAATTTAGAATCAGAATCAGAATCAGAATCAGAATATTTTTTATTCATGTAAACCATTACAGTATTTATGAATCGTCAGAAAAGTAACAAAGACTCTACCGCCACTTCGGAATGTCATTCCTGTGGAGAAGAAGGGCAAGAAACTCCACGGTTACTCTTTTAAAATAAGAAATTACAAACTTTTTCATCTACATTCTGTTGTAGGGTATGGGAGAACAATGTAGGTTGGTCATCAGGTGAGTCTAAGTTAAAAAAGCGAATAATACTATTTATGAGAATGGCTACATGGTTCCCTCATTTACAAAAAAAGTACATATTGTGTTAAATTAATAGAAGGAAGAGAGGTAATGTTAACTAACAACAGTTAAATAGGTTGTTATGACTCAAGTGGAGCTGGAATAGCATCTATCCAAGCATTTTTATCTTTTAAATAATCTTCTATTGAATAATAAGCTTGCTTACAAAGTGTTCGTTTTACACAAGCTTTGAACTTATTTTCACTAAGTTTAGTGACGTCAATGGGAATTTTGTTATAAAATCTAACACAGTGCCCCATGAAAGACGTGTGAATTTTTGACAGACGAAACTGCGGTTGGTCTAATTTATTTCTATGTCGTGTGTTATAGCAATGTCTATCACCTAGCTGATTAAAAAGATCTAAATTTTTTCTAGTATACATAATGTTTTCATAGATATATTGACATGGGACCGTCATGATATTAGCTACTTTGAACAGTTCTCTTAAAGAGTCGCGACTACTCAAGTTATAGATGGCCCTAATAGCCCTTTTTTGCAAGATAAAAACAGACTCAATGTCCGCTGCCCTACCCCACAATAATATACCGTAAGACATGACACTATGAAAGTAGCTAAAATAGACTATCCTCGCGGAGAGTCAATATAAATTCCTTAGTCTTTAATAAAATTAACCTTCTCTAGAGGAGAGTTACCAAGGGAATATGTGCAATCAATAGTATTTATTTTCTTGGTGAATGGAATGAATTTGCATTAAGGGAGACTAAGGTAGAGCTTGTTAACTAAACAAGAGGTGTGAAGACGATCGAGATCATCTTGAAGCTTTATACAGTCATCAATGGTATTAATACGCTTATAAACCTTCAAGTCGTCGGCATAAAGAAGAAAATGCGTGTTCCAGAAACACTTACTGATGTCATTTATAACCAGGATAAATAGTAAAGGACCTAGTATCGAGACTTGAGGGACGCCGGACGTGACATTTATTAAGTATAGAAACAAAACGCTTACACGCTTGGCTATGTCTTCTGTCCGAGCCCCAATTATAATAAAAAAAAACTGTTTGGTTGTTCAACAACAGTCTTTAGCTGTTTTCATGTGATGGCTATTCCAGTAGTCATACTCGTGAATGGGTGCTGCTTGTGGGAACTGATCCATATGGAATCCTGTAGACCTTTACTAATCTTATTAGTCTTATAACTCGGTCGGAAGGCAAGCTAAATTGTATTCCTAACATTGTAAAAAAGAGAAAGAGAATTAAATAAAAAAGATACATCGCTGAGTTTCTTCGTAGTTAAATAAATTAAAAAAATATGTAATTTGACAATTTGTAAGTACCTCCGCAGCGTTTATACAAAACTAGCAATTTCCCGCAACTTCGTGCCCGGTCGACAATCGCGCCACCTACCATGTCTAAGTTATATAGCCTATGTTACTTCTGGATAAGGTAGCTTTCTAATGTTTTTATGGAATTTTTGAAATCGGTCCATCCAAATAATCAGTTTGTAAAATAAGGAATTTGTGTTTTTGAGTTTATTCATTATAAACATAGAATACAGATCTTTCCTCTTAATAATATTAAGTATAGATAAATTATTTGTGTCTAAGTTTATGTGAAAGGTCTTGGTATATTTACGTTTATTTGACTTAAACTTCTGCCGTTATATTTGCCCTGTATGTTCAGTTGGTAGGTCAAGAGATCTCCGTGCTACAGCTATTGTGATTCTATTTATACGCCGCAATGTACGGTGAAATCGAATTTCATTTACGAGACGAATAGGAGTATGAAGTGTGTTGTTATATTTACATACGTAGATACTTTCAATAAATAGTAACATTACCTATTTTTGTAAATGAGGATAGTACGATATGTTTTATTAAATAGAATAGCCGTAACCAAGATAACTTTCTACAGTCGTTAACGCTAATAAAATGGTATGAAACGAACTATGAGAGTGGAGGAAGTCAAAGAATTCTGTAAGGAAATAACCTGTTGGAACTCTGTACTCTCTGCCTAACTCGCAAAAGATCTGGCGTGATAAGTGATAAGATCGCAAAGTAGGTACCTATATAATGTTTAACATAATGATTTAACGTGTTAGGAATCACACTGAGTGACCGAGTCAGAAATACGGAGATTCGCAAAAGAACTAAAGTGGAAGACGTCGGATCCCGTATATTTCGAATGAAGTGGAGATGGGAAGGATACGTCGCAAGATGTGGTGATGACAGGTGGAGTAGATCTTTGACCGAATGGTGGCCACGAAAGGGATATCGCAATCGAGGAAGGCCTGTACAAAGATGGGTCGATGATGTGGTTGAGGGAGTTGGTAAGACAGGGCTAAGATTGGCTCAGGATAAGGATATGTGGCGTAAAAGGAAGGAGGCTTACGCCCTGCAGGGGGTGCAATAAGCAGGAAGTGATGATGATGATGATGATAACGATTTAAAAAATATACATAACACCAGATGGCTTAGCACGAAAACTCTAGCTAGCGCGTAATCGTACTGTCACGTTCATGTTCATTTAGTAAATTTGTGGTGTGGCAAGTATAACATATAAACTCGTTAGCGTCACGCTAAAACCCGCTAGAACGCCCTTAAACCCAGTAGACAAAGGATATTCCTTTTTCAAAAAACGTTTAAAAAGAAAGCATCTTTTGCGGTAAAGGTATAAAATGGAAGGAATAAAAATATATAAAGTTCTACTTTTTTACCGTCCTCCTTTCACAAAGCGCATAGGGAGTGCACCACTTTGCATCCCGCCCTCGTGGCGGAGTGAAGCTCCAATTACCGGGATCACGAATCCCGGAATAAAGAAATAGAACATTTATGACTGCCTAATTGGTATAGTTCAGCATTGTGCAGTGGCTATTTGAATGTAGGTAAGTCCACAAGTACAGTCCTACAAGGATCTATTGGCCATCGGCCAAAATCGGAATTAACGCTGCCATCAAGTGAAATGTCACTTAATAACAATCGCAGAGTTACCCTTTGCTATGAAATTTACCCGAGTTCTTTTTTTAATAAAAACCGTGCGAACCCACCAATTAAAATAAATCTTACAAAATGAAAACCCTAATTTCACATCAACGCCCCCTGTCAATGTCGTACACAGGCCAAAAGACCCTTGTCATACTATATTTAGTAGTTTGGATAGGTACTTATTTAAAAATCATAGAGGTAAAGATGCAGAATGGTGGAAATGTCAAGGTTCATGGAGAAATATGATAAATGGCGTTATGTTAGTAGTGTTGTGCAAATGAGCTCTGAAGTTGAGCGCTTAGCGCTGAGTCGACGCTCACGAGCATTGAAACATGTAGAAGACGCGAGCATTCTAAGCGCCGCCTCGAGCGTTTTAACAACACTATATGTTAGTCCTTATTTTAAGTACGTAACCTATAAAATAATAATAAAATGCCTGCAGTTGACATCTTTTGGCTAATCATGATGATGCTGAATGTATATTCAGCATCATCCAATAATCTACAGTGAAATAGTTTCTGTTCAATATTGGGTATGATCAAACTGAGAGTCCGATATGAAAAAGTACACAGACGCGCACAAATTCTATATGCTTAATCACGCACCGAGGCATCCATACACACACACGCACACACACATACACACGCACACACCTACACACGCACACATGCACACTCACACACACATATACACTTGTACCTCACTATCCAAACATCACTTAGCGTTATTCATTATTTAATTGGTAAACTACTTTGTTAATTGTCAATAAAATTGCTTTTGTTTTTTTCTACGTGGTTTGTTTTAAGGTTGTGAAAGTTATTGTTTTTTTTTCTGATTATTCATTTTTATTGTTTCATTATTTTTCTTTTTTCTTATTATCTACTTAATTGTGACAAAACTATTATCAATCACATTTAATTTCTGTTGCTTGGTAATACTTAACTTAAACATTTAACAGTATTTTTGTTCACCGAACTCCAAGATACAGATTGTCCGTCTAGTTTGGAGCTCACTGATAAATGTAGCTTGGATATTAAAATATTTGAACAATAAAAATTTATTGTTCAAATATTTTTATCCTATTCTTATTTTTATCATCATGATCAGCCAAAAGATGTCAACTGCAGGCATTTTTTGGTATTCTTACTTATATAAACACTGAGAACATGTAATGACGACAACTTAGTCTAGTGGGAGCTTAAGTCAGCCACTCCGCCTGTTGAATCCCAGCACGGGACAAATTTTTATGTGACCCACAAATATTTGTTTTGGTCTGGATATGTATGTATGTAACCTTTATAATTGTGAATAAACCCACGACACGGAGATAATTCTTAGGTCCGTATTACAGAAAGTAAATCAGTCGAGAATCTAGTTCTAAAAATGGATTTTTGTATTATAATGTTAGTCTAAAAACTAGATTTATTACTGATTTTAGTTCTGTAATACGGGCCTTAGTGTAGAACTACGTTTTTTAAGGTACATTATTTTATCCCGGACGTCAGTCGATCCCGGAATGTCCCAACACTAGACCCTTTCGTTCTTACCAGGGCTGTAGGGCTCTCGACATCTCGGCGTTTTTCTCGAGCTGTGTACAGCCCCTTACTTTTATTTTCACAGACTCAAATGATGCTTAATGCTATTGTAGGTAGAAATATCTCTTTGAAGATTTGCCTTCAAAGCGGACTGCCTGGTCTTAGGGGTATAGCTTGCGTGGCAATCACGAGTTTCTGATCACGTGTGCTAGGTTAAACAAAATGATTTTTTTGTTTGAAGATTTTCGGTAGCAGTTCAGAGTTTTGACGCTTTCGACTTTGAGATACTTACCTCTCGTAAAAACGAAATAAACGCTGCCATACATATATTCCAGGTGGATATGGGATAGGTGTCGTGTTGTGTAGAACCACATTTTCTGGTTAATGATACGTTTAGGAAAGGAACAGTACTGCTGGCAAGCACGAGTTATTGTGTTCAAATCCCGATTTAGACATTGTAGTTTCTCTACACGAAGTTGCTCAAATGTACCCTAAAAATTATTCCCTAAATTATCTAGTACACTTGGCGCACTAGTCTAGTATCTGTGAAATTGTGATCTGACTTTATTGAATCATGTGAGTGAGCATAGTACATCTTTATCCTTCTTCGCTCCGCTTTGATAGCCGCTTGATAATCTTCAACAGCAATTGGCCACAAATGTGTCTTAACAAATCGCACTGGGTCTGCGTGGAGGAAAACGATCTCTGTCGCTTCGATTTGTGGAAATTCTCAACAGTGGGACAGTATAGGCTAATTAAGGTACTTACCCCAACTATTGTATGTACTAATTAGTGTTCGAGAAACTAAGCCTAGAGAATCAAAGGAGCAAGTTGGATTGTTATTTGCTTTGTCGAAACATTTGTGCAGCGTTGTTTACGAACCACAGACCCAATCAAGCTAGCAACACTGGTAATTGATTCTGGCAATAGGGACTAGGCAAGGCTAGCAAAGACGCCGTGACAAGACATATGCCATTGATTTTGTTGCCCTGAGTGTGAGATAATCGTTTCGTCTTGCAGCAGTTGAATAGACAAGACTATTCTGACTTCCGTACAAGAGTCGAATCACGGATCGAGAATTTTGCCTGCGCGAGAAAATTCTTGGCCATGCTAGCCTTGCTGGAGGTTTATCGCAATCTATTCAGCAGTGTTATTGTTATGTTACTTTGCGGGAAGAAAGTGGCGTAGGTATACGCAATTTATAGCTCGGGTTTGTGTACGCACTTACGAAACAGGAATAATTCCTAGTATGGGGCAATGTTTTCTAATACAAATAAATGTACCCGTGTCTTATCTGATGAGCAAGACAAGAGTCTCGGTAACCGGCAAGCGTGCCTGAGAAGGAAGCATCTGTTGGAACTCTGCGTCTATACTATCTGCCAACACTGCAAAAGATCTAGCGTGATTATAATATGCACAAAAAAGAAGTAGACGTTTTGAAAAGTAATGTCGTGTTATGTCATGAATAAAAAAAATTGTCAGAGTGGTAATTTTGTCCCAACAAACAACATGAATAAAACAATCCTTAATTCCATTACAACTTTGAGATACTTTGATACTTAAAACTTGTTGACCAACTAAAAAATTGTTTAACAAAATATGTCTTCCTACCCTCTCGCGGGTTAACTACGAAAAAACCCGTTGAATATTCCATTTCCATAAGTTTAAAACTTGTATCCTCGAGAGTTTCAACCTAACGTTGTTTAGTTTAAACTGTCTAGTTAGTTGCTCTGGTGACGGGCCCCAAAATTCGCTGTTAAATCAGCCTATCCTGGTCCACAGCTGGGCAAAAGCCTGCTCTCACAGATGGAGGTGAGAGAGATTAGGTCATACTCTACCACGCGGACCCAGTGCCAATTGGTGGAGGCAGGTTTGTGCCCACCTGATGTGGGAACTTATCAAGCCGCCTATATAATAATAACAATAATAAGTCATTTAATCCAGACAACTGAAATTTTACAAAAATATTTTGTTAAACTTACGGGCCCGTAGAATATATACCTTACAGACTAACATACATATAATATATAAAAACTTATAAACTAAGTAACATGAATTGCCGGCGACATGTTGCGCTGTACGGGGGTATCTCTCAGTCTCCCACGAAATCTTCTAAAAACGACACCCCTTGGCCAAAAGTCCTCGCTCATGAAGGTCTCCAATTTGGCAGTGGGAACTCGCACAACAAAGGAATTAAAAGCCGCATTGTGATGCGAATTCAACTTCTCGACTCTCAGAGAATACAAGGACTTCTTGCGGGCATACTCCACAATGTCATCGGCTTTGGTGGTGTAATGTAGCCGTGACACGTACAGCAGCGTCGTCGGTACTGCTGAGCGCAGGAGTGTGCCATCGTCGACCGGTGCAGACCCACACCGGTTTCTTCGAGGGGGCTTCTTCTTCTTCTTTTCCACCTTGATGAAGCCTTCCTCATCAACTTGACCTTTTGTGGTAGTCCGAGGCACCTTACGTACCTTCCCAGTTGTCCTCTCCGGTGCGCGGGCGGCAGCGGCGGCGTAATCACGACGAGGAGAAGCCGTGTTTACGTTTGAAGTCACCGGCGGGGCCGTGGAGCAGGTGGCGGGACGCGGTGTACTGCGAACGGCGGGGTGCGGTATGCTGCGGGCGGCGGGGCGCGGTGTATCGCGCGGGCCCGTAGCATCAGCTGGCGAGGCATCGGCCGACTTGAAACTGCCGACGGATGCATTTTGCGCCCCGCGACGAACGTTCACATTACAGGCCTCGTGCGACCTACTTTACGGGCTGGCGCCACGCAATGACGCCACCTCTTCTCGTAGTTCGCGGATGGTAGTTTCCGAAGCCTCTAACCTGAATTGCACCTCAGCCAGGCTGGACTTTAGGGTGGTTATATCCTTCAGCAGCCTGGTGACATCGACGTGGTCGAATGTGGCGGTGGGTAGCCTATGCAGCTGTTCGCCACAAAACCGGGCACGTCGTCGGGATCGGTCGCCTTCAGCAATCTGATTATGTCTCGGAGACTTCTCTCGCCCTTTTCGTCCCTCCTGCGAGACGGCATCTGATCGCTCTTACCAAGCGATTCGTACAACAGCACCTTCGCATTGCAGATCTCTTCCTGTTTGAAGTTAGTCTTGCATATCTGCTCGATGCTAACTTCATCCATGGTGTCGATGGCGTGCTGTAAAAGCGCCAACACTTCGTTGGCTATGAGTTTTTCGGAACTTATAGCGGAAATGACGTGCAGCGGCTATCGCCGCGCAAATCGCGAATTGCAATAATTCGTATATGCAGTGTGGCACGTCCGAATCCGAGCGCGCACTGCACTGCACTCTATATATATGGCTTATGCGGATTGGTGAAGGGAGTTTTGTGCCCACCTGATGTTGGAACTTATCAAGCCTATAAGGCTTTGGCTTAATGATTACCACAGTAAGTAGTAGCTGGTAACAACGTTTTAACGTGCTTCCGAATTACAGAGACGCCTGAATATTAAAATAGCACAACGTTCACCTATCTCAAGTCAACCGAGCCAATGGGTGCTTAAGTTTGGTGATTGTTAAGATAACCGCGGTCTTTATATTGCTACATTCTCATATACCATGAAACACACTTTAATATTAGCCCTGTTAAGAAACTGTCCCACCGGCACGGGCCTCTTCTCAAACTGAGAGGGTTTAGGCCATAGTCTACCACGCTGTCCCAGTGCGGGTTGTGGTTGGCGAACTTCGCATACCTTCAAAAAACTCTCAGGCATGCGGGTTTCCTTACGCTGTTTTCCTTCAATGTGAAAGAAAGTGATAGTTAATTTATAATACGCACATGCTTTCGAAAAAACAGAGGTGCGTGCCTGGGTTTCAACTCGAGGCCTCTGACTTTGGAGTCTAACTGTCTAACCACTAGGCTATCACTGCTTTAATCACACTGTATAGAATAATAATTATAAAACTCTCATTGTTAATAGTGACCGTGAAGTTTCTGATACTTGTTCTCTATAGGAATGGCATTTCCAACAGGTAGTCTTAGAGTCATGATCTCTTTCCTTTTCTTTCTTGACTATTCCGTAACTTCTTTTTACCATCAGCTAAAAGATGTCCACTGTAGGGCCTAGGCCTCCCCCACACCTGCTACTAGGTCATAGGTCCAACTTGGAAGGTGACTTGCCCACTTCATAATATCCGGTACTTCGTTACCACTCAAGAACTTTTGTGCTTCAACATTCAGTTCTACACCTATTTCCGATCACCAAGTTTAAGCAACGTTCGACTCGGTCACCCTGAGATGGGTGACCGTTTGTGGCATTCACATATTCGTGCGTCTTCGTCCTTCGGAAGGCACCATTGATTCCGGTTACCACTTAATGTGGTAGTCGTTGAACCGAGTTGGAAGCCTCATGGGCGGCTTGATAAGTTCCAACAGCAGGTGGCCAGAAACCTGCTTCCACTAAACCGCGCTGGGTACGCGTGATGGATTATGTGGACATCGATTTGTGAGATAAGGTCTACCCTGCAATGGGCAGTATAGGCTGATATTATTATAGTCACTACGAACGATGTGCCTCGGCCACTACCACTTCAGTTTAGCAATTCTATATCGTTTTTCATTCCGTATTATCGTATTTGAATTATAGTTTATATAAATAATAAAAATTGCGGTGGTAGTCAATTAAGAATATTCTGATTTGCCATCTATTTCTTCACCCCAGCCCCCTGCGGGGTAGGTAGAGAGTACAGAGTTCAAACAGGTTCTTTCCTTACATACCTCTTTGGCTTCCTCCACTCTCATAGTTCGTCTCATACAAGATCTCACATTCTGATTTTAATTCTGCTAAAACACATTAATATCTATTATCTGCAGTGAATTATTATTTTTGATCATGATGAATAAACAAATACCCGCTGATTCAATGGCCCGACAGTGAACTACCTAGTAATTCAATCTGCGGCAGTGGAGGGCCTCCTCTATTTATATTCATACGAAAAGCCGCTAGAGGTCGCTGCTGTAGTTCCAACAAATGCCTCCGGGGCTGCAAGAACAATGTTAGATTTCACCTTTTTATTGGCTTATTCATACTTCGTGATGTGCGAAAATTACTTCCATTTCTATGGTGATATAAAATAACTATCTTAACTTTTCGTATACAACTCAAGTGGATGGCCATTTGTCTTCGCCGGGATTCGCATATTCTTTCTCTTCTTTACAATATATTATTGAACCCTTCTTTCCCTTCTTGTCTTAAGGAGCGCTTCGAGTATCTAACAAGCACTGGCGCCCAATGTCTCAGTTCCTCGGAAAATCTTAGCCTAAGGATGCCCTCTTACAATAGCAGCTTCTGTGATAAGTCTTTTGCTGTCCAGGTGGACTGTGGAATACTCTACCTGTTAGTATAAGGCGTGCGTCGTCGCTAGATAGCTTCAAAGATCAGGTAAGAAAATACTATTTATCTGGTTACTCATCGGATTCTGCTGTCAAATCTAAGTAGGTAATTAAGTGTTTATATTTTTTTTTGTATCATGAATATGCTACTTATATGTATTTTCAAATATGTGTTAGCGTTTTGTATTTCTTTTTATACATTTTTTTTTAATTTATCATGCTAATGCAGGCATTAAAATATATATAAGTATGATTTCTAGCAAGTGCACCCCTGTCTATACAGTCTTCCACAGTATTCCACAGTCTTATCGCCTGGACAGAAAAAGACTATTCATTATCATTATCGAAGCTGCTATTGGGAGAGGGCATCCTTAGACTAATATTTTCCGAGGACCTAAGACATTGATTGGGTGCTAGTGCTTTTTAGATACTCGAAACGCTCGATAGATATCTATCTAACTATATTGCGAGGATTTTACCTTAAGGGCCTTTTAACAACCTCGAGTAAAGTGCTGGTTAGGTATTTTGTGGGTTACACAAAGATTTGTCCCGTGCGGGAATCGAATCCGCGACTACTCAATCCAGTAGGCGGAATGACTCAAGATCTTAACCATTGGATCCAACCGTCTCCTGTTGCTTATCGATTAGCGTTTCTCGACAATTAAAAATAGTTTAATCTATTTTTACACACACCGTCATGCCTATATTCTCCAAGCGGGGGTGGCAGAGGTGTACTGAGTACACCCACGTTTCGCCGACGATGTTAGGTCCCATGTAATAGGGGGCGAGCCTATTGCCATATATCGGACACAATTCCAGACTCCGGACTCATACTGGGAAGTTTTCGTTAGAAAAGCTCCAATTGTACAACCTAGGATTTGAACCCAGGACGCCTCGAACCCTCGTGATCACCAAGCGCTTTGTCACTAGACAGCGAGCTATGGAGCGAGCTATGCTCGGCGTCTCTTTGAAAGATAAAATTCGTAACGAGGTAATCCGACAAAGAACCAAAGTTACCGACATAGCTCGCATACTCAGTAAGCTAAAGTGGCAATGGGCTGGTCACATCTGCAGAAAGACCGACGGCCGATGGAGCAAGCGTGTCTAGAGTGGAGACCGCGACTTGGTAAGCGTAAGGTAGGGCGGCCCCCAGCCAGATGGACCGACGACCTCAAAAAGGTCGCTGGGACAGACTGGATGCGGAAGGCGGAGAACCGTGTGCAGTGGTGCGTGTTAGGAGAGGCCTATGTCCAGCAGTGGACTGCGATAGGCTGATTGATTGATTATCACAACCTTTATGGGAGGTGCGTGAAGGGGTGACCAGTCGTTCATTATCATCAGCTAAACGACTTTTAATTCAGGATAAAGGCTTTTCTCAAAGATTATCACATCAACCAGTTTTGGGCCAACTCTAATATGATGAAAATTTAAGCCGCTTGATTCACTAAAGTCAGCAGTCACGGGCTAATATCTGTATGAAATGTTCGTGTTACTGATGAACAATTGTTTCGAACTAGATGTTTGTGGGTAATTCATGCTTGTAAATATCCTTGATGCAGGAATAATTCTTCGTAAGCAAGCAATTTTGATTACTCAAGATGTGCTTAATAGAGATAATTACTATGGACACTCGATCATTCCATTTATAAAATTTCGATACCCTACTATGCTAAAGGCAGTCAGGGGTTTTTAATGTGATGAAAGTCATATATACCTAGTCTCCCCATAGGGAACTAGAAATGACTGACCATGTTTTTTCAACAAAACACAAAAAAGAACAGGAAAACATTTCTTTCTTTCATTTAGATTATTATGTATGTAATAAAATAGATACCTCATAGGAAGTATAACAACCGAATTTATTTTTATCGTATTCAAACTCAACAACTATTACATCAGTACGTATTATAAAACGAAGTCCCCCCGCCGCGGCTGTCTGTCTGTCTGAACGAGATAAACTCCATAACTATCTAACGGATTTGCTTACGGTTTTCACCAATGGACGGAGTAATTCAAGAGGAAGGTTTATGTGTATAATTCACCTGTGCGAAGCCAAAGCGGGTCACTAGTTAGAATATATGATTTGTATAATCAAATTCTTGGTAAGTGCAGCGTGGGACGGCCGCCTAACAGATGCACCGACGATCTTGTGAGGATCGCAGGAAGTATTTGGATGCAGGTGACATCGGACCGGCTAGAGAACGATTCGCGAGGCCTATGTTCAGTAGTGGACAAGTATCGGCTGAGATGATTAAAATAAATAAAATAAAATAAGCCTTTATTGCTGTTTACAATAACAAAGTATTAGAAATGTTATTTTCTTAATTAAACTTAAATCTAAACTATCGGCGCTCGGTTGTTTTCTTTCTTGAAACTCTCTCTCTCAAGATTTACATATCTTTCTGTATTTTGCCATTCGGATCCATTCTAGCCCAGCTGCTGCTTTTACTTTTTCTTCCCAACGCTTCGTTTGTCACCCTTCACTTCTATTACCGTCCCTTGGATACCATTTTGGTCCATATCTCTTGGTTTTTTCTTAACATATGATCTCTTAACATATGATGATAATGATTATAAAATTATAAATATCAGAATATTTCTCATAATCAGCCCAAAAAATGTCCACTGCGCCACAAAAGCCTCCCCAATTATCGTCATGACGTCATCGCATAGATAACTAAATACACTTAGGCAATTATTAAAGGCATAGAGTTTGTCTATAGACAAGATTGAAAGTTACTAAAATGACAATAACTGCCTGACATTCCATTAACTGTAATCGTCAAATATTGCTCAAATAATAGGCTCCGATATCTAGATAAACATCGAGAAAACAAATAAATTCCCACAATGATTTCTTGTTTTCAACTGAAACGTTCATTTATCGTCATGAAAGTCAGTAAAACGCCATCGGCCTGGTGCTAAATTAAGGTGGGAGAGGATGCTACGCCGCTAAGATTAAGGAGGGTCTCATTTTAAGATGTGGCTCAACCACCGTTAATTAATTCTGCATTCCTTGTGTAGATGTCGAACGGAACTAGATGTGGTAGTTTGGAGCAATCAGACCACAATATGTTTTGGGTATATCACTGTAATGTTGTGCGACCGCAGTGTTTTAAGCGATGATTAAGCTTAAGCAGTATTCATTAAGTAAGTGAAGGCAGTGATAGCCTAGTGGTAAGACCATAGGCCTTCAAAGTCAGAGATTTTGGGTTTAAACCCAGGCACGCACCTCTGTCTTTTCCAAAACATGTGCGTATTAAAAATTAATTATCACTTGCTTTAACGGTGAAGGAAAATATCGTGAGGCAACTTGCATACCTATGAGTTTCTTGAAGATGTGTGAAGTTCGCCAACCCGCACAGAGCCAGCGTGGTGGACTATGGCCTAAACCCTCTCAGTTTGAGAGGAGGCCCGTGCCCAACGTAGGGACAGTTTATTAATAGGGCTAATATTTTTTATTTTGTAGTATTCAACGCGGTTGGTCGGAGATTGGTGACCGTTTGTGCCATTATCATATTTGAGAGTTTTCGTGCCTTGGAAGCCGATGGTCGATGGTCTCGGTTGCCATTTTAAGTTAAGCCAAATCAGAAGCCTTGTAGAGGGCCTGATGAGTTCAAACATCAGGCGGCCACAAACCTGCCCCCACCAATCCACACTGGGTCCACGTTAAGGAGTATGATCTAATCTTTCTCACCTTGATTTGTGAGAGCCTTTTATCCTTTGCCCAGCAGTGGAAAGTGTAGGCTAAAATAATTATAATTCTAGCTGTGCGTTTATTTTGTTATCTTTATGTAGTTTATTTTTTCTGTTGTCTCTATTTTTCTCTGTTCCTCTATCTGTTGCTCGTTTATTATATTTACTATATAATAATAATAATATCAGCCTATACTGCCCACTGGGCAAAGGCTTTCTCTCACAAATCGAGGTGAGAGAGATTAGGTCATACTCCACCACGCGGACCCAGTGCGGATTGGTGGAGGCAGGTTTGTGGCCACCTGCTGTTGGAACTTATCAAGCCGCATTTAAGGCTTCCAACTCGGCTTAACGACCACCACATTAAGTGGTAACCGGGACCAATGGTTTAACGTGCCTTCCGAAGCACGGAGACGCTCGATTATGAAAATGCCACAAACGGTCACTCAATTAGGCCGACCGAGTCGAACGCTGCTTAACCTTGGTGATCGGTAAGAACACCGTTATCGCACAGCGCTACGAGCGCAGATATTAACTATAATTATTATATCATATTCATTTTTTACTCTTTACTCATTCAGGGCAGGGAACAGAGTGAATGGTGCGATGGGAAAGCTACTCGGGAGCCGGCACTTAAGCCATAAGGCGCAGCTGGCCATACATAACGGAGTTTTTGTCCCAACGCTGTTATATGGTAGCGAGAGCTGGGTATGTAAGAAGGAGAATGAAAGTAGGATAAATGCGGTAGAAATGCGAGCTCGGCGGAAGATGTGCGGAGTGAAGCTGACCGACCGCATTAGCAACAGCATATTAAGACAGCGAGTAGGTATGAAAGATAGTATCGGTGTAAAGATGAGAAAGGGCATGCTCCGTTGGTTCGAGCATATAGAAAGAATGCCAGAGGAAAGAATGACAAAACAGATATACAATGTGAAAGTGGAAGGATGCAGGTACCGGGGAAGACCTAGACTATCTTACCACGACCAAATAAACCGAGTCTTATCTGATGGAAAAGTCAAGAGTCTCCGTTACCGGCGAGCGTGTATGAGACGAACTATGAGAGTCGAGGAAGCCAGAGAGGTATGTAAGGAAAGAACCTGTTGGAACTCTGTACTGTCTGCCTACCCCGCAAGGGATCTGGCGTAAGGTTATAGATAGATAGATAGATAGATAGATAGATACTCATTCACATCTGAAATCGACGATATGGCATCTGTGACGTCACCTTTTTCATAGGTGCTGCCAGAATACCAGCGCTGGTATGGTGCAGCAACATGCTGGGGCAGCAGCCTGTTTAGACTCACACAATCTCTGACATACATATATACATAGCTAAAGGGCTGCATTTTGTATATTTACCTTTTGTTTATGTGTATGGTGTGTGTGGTTAAATAAATGTATTTTCTTTCTTCCTGACATATATTATCTTATTATCACTGAAATACTATATAGCCTGTTAATTCTGGATAATGGAGATTTTTATAGTGAAAGAAATATTATAATCGGTTTATGAGTTTAAGAGTTCATCAATTACAAACAAAGAAATCTTTCCTCTCTTCAATATAAGCATAGATTTACCTATATAATGTAGGACACATCTAGACAATGTAAATCTATGTACACTGACTTTGTTCGGAGACATTTACTAATTTCATTATATTACGTCAACAATCAAGGCCAATCTAATTAATGTTGATATTTTGTAATTAAAAGGGGTCGCTTTAAGTTGTAATTGTTTAATAATATGGCAGCTAAATTTAACTTTAGTGAATTTGACAACGACTTGGTTTAATTGTTAGAGCGTAGGCCGTTCTGTTTACTAGATTGAATCGTTCCGGGTTCGATCCCCGCACGGAATAAATTGTGTTGTGACTAAGAAATGTGTTTCTGTGTGGATATTTGTATATGTATTTTATCCACGATATAGAACTAATTTCTAATGGGGGAACACATATTATTTTCTTAAAAAAAACGTAGCCCCACACTCTGTATTATTTTTGTGTCGTGGGTGAGTTTACAAACACGAAATTCACATACACAAACGTCCAAACCGAACCAAATATTTGTGGGTCACCCAAGGATTTGTCCCGTGTGGAAACCGAACCCGCGACTGCTTGATCCAGTGGGTGGAGCGGCTTAAACTCCTAATCACTGGACCAAACCGTCCGTAATTTTTTTTAAGTATGTATATAAACAAACATTTTGTTCTTAAAATGATTTGTTCATCTCTAGGAAACGTTTTTAAAATCATGAAATATAGAAGAGGAAGCCAGAGATGTCTATAAGGAAAGAAGCTGTTGAAACTCTGTGCTCTATGTCTACCCTGCAAGAGATCTAGCGTTATGATATGGATACATAGAATGTAGATATTTGAGCACAGATGCGATAAATATATTTATTAATTTAATCTTCATGCATAAGTTCACGAAGAATAGGCAACGGCAGACTTAATGCCCGATAAATTTGCTGCTAGTTAACTACCTTAAGGTGGTGTAGAAAGAGGTATGTTAGGTGCCAAAACACATGAAGCTAAAATAAGAGACGAAAATAATAATATATTACAGGTTCAATTCAAACAATACACAATTACGGACAATTACGGACGATTTAGCGCAGTGGTTAAGAGCTTAAGCCGCTCTGCCCACTGCGTCTAATAGTCGCGGGTTCGAGTCCCGCACGGGACAAATCTTTGTGTGATCCACAATTATTTGTTCCGGTCTGGGTATTTGTGTATGTGAATTTTCATGTTTGTAAACGCACCCACGTCACAGGAATCAATCCTAGTGTGGGGCTACGTTTAAAAAAAAAAAAAAAAAAAATTCAAATTGCAAACAATATGCATTTTTTTTTAATCAACCAAGCATTGATCGGTTCGAGATCCGACCACTCAGCGAAAAGATCTAGCTGATTCAAGCTAAAAAATATGTACCCATCTTTCTTTCACTTTACGTTACAAATAAATACAAACGGATGTTTCTCCGTCCTAGAGTTTTCGGATTTGCTATTCTTTTTAGTATTTTGGCTGTATGTCGCAACGGAATGGTAATCTGCGGGATAATAATCTTCTGGCACGACATTGTTTGGGGAAGGGACATTTTTCGATATTTAATACATCGATAAATCAGAAACATTAAAAAAAACAAGATATATTGCTTAAATAATTTCTTGGCAGTCAAGGTTTTAGAGTATTATAGTTTTCACAAATTGTTCTAGTGGCACGTACTATGGCTGTGATTTCGAATCCAAGGTAATACAGCGTTTTTTAATTACATAACTAGAATTAGTACCCGTCCACCATTTCCTATGCTTATCAATGTTTATAAATTACTAGCAGTTTCCCGTGACTTCGTACCCGGTTGACAACAGCGCCACCTACCGGGTCTATGTTATATAGCCTATGTTACTTCTGGATAAGGTAGCTTTCTAATGCTGAAAGAATTTAAAAAATTGGTCCAGTCTTTTTTGAGTTTATTCGTTACAAACATATAAAAATACAAATCTTACCTCTTTATAATATTAGTATAGACTATTACAGCCTATGTTACTACTAAAAAATAATTTAATTTAAAATGGTGAAAGATTTACTAGTACTTTCAGAGATTACTAATAGACTAAACAAATATTTTCTCTTTATCATATTAGTATAAAAATAGATTAACTCAGTAGCAATCTAATTTCCTACCATCATTAAAAAATGCGAGCTCGTTCTTCACTTATAAAATGTAGGCGAGATGGTGTGACTGTGGTTTTTTAATGAAACTAAAATAAATATCACCACGCCAAATCCCTTGTAGGGTAGATAAAGATTACATAGTTCAAAAAATCTCTGGCTTTCTTCACTCTCATAGTTCGTCTCATTTTTTCTTTATCGATGTTTCGATTCACAACGCTATCGAGGCCTCATCTGGCGCCCCAGCACAACAGAGCGAGGAGGCATCCGTTTCACTAATGCACCAGGTCATTCCTTTTTACATAAACCCCTATCTACAACTACTTTGTGTATTGTTGTTTTTTTCGAGAATGTTGTTGACTTGTCCGTTTTGTGATACATTTGCTTAAAATGTTTTAAATTTTGCCTTACATTTAGACAAGTCTGAAGAATAAGTTCAGCGTAATTAAACCTGGTTTAATAGGAACATGACTAGTGTCTTTACTTCCTTTAGTAGTTTAATTTAGTGATAAATTTTGTACTTAAGTTGTGTGAAATAGAACGTCATTTATCCTCGTAAACTTTTGATTTTTGGCTCAACGGACTTCGTGTATTCAGTCCAATTACCTCTTTATTCTTTCTTCCCTTTGTGGCCATAGCCAAAAACTATCTATATCATCACGATTGATTCCTTGCAGGAGGCAGAGAATATAGAGTTCCAACAGGTTCTTTCCTATGATCATACACTATGATAATATTAATAAATTCCTTAGACTGTTATTATAATTCGTTATCTATACATACATACATATAATAAAACTGTAAGGAAGTCGTGTCTTTACATAGAATATTTTTAGGAAATAACAACCCAGGCGTGTCATACTATCGATGTAGAATCCAATTCTACAATTTTTGGCTTTCGTGTCTGTTTGTCTGTCTGTCTGTATGTCGGAGGGTATGAACCGGCATCACGCAAAAACTACCAGGCGGATTTTGATGAAACTTTGCAGGCGGATACTCTAAAGTAGTGGCTAACATGTTGAACAGTATTTCTCCTGGAAAATTAAAAGGTTTCTTCAGAAAAGACGAAAATAAGCGAAACATTGGATTTCTAAAAAGACACTCTACTCCGAACCTGTTTGATGGATTTCAATGAAATTTTGTGTACAATTGTAGCCTGTACTAAAGATCATAACTCTGCATATTTATATTTTCAAAAATCTAACAGATCCTGATGAAATAAAAAGAAAGTCGATTTCGATAAATCATTAATTGTTTCAAAACTACTGTTTAGATATCAGTGAAACTTAGCACGGAGATAATTCATATGACAGACAATATCGTTAATATTTGTGTTTTCAAGAAATCAAACGGTTTGTAGGGAAAAGTAAAGCCTCTATATCTGTCCATACTACGTATAATAAAACTGTAAGGAAGTCGTGTCTGTACATGGAATATTTTGTGTAAGTGTAGCCTGTTTTGAACATAACAACCCTGTATACTTTTAATTTCGAAAGATCTAATAGTTTCACAGCAAAAAAAAAGAAAGTCGATTTTGATAAATCGTTGTTTCAAAATAACTCAGCTACTAGATTATCGCGGGATAAACCATAAAACTTTATAACTGTTTGTCCCAAACTGCAATGATACAATGTAAAATATGTGATTTTGCCTACACATAAATTTATCCATGAATTGATTTTGGATTCAGGTTCGTCTCCCCACGAAAAACTTTTCAGTGGTTAAAAGCACTTACTTGAAATTGTTCATACACGTTTGATTTAAACACTAAACATGGTTTCGTGCTTGAGCACTTGAGCGTGCTTGAGCATGATGCATTCAGGATTGCTTTTTCTGGAGGGAACTCTAACGATAAATGGGCCGGATACGAATCTTTAACGACGATTAATATCTTACGAGAAGACTAACACAAAATGTACTGCCACAACATTGCCACAACTTAGCTGGCAATGTACCGGTTTTAAATATTATTACGCTAGATTATAATCTTTGACAGGGTTGGTGGAAAAGGTTTAAATCAGAAATATGTTACCGATAATTTTAAAATTAATAGATAAAGTAAAATATTGTATTTTTTTTAACGCAATCTGCGTTAGAGTTGTGTGTTGATTAAGACCGCGCTATGGTTTAGTTTATATTTTACAAAGACCACCTGTGCGGGTTTAGTAGAGCTAAGACTGAACCTGGTGGTAGAGATAGTGGATAGAGTAATAAGTCTGATGGAAGTTGAGAAAATTTACAATATATTCACTACACCGTTCTTCCGGGACAGCTGTTATTTCTTCATACTAAAATGGCAGCATGGGACTTATTGACACAGTCAAGGTATTTTAGGTCTCGAAATAATATTTGAGATACTTTTTATTCTCGAAAGAATCACGGTTCTGCGACATAGCTGGTATTAATTCATATTAAAATGGCTAAACCAATTTACTTAAAACCTTATATATCTTACACCGTAAAATAAAACAGAACACTTTTATCTTGAAAAATAGCACGACTTCTGCGGAATATCTATTATTTCTTTACACTAAAACGGCTGAAAGGATTATAAAGAAACGTAATACAAACAATCACACAGGTATAGTACAATACGAAAGTGGAAGGATGTAGAACAACAACTATTTATAGTTTATAGTTTTATAGGTTTTAAATTATATACAACATTTACAATTATATAAAACCAGCAAAGAATTAATAATAAAGTAACGGTAGTAAAAAAAGAAATATACATATTTACACAGGTTCAAATGATTCCACGCCGTTTTCAGTTGGTAGTGTACCTAAAACAGGACGTAGGTATCGGGTAGACCTAGACTATCTTAAATAGACCATGTCTTATCGCCGAGCGTGTATGAGACCAACTATGACAGTGGAGAGAGGCAGAAAGGTCTGTAAGGTAAGAACCTGTTGGAACGCTGTACAGAGAGTACAGACCTACAGTACCTACCCCGTAAGGGATCTGACGTGATCGTATAGATTGGTAGATAGTATTAAAGTATCTTAAGTCGTGAAATAATAATATGAAATATTGTTTACACACTAGATCATTACTAGATATTATCCGTTTAAGTTGTATATCACACCAATATGCATTTGGTGGGGTTTTACCGGCCTCGTCTCACCTCGTCTTGTAATGACGTTGCTTAGCCACAGTTTATTTTATGAAACATAAAAATGTTTGAGTCCAGCTGTTCAGTAATTTAACCGTCATACCGGGCGTAAATACCTACCTAAGGAGCGTGGCCTTAAATACACTCTCAGCAGCGAAGGGTGAATTGCGAGAGAATGCAATGAATAATCTAAGGCTGGTTACACTTTCGTGTCTTTCTGATGTATCGCGTTTCATTGTGATAAAGTATTTGTATCATGACGCGATCAAATAAAAATCCAAAACAAAAAATAATTTAAGACACTTTTATAAGAATGTATGAAGGTTGTACTAAACAAGCTTGTCTTCTTCTTCAAGCTTGGCTTCAACAGAATAAATGTTACCTTACAAATAACACTATCAATTATCGCATTAAATTTAAATAAAATAAGATCCCAAGCTGTATTTCCGAGTCATTTAAATTACTTCAAATCTTTACATTCAGTTTTTCATAACTCAAAAATGAACGACATAGTTCCATCTCTACATCTTAAATGGATTTAAATATCATCATACTATATCTTTTCAATGGATCACCTGTATTGCCCAGGCAGTTTGTAAGCAGCCTACGAGTAAACTCGACAATTGCTTCTCATGAATTTTAATAAAACATTTTGTTTGACGCGCGAAGTGATATGGCCACTTTCCAAGATGATGAGGTAAATAAAAAAAGACTTGGTTACATAAAATGTTTTTTTTTTATATATGTATAATAGACTTCCTCTCTTGGAGTTAGGATTAATGAAAACAAAGACGTAATTGCGTTTCTCTGTAAAACGAAAGTTTTATTTAGGTAAAATACTTAAGACATTTACGCAGTTATAGTAATTATTAACAAAACATTTACTCACCTGTAAAACGAAAGAAACAACATTTAAAGCCTTTATTTCAGGTCATTTTATATTTTAACAAAAATAACAAATATAGAAAATACTATCTTAACGAAAAAACTCGCTCACAATCTGTCTTATATTCTATTAAATGTCACCACTGTCAGTCATCAAATCTAGTAGGCTTTCACAGAGAACAACTTAAAGAAAACAGGTCGTATATGGTTGCCCCCCCCCCCCCATTACAAAGAAGTAAGTGACAATATAATGTAATTTTTTATTTACGAATGATCACTGGAGATAGTTTTGTAATGCGGTAGAGGTTTGATTCTGCTTTCTCGTGACCGGTATCAACTTCATAGACTGATTGGAAATCTTCCTCAGAATGTTGTATGGTCCAATCCTTAATTCATCCATTTTCTTCCTATTTAGTCGATGTCCGTTTTCCACGTAGACTCTGTCCCCCACTTCCAATTTATATTCTTCTCTATGCAAGTCGAATATTTTTTGTTATAATTGTGAGGTTTTATTGTGTTTTTAAGAGCTAGTTTCCTATCTCTTCTCAGATCTTCTTTTGTACATATTGATTTAAGTTCATGTGGCAGAATATTCACATTTTCGCCTTCCAAAAGGTATTTTGGAGCAAACCCCGTAACTTTGTGTTCTGTTTCGTTATATTTTTCCACATATTTTTGTGCAATAGTAAACCATGCTGTTTTTTATCACTTTCCTTTATTTTACATTTTATCTTATTAACTAAAGTTAGTATTATTATAACTAAAGTTTGATTCAGCCTTTTATTAAGGTCATTTGAAAATGGTGCATCTACAGCAGTAAAAACTATTCTTATGTTATTCTCATTCAAAAATTCTTTAGAATTTATGCCAGGGTATTGGCCGGTTAAAACCATATCAATATTGCAATTTTGTGTTATATTTTTCATTAATTTAATAAAATCACTGGAGCGTTGACTTCTTGATGTGAACTTTTAGGTGCGGGCACTTAGTTGTTATAAAAAAAACAACTAGATTACTAGACACTATTTATTTTTTTGTTCCACAATTATTTTAACCGAATACCTTGTAACGCGGTACTTTTGTTTGCTTACACGCGAGACCTCCTGAACGTCTTTGCCGAATTCAGACCCCTTTGGTAGCTTAGCTTACACTACTGAGCCAACCAGCAGGCAGAAACCAAGTCCGTAGTTGGGCAGTAGTTAGACTAAGCACCAAATGAATAATGACTGCCTTTTGTCGAAAACCCGGGGCTTATAAAGGCATATACTGCTGATTTGCTTTAACAGACATGGAAGAATATGGGAACTGCAATTCAGCAATATAGTCGTGGGAGTTAGGGATCCCCTTTAAGACGATGCATCTAAGTTTAAAAGATGCGAGTTAGAAAAGAAACAGAGAAGAAATAGAAACGAGATAGAGACGAGTCGTGAGCGACATAAGTATTACAATGATTTAGTAACAGGAAATGGAATTAACATTTATACGAAATAGAATAATAGCGAAACATAATAATTGTTGACATTTATTAAAACTTAAGAATAGTATCTGTAATTAAAACAATGTAAATAACAATACTAAATGTATATAAAACAAGTTTCTATACTTATTGGTCTAGGAATAGGAATTAGTATAAAACCAATTTATATAGATTTAGTGAAAATAGTAATTATAACGATATAGTAGAACTAGTATTAAACATACCTCGATATAGTAGAATTAGAATTAGCAGAACTAGAAAATTTGCAATAGATAGATAGATAGATAGTAGAACTAGTATTAAACATACCTCGATATAGTAGAATTAGAATTAGCAGAACTAGAAAATTTGCAATAGTACATTAGAAATAGCAACTGGATATAGTATAATTAGAATAGTTTAATTCATTATTGATTTAAGTAAAACATTATAAGTAACAAAGGTAAAACATTAAAAGTAACATAACACAATAGTAACATAGGAAATGAAATAGAAAAGTATAATTGTTATAATTTTATTCCAAGTTTCTCCTTAGACTAGTAGGAAAATTTTCAGAGCTACTAGTAGATACATCTGTTATGTATTGTTAATATTTGTACGTATATAATAGTTATGTCAAATTGTGTCGCAAGCGCCAGTCTGCGAATATATGCCGTGACAGTGAGACGTTGTTTCATTCCAACCAAAGTACCTACCTGCATAATATAATATTTCTCAGTGGCGACGTGAAGGAACACTACGCGTGTAATTACGGCACGATCCACGATGTCTATTGGGAAAATAGCAGAATTTAACGTACATACAGATGATTGGAAGTTGTACATCGAAAGATTAGAACAATACTTTCTGGTCAACAAAATTCCAGAGGACTTACACGTGCCAACTTTAATAACCGTTATGGGAGCCGAAGGTTACGAGTTGTTGGTTAACCTGTGTACACCAAGTAAACCAAAAATGAAGACGTTTGAACAGTTGGCGGAGATTATGGAAAAACATTTACAACCCAAGCCTAGCGAGCTCGCCGAGAGGTATAAATTCAGACAGCGAAAACAAAAGGAGGGTGAAACTGTATCCGAGTACGTGGCGGTACTTAAAAAAATGTCTAAAACCTGTGAATTTGGAAGTTGGCTTGAAGAAAGTTTAAGAGACCAGGTGGTGTGTGGAATAGCGAGTGAGAGTATTAGACAACGGCTATTCGCAGAACCTAAATTAGAATTTGCAACGGCTTACAAGTTAGCTGCAAGCATGGAGTCGGCAGAAAAAGACGCCGCTATCGTAGAAGGACAAAAGTCGGGCGATGCAGCGAGTACAATCACGGTGGCGTACCAGCATAGCACGGCGAGAAGGCAAACGGTGGGCGTGGCGGAGCGCGGCGGCCGGCGAGGCGCGGGGCGGTGGAGCGTGCTCGATGGGCGCGCGGGCCCGCGCGGCACGGCGGCGCCGGCGCCGGCGGACCGAGCGGAACCACAGGGGCGGTGCCGGGTGTGTGGCGCCAACCACGACGCGGCGACGTGCAAGTTCGTGCGCTACGCGTGTAGGGTTTGCAATCGACAGGGTCACTTACGGCGCATGTGCCCCAATCTAGTGGGGCAATATCAGGTAGAAGCACAGATTGTAAACAACAAGGAGGACGAGGACAGTGACGAGGTATTTCATGTTGATATTTGTCGATTATCCATATCAAATTGTAAACCTATCTACATAACGTTAAACATACAAAATAAAGATTTACGCATGGAATGTGATACCGGTAGTGCAGTGTCGTGTATTAGTCGAGATTGTTACGATAGGTTATTTTCTGACCTTCCCCTGCAGCCTTGTAAATTAATATTGAGATATTACACGGGTGAAACTGTAAAACCATTGGGTGTAATACGACCCCTAGTTCGATATAAAAATAAAAGTGAATTTCTGGAATTACTCGTTATCGAACAAGGAAAAACTATTCTTTTAGGCCGACAATGGATAGCCGCGTTAAAAATTCAGCTACCCGAAGTTAACTATGATGTGCATAACAGTAGTATGTTAGAAAATAATGATTTCGATGTATCCGCTTTCAGTTCCAAATATTGTGATGTGTTCGCGGAGGGTCTCGGGCGCTTCACCGGCGGCGCGGTGAGCATACACGTGCGTGCGGGTGCGCAGCCCGTATTCATGCGCGCGCGCCCGCTGGCATATGCGCTGCGCGAGCCGGTGGAGCGCGCGCTGGACCAGCTGGTGCGCGATGGAGTTCTCACCCCGGTCGAGCGCTCCGACTGGGCGACGCCGATCGTACCCGTGGTAAAGAAAGACGGTAGCATTCGGATCTGTGCGGACTACAAACTAACCTTAAATAAAGTTATAGAAATTGATCGTTATCCATTGCCTAGGGTTGAAGAATTACTATTTCGCTTGCGGGGAGGAGAATACTATAGTAAAATTGATTTGTCTCAAGCCTATGCCCAGTTTGAACTCGATGATACGAGGAAATATACAGTGATCAACACACACAAGGGTTTATATATGTATAATAGATTAGTGTATGGTTTAGCGTCTAGTCCGGGCATTTTCCAACGACGCCTGGAACAATTGTTTGCAGATATGTCGCACGTCGGCGTATTCTTGGATGACATTATTGTTACAGGCTCAACAAAAACTGATCATATTAATAATTTGCATAAGGTTTTCCAACGATTACAAAACTATGGCCTCAAAGTTAAAAAGGAAAAATGTGTGTTGTTTTCAAAGTCCGTTAGCTATTTAGGTCATATTGTTAGTAAAGACGGAGTGCATACGTGCCCCGACAAGGTTAAGGCGGCGTTGGAGACGCCCGCACCTACGACTGTTTCAGAGTTACGAGCGTTTATAGGTTTAGTGATGTACTATGCAAAATTTATTAAGAACATAAGCACAGTTCTCGCGCCATTATATAACCTTCTTAAGTCCGGTGTTAAATATATTTGGAGTGCGGATTGTCAAAGCGCGTTCGTAAGAGTGAAGCGGCTTTTGGCAGATAGTGAGGTACTAATCCATTACGACCCGGCATTACCTCTGGTTTTGACTACAGATGCGAGTAGTGTGGGGGTCGGCGCGGTGCTATCGCACATGACTGCGCGCGGCGAACGCCCGGTAGCATATGCGTCACGATCGCTCACGCCGACCGAACGAGCGTATTCACAGATAGACAGAGAGGCTTTGGGAATTATTTTCGGGGTGCGTAAATTCCATCAGTACCTGTATGGTCGCAAGTTTTTACTAAGGACGGATCATAAGCCCCTGACACATATTTTCGGGAACAAAGTAGGTATTCCAGTGATGGCCGCCTCGCGATTACAGCGTTGGGCAGTACAGCTATCGGGTTACAATTACGATATTGAATATATCGCGTCTCATAAAAACTGCGCAGATGCGTTATCACGCCTTCCATGCAAACGGGGCAGTCCTGGTAGGGTAAAAACAGAGACTACTTATGTTAACTTTGTGGAGAAATTTTTACCTATTACTAGTAATGATGTTAAGAAAGTGACATGTCAGGACAAGGTACTCAGCAGGGTAATGTTGTATATACAAGCGGGGTGGCCTTCGCAGTGTCCTAACAATGAGGATATTAAGCCATTTTTTGCTCGCCGAAATGAATTGTACATAGAATGTGGGTGCATAATGTGGGGTTACCGTATGGTCATTCCGTGTGAATTACGAAGGCAAATTTTGAATCAATTACACAGTAGTCACATGGGTATTGTAAAAACGAAAGGGTTAGCCAGGAGCTATGTATGGTGGCCCAACATCGATAATGATATAGAAGAAACATGTAAAAATTGTGAAACATGTGCGGGTGAAGCAAAGGCGCCCCCACGGGCCCCCATACAACCTTGGCCATATTATCACGACCGACCATGGACTAGACTTCATATTGATTTTCTGGGCCCTTATCGAGGTATGACATTCTTGGTGCTTATTGACTCGTCTTCGAAATGGTTAGAGATATTTGAAATGCCTCGTACTAACGCATCGAGTGTTATTAAAGTTTTAAGATCGACTTTTGCCAGATTTGGTTTACCAGAACAGCTTGTATCAGATCAAGGACCCCCTTTTACTAGCATAGAATTTAAGAATTTTCTTGTTAATAATGGGATCAGACAGTATTTTTCACCTGCCTATCATCCGTCATCAAACGGAGCAGCGGAAAATGCCGTAAATATTTGTAAGCGTGCCATTAAAAAGGCGGTTAGAGATCGCGTCGATGTTGATGCAGCTTTACAAACATTTCTTCTGGCGTATAGGAATACGTTGCACAGCACCACGGGCGAGACCCCCGCCATGCTGCTACAAAAGCGAGCATTACGCTCCAGGCTGGATTTGTTACGGACTGATCGGTCAGTGTATGCCAAGGTGCAGGATGCACAACAGAGACAAATCGATTACTCTGGCGGGGCTTCGCGTAACCTGAACGTGGGTGACCCTGTCTGGATGCGAGAATACGGTTCTTCGGAAAAATGGGTAAAAGGTTCCATTTCAGAGGTAGACAGTGCTCGTAGGTATATGGTAGCAAGGGATAACGGTCAAGTAACTAAAAGACATATTGATCAGTTACGTCGCAGATCCCGTGTATCCGTAAGCGGGCCCGATTTGAAAAAAAATGAAGCGATAGGGAATGAGAGCTCCATGGCACCCGCTAAGGACAGTCAAATTAAGTGGGAGGAGAATGAGATAGGTGTAAGTGTTTCTGGAGACCAGAAGTCAGGGCAATTAATAAATAGTGATAGTGCTAGAGAGGTTGAGCTTTATCAAACTCCTAGGCAATCACCGTGTTCGTCACCACAACATAGAGAATACCCAAAGCGAACACGAAAGCCAGTTGTCCGATTTGAATGCACTTAATGTATTTTGTTGATAGATTTAAGAATTGTAGTTTTAAGAAGGGAGGTGTTATGTATTGTTAATATTTGTACGTATATAATAGTTATGTCAAATTGTGTCGCAAGCGCCAGTCTGCGAATATATGCCGTGACAGTGAGACGTTGTTTCATTCCAACCAAAGTACCTACCTGCATAATATAATATTTCTCAACATCAAATGATCTATTACGAGTTTCAAAATTAGTAGCTGCTCGAACATTATGAGTTGGCTTAGTATAGCAACTATTGGGCGGGCGAAAGGCTATCCCACCACACGCGTCCTTCGAGGCGCAGTGGCATAGCTTCTCGCCTATTTTGCTCGTCTGTCCCGGCAAGCAATTTGGCGTGGTCTTGGGAGTAGCGCACGGTCGCGATGATCCCCAAGGCAAGTGTGACTGTATCCTGCTCGCGGTTGCTGCCTGCTATTGGTCTGGTCCTTCTGAACAGACATAACAGAAACAGTCATGCGCTACCTTTCCCCAATTTTCGGTCCCATCCCTCCCCATCCTTTTTCCTGAATAACACATCCTTTTGTCCCCCGGTTCTGTCCGGAAATTCGGTGGAGTCGTGTGGCGGGAGTCGCCATGCTGCCCCTCATAATCTCTGGCTTTCGGAGAGGGTGGGGCGCAGCGGGCAAATTGGAGAAGCGCTGCCCGGGGGTTCTAGGTACCTCTCTGGGCTTCAGAGAGGACCAGTGAGACCCCGCGGCAACGACAGTCGGGAGAGGGCGCGAAGCCCTAACATAACCCTTCCCTCCCCATCTCTATCCCCATCCCTAACTTCCTTCCCAATCCTCTCCCTTCCCCTCCTAGTCGTCGGGTCTGGGGTGCGCTTACCCGCCTCCAGACACGGTCTTGACCACCGATGGCGAACCCGTAACCGGCAACGATGAGCTTCGGCTCTACGCTGGGACGGGGGCCTTGCCTTCGCCGGCTGGGCCACGTGGAAGAAAACCACTTTAAAAAATTACCAGCTGCAGGTGCGGCAACCCGAGGTACCGGCCGACCCCTCGGTGTATATAGGCTTGCCCGGGTGCAGGGGGCTCCGCCCGGGTCGACGTTTTATTTCCCCCATACTCGTGGGACTAATATGGAAAACCTAAATAAAAATAATAATGATGAAAAGAAGGAGAAGGTTCCTAAAGGAACAAAGGACATCAAGTTGCAGGTGATGAGACCCAACGAACCGGTTGTTGTCATGCAACGGTTAGAGCAGGTCGCTTCTGCGACAGAAAAGGAGGAGCTGGAAGTGAGCGAAATGTCCACCTCGGACTGCAGCTTCGCTCGAAGCACCACAATGTGGGGCAAAAAGCGACCCAGAAGGCCGGAAGGCAGTCGTTCGGGCTCAGGCGAGGGCTCGGACCCTGACGACCCGCCGAAACCCCTGCCCAAACGCGGTAGGGGACGACCTCCCACCACTGGACAGTACGTGGGATATTGGGAGGCAAAAAAGAAGTTGGATCGAAGGAAGCTGACCAACCAGACGAGTGCCGAGGCCGCACTGGCCGCCGAGAGTAGTTCCCGTGCGGCGTCGCGAGCCTCGTCAAATCCCGACCCGGACGAGTTGCTCCTCGAGGGACTTAAAGGCAGAGCGGCCGAGTCCCTCGAAAACATAAGGGACGTCGCCCGTATATCGAAGGGGCTCAAGGGTACGTCCCAAAAGACCCTTAAGTTGGCGGCCAACTCCATCGCTGAAGTGGTGGAGGAGGCGTTTTCCCGCACCGCCTCGGACGAGGTCCGCCGTCTGCAGGTGGAGAACATCCGCCTCCGCAAGCAGATGGCGGAGATGAAAAAGGAGCTGGACGTGGTCAAGGCAATGCTCCTTGGCGACGAGGACCAGTTACAAGATCCAGCTCCCAAGGCGGCTCCCAAAGCGCCAGACGCCGACCTGGCAACGCTAATCAGGGAGGAGATGGGCAAAGTCCTCCAGAGACTCTCGTTTCTGGAGGGCAAAGTATTGCGCCCTCCCTTGGCCTCAAAGACGTCGGCGGTGCCCGTTCCTGCGACGACATACGCGCAGAAGGCCGCGCAGAAGGCGCCGCCGAAAACCCCGAGTCGCCTCTCGGGGCGGGACGCCGTGCCGTCGACGTCAGCGCGGACTTCCAAACCCGTGCCGACCCCAGCTGCACCTGCCGCCCCCAAAACTCCCGCGGCTCAAAAAGCTAAGGCCAAAAAGGGTACGGCTGCCGGGCAGAAAACGAAGCCACCGCAACGACAGCCAGCACCTCCCAATGCCAGAGAGGGGAGCCAGTGGGAGGTTGCGGGAGCCAAAGGCGCCCGAAAGAAGGCGGCCAGAAGGGCCAAAAAGGCGAGAGCGCGCGAACGCCGGAGACTCCGCGCTCCAAACTCGGCGGCGGTCGTACTGACCCTGACGCCTGGGGCAGAGAAGCACGATGTCACATACGCGACGATTTTACATCTCGCCAGGTCGACGGTTGACATCGGGGAGCTCGGGATCGAGGGAGTCAGGGTCAAGCGCACCGTAACAGGTGCGCGCCTGCTCGAAATCCCGGGTGCGACCAGCTCCCCAAAGGCGGACGCGCTGGCGGAGAAGCTCCGCCAAGGGCTGTCCTCAGAGGACGTCATAATCTCGTGGCCCTTTAAGTCGGCGAGCCTCCGCATCAGTGGGCTCGACGACTCAGCTCAGTCGGACGAGCTCATCGCCGCGGTGGCCAAGGTGGGAGGCTGCGACCTGCAGCGGATAAAGTGCGGCGAAATACGGGCGGGTTACGGAGGCCTGTTCTCGGCCGTTGTGACCTGCCCTGTGGAGGCCGCCAAAAAGCTGGCCGATGCGAGGCGGCTGCTCGTGGGCTGGGTGTCCGCGGACGTGGCCCTGTTGCGGGCGAGGCCGCTGCGCTGCTTTCGCTGCCAGGTGGAGGGGCATGTCGGCGCTCTCTGTCCGGCAAACATCGCGGACCACAGGGAGCGCTGCTACAACTGCGGGCAGCCGGGGCACCAGGCGCGGAACTGTACGGAGCCCGCACACTGCCTGAGCTGTAACAAGGCAGGCAAGCCCGCCGAGCACCGGGCGGGCTCAAAGACCTGTGGGTCGCGTCCCACAGGCAAGGGGGCCCCGAAGCGCACCTCCGAGCGGCCAGTGCCGTCCAGGCCGCGAGAGACCCGGGTGGTAGAACCCATGGACGCCGCCAATGGGTAGTCGTCCCCCCGCAATCAGCTTCCTGCAGGCGAACCTCAACCACTCTGCCAGGGCTCAGGACCTTCTACTCCAGAGCATGGCAGAGTGGTCGATCGACGTGGCAGTGGCGGCAGAGCCGTACTTCGTGCTGCCCGCCAGCAACTGGGCTGGCGACGCGGACGGCACGGTGGCCATACTGCTGCCAGGGAGTGGAGGCTCTCTGTCTCTCGAAGACGTCGAGAGGCAGAGGGGCTTTGTCGCCGCTCGTGTGGGGGCCATAGTGGTGGTCGGGGTGTATTTTTCGCCAAACCGACCACTACCCGATTTCGAGGCCCTCCTGTCGCGACTCGGCGACTTCATTGTGCGGTGTCGGCCGCGTCCCGTTCTCGTTGCGGGGGACTTCAACGCCAAGTCCTCGGCCTGGGGTTCCCGCGTCGACAACGCGAGGGGGGAAGCCCTTGAAGAATGGGCGCATGGGCAGGGACTGGCGGTCCTCAACAGAGGCACTGCCTATACATGCGTCAGACGGGGCGGCGGCTCGGTGGTGGACGTATCCTTCGCCACCTCGACACTGGCGAACCGGATACGAGGTTGGAGAGTCGTCGACTCAGTGGAGACCCTGTCTGACCATGTGTATGTCAGATTTGTTGTCTCCGCCGAGTCTCAGGCCGCCGCGCCGGCTGACGTAGTTGGGGGTAGGCCGAGGTGGGCCTTGGCGCGCCTGGATGTGGAGGCAGCAGTTGAGGCAGCAGAGATCCAGGCCTGGACACCGGCGCCGGTCTCCCCGTTCGACATCCAAGGGGAGGCCGAGTGGTGTAGAGCCGCAGCCACGGCGATCTGCGATGCCGCCATGCCCCGTGTGCGGCATGCAGCTCCTCGCAGACGACAGGTGTACTGGTGGTCGCGCGAAATTGCGCAACTTCGACGCGCCTGCGTCGCTGCGCGCCGCCAGTACACCAGACAGCGGAGAAGAAGGCGTCAGAACCCACCGCTCTTACCGGGTCTGACGGCCAGGGAGGAGGAGCTGTATGCCGTCTACCGGGCGGCAAAGGCGGCATTGCAGGTGGCGATCGCGGACGCAAAGACGCGTGCCCGCGAGGAGCTCCTGGCGAGTATAGACGCCGACCCCTGGGGACGCCCGTACCGCATGGTGCGGAACAAGCTCCGCCCCTGGACGCCCCCTCTTACGCAGACCATGCCGCCGGCGTTTGCGGATGTCGTGCTGTCGGCCCTTTTCCCAGAAGGAGCGGCTCCCAGTGCTCCGGCAATGTTCCGGACACTCGGAACCAACATGCCGTCGAGTGAAGCCGCTCCTGAAGTCACGGAGGAGGAGCTGAACGCCGCCGTCCGCAGAATGCGGGCGAAGAAGGTGGCACCCGGACCAGATGGAGTCCCCGGCCGAGTGTGGGTTCTGTCCCACGGTCCGCTCGGCCACCGTCTCAGGGCTCTCTGGACCGAGTGCTTCAGGCAGGGCCGGTTTCCCCAGCTTTGGAAGTTGGGGAAACTGGTCCTGATCAGGAAGGAGGGGCGCCCGGCAGACTCGCCGTCCGCCTACCGCCCCATTGTGTTGCTCGACGAGGTCTGCAAGCTCTTCGAAAGAGTGATTGTGGACAGACTCGTCGAGCACCTTTCGCAGACGGGGCCGGACCTGCAGGACTGCCAGTTCGGCTTCAGGCGGGGCAGATCCACGGTGGACGCGATAAGGCGCGTCCAACTGATGGCGGGGGAAGCTGTCGGGCGGAAGGAGGTCGTGTTGGCGGTGTCTTTGGACATCGCCAATGCTTTCAACTCAGTGCCCTACTCCTCTATAATGGCGGCACTGGGATACCATGGCGTCCCTAATTACCTCCACTTGACCATACGGGACTACCTCGAGAACAGGCGGGTAGTTTACCCCGGGCCGTCGCGGTGGCAGGAGCGTAACGTCGGGCGCGGGGTTCCACAGGGGTCTGTCCTCGGACCGCTCCTGTGGAACATCGCCTACGATTGGGTCCTGCGTGGCGCGTTGCTACCAGGTCTGGCGGTCACGTGCTACGCGGACGATACTCTGGTCACCGCGAGGGCCCGGAGTCACAGGGAGGCGGCGCTGCTGGCCACAGCTGGCGTGGCCCAGGTGGTGGGGCGCATTAGGCGGCTTGGCCTGGAGGTGGCCCTCAATAAGACCGAGGCCATGTTTTTTCACGGCCCCAGAAACCGGCCTCCCCCTGACGCTCACATCATTGTCGGGGGACAGCGCATCAACGTCCAGACCCAAATACGCTACCTGGGCCTCATTCTGGACGGGCGCTTGACTTTTAGGCCCCATCTTGTCGCCCTAATGCCCAAGCTGATGGCGACGGCTGGAGCGCTGTCGAGACTCCTGCCGAACTTGGGCGGGCCAGAGGCCTCGGCGAGGAGGCTGTATGCGGGGGTGGTGCGGTCCCAGGCCTTGTATGGGTCCCCAATCTGGGCGGGTGCTCTGACGGCCCGAAACGTGGTGCTGCTGCACCGCGCGCAGCGAGTCATGGCCGTCAGGGTCATCCGAGGGTACCGCACCATCGGATTTGAGGCGGCTACGATCCTCGCCGGAACGCCTCCGTGGGAGCTGGAGGCCCAGGCGCTCTCCGAGCTTTATGCCTGGCGTAGGGATCCCAACAACATCCGGGATCCCGGCGCCCCGAGAGCGAGGCGGACAGAGCTGCACCGAGCTGCGCTGGAGAGCTGGCGGTGCAAGCTCGCCCATCCCACTGCCGGTCACGCCGTCATCGCTGCGCTGCTGCCGGTCTTCTGGGAGTGGCTGGGGCGACGACACGGCGTCCTCACGTACCGTCTGACGCAGGTACTGTCCGGGCACGGTTGCTTCGGGCGGTATCTGTGGCGGATCGGTCGTGAGGAGGCGGAGCGCTGCCACCATTGTGCAGCCCCAGAAGACTCGGCGGCGCACACGATGCTGGTGTGCCCGGCATGGGATGCCGAGCGGCGCCGGCTCGCCGGAGCGCTCGGTGCAGGGGTACAGGCGCTGTCGCTCCCGACCGTGATATCATCCATGGTTGGGAGCGAGAGCGCCTGGGCGGCAATGGCGGCCTTTTGCGAGGCCGTCATGTCCGCGAAGGAGGAGGCAGAGCGGGTGAGGGAGGAGACGTCCTCCAATCCCGCTCGCAGACGGCGCGTTGGGCGAAGGCGCAGGGACTACGCCCGGAACGACCTTCGCCCACCGTAATCTCGGCCTGCAGGCGTCGGGGGGGGCACCCCGGTGCCCTAGCACATAGCAGGCCCGCGTCGTTATAGCGCTGCGTCCACGCAGCCTCCAACAGGCGGTAGGGGGAGACCGAACTCCCCCCTACATTTGTCGAGGTCCACGCGTAACTGCGGACCGAGCCCGCCGGTGCCACAGAGGTCATGCCAGTGACGATTCCTGTGGCCCGGCAAAAGGGCAGTAGGACGCCGGGGGGTTTTAGTGGGTGCGAGCCCCACATAACCACCCGGGCCGTGCCCTCGGCCCGGGGGTATGCGCTAGGCATTTCCCCCCGTAAAAAAAAAAAAAAAAAAAAAAAAAAAAAAAAAAAAAAAAAAAAAAAAAAAAAAAAAAAAAAAAAAAAAAAGTATAGCAACTATTCAATATTTTACCACAACAGCCTGATTCAGAGAAAGTTCTATTATTACGGCTAGATCGTTTACAACACTTTTGATATAATTTGTAAGAAATAAAAGATAGGACAGCTAAAGATATAACTGTTGTAACGATACTGAAATAGCTTCTATATTTAATATGATGGGGTTGATTTTCAATCCTTTCTATATCATCATTAAATTGATTTAATCTATGAGTAACATACTGTAAAGAGTCTAAGTTAATATTAGATAGTTTAATATGAGTTAAATATGGAATCGTGTTGTTAAGCCTTATTTTGAAACAGCAGTCGTCATTAATAATAATAAAATTAGAAGTTGGAAAATATAGTTCAGACTCGTAGTCCATAGATGGAATAAATTGTAAGAGTTTATGAAAAGCTCTGCATCTTTTCGGGAGCTTGAGAATTCCTGTTGCAATAATATCATAATCAGTTAAAGTGCTATTATACTTAACAGATAACTTAGCTATATTAGATTGAACATACATCCATTTATTATTATTAAGTTTCTGCTATACATCAACATCCCTTAACATTATTTAATAATCACAAGAATCTGGTATTTTATTCATATAAGTAGTTAAAATAGACACTTCACAAATTGGGTTTGTCACAGAAGTTAGAATGTTACCTTGTTTACACAAATAATAGTCCTTTGAAACAATTTTGCAATCACTCACTGAGTCCATAGTAGAATACACTAACTTATCATCTGTTATAGCTAGAAAATTCTCTGTAGGGTTGATCATAGCAAATGAATTAGGGTTTTTAATATCATGTGGAGTAGAAAGAGCATAAACGTGATAGAGATTGTATTCTTGTAAAAGAGTTAGAGGAATTCTTATAACAAATATTAACCTAGAACCAGTGACAAAACTAGACACTTGAGATAAATCTAATAGAGTATGCATGTTTTCAATATTAATAGAAATAGGAAAATTTTGAGCTACGTTATTTTTATTTGAGTTTAGCTCATAGTATAATTGCATAGGAGATAAAATAGATGGATGAACTATGTTTTGTTTACGGAAGAGAATTGAATCTATGATATCTTTTAGATTAAAGTTAAGTATCATTAGTGAACTTTCTAATGCACTAAAAGTCATAGTTAAATGAGAAGTAGCTTCTAATTTATTTGTAGCTTGCATAACACTTTCTAATACTTTATCTAATATTACGATTAAGAATTGTTCATTATCATTCAATCTCTGAATAGTTTTATTAAATGTAGTAATAGACGATATGTAGTGATCGCGATCGACCTTTATCATTAGTAAGATGAGATAGAGAATTAAAATTATTATCGACATTGAATAGAAGACTATCTAAAGGATTAAGAGTATTTGAACAATCTGATTGTATTTTAGAAGATTTATAACTATTACACACTTCTCTAACACTGTGCATAATATGTCTAATATTTTCTAGGTGAGGTTATATATAAGAAAAATCTGTAAATGTAATTATATTCCAATAACTGTTATAATATCTTAAAGTTCCTAAATTATCAAAGTACAAGCCTGGACTGTCTACAATCGGAGAGATTAGTCCGGTAGAGGCGTTGATATCTGGCGCGATGGCCCTGGAATAGGATTATCAAAGGCTAATTTTACTTCGTCAATGTGATATCGCATAGAAGATATTTATGCCAATTGTCTTGGTTTTCATTGACATGATATTCGAGATATTCTTTAAGAGTATCGTGACTTCTTTCTAGAGCACCGTTAGTTTGAGGATGATAAGGAGATGAGAAAATATGTTTTATCTTAAATAGGGATGCAACTTGTTTGTATACATCAGCAATAAATGGACACCTTGATCAGATAGTATAGTTTTAGGTATACCGAAATGAGAAATAAATTTAATAAGACATTCTGAGGTTTGTTCAGCAGTGGATTGGACAATAGGATAGGCCATAGAATATTTAGTTAAATAATCTTGGAAAGTGATAATATAACGATATCTTTGAGATCCAGATTCTGGTAATGGACCAACGATATCAGTAAAAATTCTTTGTAAGGCATCATGTGACGTAGAGGTAATTTTCATAGGAGCTTTGTTAATGGCTCTTAATGCTTTATTCTGTTGGCATTGGAGACAATTTTTAACATAACTTTCTATATCTTTTCTCATGCCTTTCCAATAGTATGTATATTTAAGTTTGTTATATATTCGGTTGGAATCAATATGACGACCAATAGGACAGTCATGATTTTCTTTAAGGACGGTTGGGATTTCGCTAAGAGTAGGATAAGTAATTTTTTTATGATAGATATTTGTTTTAATTTTAGTGTTGTGGAATAGGAATGCTATGATTTCATAGATTAATAGGAACCTGAATTTATCATAGGGATTATCAAAATCAGAAATAGAGATTTTGTTGACCTGGGGATAGAATATGATTAAGTTATTTCGTAAAACCTTTAAGACTTGACAGACATCTCTGTACGTTGCAGAGTCATAATGATGAACTTTAGTGAATAAGTGAAAATAAGTCTTAGTATTAGATTATATAATTCTCTTTCTGAATTTTCAAATTCGGTTCTATTCTCTAAAGTGTTTAGAATAGTATCGTAGTAAGGGTTGGAATCATCTAAGTCAATAGATGTAGGATAGGCTATAAAAAACATGTTGTTTCAAGTAAATTTTGATTAGATTCAGTGATTTGAGTATTATATAAAGTAGGACTGGAACGAGATTTTAAAAATGATTCATAAGTTAAGTTATCATTGAGATCTATACCATCAATGTTATAAATAGGCGACCTAGATAAAGCGTCAGCGTTACTATTTAATTTACCTGCTTTATAAACAATTAAATATTCATAGTCTTAGAGTTATAATCACCATCGTAATAGTTTACTGCTAGGGTCTTTACAATTCATTAACCAGACAAGAGGACGATGATCAGAAACGATCTTGAATTTTCTACCATAGAGATAGGGTCTAAAAGTTTTAGTACCAAATAGAATACCTGTTAGTTCTTTTTCGGTAGTACTATAATTACCTTCGGCTCTGTTTAGAGTTCGAGAGGCATATGCTATAGGTAAGTCATTACCTATTTCTCCTTGAGATAGAATTGCACCTAATGCATAATTGGATGCATCGGTAGTTAGAATAAAAGACGGGGTATTGAAGGATAGGGGCATTAGTAAGCACATATTTAAGAGTATTAAAAGATTTATCTTGTTTAGTGTCTACTAAACAAGATACATACAAATTCTGCGTCTTTTCGTAATAAAGATGTTAGAGGCTTAGTAATTTTAGAAAAATTTTTGATGAATTTCCTGTAATAACCTACAAGTCCTAGGAAACTTCTTACGTGTTTCACGGATTTAGGAATAGGATAAGAGACTACGGCTTTGATTTTGTCGGGATTAAGGGATACTCCTTTATCTGTTATAGTATGACCGAGATAAGCGACTTCTTTTCTCAGAAATTCGTATTTATCTGGTTGTAATTTTAAATTTTTTCCAAAACATTAAGTACAAAATTAAGTTCATCGATATGGGACTGAAGATCATGCGAATAGATGATTACGTCATCAAGATATATAAAACAGTGCAAGCCTTGGAGACGAGAGAGAACAGTGTTCATAAGACGTTAAAATGTGGCGGGAGCATTTTTCAAGCCAAATGGCATTCTTGTGTATTTAAAAATGACCGTTAGGGATTGAGAGTGCGGTCTTCGCGGAGTCTTCTTCATTCATTAAAATTTGATGGAAACCAGAAGCAAGATCTAGAGTGGAGAAATATTTACTGTGCCCTAGTTGATCTAGGATTTCAGTAATGTTGGTCGCGACGATCCCCAAGGCAAGTGTGACTGTACCCTGCTCGCGGTTGCTGCCTGCTATTGGTCTGGTCCTTCTGAACAGACATAACAGAAACAGTCATGCGCTACCCTTCCCCAATTTCGCTCCCATCCCTCCATTTCCTCTCCCCATGTCCCCCGGTTCTGTCCGGAAGTGGTTGCGCCTGGCTGCCCCCTTCAATCTCCGTTTTGGAGAGGGTCGGGTGCAGCAGTAGGCGCGTCGTGGATGGGTCGTTTGCTCGCTCCCCTCGCTCCTCGCTCGAGGAGTGACCGGGAGTCGTCGTCGTTTCTGGCTACGAAAGGTCGGTTTTGTCGCTCGCTCCTTGTACTCTCTGTTTGAAGAGAGGACAGGGAGCGGGCTCTCGTAATGTGTTGTGTGTTGTTAGCCGGCGTGGATAGGCCTGCCGGCTCGAAGTGCCCAATGCCGCGGTCGGCGTGCCGCGGTTGGAAGCGGAGGGGCAAAACTCCGCCAAGCGCCCAAGCTGTGGTATCAGCAAAAAATTATGAAGATGTCTCAGAGGAAAAAAGTATTACCCCAGGGAGGTACCGGCCTGTCCCAGGCCGGAGAATCCTCCTCAGGGGCCTCGGGCTCTGGCTGCCCCACGTATTGTGGAGGGGGCACCATGATATATCACCAAAATGACATTGGCAAAAGAACAACGGACACCGATTTGCAAGCGATGAGGCTCAGCCTACCGGTTGTGGTCTTAAGACGATTAGAGCAGGTCGCTTCTGCGACAAAGAGGGAAAAGGCGGCTGCGACGAAGCTGTCGGAGGCATTCTTCGACTCCGACGACGACGATCCGTCAGAGGGCGCCCGTGCTATCCGGGCTGCTCTCGAGTTGGAAGCGGAGCTGAATAAGGAGGCCGGCAGGATAACCGACGACGACGCTTCGTGGTCGGAGATGTCCGAGTCGGAGGAGTCGGTGGCTGGTCTGCAGTCTAAGAACCCCAGCCAAAAGCGTCCACGCCCGAAGGCGTCAAGTTCTGAGGATTAGGCGGCCAAAAAGGTCTCCAAGGGATCACGTGGCCGCGGCCGTCCACCCACCTTGGGACTATATACCGGCTACGCCAAGGCCATGAGGGAGTACGAAGCCCAAAAACTGGCGCAGTTCGATCACCAGGCCGAGCAAGAAGTGGCACCTACAAATGCCACCCAGAGGGAAAAGGACGAGGCGGCTAAAACGAGCCGCCCCCAAGAAGGCACTACAGGTGCCAGTAAGGAATCAGCCGGAGCGACCGGCCACAAAGAGACTGCACTAAAGGAGGTGCAGAACATCCTTCACGTGGCCGGCACCTCCAAGAATTTAAAAGGGACGTCGGTTTAGGGCTTAGGATGCCGCCAACGCGATCAAAACCGCAGTGGAAGGCATCTTTGGGGTGTCCGTCCCAGAAGAATTAAAGAAGGCAGAGGCCGAGATCTGCGGCGGTGGCCGTAAAGCTACCGATGGATGCTGCGAGTCGCGGCTTAACCTTCGCCGCCGTCATAGCCCGGGCGCGGCAGGCTATAAATCCGAGGGACCTCGGAATAGAGTCCCTCGTCTGCAAGGTGGGGAAGACGGGGGCGCGCCTCATCGAGGTCCCAGGGGCCGATAGCGGGCCAAAGGCGGACGCCCTTGCGGCTGCCATGAGCGCGGCACTGGCCGCGGAAGGAGTAGTAGTGTACAGGCCCATCAAGCGCGCTTCCTTGCGCTTGGTAGGCCTGGACGACTCCGTGACAAAAGAGGACGTCGCGGAGGCGGTGGCCCGTGCCGGGGGATGTCCGGCCGATGACGTTAGGACAGGGGAAGTCTTGCGCGATCGGACACCCCTTGGCATAGTCGTAGTAAGCTGCCCCATCGAGGCAGCTAAAAAGGTGGCGGCGGCGGGCAGAATCGCTTAGGAGTCATAGGAGGGTTAGGAATTTGGGCTGATCTAGTAGTATAGCTTGGAATAGACACATGATGTTGAACAGCGTCGGTTTGTACGGTCGATTCCGCACGACGCGGACACGGAACCCGATTTAGTTAAAAAATTCGTGTTCAATGTCATTGAATTGAGACTCTAAATTATTAATAATGTCTAAGTTATGTGTCTGAGGTCTTGCATTTATTATGTCACACCTTGTATAAAGAGTCATTACCTTCGATTCAAAAATGATGATCCAAACCCGAATTATGACGATACTTCCACAATAAAATCAATTTTCAATTATTTATGGTTTAATTGACATTGTACCCAAAGAAGAGGCCCGTATAGGTTAAAACGCGGCAACGCGTGTTGTTTGAGCGAATATTGACGAATTATTTTCTATTAACAGTATCACAATACAAAGTAGCGATAGAATTATATAACAACTATTATCATTCTAAAATAGGCACACATGTTCACGATATTTAACACGCACTGTCATAATGTGACTAATTCACCACTTGTAGTTTGAATGAATGTTTTGTATGTTCAAATAACAGCCAGCAACGTAATATGGCGTATTAGCGGAAACTTGACAGGTGATGCCGTCAAATTATTTCCATAGGGTCCATTTTCTTAGGGTACAGACATGATAACCAATAAAGTACTAAAACCAACCTTCATGCTAGATAACTACCGATTGACGAACGAGAACACTCTAGGAGACCATTAGATCTTCGTGTGGGTCCAGAATGCACTGCTGTTAACACCGTTGTTGATCTTCAAGAAGTATTGACACACTATGTATTACCATATTTTCAAAAGGGGCACGGTACGGTCCCTAAACTTGTATCTAATAGCAGAAGGACATCACTACCACTGTTAGATTTCATAATACTTTAGTCAAGATTAGAAACCATGTCATATCTATCGAGGTCACGGCATTAGGCGTGTCCTCTATAACGTAGGCGCTTTATGATTAGTACTTTGGTAAAACGTGGTTATTCAGAAAACTGTTTTCTCTATCTTTTTATATGGTTCATTGGGTTCTGATAATGCATAATACGTTTATTTGAAATATGTACTATGACGCTTTCACAGATCTTGATAAGTCGGAGTCTACAGCAATAATCCATAATTATTTATTGCAAAAATAGTTAAGTTTTATCTCCGAAGATATAAGCGGAGGTGCACAGAGCCTACCAACGTTTCATTATGATATCTATGAGCTCAATATGACAAGTTATGCGCCTGTTATTATCATTTGGGCAACATCCGCATCTCTCAAAAACCTATTCAGTTAAATCTAGGAGGTTGTCAAACCAAAGATGTGTGTAGAGTCTAATATTACATCATATTGATTAGCCCAAAATTTCCACAGGCTTGGTATGAATCGTCGGTGGCTTATCGGAGTGCCATCTTTCGCTCAGCTAGCTTGTCAAGAAGGTAATGAAGAGCAAACAATCGCAAAGGATGAATATATCTAATAAAATTCAGGACGTCTTCGAGTATCTCCCAATAGAATCATCCCTTAAAAAATAGGAGGCACTGCGATATCACTTATCGAGGAATTGCAGGTAACAAATTCATATTACCTAGTTCAGAGATATCGAATACTTTAGCATCTTATAATTGTAAAGGCACTTCTGATGCGTTATTTTTCAAAAAAATCTAACATTATCGCAATTGGCTTAATTGATGTTAAATTTGTGCTGAATTGATCACCGCGATCACATTAGTACACGAGTACGGCTGTTTGTATGAGGTATTTTAATGCGATTAATTGTGCGTCGTATCTGATTGTGGACCTAATAAAAACACCTTATCAAACATGTATGAATGCTGACACGTTTATTGTAATTTAAAACTAGCTTCTGCCCGCGACTTCGTTCGTTGATTTTAGACAGGAACCTAACATTTTTTAGGGATGAAAAGTATACTATGTGATAGGTGATCCAGGTAATTATCTATTTATGTGTATCCAGATTTCATCCGAATCCGTACAGCCGTTTTTGCGTGATTGAGTAACAAATACCTAAACATCCAAACATAAAAACTAGCCTATACTGTCCCACTGCTGGGCAAACGCCTTGTCTCACAAATCGAGCTGAGAGAGATTAATCCACCATGCGGACCCAGTGCGGATTGGTGGAAGCAGGTTTGTGGCCACCTGCTGTTGGAACTTATCAAGCCACCTATAAGGCTTCCAATTTGGCTTAACGACTAACACATTAAGAGGTAACGCGTACCAACAGCTTAACAAGCCTTCCGAAGCACGGAGACGCTCAGATATGAAAATGCCACACACGGTCACCCATCTCAGGTCGACCGTGTCGAACGCTGCTTAACCATGGTTATTAGTAAAAACACCGCGGTCGCACAGCGCTACGAGCGCCTCGAGCGAATATTACAATAAAGTTTCAATATCACAATTAACTGAAAGACGTCTACTGAGGCATAAAGTAGTCCCCGGAGATCACCACAACAACGGCTTTTTACTGTTTGCATCCAATTTTTATCCAATGTGTGATAGTTCATTTTTCATACGCACATTTTTTCGAAAAGACAGAAGTTTGTGCCTGGATTTGAACCCGAGAACTCAGACGTTGCCGCCCAACGGTCTAACTACTAGGCTATCACAGCTTATTCATCACTAATTATTTAAATAAAAAAGTATTCTAAGCAAGAAGATAAAATAAGAGATTCCAAAACCAGTGATTTCATGAGTTGAACTATTAAACGAATACCGACTTCAAAATTATAGAAAACCTTACATAAAGCAGGCAACCTTTTCTTAAGTGTTCAAATACCTAAAATCAGGCATACATACAAAAGTAAAAAATGAATCTATTTGTCTAAGTAGAAAAATAAAAGCAATATGACTGAGTTGAATTTTTTTATGTATTTCCTTTATTATAGCAAACAACAACCTCCAAACCTTGATACAGCTTTTTTGTTATGATTATATATAGTTTTGATTGAATATGAACGTCATTTTATTTATAAATTAAAGCAAATCCTGAATCTACGGGAGCTTGATGCTAAGCGAAACTCAAGTCCAAATAAGGGTTGCAAGGAACAGTGTATTAACAGCTACCTTAACTACAACACGTAGTTTTGTCCGCGTGTTCGCAGCTTTCTAATCAGATACTTTTGGTAGTACGGAAGCTGCATAATCATACAATTTGTCTTATCATTTCCAAAAATATTATTATCAGACTGCTGTTTACCCACGCTAAGGGATACCCAATTATGAAATAAAATATACGCAAATTGAGTTACAAAAGTTGAAAACAGCATTCTTCTCTACAGATATTTAATAATACACGCAATTATAATATCGGTGTGGTACTAAAAACTAAAACATCTTAGTAGAAAAGCAACATTCATTTCCTGTCTAAAGGAGTAGAAGTCATTTCACATAAATCGACCAGCCCGACGTAGTTAATGGTTCATCCACCCCTAAATGCTCCTAATATAATAAATATCTCTTTCACCTTTTTTTTCATAGAAGTAGACAGAGGCTGTACCTAATACCCCGGGTATTTTTGTTGTGTGCAATTTTCTGGTAGTATATAAATTAGTTCTACCGTTTTTTACGTGTAAAAATAACCTAACAATAAAACTAACTCATGATTAGAATATAAGAATACTTTCACCATAAGCTGAGCTACGCCTTTGTAGATTTAAAGATTGATATAGTCGACATAACGCGATGCATCATTCATACATTCGCATAATCAGTGATGTGCTTCCTTTAGCACAAAATGGCGCAATTTAGAATTTTTGAATTAGTCAGTTAATCAGAAACCCCCAAAAGTTATTAATATAAATATTTATTTCAATAAAGATTCCCTAATTAACTAGTGAATCTGGTATTGATTCTGGTATCTCCGCATCTTCATCGTCGTATCTGGTCTTATTCCTGAGCGCTTCATTAGTCCCGGGTCGGAAAATATCTCTGAAATACGCTACATTTTCTTCTGTACTAAAAAGTTCTACCATTTCATCTGAAACAAAATTTAATATATGTTTTATAACTGCTAAAAATCGAAAAGATTTAGACCGTAATACAAATAAATAGGTTTCAATCAATTGTTATTTTTAATAAATCAGCAAATGCAGTTCTATTTCCAAGTAAAACCCTCTCAAACATCGAAGAGAGAAAGAAAATTTGCGGATTGATGGTGGCAGGTTTATCTTACGCGAGTGTGACGTGTAGATACTTTACAATGATAAAGTAGTTGTCTTATCGCTCGAGATTAACAATGGGTTCCATGAATTTTGGCAGAAGACAATAGAAACATGCCACACAATAATGTGAAAATAACAAATTTCAAAGAAAAATCTGTCTGCTCTTGTCAAGTGCCGAGTCTTAGTAAAAGTCCGCATAAATAGTAACCCAGACATTGGACTTAACGTGTTTTTCGAAGCACGGAGAGCCTCGAATATGAAAATGCCACAAACGGTTATCCATTTCAGACCAACAGAGCAAATCACTGCTTAACCACGTTAATCGCTAAGAACACCGAGGTCGCACAGTCCTACAAGCACTCTCCGCTTTTCTTATCTCCTATTATATAGTAATAATGTTATATCACTCACTGTATAAAGTTTTCAACGGTTTTTCTCTGCCGCCAAAATCTTCAGCCAATAAATCCTTCGGAATATGAGCATGAAGCGAATCCACTGTCTTATGTATGTTTATTCTTCCACCAACTTTTTTACTAAGTATCTTCCTTACTACAGTTACGACAAAGTAAACCGCTAAAGAGTCTGATATAAAATGTATACCTTTTATTCTCATACCATGCCCACTCTGGAACACATTTAAGAAATGTCACCTATCAATTATCACATAGAAAAAAAACATTTGGTTAATATCCCTTTTCGTAACATTTTTGTACCTTTACTACTAACTCGACGAAAGCTTGAAACTAGACATCCTATAGTAAGAAACCAAATCAATTAATAAATCTATCCCGTTAGTCATCACATGCTTTTTTACAATAATGAAGATGTTACAAACTAGTTTATTGTAAAATGCCCTAAATGGATACTAGTGATCTTAAGATCTGTAAAGTGGGTGCTATATAGGCACATTGAACATGCGTAAAATCGACAACAAGTAAAGGTAGAAATCAAAACAAGTAAGGGTAAAAATCCACACCAAGTAACTGCCATTACTTGCAAATAAGTTTTTCTAACAGAACTTAGTCCCACACCAGAAATTATTCCTGTGCCGTGGCTACGTTTATAAAATTTAATAAACGCACCCACGTGAGAACGTTTACAAATACGAAATTCACATACACAAACACCCAGACCGGCAAATATATTTGCAGGTCACACAAAGATTAGGTCCGTGTCCAAACCCGACACAAGTTGACAGCATGGCGCCTTTAGCTCTTAACCACTGGACTGAGTCTGTCAACTACTCGCATGAGTACCATTAGTTGCAACAATGTCTACTGAAACCAACAAAAGTTACGATAGAAGTTGAGGTAACATACCATCACAAGGTTGATAAGATTCCGGAGATCGAAGAGGTTCGCTCTTGTTACGAGGCTAAAAATATTTATACCTCTGAAATCTACCACTGCGTACAATCCTCGCGAGTAATCATGGACTTTCATGTATTCACATATCTGAAAAGATAAATTTAAAAAGACCTTTGAAAACAAGCTTTTATAGCAAAGATACAACGAAGATATCTTGCTCGGTTAAAGAGTTCCTATGGCTTCCTAACAGCTCCATTATCAATCCCTGGACATCACCCGGGTCTAAAATACTGGTCAAGACAAATCAAACGAGCCCAAATACGGCGGAGTTAAATTGAGTAGTTGGGTGGTTCCATTGGCCACCCTTCGGCAGACAGGCTCTAAACATTATCCGGTTGCATAATACTTGTCAATGCCAATCCAACAAGCCAAAACACGAGGGAGTTACGTTGTATACTTTACATGTTCCTATGGCCACCTTTGGACTTTATCATCAGACTAGCTCCGTCGTACCATATTGTTGCATTATCATCGAATTTACATACGTATGCTAATTTTCAGGTCAATTTAATATCCGCAAGTGTTTGAAAAATATATCACAACATTTAAACCGAAAAGACAGTCAGACAGACATACGAACATAGCAGGTTAAATAAAAGCATGTAAAAGTCGGAGTTTGCAGAAGTGTACATTGTACACTCACGTTTCGCAGACGATGTTGGGTCCTAATATAATAGAGGGTGACCCTACTGTGGGGTGAGTCTATTTCCATTATACAGGTATAATAATATGCTTGTGTCTACCAGGAATAAAACGGATAAATTAGAGTTTCTAATGATTAATCATTAGACGTTAACACAAAATATTTATTATAAAAGATAAAAATTTTAATTATTTTGGGAAAATAAATTTAGCAAAATTAGGCATTCAGTCACTAGATCCTGAGCGCCAGTCAGAGAGTGTTACGTCACTCCATGCGAAACGTCATTAGTGTTGTTAATATTTTAACAACTATTGCTATACACATATATAATTGTTTCACACGGCGTGACGTCACAAAGTCAGTAGTAGTTATAGGACGAAAATTTAAAGATATATACCAGAGAGAAGTATCTGTAGTAATCGGCATACATGTTTGAGTCAATATTAGGTGTCATCACTTTTGCCATAAACACTCTGTGATTGTCCTCGGTCAGTTTTGGAGATACCGTTTGTATTCTGAAAATAGAACATACTTAAACAAACACTGCTAAACATAGTCAAAAACTGGATAAACTTCGATCCCGGCAATGAAAATGGCTTGGTCTACTGATTCACAAATCTTTGTCCCACATTAAAAATTATATTTGAAACAGGAATTTAACATACGCAATCATCTAGATTAAAGAATGTTTGTGGTTCAGAAAAAGATTAATCTTGAGCGGGGATCAAATTTACGACTACGCCCGAACCCACAGACCATGGCGTCGTCTAATTAAAGCCATAAAATTATTTATCTACGACATATGTCTAGGCTTAATTCTACAAAACTAATCATTGTTATTTGCTTACAAAAAAGAAGATATATCGACCAGCTCATTCTTGACGTCATGCTTCGAAAAGAACTTCGGAACTAAGGTCTTCATAGTACAAAGCTTGTCCAGATTCTGCTTAGCCTTAACCAAAGACCCTTTAGCTGTTATTATTGAAAACTCGAGGAAATGTTTACCTGAAAATATAACGTAAAGTGATCATGTAAATAAAAATCGTCCTTATATTCCTCAATCGGCACATTCGTTTCACCGAGAACATAAGGCCCCAATGACAGCCAGCCTATCACTACCGACCGGCCATGATTTCAGACTCCGGACTGCTATTAAGATTTTTTTTAGAAATACCTGAATAATACTTTGACCGACCTAGAATTTGAAACCAGGACATTGTGATCGCTAGCAGCACCAGGCGCCATTCTACCAGTTAAATAGACGTTATGACCACGTGCCATATATAGATAGACACGTGGTTAGACCGTTGGACTGCAACGTCGGAGGTCTCAGTTTTAATTAAACCCGGGCATGCACCTCTGTTTTTTCAAAAGTATCTGCGTATTAAAAATTAACTATCACTTGCTTTAACGTTAAAGGAAAACGTCGTGAGGAAAACCTTCATTCCTAAGAGTTTCTGGAAGGTGTGTGAAGTACTCCGACCCGCACTGGGCCAGTGTGGTGGACTATGGCCTAAACCTTCTCAGTTATAATAATAATAATATAATAATAATAAAATAATTTATTTTCTCATCACAAATGTGCACTATTAAGACAGTACGAGCTTAATCTAATAGAATAATACGACATTTGTGAGAGACTGGTGCCCGAGATAGGTATAGGAATACCTTTGTTACGGGTCACCAGGCCCCCGAAACTTAAAGTTACATTTAAAATGAGACCAAGTATGAACTAGATGTGTGATGAATATACAGTTTGTGGGTGCGTGTATGTGTGTTTGTGTGTGTGTGTGTGTCACATACACATGTGTGTGAGTATGCAACAAAAGATGTGTGTGTATGTGTAAGTCAAGTTTGAGAGGAGGCCCGTGCCCAACGGTGGGACAGTTTCTTAACAGGGTATATATAATATTTTATTTTTTTTAATCTGATCATACAGTTGTGGTGTGGAGAAAGTAGAAGAAGCACTATAGGTTTTTAGAAAACCCCCTGTTTTGGAATTTTGCTCTCTTTGTCTACAACGTGAGAAATCTGACGAAATGATAATGTAGATAAAGATAGAGTACTGTTTGTGGAGCCTGGTTTTGATCATGCTGTAAAGTGATTTATTTTGTAAGACAGCTGGTAGAAATGGGATGAGAGTAGCCGGAGGTCGAGGACTAAGAGGCATGCAATTGGAGAGCCCTATGTTTAGAGGTGGACTTTAGGGTAATAGTGATGATGAATGAAAAATCTCTGCTTGCGGTGGGTATGTAGTGTCTTTGTGTGTCGTGTCTTCCTTTCCTCCGATATGGTTGAAGGGAATGATGGCTGCTCTAATTGCCATACTATGGGGTATTGCTTATGGAAAGTGGTCCACTCAGAATCCCTTAGACTATTTTTTTTTTTTAAATATTACCACCAGCCTCATACCTAGACTGTAAAGCATCATATTGGAGATGGATCGTTAACTCTATTTCGTTACTTGCTGTTTTTATCCCAGTATCAGTGTGGAGTCTGGTATTACACCCGGTATATGGCAATAGGCTCGCCCCCTATTATATTGGATTTAACATCGATGATGAAATATGGGTGTACAGAGTAAACCCCCGCTTGGGAAATATAGACGTGATGGTTGTATCATTTAATATATACACACATCATGATGAAAGACGAATAAAAGGAGAATTAAACAACTAAAAAAAGCCAGACTAGTACACGAGTAAGTAGATTAGGTAAAAGAAAATGAACTTAAATAGTTTGTGTTAAAAACTCACTAAAATCTTTCTTAATAAAATGTGGTTGCTTTTGGATCCAGTGGTCGAATCTTTTGATCAGTTCTTCTATGACTCCCGGATGGTGCAGGTTGACGTTCTTACGAACATCTTGCAGGGTGTTGGAGTTGAACTCAAAGTATGGATCCTTGGGTATAGACTGCATTTCTGATGACTTATGTTTTCAGTACCTAAAATGAGATGATTTGCGTTAGTGAATTGATCATATATGTATAACCTTAGACTAATACTTGTCTAAACTGAGCATTGCTAACAAAAATAACGCCAAAAATGGACTTAGTTAGGCACACATAGTGGACCTCAATGATAGTATACGAGTATAGTGCGACAAGGATTTTTTGACCCGTGGATGACATTGACAGCGGGGCGTTGGTGAGAAATTAGGGTTATCATTTAGTTAAATTTACCCACTTACAGGGAAATGTTTTAACAGGTGGGTCCGCATGGTTACTAATAATAGATATAACTTGGGTACATTTAATAGTAAAAAGCAATCTGCGACTGTCTTGAAGTGACATTTTGTGCCGAAAGATACTTTTATGACTGTATATTATTTTTTTAAATTTTAACGTCATAATTGGCGTCAAACAGGATTGCGGATAATATTTCTGGATTGAACTGTCTCCAAAAACTTAATGCCATGAAAGTAAGTATGCAAATAGTTGATCTAGTGGTCGATTGAGTTAATCAAGTTGCTAATGACTCAATTTTTAATAGCACCAACAAGCACTGACCTGCAAACCCTAGTCATAATTATGAGGGACAACTGTATAACAAATGGCTTACAGTTGAATTTAAAGAAAATCAGGATTATGGTTTATGAATATGAAGAAACCAGAGCGAATGCAAGGGTTGTGGTTGGTAACAATGTGCTAGAGCAAGTGACAACTTTTTACATCTTGGATATGGTTACAGTAAAAATGGGAATTATACCACTGATGAGAGCGATGAATGCAGGGAATAGAATAAATACTGCGATTGGCAAGCTACTTGGATGCTGGACGAGAACTAAAAGACTTAGCTGGCTAAACGCAATGAAGTTCTAGTTCCAACGCTGTTATATGGCAGTGAGAGTTGGGTATGCAAGAAAGATTATGAAAGCAGGATAAATGAGGTCGAAATGCGATCAAAATGTCACGCTAACTGACCGTTGGAACAGCATAGTAAGAAATTGTATATGTATAAAAGAAAGCATTGGTGTAAAGATGAGAAAGAGTATGCTGCGGTAGTTCAGACATAAAGAAATAACGTCTAGGGAAACATTAACGAAACAAAACATTGAAAAAGTGTTGGAAAAAGTGGAAAGATGGTATCGAAAAAGAGCTAGACTATCATAAAATGACCAAATACACCGTTTCTCATCAGATGGATAAATCAAAATTCTCCGTAACCGGCGAGCATATGAGAGAAACGAACAATGTGAGTGTAGGAAGGTAGGTCTGTAAAGAAAGAAACTGTTGGAACTCTGTGCTCGCTGCCTACCCCGCAAGGGATCTGGGCGAATATACCTATAGATAGATAAATAAACGTCACTTTACATATAGTGTAATTTTAGTCGTACTGCAGCGAAAGCCCAAGTGATGTATGTAATGCCTTCCTGCTGTTCATACTTACCTATCCGAATATCATAGCTAGCATGAAGATCCGGAACACCGAAGATATCTACCGGCCAACTGACGAGCCGCGTCGTCCCTCAATGTCATTTTGCGCTTGATATAGGTATTTTTAATGCACTAAATTAGTATGGTTACAGAGATCTTATTGAAGTGTTTTTTTTTATATATTTTTTCAGTCTAGAGAACAGTAAACATTGGATACATCACCTAGGCTTTTGTTCCCGGACGATTAAAATTACACCGTGTATATTGTATAAACTTGTGTAAATATGTACATAGATAAATAGACAGGTCGACATTACCTTCGATTCAAAATGGTGATCCAAACTTGAATTATTTATGGCGATACTTCTGCAATAATATGTTCAGTTATTTATAGTTCAGTCAACATTGCACGCAACGAAGAGGCCCATATAGGTTAGAAAAGGCGACGCGTGTTGTTTGAGCGAATATTGTCGAACGAATATCTATTATCAGTGTCACAATACATAGTACCGATAAAATTATATAAGAATTATTATCATTTTAAAATACACACACATATTCACGGTATGTATCGCGCTCTAACAAAATATGACTAAATTAGAAATGTTTATTTAAACAAACGTTTTGTACGGCTAGCAACGTAAGTACAAATAGGGAGGGGAGCGATGTTGAATTGTTTAAATTTCCAAAACTTATGATATTTTAAATAATACAGTTTAATTTTCATGGAATGTTAATCATTATGTATCTTTATATGGGCTTTTGTAGTAAGTACAATAAAAATGGCAAAAACGCACTATTGAAACCCGACTCGGTCCGACTGTCACCCGACGCAGCTCGATGTTCCCACGCGAGCACGCGTTGCATTGGGTGTTTGTAGTGTATTTCATATTTCAGGTCATAGAAAATAGTAAATATGCCAAAAGTGTCTATCTATCTATCTATCTATAACCTCACGCCAGATCCCTTGCGGGGTAGGCAGAGAGTACAGAGTTCCAACAGGTTCTTTCCTTACATACCTCTCTGGCTTCCTCGACTCTCATAGTTCGTCTCATACACGCTCGCCGGTTACGGAGACTCTTGAATTTTCCATCAGATAAGACTCGGTTTATTTGGTCGTGGTAAGATAGTCTAGGTCTTCCCCGGTACCTGCAAGCTTCCACTTTCACATTGTATATCTGTTTTGTCATTCTTTCCTCTGGCATTCTTTCTATATGCCCGAACCAACGGAGCATGCCCTTTCTCATCTTTACACCGATACTATCTTTCATACCTACTCGCTGTCTTACTATGCTGTTGCTAATGCGGTCGGTCAGCTTCACTCCGCACATCTTCCGCAGAGCTCGCATTTGTACCGCATTTATCCTACTTTCATTCTCCTTCTTACATACCCAGCTCTCGCTACCATATAACAGCGTTGGGACAAGAACTCCGTTATGTATGGCCAGCTGCGCCTTATGGCTTAAGTGCCGGCTCCCGAGTAGCTTTCCCATCACACTATTCACTCTGTTCCCTGCACTCACTCTTCTCTCTATGTCAGCGGTGTATTTCCCATCCTTACTGAAGGCGCATCCAAGATATACAAACTCATTCACTTGCTCCAGCACATCGTTACCAACCACAATCCTTACATTCGTTCTGGTTTCTTCCCTTTCAAAAACCATAATCTTGGTTTTCTTCACATTCAAGTGTAAGCCATTGATCATGCAGTCGTCTTTCATAACTGTGACTAGTGTTTGCAGATCAGTGGCTGTTGGCGCTATTAAAACCGCGTCATCTGCATAAAGTAGATGGTTTACCACTAAGTCACCCATTTGTTCACCTTCATTCATCGCTTTCAGTCTTTGAAGACTTTTGTCCAGATATATTATAAACAGTCTAGCGGACAACACGCACCCTGCTTGACGCCGATTTTAACGTCAAACCAGGGTGACCTGTTACCACCCACCCGTACACATGCCTTGCAGTCCACATAAGTGGACTGGACGGCTCGCAACAGAGTGCCATCTATACCATACTCTGGCAAAATGTCCCAAAGTCTCTTTCGCACAACTCTGTCAAATGCCTTCTCCAGATCTACAAAACCGCAGAAAACCTTCCGGCCCACTGCCAGATGCTTCTCTACGATGTTGCGGAGTGAGAAGACTTGATCCGAACATCCTCTTCCAGACCTGAAACCCCCTTGTGCCTCGCACAACATTCCATCGGACTTCACGCGCATTCTCCGTTCAATAATTTTACCGTGCCAAAAGTGTCTTACTGTTATAATTCAATTTGTATCTGAAACAGTGCAAAGATTCGAATCCCAATATATCTCATTTAGAACATTCGAATCAGCTAAATTCAAACACAGTCCGCCCACCGACCGACATCGCGTGGCGTAATCGTTCGTTCTGTAAGATCGTGATTCAGTTTCAGATTGGAATCGACTAGGATGCATTTTGTTTGTTTTGTAAGATTAGCGTCTTTTTATACTGACTGGTGAATGTAAGATCGGGATTCATATACAAATGAGACATTTTTCTGTACCACTGATTTAAATCTTGTAGTACTCGTTCATGTTTTATATCACTGTATCATATCAGTAAAGATCTAGATATGTAGAAAATAGTAGGATTTGATTTGATTCAACACGTGTCGTATAACGTCGGGTCGCGTCGGGTTCTAATTCTGTGTTTCTAACAAAAGACTTTTTAATTTCCGTCAAACGCCCGCCATCATTGGTCTACATAGTATATAACACTTTAACTTATTTCATCAATTTCATTATCATTGCTATCATCATGTTGGTTTCAAATCCTACGTCAGACGAATGTTTTTGTTTTTCTATCGAAAAATTCCGAGTTCCATTTCCAGGTACATTTTCAGTCCGGAATCTGGAAATGTGCCCGCTATATGGCAATAGACTCGACCCATATGACATGTGACCTAACATCGTAGACGGAAAGTAGGTGTACGCAGTACACCTCTGCCACCCCCGCTAGGGAAATATAGGCGTGACGGTTTTTAATTTTTTTATTTTAAATTAATTCCTCTACGGTACGGTCAGCAACGTAAATTCTCAATTTTCCGAATCGCTAGTACACTTTTATTTCGCATCAAATCGATTATTTATGTTGATGTTAATATATTTTAATATGTTGCTAACACTTTGGTTTTGACAATGTTTACCTATGTTGGTTAAATAAAGAGTATGACCAATTTGCTGAGATTATTAAGCGACTTAAGTTGCTGACTGTACAATGAATTTTGGATGCTAAACGCATCAGTGCCTCCCTTATGCCTCCCATACAGAGCACTCGAAACGTCGGAAACTTAAAGACCAAAAATAATAAGAAACTGTCCCACTGCTGGGCACGGGCCTCCTCACAAACTGAGAGGGTTTAGGCCATAGTCCACCACGCTGGCCCAGTGCGGGTTGGCAAACTTCACACACCTTCGAGAAACTCTTAGGCATGCAGGTTTCCTCACGATGTTTTCCTTCACCGTTAAAGCAAGTGATAATTAATTTTAAATACGCACATGCTTTCGAAAAGACAGAGGTGCGTGCCTGGGTTTGAACCCGAGACCTCTGACTTTGCAGTCCAACGGTCTAACCACTAGGCTATCACTGCACCAAAGACCAAAAATAAACCACATTAAAATCCGAAATATTTTAATTGCAACTTAGCTTAGTTAACTCTGCGGAGCAAGTAGAAAGTACTAAGTTCAGAGATTGAAATTTATATTTATAAACTTACCGACATACACGAGTAATTTTTATTATGAGACAAGACGTATACAAGGAAAAATGGAGTTGTTTCGCTATTATTTCCTGGCAACACACAAAGAATAAACGCGTTATAGGTATATGAAGAGATGCACTCTCGAAACGGAATTCAAATAAGAAAATTTGCATTAAAAGCATCCGTTTTGGTAATGCATAGTCCGGATTACGACAGGGTTACCAGCTTTTGAACATTTCCTTGGATTTTGGGAGCAAAATATTCGTAGTCGTAAATATAAAAACCATTATAACCGTATTTATTAGTTTTTTGTAGTAAATATAGTCTTACTGAGACTGGTCTAACAGAAACCCTATAGAGCTTAAGTAGCCCACTGGATCAAGTAGTCGCGGGTTCGGTCCCCGAGACAAATCTTTGTGTGACCCTCAAATATTTGTTTCGTACTGGGTGTTTGGTATCTGAATTTCATATTGTAAACGCACTCGGTACACGGAAATAGTCCCTAGTAGGGCATCGCCTTTGAACAAATCATCGTTCGTTGAGAAATATAGGAATTTATTTAATTTTTAGTACTTAAATTAGAAATTGAAGCAACATACCATAACAAGTGTCATAAAATGTCGGAGATCAAACGAGGCTAAAAATATTTATGTCTCTGAGGTCCATAACTGCATATAATCCTCGCGAGTAATCATGGGCCTTCATATATTCACACATCTAAAAATGTAGAAACCGGATAAAAACAACTTTGGACGGACGATTTAGCGCAGTGGTTAAGAGCTTTAGCCGCTCCGCCCACTGTGTCTAATAGTCGCGGGTTCGATTCCCGCACGGGACACATTTTTGTGTGACCCACAATTATTTGTTTCGGTCTGGGTATTTGTGTTTGTGATTTTCATGTTTGTAAACGCACCTACGATACAGGAATAAATCCTAGTGCGGGACTAGAATTTTAAACAAAAAAAATATACTTATAAAATCACAAATTAATTACTTACAAAAAGCAGTGATAGCTTAATGGTTAGACCGTTGGACTGCAAAGTCAGAGGTCTCGGATTCAAACCCAGGTATTAAAAATTAACCCCGCTTGAAAAATATATGCGAGCCTTTTTTTCTAATACCATAAATCCGGGACGAAAACACTAATTCCTACCCATTCAGTATCAGCGTTATGATTTTTAATTAAGTTCAAAAACCGACCTAACTCTATCAAGATACGTCCTTTTTTGTATATCAAGGGAGTTATTTAAATTTAACTATATTAATTTAATGCACCAGCTTCAACACAATTACTCAAAACACCTACTTAGTGCAAACTGAGTTAATTCAACTCACAATAAGCGAAAACCAAACGAATGCATTCCAACAAAAGGCAACACTCACTCAATTTGCATTCAATATTGGTAGAGAGAAGTATAATATTAAAATGCAAGCTTTTAATATGGTGTTATGGGAAATACCGCAAAAGCGGATATGGATACTTTATTCAATTGAAATGGAATCGATTTTATAATAATTACTACTTTCCGAACAGAAACGAAAAAATGTGTATCGAAATACATGCGAAATATAATCATAATACTGTGTGACAGAAACGTGTTTGTGCGTTCATGCATGCATAGTTGCATGCGTGCATGCGTGCGTATGTGTGTATGTGTGAGTATGTAAGTGAATAAGTATGTTGATGGCCTTTACAGTTTCACCAGACAACATGGCGAGTGAACAACTACGCTCTGGCTGTACTGTACGTGTATGATCAACTAGCTTAAGGGCAGTTTAAGTAGGAACAGTCTCAATTTAGACAGTCGCCCTAGGAGAAGGCTTTAACTTGGTACCCAGGGTGCTCTGCAGCGGTCAAAACATGATTTTTCCCGAGCAGAAATCAAGCCTGTGACTTCTCAAATGAAGCGAAGGCTGCTTAATCTTGATGATCACTGCGGTTTTGATGAACAACAAGCGACAACCCAATTAATTCTCTTTAATCATTATCATCAACCGAAGACTCCTACTGTAGGGCAAATACCTCTATAATATGTTTTATACTAACCCAAAGAGAAAGTGAAAAGTGGAATTAAATAAGAGACAAAAACAGTTACATGTTCTGCGTTACTTAAAAAACGGGTAAATGGATAATTTACTTCTGTGTGTTCTAATGTTAAATTATTGATGGTAAATACATAACCCACAGTCCACGTCATAAACTAAAATGCTGTTATAAAGAAGAGTTATGTGCGCTGGCGGATCAGCATGTTTTAAAATGAAAAAAAATCAACAACTCCTAAAGATTGCTGCTTCCAGACGAGCTAAGTTTATTGATGATCAACTTTCTAAATTGATACTCCGGGTGGGCAAAGATGTCAACATCAGCAAAGTGCGTGTTATATGTTTCCAAAAGCCGACGTAGTGGGACCGGCCCAGCAGCTGTAGTTCTGCACCTAGGTGTGTAGTTTGCTTGTTTGTAACTCCTTATCTTATCTTTCTCATTTAATTTTTATGTGGGTTCCTAGAATATTAAATCACTCTCCGGGATACCCCGAGGTTCAAACCTTGGTCTCATCTAAGGCGACTATTGTGGATCCTGGCATATAGGAGTTACAGTGGAGTTATTCCATAATAAAATCCAAACAGAAATTTATCTCAAAATACACAGTTCTTATAAAGCTGAATTACAATTCTGACCATTTATTAAGCGCAGTCAGACACGGCCGCACAGAAGAGTCTCCAACAAATAATATTTAACTTCTTATTATTACAGCGACATTCAGAACGTTTTTACATAATTTACATTCAAAGTGTGATTACTTTTTTGATGAACTACAAAATGTTACTTGTAAACTTTTCTTTTCCTTTACATTTAAAGATGAATCACGACGAAGGCGGAAGCGACAATTTCATTAAGAGTTTCTTTAAAGAATTGTTGAGATTTTTAGATGATAAATCTCCATAAACATGGCAGTTAAGAAGTGCTGTAGCTTATGAATCCAAATAGGAAATATGTCCTTTTCAAAATATTTATTCCACTTTAATAAGGATCACGACTGAAGATAGGTGAAAAAAATTGCTTGAGTTATAATGAGCCCTTTTGAAGTAAATCCTAATGACCTGGTTGATATTACAAGAGTGTTCAAAATTGATCACTCAGTGGCAATCCATCCTGTACCTACTTCTGAAATGAACTTTTTTCCTATGTCGGGACAAAATAATGTGTACCCTTCGATTCTAGCATGTTATTTCGTTTTTTGGTAGTCTAAGACGTAACGTAATCAAATGTATGAATCAAAAAAATTTAGATGAAAAAGTTTGTGAAAATGTTTATTTTTGTCCTTCTTCTCTACAGGAATGACATTCCGAAGTAAAGGTATATACTCTTTATTACTTTTCTGACCATTCACATATACTATAATGGTTTTCCTGAATAAAAAATATTCTAATTCTAAATGTCTACTCAGTCGATATGAGATGTCGAAATTCTAGCATCTTGATATACAAATCTTCTGCAAACACGGTCATTTTGATAAATGGGCTCTATGTCCACTTAGTCTTCCTAATATCTAGACTGTGTAATACCGACCCCCTAAGGACAGCTCATATTGCCTTAGTTCCCATTGAAAATCAACATTAAGAAGCCTTTTTCTTTAGAAAACGGTTATGTGGGCACGACGTATTCATATAGAATACGTCGTGCCCACATAAACACTATTACTAATGATAATTTAGCCCCAAACTATAATTATTTTTGTATCGTGAGAGCGTTAAAAACATCCAGAAACTGTCCTACCGTTGGGCACGGGCCTTCTCTCACACTGAGAGAGTTTAGGCCATAGTTCACCACGCTGGCCAATGCGAGTTGACGAACTTCACACACCTTCGAAAAACTCTTAGGCATTCAGGTTTCCTTACGATATTTTCCTTTACCGTTAAAGTAAGCGATAATTAATTTTTAATACGCACATGCTTTCGAAAAAACAAAGGTGCGTGCCTGGGTATGAACCCAAGACCTCTGACTTTGCAGTCCAACGGTCTAACCACTAGGCTTATCACTGCTTAAAATACCTAGATTAAAAAGAAAGCTATGGGTCACACAAATATTTCTCCCGTGCGGAGATCGAAACCACTACTACTCAATATAGTGGGCAGTGGGGATTAAGCTCTTAACCATTGAACCAAGACGTCGTCATTGTCATGAAAAGTGAATTTTCAGTCGATCACGGTGAATGGATATATCATCAGAAGTTCCTATAAGTTTTGTCTTATAGGCCTCATTTGTATTCTCTAGTCAGTGGCGCATTTACCAGCAGGCTCAAGAAGGTAGGCTGGAGCCTAGGGCGGCAAATTTTAGGGGGGCATCAAATTTGGCTCAATTTTTATTTTGTCTCACAGCAATAAAAGAACACATTATATACACGTGTAAATAGTTTTAAGTCATGCCTCAAAGAAGTACATGATTGAGCTTTTCTTAGCTTTAAAATATACCCAAAGACTATTTCTTGTGTAAACTTCACTAAATGGAGTTATAAGAACAATCTAGGAACTGATACAACGATCCCTCAGTTCACAATCATATTAATAACGAGAAAAGCTGACGTGATAATGACGATAGAGCACAAATCATAAAATTGCAATTTCATTTACAAAGAAAATATATTTAATATGATTGTGAATTAGGTTATTGAATTGCAGAGGTTAGTAGGGGCGGCAAAAATTGAAAAGCCTACTGGCTGCAATTGTGTAAATCCGCCACTCCCCCTAGTATTGTGTCCCCTCATACTCTTGAACCATCTTTCAGATAAAACCCATTCGATTTGATAGTGGTAAACTCAAGAAATAAACCATAAATTATCTAGTAAGCACAAAGACATTTATTTGCTCACAAAATGGCTACAGATAACGACCATTCTCAAACAGAACTTTTCTGTCGAGCGGCGTTCGTGAGATTTCATAATAAATCTTTTTCTTTCAGCTTTTCAGCTTCCAATTACTTGGAATATAACAGACTTGTTGACAAACAACTCATTATGAACGGTAATAGTATTTGTTACGCCAAATGGTTTTTAAGACTTGGATAAGAGAAAAACGAATTCATGGATTTAAAATTCAGACCATTTTATCTGAAATCAAGTTTACAAATTTTTTTGGTTAGGTCGATTTTGTTAGATTGTGTACTTATTGTCTACTGACTGCCTAGTTAGACTGCCTCGTTGGTCTAGTGGCAAAGCGCATCGCTTGGTGATCACGAGGTCCTGGGTTCAAATCCTAGGTCGGACAAATGAAGATGTGTCCGGAGTCTGGGATTATGGGACCTAACATCGTCGGCGAAATGTGGGTGTACTCAGTACACCTCTGCCACCCCCGCTTGGGGAATATAGGCGTGACGGTGTGGTGTACTTATTGTGTACTTATTATATTACTTATACTTATTGTGTATTTATGAGAGTGGAGAAAGCCAGAAAGGTATGTAAGGAAAGAACCTGTTGGAACTCTGCCTACCCTGGATAGGATCTGGCGTGATTATAGATAGATACGTAGATAGTGTTATTATTATCATTTGAAAGGAAATAAAAGCATGTGTATCGAAATACATAATACGTGCTAAGTATCCTCATAATCATAATACTGTCTGGCAGAAGTGTTGTCTGAGGAACGTGCCACTCCCCAAAACTTTTCTTTCCAACAAACAAAAAAAAAATCAAAATCCGTTTATCCATATAGACGCTACGATGTTATTATAGACTATACACATACACACAATAAACTAGTAATACCCCTCTTTTTGCGTTGGGGGTAAGGATTGACTGAGGGTTTAGGGCGAGTCTTCCGTAATTGGTGTTTCTTGTCAAGCTGTGACAGACGGTGTGTTCATTCGTGTCTTCGTACATGTGTGCATGCGTGCGTGTGTGTAAATGAGTATTGGCCTTTACAGCTTCACAGGAGAGGATGAGCGGGCAGCGCCTACGCTCCAGCCGAATGAGCAATTAGCTTAAGAGCAGCTTAAGGAGGAATGGCCTCGGCCTCGGCTTGGCCTGGGCTCGGCAGTCCTAGTTCGGTATTCGGCTAATTATGCATAAGTTTGGTATTATGCATAATCTGCCTTTTATATGTATTCCTTCTTACTTGTTAGATCAACAAATGACAAATGGCGTAGGAATCACGATCCTGGATCCCAAGTTCAAATCCTAGGCCAGTATCGATCCGGAGAAGCGTTGGAAATTCTGAAATAGACCCATTGTTCCTTCCGCGAATAAAACGGAAAATTAGTTTATATCAGGTTTTTTCGTTTTTTTTTGTTGAAATATTAAAACCACGTAGTTTGTTAAAAAAAAGGTTTTCATGAAAAGTCAGAGAATGTAGGCGTACAAAGTACACCTATTGTGGGTGAAATGTTGGATGTACGTAGTGCACTTCTGCCACAGCCGCGCGAGTAAATAGTATAAGCTGAAGAAACATCGTCGGCGAAATGTAGGTGTACAAAGTACATCCACAATTCTCAACAGCTCGCGTCGTATTCTCTGTAGCAAATTTTGGCCACTCATGCTCACGGTTCTGAATGTAAACGAAATAAACCCACTATTTTTTTAAACTCTCGTTTTATTTAGTTCAATTAGAAGAATAACTGGACTGGAAAAATAAGTGCAAGTAGGACTCGCGCTCTGAGGGTTTTGTATCGGGTTCAGTTTCGGCCAGTTTCAGCGCTAAATTGTAGTTTCGTCGGATCTAGAGAACTCGTCAAGACAAATCCAATGAGCCCATACACGGCGGGGTTATGTTGGATAGTTGGGTAGTTCCTTTGGCCACCCTTCGGTTCCATCATCAGATCCTGAATATTATTAGAGTCTATAGAACTTGTCAAGGCAAATCCAACGAGCCCAAACACGGCGGGGCTATGTTTAGTAGTTGGGTAGTTCCGTTGGCCACCTCACGGCTCCATCATCAGACCCTGGACAGCGTCCGGATTTATAAAACTCATCAAGACAAATCCAACAAGCTCAAACACTGCAGGACTATGTTTACTAATTGAAAAGTTCTATTGGCTACTCTCCAGCTCCATTATCAGACCCTCGACATCATCCGGGTCTATAGAACCCGTCAAGACAAATCCACCGAACCCAATCGCGCTGTGATTATGTTGAGTAGTTGGGTAGTTCCGTTGAACACTCTTCGGTTCCATCATCAGATCCTGTACACCATCAGGGTCTACAGAACTCGTGAAAACAAATCCAACGAGCTCAAACCTGGCGAGGGTGTGTTTAGTATTTGGGTAGTTCCGTTGGTCACCTTGCCACTTCATCATCGGACCCTAAACGTCATCTGGTTATATAGTACTTATCAATACAAATCTAACAAGCCAAAACACGAGGTGGTTATGTTTTGTAGTTGATGTATTACCATAGCCACCTTTCGACCCCATCAAAAGACTGTTCTCGAGCTGGGTCTATGGTATGTACTATATTATCGCATTGTCGTCGAACTTACATACGTATGCAAAATTTCAGTTCAGTCGGATACATGCTTTCTATTGTCAAACGCTATTGGATATCTTAATAAAATAAAATCTCTCTATCTATCTATATCATCACGCCAGATCCCTTCCGGGGTAGGCTGAGAGTACAGAATTCCAACAGGTGCTTCCCTTCATACCTGTCTGGCTTCCTCTACTCTCATAGTTCGTCTCATACACGCTCGCCGGTTACGGAGACTCCTGACTTGTCCTTATATAAGACCCGGTCTATTTGGTCATGGTAAGATAGTCTAGGTCTTCCCCGGTACCTACATCCTTCCACTTTCGCATTGTATATCAGTTTTGTCATTCTTTCTTTGGACATTCTTTCTATATGCCCTAACCAACGGAGCGTACCCTTTTTATCTTTACACCGATACTATCTTTGACACCTATTCGCTTTCTTAGAATACGGTCGGTGAGCTTCACTCCGCACATCTTTTGCAGAGGTCGCATTTCCACCGCATTTATCCTACTTTCATTCTCCTTCTTAGATACCCAGCTCTCGCTGCCATATAACAGCGTTGGGACAAGCACTCCATTATGTATGGCCAGCTGCGCCTTTTGGCTTAATTGCCGGCTCCCAAGTAGCTTTTTCATCGCGCCATTCACTCTGTTCCCTGCACTCACTCTTCTGTCTATATCAGCGGTGTATTTCCTATCCTTACTGAATGCGTATCCAAGATATACAAACTCATTCACTTGCTCCAGCACATCGTTACCAACCACAATCCTTGCATTCGTTCTAGTTTCTTCCCGTTCAAAAACCATAATTTTGGTTTTCTTCACATTCAAATGTAACCCATTTTTCATGCAGTCGTCTTTCATAACTGTGACTAGTGATTGCGGATCAGAGGCTTGCTGACCTAAAATAAAATTAAACTAATAAATAAAATACCCGAAGTGTTTGAAAGTGGATTTAAATATTTGAACCAGAAAGACAGATAGACATACGAACACCAAAGCTTCTAAAAAGTTACCTATACCTCGTTAGTCTATTGGCGAATAATGCACGTAGCGATCACGGGGTCCTGAGTTCGAATCCTAGGTCAGAACAAATGTAATTTTTTGATAAAAATATTTCCAGTGTCAACTGGCATTGTGCCCGATATAATGGCATTAGGCTTGCATGAGCATTTTGACCCCTATTGCATGAGACCTAACATCCGACCTTGGGGAATACAGGTGTGACGATGTTTACTTTTATATATTGTACAATTTAAATGAACAACGTTGATATTCAATTATTTCCGTATAAAAAAATCACACACACCGGAACGCGTACATTCCCCAAGCGGGAGTGGCTAAGAGGTGTACTATGTGCGCACACCAACTTATTGTCGAGAATGTAAGGTGCGATTGCTATTATATCGGGCACAAATTCGGACTGCGGCATGATACTGGAAAATTTTCTTTAGAAAATCTACATTTTGTTCGCCCTACAATTTGAACGAGGGCCCCGCGGCCAATAGCGTAGATCATTCAAACACACACACACCTCCGCGATCGCTAAACGCATTTTACGGTACCTACTTGTTCAACGAGGCAGTCCATAAAAATACCTTATAAAAAAGTGCTCTTTCTTTATATAGTTTGCCGTAATTAAATTAATCTGTCTATATCATCACGCCAGCTCCCTCGCGGGGTAGGCCGAGAGTACAGAATTCCAACAGGTTCTTTCCTTACATACCTCTCTCGCTTCCTCCATTCTCATAGTTCGTCTCATACACACTCGCCGGTTACGGAGACTCTTGACTTGCCCTTCAGATAAGACACGATCTATTTGGTCATGGTAAGATAGTCTAGGTCTTCCCCGGTACCTACATCCTTCCAATTTCGTATATCTGTTTGTCATTCTTTCTTCTGACATTCTTTCTATATGCCCGAACCAACAGAGCATACCCTTTCTCATCTTTACACCGATAATATCTTTCATACCTACTTGCTTTCTTACTACGCTGTTGCGAATACGGTCGGTCAGCGAGACTCCGCACATCTTCCGCAGAGATCGCATTTCGACCGCATTTATCCTGCTTTCGTTCTCCTTCTTACATATCCAAATTAATAATATTTAATTTCCATTCAAACTATATAAAAATAAAAGCATAAATCGACAATCTGATCCAATTCACGTCCTGTACCGTACACCGCCACAGATCTGAGAGATCTGTGGCGCCATCTGTTTGTGTGAATAAATATTTATTCACCACAAATCAAAATAGTTCCACAAAATGTCATTGATAGCACATATACAAGGAAGTATTGTTGTAGTGTGTAACGTAGTCACTAGACAGCGATATTTTATTTTTCATCAGATTTGAGGGAAAATAATATTTTTTTTATATGTTATAGAAATAAATTGACAAATATCGGACTTTTTCCTTTACGTGTACTTTTAAACCTTGCTTCTTGCCAAATTCCACAATTCTAGGTCAACGGGAAGTGCTATGTAATTTCCAATAACTGACTTTAAATGGCCATATCTTTTATTTGGGTTTACTTAGAACCTTCATTTTTTTACACTAGCAGGGGACTGAGACCTTCGTATTTGGTATAAATTTCAACTTAATACCTTTAGATGATCCCGAGAAAAGAAACCCTAAAAAGGTGATAACTGTCGGACAGACGGACAACGAAGTGGTCCCATAAGGGTTTCGAACGAAACCCTAAAAACATTTTTTATTCCGCATCAGCTGTCATATGTTTTTCGAATGAAACATGAACAAAATGATGGATTTTAAAAGAAATGGGATAGTTTCAAGTTTCGTTAACGCTAGTCCGGGGTTTAGAATTAAATAATTTATTTTATATATTAAGTAGCCCCGAACTACGAATTGTATACCATACCATATTACCTGTGTCGTGTTCATTAATAGCAATAGACGCGCCTCTTATTACATAAGAACTAACATCGTCGACGAAAAGAAGGCGTACATTGTACACCTCTGTAGCTCCTGTTTGAGGAGTAAAATAAGGACGATGTTTATATTTTTTCTTCTGCGCCCGAATGTGGAATTTCCAATTGTGAATTAAAAAATAACGATTTAGTAAGCATGTTTTTTGTTCCTTTTACCTAAAAATTGCTGTAAAAATGTCGGGTTTAATTTGTCCTAAGCAAACCCCTTCTTAATTAAAGCATCAAAAACAACAAACTGTGATTGTAATCTTTCACCTTCCGCCGACATATTTTTGTAAAATAAAATGGTGAATATTTCGTGATTTTTTGTGTTAGCATTTTTATTGTTACATGGGGTATTTTTAACCGGCATCGCAAAAAGAGGGGAATTATAAATTTAACGTGTGTATCTGTCTGTGGCATGAATCGATTTTGAATTAGTTTTTTTGTTTGAAAGGTGCTTTATCGAGAGTGTTGTTATTACTATAATTTATTTGAGTCAGGGTTGGTTATTGATTGTTGATTGTGTAAATAGTATCTATCGCTAGTTCTGTTGATACTATTTACATGTGACAATACTTTCGGTACTATCGATGGTAAAAAAATAAAACTGGACAAGTGTGAGTAGGACTCACGCTCTGAGGGGTCTGCCACTATATGTCGCTATTTTAATTATTCATCAAATCTGAGGAAATTTTTACATTAAAAAATTAAATTACTGGATTTATTACCTTATTTGTACTGAGAAACTCTGCTTCTAGCCAAATTTCATGATTCTAGTTGAACGGAAAGTATAAGTTTTGATAAGGGAATTAAAATGGCTCTATATTTTGATGGGATGGGGATCTAGGGGGTCTGTCCAAGAGCGTGCTCGTCGCGACCCCTGCCAGTCATTATGGCTGCAATCTTGGACCGAAGACGTACCGCAGTGCGGGCTAGGGCGTCCCCCCGAGGCGACGCGTACCGGCCCGCCCCCGTCGGTACGAATATAGGTGGAAGCGGCGATGGGGGCCGCCACCCATCACGCCGGGCCCGAACTGGCGAGTCGTGGGGTGCAGAGTGCCGAATAGGCACTTGGAATGTAAGAGGTGGTATGGAAGATAAGATGCATGAGGTGATTGATGTAATGAAAGAGAGACGCCTGGATGCTCTGTGTGTAACAGAGACTAAGCGGAGGGGCAGTGAAACCTGTGATCTTCCTGATGGAACGATGGCTCTGTGGTCTGGTGTACCGCAGAGCAGTCGTGCCAGCATGGGGGTGGGTATCTTGCTGTCCCGTCGCCTGGCCTCTGGAGTGAGAGATTATGGCCTGTGCGATGCGAGACTTCTCTGGGTCCGTTTAAAACTGGGTGTCACTAGAGTATTTTTGGTCGCAGCGTATGCTTCCGTAAGCTCGTCGACACCCCAGGACCTTGAGAAGTTTTGGGATAATGTCAGGGAAGTTCTGGATTTGGCTGAGGCTAACGAAAAGGTGATTCTGTGTGGCGATCTGAATGGATGGGTAGGAACCAGGCGGCAAACTTGCGACGCTGCTCTGGGTCCTTATGGTGATAAGAGAGTGAACGATGCAGGTAAGCTCATTGTAGATGTTTGTTTGGAAAGGGGTCTCCTTGTGTCTAATACGATATTCCAGCATAAGGACATACATATGTATACGTAGAGAAGGAATGAACAAAAAAGCATGATAGATCTGATCCTGGTTGATAACCGTCTCCGAAGCAAACTACAAGATACGCGTGCGTATAGAGGCCCCACTCTGGAATCAGACCACTATCTCGTAGTTGCGCGGTTTAGTGGTCTGTTCAGGAAGTGGAGGCACTGGCGAGAGCGTATCCCCTTCGGAGACCTTGAAAGATTAAAGGTTGAAAAGTTGCAAGATGAGAGCGTGAGGAGAATGTATGAAGACAGAGTCCGGGACAAGCTTTTGACAGCAGGCTCTTCGGACTCAAATGTAGATGAATGCTGGAATAGCCTGAAAGAGAGTTTGGTGGAATCCGCGAAAGAAGTATGTGGTTGCTCAAAGAAGCATATTACAGCAAAAGGTGATGCATGGTGGGATGCGGAGTTGCAAAGCTCCGTAGAAAGTAAGAAGAAAGCGTGGCAGGACTATGTATCTTCTTTGAACCTGAATGCCAGTATGACAGAGATGAGGAAAGAAATATACCGGCAATGCAAGAATGCCACTAAAACTTTAGTGAAAGAAAAGCGTGAAAGAGCCAGTATGATTGAGGAGGAGAGGCTGGCGAAGAACTTCGAGAACAACACCAAACTCTTTTGGAGCAAGGTGAGAAAGGCTCGAGGTGATTTGTCAGGCTCCAGAATGGAAAGGATAAAATCTAAAGATGGTGACATTCTTGCAGACACACAAGCTGTGCTAAACCGGTGGAGTGAATATTTTGGAGAAATGTATGGAGATGACCCGGATGCTGATGCCGCAGACGTGCCTAAAGGCGAGATTGCGGCACCAGAATCAACGGAGGACATCACTATGGAAGAAGTTGAATGGGCGATAGGAAGTATGAAAAACGGTAAAGCTGCGGGAGTAGACATGATATCTGCCGAGATGATCAAATATGGTGGAACTTGCGTCCGGGACGCTTTCCGGGCCCTTGCAAACCTTTGCTGGAGGACCGGTAGAGTCCCTACAGATTGGCGCCGCGCAGTCATAGTACCCTTGTATAAAGGCAAGGGTTCACAATATGACTGCGCCAATTACAGAGCCATCAGTTTGATCAGCTTGGCAGCCAAGGTGTACGGTAAAATTATTGAACGGAGAATGCGCGTGAAGTCCGATGGAATGTTGTGCGAGGCACAAGGGGGTTTCAGGTCTGGAAGAGGATGTTCGGATCAAGTCTTCTCACTCCGCAACATCGTAGAGAAGCATCTGGCAGTGGGCCGGAAGGTTTTCTGCGGTTTTGTAGATCTGGAGAAGGCATTTGACAGAGTTGTGCGAAAGAGACTTTGGGACATTTTGCCAGAGTATGGTATAGATGGCACTCTGTTGCGAGCCGTCCAGTCCACTTATGTAGACTGCAAGGCATGCGTACGGGTGGGTGGTAACAGGTCACCCTGGTTTGACGTTAAAATCGGCGTCAAGCAGGGTTGCGTGTTGTCCGCTAGACTGTTTATAATATATCTGGGCAAAAGTCTTCAAAGACTGAAAGCGATGAATGAAGGTGTACAAATGGGTGACTTAGTGGTAAACCATCTACTTTATGCAGATGACGCGGTTTTAATAGCGCCAACAGCCACTGATCTGCAAACACTAGTCACAGTTATGAAAGACGACTGCATGATCAATGGCTTACACTTGAATGTGAAGAAAACCAAGATTATGGTTTTTGAAAGGGAAGAAACCAGAACGAATGTAAGGATTGTGGTTGGTAACGATGTGCTGGAGCAAGTGAATGAGTTTGTATATCTTGGATGCGCCTTTAGTAAGGATGGGAAATACACCGCTGACATAGAGAGAAGAGTGAGTGCAGGGAACAGAGTGAATGGTGCGATGGGAAAGCTACTCGGGAGCCGGCACTTAAGCCATAAGGCGCAGCTGGCCATACATAACGGAGTTCTTGTCCCAACGCTGTTATATGGTAGCGAGAGCTGGGTATGTAAGAAGGAGAATGAAAGTAGGATAAATGCGGTAGAAATGCGAGCTCTGCGGAAGATGTGCGGAGTGAAGCTGACCGACCGCATTAGCAACAGTATAGTAAGACAGCGAGTAGGTATGAAAGATAGTATCGGTGTAAAGATGAGAAAGGGCATGCTCCGTTGGTTCGGGCATATAGAAAGAATGCCAGAGGAAAGAATGACAAAACAGATATACAATGTGAAAGTGGAAGGATGCAGGTACCGGGGAAGACCTAGACTATCTTACCACGACCAAATAAACCGAGTCTTATCTGATGGAAAAGTCAAGAGTCTCCGTAACCGGCGAGCGTGTATGAGACGAACTATGAGAGTCGAGGAAGCCAGAGAGGTATGTAAGGAAAGAACCTGTTGGAACTCTGTACTCTCTGCCTACCCCGCAAGGGATCTGGCGTGAGGTTATAGATAGATAGATAGATAGATATATTTTGATTGCATTATCTAAGAAGTTTTATTTGTATACCGCTAATAAATCTAAGAATTAGCCAGTTCCTGAAAAAAACTGAGAGACTAACTAACGAACAACATAGTGATACTATACGGATTCCGTTAATATCGCTTGAGCCACGGTACCCTAAAATTGACCAAAAGTACCTATGGATTCTATTGATTTTGTTCATCATAATAATGTACAGTATCGCCTCATGACGAAACTAAGGATACCAAAATTTTCATATGAGACCAAAAATACTTTAGCGAAATGTGAGCGTACTATATACACCTCTGCCTATCTCATCTGGGAAAAAGGCTTGAGAGGTATGGTAAGAGCAAGACACGAAATATATTTTTTGTACTTATCTGCTTCTTTCCCTTTTTAAGTATCTTGTTTGAAACTTTATCATTTGAAAAATATAAAGAAAGAACATTTTTTTTCAAAGAAAAATGATCAGCTCGACCGAGCGAGGAGGCTTCCGTTTCGCTAATGCACCAGGTCATACCTTTTTACATAAACCCTTATCTACAAATACTTCCGGTATTGTCGTTTTCGTCGAGAATGTTGTTAACTTGTCCGTTTTGTGATGCATTTGCTTAAAATGTTTTAACAACACAGTGTAAATATTAACCTCGGCGTAAGTAAACCTGGTTTAATATGAATATGGCTACTGTCTTTACTTCTGTGGTGTACTAAAAAGATACACTTCTTTGGTTATCACCATAAATACACTCAATGCACAGACAACCGCTCATGGCGGTAGTCAATGTCACCGTTCGCCATCTGAGCTATCCCGTAGTCTATACATCACATGCCTCTTCCTTGTTAAAAATAAATAAATAATGTTACACTTTTGAATAAGATAATATGCTCAATTAATGTACTCGCAAAAACAAGCAAACAAGCAAGCCTCTGCGCAAGACTCGTTCGATCTTATCGAGATACAATAATAATAATTCCTTTACCTTTAATGAAACCAGGTGAAGGTTTGAACTGAATAACAAAATAACCAAAGTCAGAAGCACACGTCGCATTTCCCTGAGCAAAGCGCCACACCTTTGACTTAGTCATAGTTATCCACTTCAGCCGCTACATATTATTAACCAGGAAGCTATGGATTTAAATCAGATATTAATATTAACCTTACCTCTCTCCTCCTTTCCATAATTTTTCACACTTCTTATACTTTCTTCGGGCATATCCGCTGGTTCAAATCAGGGGCCTAGGCATATGACGTACTTACATGGATAATTTCAGTCTCTTTACATCTTTACGGATAAGTACTAAATCGCAATCACCTCTAATAAAACTGTATAGGAAAAAGGATTATAATAATACTTTATCATATAAATCCTTATATAAACGTTCTTAATATATGTCTTAGAAGATACCTTATAGATTGCGTTAAGAGAAAATGAGATGTCCCATCCGGGAGATGTGAGTGGGGTTGTTATTAAAGTGTCAAATATCGCACAAGGTCTAGAAGAACTTAATTTCAGTATATGTAACCGGTCCTAATATTTGCAACAATTCGCACCTAGCTTCACAAGAATGTATGTCTCATGTAGTAAAAGGCTGTAAGACTTGTTTATGGAAGTCACGGTACTTCTATCTGGCCAACAAATGAGAGTACCTATGGGCTAATACAGGTATGGGACATCTCACAAAGAATACGTTAAAAATCATATGAAATTTTCCTTCATTCATCGCACCTGCTACTTTTCCTCACGATAGCTGCTATAATTACAATTTGTATTAGTCACACTTTATTTGAGCTAATTTGCTTACTACTGCTACAGATACATAAAGTACGTCTAATCCAGTATGTTGGGGGTTTTCATTTTCGGCAGTTCTTAATTATCCGTAGCCGAATACTTATGTCTCGCTTTATTTCCTGTGAAATTCCACCTGTGAAGAAAAACAATATGGAAATGAATTAAAATTTAAAATAATTTGCATATTCACTATTATAAATCCATTGCGACGTCGACCTATGCTTGCACGGGGATTTCACAGCGCTTGATTGGATCCGGTAGCAGGTGTAGAAGTAAATAACCTTAAATATTTAGGTCTCAGAGTCCCAGCCTTTTCCAGACCTTTGATCGCAGTTGGGACTCTATTGTGAAGATTTCAGGATGACAACTATCCCGTAGTTAACTCAAGAGTTTCTGCACTATAGAAGATTATTTAGCAGTGGTCACCGCCTCCAGCACTGCTCAAGTATTGTGGACGTAGTAATGATTTCCACCCGGGGATTACATATTATATTTTTACAGGGTCCGGCTGCCTAATATGTAACTCTCATATAATCTGTTTTACTCGATTGGTTTAGTTTCCACCTAAGTAAGTGCTATTAGAGAATTCTGATAATTAGTTTCGGAAACACATTCGCCATATTTTAGGTTAACATTTTTAAGTACATACTTATAACAAGTTGTTGATTTTTGTTGTGATCAGTTTAATTATAATTTTTACACGTCAATATTGTCGTAAAATTGATTATCTTTACACTGTACAAATCATTATTTATTTTCTATTATTTCACACATATTTTTTAAAGAGTGTAAAGCATGAATTTATTTGGCTTATATCCATACTGTAAGGGACTGATACTATAGTATCTTGTTTTGATGTAAATCGAAGACATTCATAGATTCCGTCGTAAGAATGTCTCTTCCAAAGAAATCGATATCTGAATCAAACGCACTAGAATCCATTATAAATTAAATCAAGGACTAAAAGGTCTAATCGAATTGAAGTCCATCTGAATGAGCAAAATTTTGAATAATGCATTTGATTTAAAGGAAGCATATACAACGGAAATCTTTCAGGAATTATAAAATTAATGATTTTTAAGAAGGCACGTATTTGGTATTTATTCAAATCTATAGATGCATACTTTACTTAAATAATACTCATATGTGAATGACTACTTCTGTGATTCCACTTCGAAAGATTCACTGAATCGACTCAATGTTTAAAATCGATTAAAAAGGAATTATTACTTCAATTGTAAAATCGATACTTCGACTAATCATTTTGCACTGGCACAGGCATGTTTAAACTAGCATGCCTATGCTTAATTTGGTGTATTTGGAAGAGAGATGTTAGGGACCTTTTTTGACTAATAACCTCCTTATGCATGAGACAAGAGAAAATATGTTAACATTCTTCGGGAGCTGAAACAGCCTCCAGCCCTTTGTTTGACTATTGCTGTTGTTTTACACTAGGGTTGGACTGTTGAGACACATAAGACGTATCCTAAGATGGAAATTTTAAACACGATAACTCATTTATCGACATCTTGCACCAAGTATTATTTTTACAGTACACATTAAGCAGGTATGCTGCATCCCACATGGATTTTGTTTATTATCATACGCTGAAACGGAACATATCATGACTAGAACTTTGTGCTTGTTTTCAGTACCCGAGTTTTTACACAGCTGTTTGCTGTGTTATAATTATGTATAATGAAACCATTTGCTTTGCTTAAGTACATGTATATGTAACTACACACTTAGATATTTAGATAATATACGCGTACACACATATTTTATGCAGCTTTTGTTACATTCAACTATATTGATAAATAGTAGGCACATTTGTTTATATATATTTACATATATATACACGCATACATATATTTTTATGCAGCATTTGCTACATTCAACCATACAGTTGTTTAGTCAGCATTTAGGCATCTACATATACACATTACACACATGTATATATATACCATCTATGCAGCCTTTGCTACATGCAACTACAATCGGCATCTAGGTCTACATATACACATTACACATGTATATATACCATCTATGCAGCCTTTGCTACATTCAACCATAGTTGGCATCTAGGTCTACATATACACATTATACATGTATATATACACCATCTATGCAGCCTTTGCTACATTTAACCATACATTGTATGGCCGGCACATTTTCTATGTTGCGAACTGCGAAACTAAACCATACGTTGTATGGCCGGCACAATTTCTATATCGCAGTCTGCCACATTCAACCACACGTTGTTTGGTGGGAACATTTTGTATGTTGCAAATTGCGACATTCAACCATCCGTTGTATGGGGAGCACATTTTAATGTTGCAATTTCCACAATAAACTGTACTGGCATAGTCTCGGCATACTTATTATTGTCTTAATATTCTATGTAGCCACAATTAACAATACTTTTGTATATACGGCACATTTATTTTTGTCTCGATACTTTTATTAACGATTTGCCATATCCAACCATACCCTTGTATGTTGGACACATATATCTATATATTATTTCGGTATTTCTATATAGTTGTTTGCTGTTGCTACGCTCAACGTAACATTTTATATTTATAGCAATAGGCCAATTTCAATTTATTTACGTAAGCTAAATAACTTTAAATGCAGGTAGGTATTTGTTTTGGACGTGATACTTACGTAAATATCGCATTTCACTGTATAATTATAAAAATTTACCTTCTAAAACGCGATAAAGTACACGTTTATTTTGTTTCTACATCTTCCCTTATTTTGAACTATCATAGGAATAACCGAACTCAAATCATTGCAATTCAAACCATTATTTATGAATAGCATGAACTGATACTTTTGTCAGTCTATGAAGAACTCTCAATTATCCTTCGTATTATTTGCTTGATCGTATTATTTGGTATATCGGTTCTCCGACTCCGCTAACACCTACAGGCACAATTTAATTGTGTGGTTGATAGGAAGCTCTTATATATTTAAGTCCACATAATTAATTGTAGGGACGGTATGGAATTCCCGGTTCAAAGAGGGGTCAGGCAAGGGGACCCATTATCACCTAAGTTTTTTTCAGCCGTACTAGAATCCGTTTTCAGAAAACTTAATTGGAACAGCAGAGGAGTAAAAATTATTGGAGAATACTTGAGCTACCTTCAATTTGCAGACGACATTGTGATGTTCACTGAAAATGCGCAGGACCTGGAGACCATGGTTGACGAACTAGCGAAAGAAAGTAAAAAAGTGGGACTGTACTGAACACATCAAAAGCAAAAATATTAACAAATGGACAGACTCATGAGATTAAAGTTGACGGTGTCAGTATAGAATACGTAAAAGACTATGTATATTTATCACAATTAGTGTCCTTTGAATGCTGCACCAAAAGGGACATACAAAGACGAATAGCAATAGCTTGAAAAAGGTACTGGGGTCTTAAAGAATTGATGAAGAACAAAGAAATAAAGACCAATATAAAGAAAAGAGTTTATGCAACGATAATCTTGCCCTGTCTAACGTCAGGATGCCAGACATGGGCGTTGAGATAGGAAGATGAGGAGAGGCTTGCTATTTGTCAAAGAAAAATGGAAAGAAGCATGATAGAAATAAAACTTTCAGACAAAATAAGTAATCTAAATATCTATCTATCTATCTATAACCTCACGCCAGATCCCTTGCGGGGTAGGCAGAGAGTACAGAGTTCCAACAGGTTCTTTCCTTACATACCTCTCTGGCTTCCTCGACTCTCATAGTTCGTCTCATACACGCTCGCCGGTTACGGAGACTCTTGACTTTTCCATCAGATAAGACTCGGTTTATTTGGTCGTGGTAAGATAGTCTAGGTCTTCCCCGGTACCTGCATCCTTCCACTTTCACATTGTATATCTGTTTTGTCATTCTTTCCTCTGGCATTCTTTCTATATGCCCGAACCAACGGAGCATGCCCTTTCTCATCTTTACACCGATACTATCTTTCATACCTACTCGCTGTCTTACTATGCTGTTGCTAATGCGGTCGGTCAGCTTCACTCCGCACATCTTCCGCAGAGCTCGCATTTCTACCGCGTTTATCCTACTTTCATTCTCCTTCTTACATACCCAGCTCTCGCTACCATATAACAGCGTTGCGACAAGAACTCCGTTATGTATGGCCAGCTGCGCCTTATGGCTTAAGTGCCGGCTCCCGAGTAGCTTTCCCATCGCACCATTCACTATGTTCCCTGCACTCACTCTTCTCTCTATGTCAGCGGTGTATTTCCCATCCTTACTGAAGGCGCATCCAAGATATACAAACTCATTCACTTGCTCCAGCACATCGTTACCAACCACAATCCTTACATTCGTTCTGGTTTCTTCTAAATATCAGGCTAAGAACAAAGATAACAGATGTAAGAAAAAAAATGAGAATGATATAGTGGAATTGGGCCGGACATGTTTGTACACTGGACAACGACAGATGGACGAAAAGAGTGACAGAATGGATCCCATTGACAGGCCAGAGAAAGCAAGGCAGACCGAGAATGAGATGGAGAGACATTTTTGTACGGACCCGGCTGGATGACCACAGCACGAGAAAGAGCGAAGTGAAAAGAGTTAGGGGAGGCCTACGCCGCCGAGGCGACTAATAGAATAAAGTAAAATAAAAACAAAAAAAAATCACACATCATGTATAGATATATAAGATAGATTAATGATAGATGTAAATAATTACTAGTAGAAATAAAGGCTTTATTATTTTTTATTTTATTTTTATTTATTTAATTATATGTAGGTAGTTTTTTCCACATATCTACCGTCCCTCGCGAAATGTTAAAACTTAATCATGTTTAATTCTTTGTTAAATGCAATGAATTTATATTTACTGTAGTTTTTTTTTTAATTATTATATAACCACAGCGTAACAGACAACCACACAACAATGAAAACCTTGGTCCTGTTGATAAGTATATAATATTAGCCCTATTAAGAAACTGTCCCACTGTTGGGCACGGGTCTCCTCTCAAACCGAGAAGGTTTAGGCCATAGTCCACCACGCTGGCCCAGTGCGGGTTGGCGAACTTCACACACCTTAGAGAAACTCTTACGCATGCAGGTTTCCTCACGATGTTTTCCTTCACCGTTAAAGCAAGTTATAATTAATTTTTAATACGCACATGCTTTCGAAAAGACAGAGGTGCGTGCCCGGGTTTGAACCCGAGACCTTTGACTTTGCAGTCTAACGGTCTAACCACTAGGCTATCACTGCCTATACAGATAAGTATTAGCAGGCACAAATGTTAGATTGACCTGACCGGGGCAAATAATGTGTTTGAGTATTTAGATCTCAGGATGACATAACTGTGACAATGTGGCTGTCTACCACCTTTGTCCTTTTGAAACTAAAAAGATGATCATTATTGTACAATAGTACAGTAGTATGATTAAATAATAATTCTTAGAGTATTCATAATATTAAGCAGGGTGGGTGGTGCGGCCATTTCAATGTCAAGCATATAATTATTATTCCGGTCATTTCCAGTTTTTTTTATCCTCGTCGCCAATGTGGTGTACTCAAAAGATACACTTCTTTGGTTATCACCATAAATACACTAAATGCACAGACAACCGCTCCTGGCGGTAGTCAACAAGTGAATATCCAATGTCACCGTTCGCCATCTGAGCTATCCTGTAGTCTATACGTCACAACTTCCTTTTGTAGTTTTATTTAGTGATAAATGTTGTACTTAAGTTATGTGGAAGTGAACGTCATTTATCCTCGTAAAATTTGGTTTTTGGCTCAACGGACTACGTGTATTCAGTTCAATTACCTCTTCATCCATTCTTCCCTTTGTGGCCTATCTATATCATTACGCTAGATCCTTTGCGGGGTTGGCAGAGAGTACGGAGTTCCAACAGATTTATTCCTTACTTACTTTGTCTCATACATGCTCGCCAGATATCGTTTATTTAAACTCAAATGGAGATGAGCAGGTTATATTGCAAGGGATCTACCATGATAGTATAGATAGATCGGACGTCTTTTACTTTAGTTCTTTTACATATCTCCGTATGTCTGACTCGCTCACTCAGTGTGATGTCTAACATGGCACGCTCATAAGCGTCACTTGTAATAACAATATTAGCCTATACCGTCTTACTGCAGGCACAAGGCCGTCTCTCACAAATCGAGGTGAGAGAGATTAGGTCATACTCCACCATGCGGTTGTCGAAACAGATTTATGGCCACCTGCTATTGGAACTTGTCAAGCCGCCTATAAGGTTTTCAATTTGGCATATCGTCCACAATACGTGGTAACCAGAACCAACGACTTAGCATACCTTCCACAGCACGGAGAAGCTCTAATATGAAAATGCCATAAATGGTCACCCTTCTCAGGCCGACCGGGCCGAACGCTGTTTAACCTCTGTGATCGCTAAGAACACCGCGGTCGCACAGCACTACAAGCGCCTCTCTACACCCCGTCTTGTAACGCCGTTGCTTAGCTACAATTTATTTTATCACAGATCTAATGAAAAAAATGTTTAAATCGAGCATCCCAGTAATTTAACCCTCATACCGGGCGTAAAAACCTACCTAAGGGGCGAAGCCTAAAATACCCTCCCAGCAAGCGAAGGGTGAATTGTGAGAGAATGCAATGAGTAATCTAAGGCTGGTTACACTTTCGTATCTTTCTGATGTATCGTGTTTCATTGTGATAAAGTATTTGTATCATGACGCGATCAAATAAAAAATTAGTTTAAGTCACCTTTATAAGAATATATAAAGGTTGTACTAAACAAGCTTGTCTTCTTCTTCAAGCTTGGCTTCAACAGAATAAATGTTACCTTACAAATAACACTGTCAATTAAAGTATTAAATTTTTAAAAAATAAGATCACACGCCGTGTTTCCCAGTCATATTTAAATTCCTTCAAATCTTTAAATTCAGTTTTTTATAACTCAAAACTGAACGACATAGTTCCATCTCTACATGTTAAATGGATTTAAATATCATCATACAATATCTTGTCAATGGATCACCTGTATTGCTCAGGCTGTCTGTAAACAGCCTACGAGTAAACCCGACAATTTCTTCTCATGAATTTTAATAAAACATTTTCTTTGACGCGCGAAGTGATATGGCTACTTACCAAGATGATGAGGTAAATAAAAAAAGACTTGGTTACAAATAACTGTTTTTTTTTTATATATGTAACACCAAAAGTTAGATGCAGCGTCGTCCGCAATAGTGGCATAGCAAACATGAGGTACTAGGTTCGAATCCTAATTCCAACAAAGAGTGATTATTATTTTTATTTGAAGATTATCAGTTGCAGTCAGCTGTAATGACGATAGGGATGTTAGGCCCCCTATTACATCGACACCTAACATCGTTTGCCCAATATGGGTGTGCATAGTACACCTGCACCACCCCGCTTGGAAAATATATGTTAGCCTTTTTTCTAATATCATAACTTCGGAACGGAAAAACGAATGTCTACCCATTCAGTATCAGCGTCATGATTTTTAATTACGTTTATAAACTGACTCAACTCTATAGATACGCTATTTTTGTGTATATCAATAGCGTATTTAAAGTTAACTATATTAATTTAATGCACCAGCTTCAACACAATTACTCAGAACACCTACGTAGTGCAAACTGAGTTATTTCAACTCACAATAAGCGAAAACCAAACGAATGCATTCCAACAAAAGGCAACGTTCACTCAATTTGCATTCAATATTGGTAGAGAGAAGTATAATTTTAAAATGCAAGCTTTTAATGTGGAATCATGGAAAATACCGCAAAAGCGGATATAGATACCTTATCGAATTACTATATTGAAAATTGGAATCGATTATATTACTATCTTTTCGAACAGGAAAGAACAATGTGTACCGAAATACTTATATGTGTGTGTGTGTGTGTGTGTGCGCGTGCGTGTGCGTGTGCGTGTGCGTGTGTTATCATCATTATCCGAGAACGCCTACTGTAGGACAAAGGCCTCTATAATATGTTCTATAACAATGAGAAAGTGAAAAGTACAATATTATTTTTTGCTTTTTTATTTTTATATCTATCTATTTATCTATATCATCTCGCCAGATACAGGCAGAGAGTACAGAGATCCAACAGGTTTTTTCCTTATATACCACTCTGGGTTCCTCCACTCTCATAGTTCGTCTCATACACGCTCGCCGGTTACGAAGACTCTTGACTTGTCCTTCAGATAAGACTCGGTCTATTTGGTCATGGTAAGATAGTCTAGGTCTTCCCGGTACCTACATTCTTCCACTTTCGCATTGTATATCTATTTTGTCATTCTTTCTTCCGACATTCTTTCTATATGCCCGAACCAACGGAGCATACCCTTTCTAATCTTTACACCGAAACTAGCTTTCTTATTTTTATTTTTTAAATAAGGGAATAAACACAGTCACATGTTCTGCGTTACATAAAAAACGAGTAAATTGATACTGGATAAACACACACCCATAGTCCACAGAATAAACTAAAATGCTATTAAAAAGAAGAGTCATGTGCGCTGGCCGATCAGCATTTTGTAAACCTGAAAAAAATCAACAACTCCAAAATTATTGCTACTTCCAGACGAGCTAAGTTTATTAAAGATCAACCTTCTTAATTGATACTCTGAGTGGACAAAAACGTCATCATCAGGAAACTGTGTTATATGTTTCCAAAAGCCGACGTAGTGGGATCTGCACACCAGCGTTAGTTCTGCTCCTAGGTGTGTCTCATTTAATTTTTATGCGGGTTCCTAGACAATTAAAGCGCTTCCCGGGACACCCCGCCAACCTTGGTGTAATCTAAGGCGACTGTTGTAGATCCTGGCATACAGGAGTTACAGTGGAGGGAATATGTGGCAGGCTTATTCCATAATAAAATCCAAACAGAAATTTATCTCAAAAGACACAGTTCTTATAAAGTTGAATTACAAATCTGACCATTTATTAAGCGCAGTCAGACACGGCCGCAAAGAAGAGTCTTCAACAAATAATATTTAGCTTGTTATTATGACAGCGACATTCAGAACTTTTTTACATAATTTACATTCAAACTGAGATTACTTTTTTGATGAACTACAAAATGTTACTTGTAAACTTTTCATTTGAAGATGAATCACTACGGAGGTGGAGGCGACAATTTCATTAAGGGTTTCTTTAAAGAAATGTTTTTTAGATGATAAACCTCCATAAACATGGCAGTCAAGAAGTGCTTTAGCTTATGAATCCAAATAGGAAAAATGTCCTTTTTAAAATACTTATTTCACTTTAATAAGGATCACGAGTGAAAATAGGAGAAAAATCAACAACATGTGGATGAAAATGTTTGTATAAATTTTTATTTTCAAAGGGTAACCGTGAAGTTTCTTGTCCTTCTTCTCTACAGGAATGACATTCCGAAGTAAAGGTGTAATGATATAGTCTTTATTACTTTTGCAGGTTTACGCACCGACTTCGGCACACTCTGACAATGAAGTTGAAGATATGTACGAGGACATATCGAAGGCCTTACACTCCACCACTAAGGCCTACTACAACGTTGTCATGGGGGACTTCAACGCTAAAGTGGGAGTACAAATTTGCAGCGAATCGGTAGTAGGATCTCACGGTTACGGTAGCAGGAATCATAGGGGGCAAATGCTTGTTAACTTTCTTGAGAAAGAGGGGCTTTTCTTGATGAACTCTTTCTTTAAGAAACGGCCCCAAAGAAAGTGGACATGGCAAAGCCCCGACACTAGGACTAAAAATGAGATTGACTTCATCATAACGGACAAGAAGCACATATTCAGAGATGTCTCAGTGATCAACAGGTTTAATACCGGAAGCGATCACCGACTTGTCAGAGGCTCACTGAATATCAACTTTAAGCTCGAGCGAGTCCGTTTGATGAAGGCCAGGCTCCGGCCCAACCTCCTCCAAACCGTAGTAGGATCTGAAGCGTTCCAGTCAAATCTGGAGAACCGATTCGTTACCATGGAAACCACAAATGACGTAGACCAGGCCCTCACAAATGTAGTTAAAATCCTCAGGGAGGAAGGTACGAGATTTTGTGAAACGCGACGTATAAGTAAGGAAACGAAGCTTTCGGAGGAGACACTGCAGCTTATGAAGGAACGACGTGTAAACCCACCCAACACTTCGTTAGAGCAACGGGCACTCAACAAACGAATTAACAAACTGGTACGACATGACTTCCGATGCGCTAATACACGCGCTATTGAAAAAGCAATCGAGCAAAATCGGGGGTCGAAAGTTTTCGTTCAGTCTTTGGGGAGGAGCCGTCTGACGAAGTTGTCCAAAGCCAGTGGGGACGTCATCACTTCTAAGCCGGAGATTCTTTTGGAAGTAGAAGACTTCTACAGCCGACTATACGCCTCGCATACATCTCGTCCTGATCCCGGAAACGAGGATCCTAGAGCTACATTAAGCCGCCACTTTACGGAAGACCTGCCCGAAATCAGCCTAGACGAAATCGTGATGGCTCTTGAGCAGCTAAGGAATGGAAAAGCCCCTGGAGAGGACGGAGTTACAACTGAACTATTAAAAGCAGGAGGTAAATCCGTGCTAAAGGAGCTCCAAAATATCTTTAACTCTGTCCTCTTTAATGGGAGAACTCCAGAGGCTTGGGGTAGGAGCGTGGTCGTTTTGTTTTTTTCAAAAAGGGTGATAAGACCCAACTGAAGAACTACGGCCCTATTTCGCTCCTGAGCCACATTTATAAGCTGTTTTCAAGAGTTATCACGAATCGTCTTGCGCGAAGGCTCGACGAATTTCAACCCCCGGAACAGGCCGGGTTTCGAAGAGGGTATGGAACCATAGACCACATTCACACTGTACGGCAGATTATACAGAAGATCGAAGAGTATAATCGGCCCCTGTGCTTAGCATTCGTGGACTATGAGAAGGCCTTTGACTCGATCGAGACCTGGTCAGTTCTGATATCCTTGCAACGATGCCAAGTCGACTGGCGATATAGTTACAAAACCAGCAGACCAACCCTATCTCAATGCATCGAGGAGTGAGACAAGGGGACGTTATCTCCCCCAAATTGTTCACAAATGCATTGGAGGATATGTTTAAGACGCTGGACTGGGAAGGTCATGGCATAAACATAAATGGCAGTCATATCTCACACTTGAGATTTGCAGACGACATCGTCATTATGGCCGAAACGTTGCAGGATTTACAACAGATGCTGACCAGCCTAGCCGATTCTTCCAAACAAATAGGTCTCCGCATGAACTTGGACAAGACCAAGGTAATGTTTAACCGACATGTAGTACCGGAACCTGTTGCAATACATGGCGCTATTCTCGAAGTTGTTCAAGAATATGTTTACCTAGGGCAAACTCTGCAGTTGGGGAAAAACAACTTCGAGAAAGAGGTCAACAGAAGAATACGGCTGGGCTGGGCAGCATTTGGGAAATTACGTCGAGTATTTACATCGCCCATTCCACAAAGCCTAAAGACAAAAGTCTTTAATCAGTGCGTCCTGCCCGTTATGACATATGGAGCCGAGACGTGGACACTCACGGTTGGAATGGTTCATAAATTTAAAGTCACTCAGCGAGCTATGGAAAGGGCTATGCTCGGAGTTTCTCTGAAGGATAGAATCCGGAAAGAAGTCATTCGACAGAGAACCAAAGTTATCGACATAGCCCACCGGTTTAGTAAGCTGAAGTGGCAATGGGCCGGTCACATTAGCCGAACAACCGATAACCGCTGGGACAAACGAGTTCTTGAGTGGAGACCGCGGACTGGCAAACGAAATGCAGGACGCCCTCAAGCTAGGTGGAGCGATGACCTTCGTAGGGCGGCTGGCAGAAACTGGATGCGAGTAGCCGAGGATCGTACCCAGTGGCGTGCACTTGGAGAGGCCTATGTCCAGCAGTGGACTGCTATAGGCTGATGATGATGATGATGACTTTTCTGACGATTCATAAATGCTATAATGGTTTGCATGAATAAAAAATATTCGGATTCTGGATGTCTACCCGGTCGATATGAGATGTCGAAATTCTAGCATTAGTTCTCATTGAAAATTGACATCAACAAGCCTTTTTCTTTAGAATACGGCATATATCTGAATACATCGTGCCCACATAAACACCAATCCGCACTGGGTCCGCGTGGTGGAGTACGACCTAATCTCTCTCACCTCGATTTGTGAGAGAAGGCCTTTGCCCAGCAGTGGGCAGTATAGGCTGATATTAATAAAACATAAACACTATTACTAATGATAATGTAGCCCCACACTATAATTATTTTTGTATCGTGTGTGCGTTTAAAAAACCTAGAAACTGTCCCACCGTTGGGCACGGGTCTTCTCTCGAACTGAAAGGGTTTAGACCATAGTTCACCACGGTGGCCCAATGCGGGTTGACGGACTTCACACACTTTCGAAAAACTCTTAGGCATTCAGGTTTCCTCACGATATTTTCCTTCACCGTTTAACGGCGAAGGAAAATATCAAGGACAATTAATTTTGAATACACACATGCTCTCGAAAAAACAGAGGTTTGTGCCTGGGTATGAACCCAAGATCTCTGACTTTGCAGTCAAACGGTCTAACCACTAGGCTACCACTGCTTAAAACACCTAGATAAAAAATGTGGGTCTTTCAGGTGATCACGGTGACAGAAAATATCGTCAGAACTTCCTATAAGTTTTGTTCTCATAGGCCTCATTTGCATTCTCTAGTCAGTGGCGCATTTAACAGCGGGCTGAAGGAGGTAGGCTGGAGCCTACGGCGGCAAGTTTAAGGGGGGCAAATATAGTTAATTTTTTTTTTAGTCTTACAAATATAGAGGTTTCAGGTCTGGAAGAGAATGTTCGGATCAAGTTTTCTCCCTCCGCAACATCGTAGAAAAGCATCTGGCAGTAGGCCGGAAGGTTTTCTGTGGTTTTGTGGACCTGGAGAAGGCGTTTGATAGAGTCGTGCGAAAGAGACTTTGAGACATTTTGCCAGAGTATGGTATAAACGGCACCCTGTTGCGAGCCGTCCAGTCCACCTACGTGGACAGCAAGGCATGCGTACGGGTAGGTGGTAACATATCACCTTGGTTTGACGTTAAAATCGGCGTCAAGCAGGGTTGCGTGTTGTCCGCTAGACTGTTTATAGTGTATCTGGATAAAAGTCTTCAAAGACTGAATGCGATGACTGAAGGGGTAAAAATGGGTGATCTAGTGATAAACCACCTATTGTATGCAGATGACGCGGTTTTGATAGCGCCAACAACCACTGATCGGCAAACACTAGTCATAGTTATGAGAGACGACTGCATGAACGATGGCTTACATTTGAATGTTAAGAAAACCAAAATTATGGTTTTTGAACGGGAAGAAACCAGAACGAATGCAAGGATTGTGGTTGGTAACGATGTACTGGAGCAAGTGAATGAGTTTGTATATCTTGGATGCGCCTTCAGTAGGGATGGGAAATACACCGCTGATATAGAGAGAAGAGTGAATGCAGGTAATAGAGTGAATCGTGCGATGGGAAGGCTACTTGGGAGCCGGCACTTAAGCCAAAAGGCGCAGCTGGCCATGCATAACGGAGTGCTTGTCCCAACGCTGTTATATGGCAGTGAGAGTTGGGTATGTAAGAAGGAGAACGAAAGCAGGATAAATGCGGTCGAAATGCGATCTCTGCGGAAGATGTGCGGAGTCACGCTGACCGACCGTATTCGCAACAGCGTAGTAAGAAAGCGAGTAGGTATGAAAGATAGTATCGGTGTAAAGATGAGAAAGGGTATGCTCCGTTGGTTCGGGCATATAGAAAGAATGCCAGAAGAAAGAATGACAAAACAGATATACAATGCGAAAGTGGAAGGATGTAGGTGCCGGGGAAGACCTAGACTATCTTACCTTGACCAAATAGACCGTGTCTTAGCTGAAGGGCAAGTCAAAAGTCTCCGTAACCGGCGAGTGTGTATGAGACGAACTATGAGAGTGGAGGAAGCCAGAGAGGTATGTAAGGAAAGAACCTGTTGGAACTCTGTACTCTCTGCCTACCCCGCGAGGGAGCTGGCGTGATGATATAGATAGATAGATAGACAGATATAAAAAAACATTATACACATGTGTAAGTAGTTTTAAGGCATACCTAACCCCACCTTATAAGTAGTACATGATTGAGCTTTTTTTAACCTTAAAAAAAATATCCAAAGACTATTTCTTGTGTAAACTTCAATAAATCGTAAGTTGTAAGAATAATATAGAAACTGACACAGAAATCCTTTAGTTCGCAATCATACTAATAACGGGAAAAGCTGATGTAATGAGGACGATAGAGCACAAATCATAAAATTGCAATTTTATTGACAAAGAAAATGTAATTAATATGATTGTGATCTAGGTTATTGAATTGTAGAGGCTAGTAGGGGCGGCAAAAATTTAAAAGCCTACTGACGGCAAATGTGTAAATCCGCCCTGCCTCTAGTCTTACAGTATTGTGTCCTCTCATACACATTAGCCAGTTTCAAAGACTCCTGAATTATCTATCACATAAAATCCATTCGATTTGATAGTGGCAAACTCAAGAAATAAACCATAAATTATTCAGTAAGCACAAGGACACTTATTTGCTCACAAAACGACTACAGATAACGACCATTCCCAAACAGAGCTTCTCTGTCGAGCGGGGTTCGTGAGATTTTATAATATTTTTTTTTCTTTCAGCTTTTTAGTTTCCAATTACTTGAAATATAACAGGCTTGTTGACAAACAACTCATTATGAACCGTAATAGTATTTGTCACGACAAATAATTTTTAAAACTTGAATAAGAAAACGAATTTATGGATTTAAAATTGAGAGCATTTTTTCTGAAATCAAGTTTACATTTCTTTTCATTGGGTTATTGTTTAGGTAGATCTTGTTAGATTGTGTACTTATTATAATTCGAATAGAAAAGAAAAAATGTGTATCGAAACGTACGTGCTAAGTATCATCATAATCGTAATACTGTGTGGCAGAAGTGTTATATGCGGAACCTGCCACTCCCTTAAACTCACCTTTCAAACAAAAAAGAAAAATAAATCAAAATCGGTTTATCCATTTAGGAGCCACGATGCTACAGACAGACACACATACACACATTAAGCTTATTATACCCCTTTTTTGCGTAAGGGGTTAAAAATTGCTGAGAGCTTGGGGAGTCTTCCGTAATTGGTGTTTCGTGTCAAACTGTGACAGACGGTGTGTTCATTCGTGCCTTTGTATATTTGTACATGCGTGCGTGCATATGTGTGTGTGTGCATGCGTCAGGCAGGCACGCACGTGTGCATGCGTGAGTTAAAAGTTGTGACCCTAGCTAATTCACATATGTCAGTATTAATATGTGATAACGCATAGGAAAGCTATGCGACACGGGAAAGCAATGCGACACTGCGAATTAGTGCTTATTACATTCAATTAATATATAAGCCATAGTATAGTTGGGATTAAGTAATTGTTGTTTTGACCATACTCGATCTAGTACGTTGTAAATAAAATTATATTTTTTTAAGCTCGGTTTCGCTCTCTTAATTCGTGTGTGCGTGTAAATGAATATTATATCTATCTATATCATCACGCCAGCTCCCTCGCGGGGTAGGCAGAGAGTACAGAGTTCCAACAGGTTCTTTCCTTACATACCTATTATTATACCTTTACAGCTTCACCGGACAAGATGAGCGGGCAACACCTACGCTCCAGCTGAATGAAGAATCAGCTTAAGAGCAGCTTAAGGAGGAATGGCCTCGGTTTCGGATTGGGCAGTCCTCATTCGGTATTCGGCTGATTACGCATAATCAGCCTTTTATTTGTATTCCTTCTTCCTTGATGATCAAATGGCAAATTCGCGTAGGAATCACGATCCTGGGTCCTGGATTCAAATCCTAGGTCAGTATTGGTCCAAAGTAGCGTTGAAAATTCTGAAAGAAACCATTTGTTTCTTTCGCGAATAAAACTAGGCTTAAAACTATGTTTTAAACATTTAATATGTCGTTTTTCGTCGTTAAAATGGGGGTGTACAAAGTAAACCTATACAATAGCTACTTGGAAAAACATATTTTAGGACCGAATATCGTCGGCGAAATGTAGGCGTAGTACACCTATTGTGGGTGAAACCGTGGGTGTACATAATACACTTCTGCCACCGCCGCGCCAGGAAATATATTTTTAAGCCGAACAAACATTATTGACGAAATGTGGACGTACAAAGTACACCTATCGTCCCGAAATATGAGTTTACTAAGTTGGTCTTACTGTGGCAAATTTTAGCTACTCATGCGCACGGCTCTGAATGTAAACAAAATAAACCACCACCACTTGGGGAGTAAAGGAAGGAAAATGTTTATTTTTTTTTCTTCTGCGCCCGAAAGTGGTTGTTAGCGCCATCTATTAGCTACATAGGTAATTAGATCGGGGTTTATGTTTCCACCACATCTGTGTCACCACCGCTGCGCGCCATCTGGCGTAGGGCGGCCTAAGCTGCTTCTACCCCCTCCGACGGAGCAGCCCGATCAGTGTGCCTAGATCACTGTGCGACAGCGCATCCTTCTCGTTGGACGTGTTGTTTTGTTGACCCCCGCGCGCACACTCCGAGCATACGAAGAGCCTTTGCCTTCGTATGTCGAAAACGCGAAGAAGGAAGGATTCCGAAAGCTAGCACCGCTTGCGTCCACCCCGGGGTGCCAAACAATCAGCGAGCCGCGTGAGGTCTCCGAGCGCTAGGCCGTCACCTATAGCCAGGCGCACTGGTGGATCTCCAGAGTAAAAGGTACGTGGATTGCATAAGCCCCCAGTCGAATATTTATATAACAGTTACCATCTTCCGCAATACAGTCCACTTTGTGGGCACGGGCGGCGGCCGCTTTCGGGATTGGGAGAACCGCGTCTCCATTGTTTGTGGTCCCCCTCGTCGGATTGTTGAGGACTATTGTTTGCAGTAGCTGACCGCCGTGGTCACAGTAGTTAGGTTGGTCCCGCGACTAGTTAGTTGCGCCCGCGCTAGGTGTTGCCCTACCACGAGAACCGTTCTCGTTGTTATATTTCCTACGGTCTTATTGGGTTTGCCAACTAGTAGTTAGTGTTTAAACCGCATATTCGTAACAATAATAGTAATATTTGTTCTGTTTTTGTTACGTACCATAGGTAGGTACCGTTTGAATATCTTGTTATTTGTGAGATATCGCAATATAATTATAACTTATAGTTACCACCACCTTTGTAACATATAATAATATTTTTTTATATCGTTTGAATAGATTATTATCAGATATTTCGGGAATTAACAAATATTTTTGAATTTGTTAAATTTAATTGTAGGTAGTTCTGTGTATCGCGCCGCGCCGTGCACGACCGGTGCACGGTCATTGCTAAGTAGGTCACAAGTTGTACTTTGAACCTTTGTAGAATCTTCGAGTTTAATATTGGGATTTTAGTAGTTATTAGTTTATTTTATTCAAAATGTCGAAAGGTGAAACCGCTGATTGCGAATTAACTATTTTAGAATGCAAACGTAACGCGATATTTGAATTTTTTCAAGAAATTTATGATTCGATCAAGAAGATAAAAGATAATGATCAACCTGCAAAGGACAGGTTCTTATGTACCGTTTCCAATATAGATAACATGAGAACAGAGTACATCGAGGTATTGGATAGTTATAACAAACGTTTGCTTTCCGTCAATCCAACCGCTAAACCCAATTATAAATGTTTAATCGCATTTGAACAGCTGTATAGCCGTGTCAAGAGCTGTAAGGCACAGTTCTCCACAACTTCTCAGTCGCCAGCGAGTGGTTACTCGCCACTTAAGGGTCGGCCCTCGCTGCCGCCCATTGATTTAGTGTCGTTTGATGGTGATATTCGCTCGTGGCCTTTGTTTTACGCAAGCTTTAAGTCTACCATTCACGATAATCCCTCGCTTACAGACTCGGAAAAGTTATATTATTTATTAGGTAAAATAGGCAGCAAAGCACAAGCAGTTTGTGCTGGCATTACACCCAGCGCAGATAATTACGCACTTATTTTACAAATTTTAATTGATAAGTACGAAGACAAACGTATGCTGGCTTCTACTTACTTGAATCAGTTATTGGATTTTAAGCCTTTAAACTGTGCTTCTGCTGATAATTTTAATTTATTTCTCGATAAGTTTGTAACGTCCGTACGAGCCTTAAATAATCTTAAATTAGATGATTTGTCAAACTTAATTCTTTTGCAAGTAGCGTTGAAAAAACTTGACCATGAGACTGTTCGTTCTTTTGAGATGAGTGTTAGTTCGACTGCTATACCTACGTTTGAGAACTTGGTTGAGTTTGTAACAAGTCAATCTAAGATTTTACAACGGACTCCCGCGTCAAATTCTACAAGAAAAGTAGAAGGTAGTAGGCACCGCGTTAGTAATCAGCCACCCAAGTTGCATACATTTGTAAACGTTGTCGACGATAAAAAATGTATGTGTATCTCAGTTAAACATTCCCATTTGTATAAATGTCCCGCGTTCAATAAAATGCCGCCAGAGACTCGTTTTAAAACTGCAAAACGGCTGTATGCTTGTTTTAATTGTTTAAGTTTGAAACATATGGCTTCAGAATGTCATTCCACTAGTGTTTGTTCGTTATGTAAACGCAGGCATCATAGTTCACTTCATTTTGAAAAACCACCATTCAAAGCGGAATCGAACTCTGACTCCCAAGCGCTCTCCGTGCTAACCACTACGCCATCGGGTCCGTCACCCGTGCGTGCGAGTGAGGCAAGTGGTGTGCGGCCGCCTACAGTGAAACAGCGAACGGACGTGTCGTTATGTACGACATCCATTGCCGCGTCGAACTCGGTACTTGCGCCTGCGCATCATACCGCGGCCGTTAATAGCCAGCAATGTAATGCGAACACAACGGTTTTACTTGCGACCGCGCAAGTAATTATTTTCGATAGTGCAGGTCGTGAACATGTAGTTAGGTGTTTACTTGATAGTGCATCTCAGAGCAATTTCATTACTTCTGAATGCTTAAATCGTTTAGGTATTAGGCCGAGCGATATACCGCGTACCGTAGTTAAGGGGATAGGTGGTTCGGAAAAAATAATTAAGGGTTCCGCAAACTTTGAGATTTATTCACGATTCAAAAGGAACGTGAAATTTGAGATTACCGCGTTGGTATTAGATCGTATCACGGACAACTTGCCGACCGCGTCTGTAGATATGTCCGCGCTTCCGCCGATGGAAGATCTGCCGCTCGCAGACAGCACGCTCGGCACGCCCCGCGGTGTGGACGTGCTGCTCGGTGCAGCGGTTTTCCCGCACCTTTTGATGCCAGGCGTCGTCAGAGGGGACGCGTCCGGACTGGTAGCAATAGAAACCGTCTTGGGTTTTGTGGTAATGGGCGCCGTGCCGATTATCAGTGCGTGTGGGCGAGGTGAGTGCGCGACCGCGTGCGCACACCGCGCCTCTTGTACTATTACCGCGTGCTGTTGTTCTGTAGCGCCGGAGCGGCCTATAGACCAGCTAATTAGTAGGTTTTGGGAGCTAGAGGAGCTGAAAATCCCGCAACCTCATCATCCGGCAGATGATGAGTGTGAACAGTTTTACCGCACTACCACTACACGCGATATCGTTAGCGGTAGGTATATTGTGGCATTGCCATTCCGCGATTCGGTTAATATGCTGGGTGAATCATACGAGACAGCTCGTAAGCGCTTTCTTTGTCTAGAAAGAAAGCTCGAGTCTTCCCCTACATTGCGGGCCGCTTACGATCAAGTGATTCGCGATCACCTTAATCAAGGTTACTTAAGAGAAGTGACCGATGACGACCCATCCGCTCCGATGTATGTGATCCCACATCACGGAGTTATCCGCAAGGATAAAGTCACAACTAAGTTACGGATTGTCTTAGATGCTAGTTGTAGGACTAGCACAGGAGTGTCACTGAATGACATTTTACATAGCGGACCGAATCTACAGGGTGATCTTTTTAAGATTATTTTAAACTTTAGGTTATTCGCTGTAGCACTGACCGCAGATTGCAAGCAAATGTTCTTACAATTAATCATGCAGGAAAAAGATCGCCGATTCCAGCGTATTTTATACCGGTTTAGCCCAGATGACCCGCTGATTTTATTAGAGTTCAATAGAGTTTGCTTCGGAGTGAAATCAAGTCCATTCCATGCGCTGCGCACCATCGCGCAGTTAGTAAGCGATGCAGGAGACAGGTACCCACGCGCCCGCGCCGCGCTCGCCGCCGACTCGCTTTATATGGACGACGTCGCATTCTCCGTCCCCGCGGACGAAGAAGGCATCGCCGTGGCCACCGAGCTCATCGATTTGTTTGAATCCGCACGAATTGATCTAGTCAAGTGGAACAGCAACACCTTATCTGTTTTAAAAAATTTACCTGGGACACATGTTCTTCGCCGTGACGTCGAATTTGATAAGTCCGACCAATACAAAGTGTTAGGTTTGCGGTGGTCGACAGAAAATGATACTTTTCATTTTATAGTGTCGCCGCTGACAGGTATGTGTACTAAGCGTTCCATTTTGTCAACCGTAGCCCGCCTCTGGGATTTAATGGGATTCGTGGCCCCCGCAATTCTTTATGCTAAACTGCTGATCAAACAGCTTTGGCAGTTGAATCTCGACTGGGACGAGGAACCGCCACCTCATGTCGTGAGACGATGGAAACAATTTTGTTCAGAGTTACCATCTTTGAACGAACTTAAAATCCCGCGACATTTAGGTGTGCGCAGCGATTGTGTCGTCACGTTGATCGGGTTCTCGGACGCGAGTGAACATGCATATGGAGGTGTTGTGTACATGCATGTTTCTTCCGCGAGCGTCAACACCATCCGCCTGGTGTGCGCTAAATCTAAAGTCGCGCCAATGAAGCCGCTGTCCGTGGCACGACTAGAGCTGTGCGCTGCAGGCCTGCTGGCGCAGCTGCTTCGCACCGTCGTGGACACTTACTCTTCACGCGTTCCCGGCTTGAAAGTATATGCTTTCACAGATTCAAAAGTCGTTCTGTATTGGATAAAAGGTTCCCCCCACCGCTGGCAGACGTTTGTTGCTAATCGCGTTGTGAAGCTAACCGATAACATACCCGCGAGCGATTTCTATCATGTATCCGGAACAGATAATCCAGCGGATTGTCTGTCTCGCGGATTGACGCCTGCTAAGTTGGTTTCACACCCATTGTGGCACCAGGGACCGCCGTGGGCTCTGTTAGACTCTACGCAGTGGCCGTTGAAGGACATCGATTATATACCTGCAGATATCCCTGAGCAGAGGATCCTCGCACATCCTGTAACGTCTTCCGCGCCTCAAGAAGATGGTGATATACTTGCGTTAGCTAACCGCTGCTCATCGTGGAGCAAGTTACTACGAAGTTTAGTTTTGGTGTACCGTGTTTTGAAAGTTTTACCTCGCCGAGAGAATTTGTTTATTACCGCAATTGATTTGGAGTTTGTTGAAAGGAAATTACTACATTTTTTACAGAGGAAGTATTTTTATGATGATTTTATTAATTTACGAAATAATGAGAATTGTTCAGCCGCGTTAATAAAGCTCAGACCATTTGTAGAAGATGAATTGATTCGTGTTGGAGGTCGTCTCGCGAATTCTGATTTAAAATTTTCGTCGAGACACCCTATGGTGTTACCGCGTCGAGGTCACGTCGTCGACTTGCTTATAGATTATTACCATCGCAAGTACTTGCATGCGGGTCCTGAGTTAGTGATGTCTTTGCTTAGGCAAAAATACTGGATTTTGTCTGCGAGACGTATTATTCGACAGCGTATTCATAAGTGCAATGTCTGTTTCAGAATGAAACCCAGACCATCTTTTCCGTTGATGGCAGATCTGCCAGACAGTAGAGTTAAACAGGTAGCTAAAGCTTTTACGCACACCGGTTGTGACTACGCAGGTCCCATCTCTTATACGCCTATCAGACGTCGCGGAGCTAAGGCACTCAAGGCGTACCTTTGCGTATTTACCTGTCTGACCACTCGTGCTGTGCACATTGAGTGTACAACAGATCTTAGTACCGTTAGCTTTCTGGCTGCTCTAAAACGATTTTTGTCACGCCGCGGCCCTGTCAAGGTCTTGTATTCTGACCACGGTACAAACTTTGTAGGCGCTAATTCCTATCTGAAAGAACTGTATAAATTTTTGAATTCGGAGTTTCGCCCGCGTTTTGAAGAAGAGTTGACTGAGAACCGCATTGAGTGGAAATTTATCCCGCCTACTTCACCACACTTTGGAGGCTGTTGGGAGAGTATGGTCAAAATCATTAAAACGCATTTGTTTAAGGTTATCGGTCAACAGCTTCTGTCATATGAAGAGCTTATTACAGTTCTTGCACAAATAGAGTGCATACTCAACTCGCGTCCTCTCACGGTTTTAAGTTCAGATCCAACTGAACCGACCGCGTTAACACCAAGCCATTTTCTGCACACCGCGCCGTTGTGCTAGTTTCCGGCAGCTGAAGTTGAAGCCGTTAGTATACTTCAGCGTTATAGTTTATTAGATATGTTAGTTCAGTCATTCTGGAAGCGATGGAGTCTCGAATATTTGCATGCGCTGCAAACCAGAGAGAAGTGGAACACGCCCGCTGTCCCTATAGCTCTTGGCACGGTCGTTATAATTATTGTGGATGCCGCGCCACCTCTCGCCTGGCCACTAGGCGTAGTGGAAAAGCTTCACGCGTCCAAAGATGGTACTGTTCGCGTTGTCGCAGTCCGTACCGCTAAAGGTACGTTTTTGCGTCCGGTTGTACGGTTGTGTCCGTTGCCGAACCAGTAGGCTAATTTATAACCGCGTAGAAATAGTTTTATTAGATATTCGTGCAGTATTGTATTTCTGCAATATCTGCATAATTTAATTGAGATATCCGCCGCGAATTTAGGATATTGTTTGGTGAATAGGTAACTTTAATGGCAACCCATTAAGGGCGGGGGAAATGTTAGCGCCATCTATTAGCTACATAGGTAATTAGATCGGGGTTTATGTTTCCACCACATCTGTGTCACCACCGCTGCGCGCCATCTGGCGTAGGGCGGCCTAAGCTGCTTCTACCCCCTCCGACGGAGCAGCCCGATCAGTGTGCCTAGATCACTGTGCGACAGCGCATCCTTCTCGTTGGACGTGTTGTTTTGTTGACCCCCGCGCGCACACTCCGAGCATACGAAGAGCCTTTGCCTTCGTATGTCGAAAACGCGAAGAAGGAAGGATTCCGAAAGCTAGCACCGCTTGCGTCCACCCCGGGGTGCCAAACAATCAGCGAGCCGCGTGAGGTCTCCGAGCGCTAGGCCGTCACCTATAGCCAGGCGCACTGGTGGATCTCCAGAGTAAAAGGTACGTGGATTGCATAAGCCCCCAGTCGAATATTTATATAACAGTTACCATCTTCCGCAATACAGTCCACTTTGTGGGCACGGGCGGCGGCCGCTTTCGGGATTGGGAGAACCGCGTCTCCAGTGGTCCACAACATTTTTGTGTAACGAATAAATTTTGAATTAAAAAATAACGGCATAATAAGCATGTTTATACTCCTTTTACCTAAAAATAAATAAATATGTCGGGTTTAATTTGTTCTAAGCAAACCCCTGCTCACCCCTTCTTAATTAAAGCATCAAAAACAACAAACTGTGATTGTAATCTTTCACCTTCCGCCAACATATTTTTGTAAAATAAAAAGGTGAAAATTTCGTCACTTTTCGTGGTAGCATTTTTTTTGTTACATGGGGTATTTTTAACTGACATCGCAAAAAGAGGGGCATTACATAAATTTAACGTGTGAATCTGCCTGTAGCATGAATCGATTTTGATATAGTTTTTTTTTGTTGGGACGGTGCTTTATTTAGAGTGTTTTTATTACTATAATTTATTTGAGTCGGGGTTTTTCAAATTAAGTTTCACTTGTAAATATGATGTCTAGCTGCTCCCCAGTGTTACAGGACTATTGATGGTTGACTGTGTGATCGCTAGTGCAGTTGATACTATTTACATGTGACAAAACTTTCGATGCTATCGATGATAAAAAATAAAACTGTGAGTGAGACATGTGTGAGGAGGACTCAATGCTCTGAGGGTTTTGCTAAGGAAATATTTATTAAGGTAAAAGTTTTTGATTACGTTATTTGAACAATGAAACCTTGCTTCCAGCCAAATTTCATGATTCTAGTTGAACGGAAAGTATAGGTTTTGATGAGGGAGTAAAAATGGGTGTATATTTTTATTGCATTAACTAGGAAGTTTCATTTTTATATACCGCTAATGAATCTAAGAAGAAGCCGGTTCCTGAAAATAACTGATATAAACTAACGGACATCATAGTGATACTATACGGATTCCGATAATACCGCTTAAGGCACGATACCCTAAAATTTACCAATAGAACCTATCGATACTATCGATTTTGTTTATCATTTTAATATATAGTATCGCATCATAACGATACTAAGGATACAAAAATTTGCATATGAGACCAAAAATAAATAAAATAAAAGTAAAAAAATAAAAAAGCCCTTTTACTTCTTGCAAAAAAAAACTAAAATGAAATCAAAAAATAACTATAGTGTCCAGTACACTAATATATATCCTAAATTAATGATAATAAAAAGTCTGGTTAATTTGCGAGAACCCCTCTTCGGGTGAAGGCCTCCTCCAAAGAAGTCCATTTGTCCCTGTCTTTGGCCACTTGTGTCCATTTCGGGTCAGCTGCTCTTATGATGTCGTCATGCCATCTCGTATAGGATCTTCCTCTGTAGCGTTTCCCTTTTGGACCGTTCCACAAGGTGATTTTTTTTAGTCCATCTCTCATCTTGTAGTCGCGCTACATGTTCCGCCCATTTCCATTTGAGTCTTTAGGCGTGGGTTAGCGCGTCAGTAGCTTTTGAAATAGTTCTTATTTTTGTTTGTCTTATTTTTGGTCTTTTATTTATATTTAGTATACTGCGTTCCAGACCGCGTTGGCAGCTGATGATTTTGTTCTTTACTTTATTTGTGCATTTCCAGGTCTGACAAGCGTACGTTACGCATGGCAGAAGACATGTATCGCTTTTAAATATTTCTTTCATACTCCAGTATTTCTTCCAAGTGTTTTTTATTCTTCGTTTTATTTCTAGTTCATTGTTTGTTCTGTCAAAACCTATTTGTTTTTCCAGGTAAATGTATTTTTCCGTGTAAGTAAGTACTTTGGTGTCAACGGATATTCTTGTCTGTATGCTGTTTGTTATTACCATAGTTTTATTCAGGTTCATTTCTAAACCGACTTGTTTGCTGGCTTCGTTCAGTGAGTGGATCATAAGTTGTAGTTGTGTGCCCGATTCTGACAGCAGCACCAGATCATCAGCGAAACGGAGATGGCTAAGATACTTGCCATCGATGTTTAGTCCGTATTGTTTCCAGTCCAGTTTCCTCATTATGGATTCCAAGATGGCAATAAATAATTTTGGAGATAGGGGGTCGCCTTGTCGTACCCCTCTGTCGATGGGAAAGCTTGGGCCGATTTCGTCAAGTTTTACTCTACCTGTATTGTTTCCATAGATGCTTTTAATTACCTGTATGTATACATCTTCTACTCCCTGATCTTTCAGCGTTTCACAGATACTCGAGTGTGACACAGTGTCGAATGCTTTTTTGTAGTCTATGTAAGAGATGTAGAGTGCTCTTTGATGTTCTTGATATTTTTCAATCAGTAGTTCCAGGGTGTGAATGTGGTCTATGGTTGAGAAACCCTTTCTAAATCCTGCTTGTTCCATGGGACCAAAATACTTTAGCGAAATGTGAGCGTACTACATACACCTATGCCTATCCTATTTGGAAAAAAGGCATGAGAGGTAGGTATGGTATGGGCAAGATTCAAAATATATTTTTTTTTTGAATTTATCTGCTTCCTTCCCCTTTAGATTGTAAAGTAACTTGTTCGAAACTTTATCATTTTAAATATAAACAAAGACCATTTTTCGTCAAAGAAAAATGTTCTACCGACTTACTTTCGAGAAGTACATGACAGTGCTTTGAACTTTATAAAGCGACATTAAAAGTATAAAATTACTAAGTGGAGACACTAATTATAACAGATACTTAACTTTGTGAATATAGCCGAGATGTACCTATGTAGCTTATTTGAGAAAATTTACCGGTTATTCGTAATATCTTTACTAACACTTAACGTAGTATGTTTTTAGTTTTTTAATTATCTTTTAGAGGCGATGTTCATATCATCATTATTAGCTGTAAGATGTTCCCTGCAAATCAAAGGCCTCCTCTCAAGATCGCCACGTTGTGCTGCAAGTATCATGATTTTACCCGCAACCTTCATGGTCTGGTTCATCTTATCAGGGTCAGCTCACATCAAACTTTTATGTGAACCAAATTGTTATATGACCGATAAACAAGTTCTATATCATATATAGGCTTTGTAATGGTAGAGGTTATCGCTGGTGAATGATAGTCGATAGGTTTGATAAACACTGTATATTTCCTAGTTAGCTCTATGATATAATGATAGTGAACGATATGATTTATGATTGTTAAACTGATACAAAATGGATATGATACATCGACGCGTCCGACACCCTACACATAAACTGCGCCGATCGAACTGCACGCATGCTGCTCTAACGCGTAAAATGCTGACACGGTTGCCCACAGTGTACTTAGACTGAAACTTCTATCTATATCATCACGCCAGCTCCCTCGCGGGGTAGGCAGAGAGTACAGAGTTCCAACAGGTTCTTTCCTTACATACCTCTCTGGCTTCCTCCACTCTCATAGCTCGTCTCATACACACTCGCCGGTTACGGAGACTCTTGACTTGCCCTTCAGCTAAGACACGGTCTATTTGGTCATGGTAAGATAGTCTAGGTCTTCCCCGGCACCTACATCCTTCCACTTTCGCATTGTATATCTGTTTTGTCATTCTTTCTTCTGGCATCCTTTCTATATGCCCGAACCAACGGAGCATACCCTTTCTCATCTTTACACCGATACTATCTTTCATACCTACTCGCTTTCTTACTACGCTGTTGCGAATACGGTCGGTCAGCGTGACTCCGCACATCTTCCGCAGAGATCGCATTTCGACCGCATTTATCCTGCTTTCGTTCTCCTTCTTACATACCCAACTCTCACTGCCATATAACAGCGTTGGGACAAGCACTCTGTTATGCATGGCCAGCTGCGCCTTTTGGCTTAAGTGCCGGCTCCCAAGTAGCTTTCCCATCGCACCATTCACTCTATTACCTGCATTCACTCTTCTCTCTATATCAGCGGTGACACGCTCACACCCACACACACACACACACACACACAGCCGCGAGTGCGCACGGTCTCGCACACACTCACACTTCAGGCGCACCGTCACTCGGATAATGTAATGTACGTAACTACTCTCATGTTTATTTAGTTATTAAGTCATTTACTATTTTTATTCACTTATGTAAGATATTGTCTGATGGAGGAGCGGAACCTCCTAATACAAGTAATAATTTTCGCTTAATAGGAGGTTCCAAATAAGCAATGTTAACATTTGTAAGTGGTTAAATAAACTTTTTTTTATAAGCCATTAATTTTGGTGTCTAAAATTGATGTATCTTAAAAAGCCAATCGCAACGTAGAAACCAGATAAAGCAAACAAGATGCTAGAATAAGAGCCTCCATAATTTGAATGTGCATTTACGTAAATATTTTCACATCCCTGTAAGCGTGAAATTTAGTTTTAGCGCCGAGTATATGAAATGAAGTATCTGATATATTCTGTGGTGAAAACCTTTAAACAAGTTGGAATAATAAAGTTTGATAATGATGTCAGACAACAAATTATCATACACAATCATTAATGTGTTAACCACCGTCAACTCTACATCCAAATTAGAACTCTATTTACACTACAAATAAAGTACAATTCCCTATATACCATTTTTATAATAGGTATATTTTTATGAAATTGTGTCCAATTTAACTCGGTAATATAATTTTCGTGTAGGAAAACATTTTATTGCTTTGAATAAGCGAGATTTGACGTCTACGTAAAAGCTTAACGTTGTTACTGGAATTACAATGCCACAATCCCTCCTGTGGACATTGTAAAAGTTGACAACAGGACTCAAAATTGTTTAAAATCTTTGTCACACCGTCACGCCTATATTCCCCAAGCGGGGGTGGCAGAGGTGTACTAAGTACATCCACTTTTCGCCGACGATGTTAGTTCCCATCTAATAGGGGGCACAACCTAGGAATGTCATTCCTGTGGAGAAAAATGGCAAGAAACATCTTTTAATATTAGTGTAATGTCTAATAGACGGACGATTTAGCGCAGTAGTTAAGAGCTTCAGCCGCTCCACCCGCTATGTCTAATAGTCGCGGGTGCGATTCCCGCACGGGACAAATCTTTGAGTGACCCGCAATTATTTGTTTTGTTCTGGGTATTTGTGTATTTGAATTTTCATGTTTGTAAACGCACCTACGACACAGGAATAAATCTTAGTGTGGGGCTACGTAAAAAAAAAGATAAGACCGCCATAGGTGATTTTTTCACTCTAGAATCATGCCCTTGCAGATATTTGCAAGGTTTTTTTTCTTCACCACTCGTAATACCTGTACAAAGTGAATTTTTGGTGACACAATGTTATTCTTCAACTTCATATTCATCTATCACGCCTAAGAGATGCGGATACCCAACCAAGGACTCTCTAATTACAAGGCAAGCATCCCAACAACTAAGCTTTCACTGATAAATAAATAATTTTTTTCACTGATTGTCATAATGCTTCTATAAACAGACACCAAATGATGATTCCCAATGTTCTCAAGAAAATATTCCTAAAATACGTCTCAAACGAATCTTAAGAGTTAAAACTAGGGGGTTGCATCCCACTGAATTCGATAGGGTCTTTTTACTTATGAATAAACCATTTATCCCGTCTGTTACTTCGGCCTTGAGGTCAGAGCATGGTGTCTAAGCTTTTAAAGGGGTGAAAAAGGGTAAAAAAGGTAACGAAAACAGTGTTTTTTTCCAAATAAATCTTACGTTAGGGTTTAAAAAAGTGCCTTTAAGGCAAGATGTTATAATTCCAGTATTTTAAGATACTACTAATATTTAATACATATTCTTTGAAATATTAGAATTCCGGTATTTTAAGGTTATAATAATACTAGTTTCTGCCCGCGATTTCGTCCGCGTGGAATTTAGACCGGAATCTAACATTTTCGGGATAAAAACTTCTGTATGTTAATCCAAGTAATCAACATATGTGTGCCATATTTTATCCAAATCCGTTCAGCCGTTTATGCGTAATTGAGTAACAAACATCCAAACATAAAAACCTTCACATTTATAATATAAGTAGGATATATGGTGTTATTCTTGTCATATGGAGCTAATTTAAAGAAGCTCAGCTAATGTATTAAATACCTTCTGTTCACTGGTAATAAAAATATGAATACAAAGAACACTTCAATAAGTAACATCTACCTATTGAATAATCCGAATATACTATGCTAGGTCTATTCTAAGGGGCGAGACTATTGCCATTTTAACGGGCACAGTCCAGACTCCAGATCGATAATGGGAATTTTTCGATTAACTTACTACACTTTGTTCGAACTTACATTAGGACCCAGGACCTGGTGATACCTACGCGAATAACACGTCACTAGACCAACAAAATAGTCGCTCTATATAATACAGTCATATATTATTATTATACCAAAATACACTTTGATAAATGAATATGTAATAAAGAAGCAATTAGCTAGTGGTTAGACCGTTGGATTGTAAAGTGAGAGGTTTCGGGTTCAGACCCAGGCACGCATTTCTGTCTTTTTGAAGGCATGGGCGTATTAACAAAAAAAAACTATCACTTGCTTTTACGGTGAAGAAAACATCGTGAGGAAACCTGCATGCCTAAGAATTTTCCGAAGGTGTGTGTAGTTCGCCAACCCGCACTGGGCCAGAGTGGTGGAATATGGCCTTAACCCTCTCAGTTTGAGAGAAAGTTAATAAGGTACAATGTTTTGAAAAGCATTTACAGCGCTTCAGCACAACGTGTTGAAAATGCGCCCGTACGATAGCTGGCTAAAGATTTCGTTTCCCCTTTTAGAAGTAAGGCATCTTAATAAAACAGTCACGTATTATTATCAACATTTGCGCTGGAGAGCGATTGGGGAGGTCTATGTTCATCAGTGGACGAGTACAGACTGAAATGATGATAATGATAATGATGGATAATAATATCAACCTAAACTGGTCTCCAGTAATCGAGGTAAGAGAAATTACGTCATACTCTGCCACGCGGACCCAGTGGAGTTTGGTAAACGCAGGTTTAGGGCCACCTGCTATTGGAACTTACCAAGCCCCCAATAAGGCTTCCACTTTTGCTTATGGACCACCACATTAAGTGGTAACGGCTTAGCCTACCTTTTGTATGGTGACGCCTGAATGTGAAAATGACACAAATATTCTCCCATCACAGACGGACCGAGCCGAACGCTCCTCAACCTTGGCGATCGGTAAGGACACCGCGGTTGCACAGCGCAACGAGCGCCTCAATACGAACGTCTAAATAATCTATCTATCTATATCATCACGCCAGATCCCTTACGAGGTAGGCAGAGAGTACAGAGTTCCAACAGGCTCTTTCCTTACATACCTCTCTGGCTTCCTCTACTCTCATAATTCGTCTCATACACGCTCGCCGGTTACGGAGACTCCTGACTTGTCCTTCAGATAAGACCCGGTCTATTTGGTCATGGTAAGATAGTCTAGGTCTTCCCCGGTACCTACATCCTTCCACTTTCGCGTTGTATATCAGTTTTGTCATTCTTTCTTCGGACATTCTTTCTATATGCCCGAACCAACGGAGCATACCCTTTCTCATCTTTACACCGATATTCTCTTTCATACCTATTTGCTTTCTTACTACGCTGTTGCGAATACGGTCGGTCAGCTTCACTCCGCACATCTTCCGCAGAGCTCGCATTTCCACCGCATTTATCCTACTTTCATTCTCCTTCTTACATACCCAGCTCTCGCTGCCATATAACAGCGTTGGGACAAGCACTCCATTATGTATGGCCAGCTGCGCTTTTCGGCTTAAGTGCCGGCTCCCAATACAGTCATATATTATTATACATACTTGAAGGCACCAAAGAACTTCCCCAACGCAGACTCAAGAGAAAACGTTTGAAAAATAAATATTCGCCGCCATTTAAATGTTATTTTATACAAACAATTTTCGGTAAGCACGAGGTTTGAATATATTATACGGAGACAGAAAGGGCAAAGACACGTAAATATTTTACAAAGTTGGCTTCCTTGTTTGCGTAAAGCCATATATCAAATACAACAGCTATGCAACTCTGCCAACATAAACAAAGTTAGATAAGCTTTTCATTTCTTAAAAATATCCAGCCATCTGTCGAGAAGACTAAGATGTGTGGGTCTAGAAAAGTCAGCAATGTGTATCGTTTACCTATTTCGGTCTTTAAAATATTGTATATTTTAAAAACGATAGTCAAAGTCAGAACACATTATTATATATTTCAATCAACTAATATGATGGATCTGATTCAAATCAAAATTGTAAAAGCGATTGGAAAACTGACATGACATCGTAAGAGTGGCTGGCAAATGGTGGAATAGATTAGCACAGGATCGGAACGAATGGCATGATAGAGGAGAGGCCTACACTCAGTAGTGGGTAGATACAGGCTGATTGATGATGATGATGATGATTGGAAAACTGAGAATGTTAAATTACGCATTACTGACTTACTGTAATGAAGTAACCCTAGAAAGTGAAAATAATCTACTTCATACTCCCTGAATAAAAATAACCCTTGTCCGTCTTGAAGTTTCATGCTGTACCTATTTCTTGAATTCTTACTCAGATCAAAAAGGAATTTATATGAGAGAATCTATCTATATCATCACGCCAGATCCCTTGCGGGGTAGGCAGAGAGTACAGAGTTCCAACAGCTTCTTTCCTTATATACCTTTCTGGCTTCCTCCACTCTCATAGTTCGTCTCATACACGCTCGCCGGTTACGGAGACCCTAGATATTTCCTTCAGATAAGACTCGGTTTATTTGGTCGTGGTAAGATAGTCTAGGTCTTCCCCGGTACCTGCATCCTTCCACTTTCACATTGTATATCTGTTTTGTGCTCCGTTGGTTCGGAACCAACGGAGCATTCCCTTTCTCATCTTTCTTACTACGCTGTTGCTAATGCGGTCGGTCAGCTTTCTCGTTCGCATTTCTACCGCATTTATCCTTCTTTCATTCTCCTTCTTACATACCCAGCTCTCGCTACCGTATAACAGCGTTGGGACAAAAACTCCGTTATGTATGGCCAGCTGCGCCTTATGGCTAAAGTGCCGGCTCCCAAGTAGCTTTCCCATCGCACCATTCACCCTGTTCCCTGCACTCACTCTTCTCGCTATGTCAGCGGTGTATTTCCCATCCTTACTGAGATATGAGAGAACTTACTAATAAATAGTTAATCACATACAAATAAATACTGTCACGCCTATATTCTCTAAGCGGGGGTGGCAGAGGTGTACTGTGTTTGTTGACGACATTAGGTTACATGTAATTGGAGTCGAGCCTATTGTCATACACCGGACACAATTCCAGACTCCGGACTGATACTGGGAAGTTTCCGATAGAAAATCGTTGTCTCACCTAGGATTTGAACCCAGGACCTCACGATCGCAAAGCGCATTATTTGCCACAAGACAAGTCATTTTGAAAACGTCCTTCATTTTTGTGAATCTCTAAAGTTCATCGCCTATACCTTTTTTAACAGGAACGAGCTATTTTCAATTCTAGCACGGCATATTGCATAAAGTGAAATAGCTGTTTTAACTTGCGGTAAGTCCCAATGCGTGCTACGGGTGCAAATTTAATTATGAAAGGTAATTCACCTTCGCACATCAAATTTGTAATTAGCAATCAATGATATTTCAAGGTGCATTTCTATAGGAGCACCTGACTTTTAAAATGAAATAAACAAATTGCGTGTGTCCGAATTTTTTGTAGGATTTTGTATTTTCCTGTAATGTACAACAATCCAATTTATATAAAAAAAAATCACAGTCACGCCTATATTCCACAAGCGGGGGTGGCAGAGGTGTACTGAGTACACCCACGTTTCGCCGACGATGTTAGGTCCCATGTAATAGGGGGCGAGCCTATTGCCATGTACCGCGCATAATTCCATAATTTACTGTTATATTCTATTATTACTTGATATAGGCGAAATACACTGATAGAGTATGGGACCATTGAATAATCATATATATATATATATATATATATATATATATATATATATATATATATATATATATATATATATATATATATATATATATATATACATTATATCGCAGGAAGTCGTTGGATGCAGGTGGCATCGGACCGGTTACGCTGGAAAGCGATTGGGGAGGCCTATCTTCAGCAGTGGACAAGTATAGGCTGAGATGATGATGATGATGATGATACATATTATATTAGCATACGTGGTCGGGTTTGCAGCGACATTGCGCGAGAGAGTTGAACCGCTGGTGCGCCGTTTGCGTGGCAGCTTTAACATCTAACTGCGGTTGTTAGCAAGACAGGTAGGTTTGGAATGTGCTATTATGAAGCACTGGATGAGAGTGCATGTGAGAAAGTAGTTCTCATCTAAATTAAATAATTTTTATGGTTTTTTTTTATGAAAATAATATTTCATTTTCAATTTCATTTAGTTTTTTTTTAAGCCCCGCTTAATGATTTATTCCTGGGACATGGGTGCGTTTACAAACATAAAAATTCACATACACAAACACCCAGACTGGAACAAATAACTGTGGATCACACTAAGATTTGACCCGTGCAGAAATCGAACCCGCGTTTATTAAACACAGTGGGTAGACTTTTAATTGTATACATTTTGTTTAATTCTTAATATTATCAGTATTTAATTTATTTGGTGTACATAAATATTATTTTGTTTTGTCTGAAATAAAGATATTTTGATTGGGTTTGATTGAAATAAGAGGAAAAAGACATTTTCTGAGTATCAAAATAAGACATATTGCAAGTGTATTTTTTTCTATCTAAATTATTAGGTTGTGGAGTATGGAATAATATTGCTGCTTTCATTCAATTCCTTTCTACCTGTGGGCATCCTGCACCTCTAAACAGTGGTTTTACTAATCATCAAAGATAGATAAGATTCCTACAAATATTATAAACAAAAGCTTGTGGGAATGCATGTATGATTGTTAGGTCTCTTTCACACAAGAACTACTGAACGGATTTTAATGTAACTTTACAGTGAACTTATATAACGAATTAAACGTGCGCAGCCACTAGTATCAGCTAGTCTAAATAAAAAAAAAAACAGCAAATAATATTATCATATAATGCCTTAAACCAAATACAAAGAAAATACCGTAATAAATTAGCCTACCCTCACTGTCAGTACAAAATAACATAACATGTACAAAAGATTTTTTGTGATGTTGTGTGTGAGAATTGCAAAATATCGCTATATATCGCTCGTAGAACTGATGGCCGTTGAAGCTGAGAGCTTTATGAGTGGCGACCTCATACTGGAAGGCGCGGAGTGGGCAGGCCCCACATAAGGTGGACCGCTGACCCGGTGAAGGTCGCAGGTAAAAGCTGGAGGCGTACAGCACAAAGCCAGATCTTTCGTCCCCCAATTTGTCTTTGGTCCCCCAATGTATCTTTAACTCCGCAATCTATCTTTGGTCCCCCAGTCTATCATTATTCCCCCAATATATCTTTGATACCCCAATTTATCTTTGATCCCCCAAACTATATTTAGTCCCCCAATGTATCTTTGGTCCCCCAATGTATCTTTGGTGCCCCAATCTATCTTTAGTCCCCCATCTATCTTTGGTCCCCTAACTATCTTTGGTCCCCTAATCTATATTTGATCCCCCAATTTATTTTGGTTCCCCAATCTATCTTCGGTCTTTGTCCTGCAGTAGACTTCTTTCGGGTGAAGATGATGAATTTAAGATGAACGCTACTTAATTAGGCCCTTTGGGGTATTTGGACACAAATAAGCAATAATCTGACATTAACAGTGTGCTATTTAAAATTGAATCTTGTTATTATATAATTAGAGTATTAATTAAAATGCCACGTTGTATTTGGTTGATATGTTGTTGCTTAGTTTTGTTCATTTAAAAACGTCCCAGAGGTCCTACTTAAGTTGCAAGCGTTTTAGCAGTCATTTAAGCTTAAATTAGGTAAGAATCTCGGAATTCGAGATACCCAGCTGTAAGTCTGTAAATACTTGTATATTGACACCCTAAAAGTTGTCTCAAAACCTACATATGGTAGGGTGTACACAACTATTAAATTTCAAGGTGAAAGGTCACAAAAATCGTTTTTTTTTTTGCGATTTTTTTGTAAATATCTCATTTCCTATGGGTTTTTTGCTATTTGTATTTATTATCAATATTGTAGAATACAAAATTCTCTACAAATTTTGTTTATAGAAAATTTTTACTACGGTGAACCGTTTTCGAGATAGAGGGCGGAGAGCGCGCGGTCACAGGATCACTTCAGGTCAACCGGTGCCTCCGGTCGAAAACGCGCCATATATAGTTGATGAACTATCGATAAATCAATAATAATAATAATAATGCTTTATTAACTCACCACAGAGATAACAGGTAGTAACATTAGTTTTACATTAAAGTTGTGGGAGTCTGGTGCCTAAACTAGGTGCGAACCTGTATTTCAGGCCACCAGGCCGCCACCCCTCGAACAGTGTCACACTAAAGAAAGTAGAAAATAAAACACCAAACAAACATAAGAACAAAAACAGGCAAAAACAGAAAACTAAACTAAAAATAAAAAAAAAACAATCAGCCTGTAATGGGGTAACAATAACATAGCAGACATGTTATGTATATTAATATGTATGGGTGTGTGTGTGTGTGTGTGTGGGTGTGTGTGTGTGCGTGTGTGGGTGTGTGTGTGTGTGTATGTATGTGTGTGTGTGTGTGTGTTTGTGTTTGCGTATATTTGTGTGAGAAGTTACACTTCCGCAATAATCAGTTTTTCGGTTTGTTCGTAGTTCAATGTCTGTAGCCATGCAGTCAGAGTCTTTTTACAACAATATCGAGTGAGAGGGAAAACGGCTAGTATTCTATTTATATTATTGTAAATATAACGCCCGAGATAACAGAAGAACCTAGTGGAAAACTTGGTCGAGAGTCTAATATTACGAAGTTCGACAGGGTTATACCTCCTTTTGTTAACAGTCAATGATGGGGAATACTCTAACAGTGAGTGTTGTCTTAGTACTGTGTGTAGTATGAAAAGTTGTCTGACCGTTAGTACTCTGGTTTTTTGGTATAGTAGTGTAGTGGGATACCGAAAGGGTAAGAAAAATGAGACCTTAAGAATAGCTCTCTGTGTCCGTTCCAACTCAAGAAGATTTGTCTTATTTGCACCTCCCCAGGATGTAATGCAGTATCTAAGTAGTGATTGCACAAGTGCTGAAAAAACTAGTCCTCGCAACTTCTCGTCCGTAACGTGTCTTAGGGTTTTAAAAACATAAATAAGTTTACGAAGTCTCTTATTTAGAGTGTTAATGTGGCCATGAAATTTAAATGTACTATCAATTATAATGCCTAGGTACGTTAAGCTAGTAGCCCATTGCAGATGGACACATGAACAGGACCTAGCTGCCGGTTCCGTACATGTGTGTGCAATTATTGGGTATTGATTTAAGGAAGGGGACAGAGAGCCATTACCCATTTTAAATGTTATATACTTGGTCTTATCGGCGTTTAGAGTAAGTATGTTGTCACGTAGCCACTCAGACACAATATCAAAACCAGACTGGGCGTGGAAAAATAATTCTTTCCATGAGCTTGCACTAAATAAAAGCGCTGTGTCATCAGTAAAGCTAACAATTTTACCATTGGAAAGGTTGAGCATGCACAGATCGTTAATATAGATGAGGAATAGGGTCGGTCCGAGCACGCTGCCTTGCGGGACACCGTAGGAGATACTACACTCCTTACTAATAAACTCATCTATTTTAACGGTCTGGACCCGATCCTTTAAATAATCTTCAAAGATTTTCAGTTGCATCCCTCTGACCCCGATGCTTTCCATTTTTTTAATAAGAATGGGGACAGAAACCGTATCGAAGGCTTTGGCAAGATCAAGAAAGACACCTAAAACCCTCTGCCCGCTGTCCAGATTAGTAACTATGTAATCAGTTAAATCATGCACTGCATCGGACGTGGATTTTCCAGTGCGAAATCCATATTGGGTGGGAGAAAGAAGTTTGTGGCTCTCCAAGTATGCCATCAGTCTAGTGTTCATAATTTTTTCAAGGACTTTTGAGAATGCTGGAAGTACAGCTACGGGCCTGTAATTATTTACACAGTTTCTGTCTCCATTCTTAAAAATAGGATGAATAAGAGATTTTTTAAATACTTTTGGAAAAATGCCCGAGGTCAGGGCCAGATTACATACATATGTAAGAGGAGGTACGAGTATTTCTTTATATTTCTTTAGTAGTTTTCCAGATATTTTGTCCCACCCTGCAGCACAATCACTTCGAATACACATTACAGTCCTCTCAATTTCACCCTCATCAGTTGGCAGAAGCAGCAGTGACTGAGCAGTTCTGTACATAGGTATTCGTACCGGCATTGTAATTCCGGCAGTAAGACTATCAGCTAGAGTTTTGCCAATATTTGCAAAGTAATTATTTATGGCATCAACCGACTGCTTGGGGGATTGGAAACTAGAAAACAATTGAGATGCCGACTCTCTCTTTTTTTTCCGGTGTGTTATATTATTGATTGCTTCCCAGAGCTCTTTATTATTGCTACTAGCCTCGCCAATGACCCTTTGTTCATAATCCCTTTTTATCTTTTTCAGAAGACTATTACAAAAGTTTCTGTATCTTAAGTATGATACTTTTAAGGTGTCATCATCTGGAGTCTTTTTAAACTTTTTATGCATATTGTCTCTGTGTCGGATACATCTCAGAAGCTCCGTAGTAATCCAAGGCTTTGAAATTTTTTTACGACTAGGGATTTTTACCAAAGTTGTGTTAGACTCTATCACTGCGGAGACGAGATTAGTTAGGGTTTCTGCCGCTAAATTAGCATTCTTCATAGCAAAAACTTGCGAAAGATCAAGTTGTTTCATTTGTAAATCTAATTGCTTAAAATTCGTCCGTGTTACGTATTTATTACTGTTATGGTTAGACATGTTTTTAGCCAGAAAAAGAAAGACAGTTTCATGGTCTGTAAGCGCAGAATGTGCTACAAAAGTTTTTGCAGGTAAAGAAGTTTTAAGTATTATGTGATCAAGACATGAGTGTTGGCGGGTAGGAAGTGTGTGTGCCGGTAAAGAGCCATGTGATGCAAGTAAGTTTAAGTAATTGTTTTTGATAGTATCATGGCATTGATCACTTATATTTATATTAATATCCCCGGAGATAATTATATTAGCATAACGATATACTTAATAACAGTGTATCTAAGGAGTCTAGAAAGTCAGTGACATCTTTATATCCTGGGGGTCTATAGATTGCCAGTAGAATTGTATTCTGGTCGATTATTACTTGAAGACAGTTTGCATGCGAAAGTGGTGTTTCTTTTACGTTTACCTGTAAAGATTTGCGCACGTATACAACTACACCTTCGTTTTGGGTTGTGTTACAAATGGTTTTGAATAAGCTGTACCCATTCAAATCAGGAACGCAGCCCGTGCTAGGTAGCCAGCATTCTGTCAGTGTAATAATATCCCAATCAATTTTAGTCCTCTCCATGGTAATAAGGAAACCGGCTATATTTTTTGAAATGCTTCTGATGTTCTGATTTAAAATTTTTAAATATTGATTGTTTTTCGGATTAAGTTGAAGACAGTCATCCAAATCACAATATGACGATTCCGACACAGAGACAGAGTCAATATTGTGTATATTGTCATCTATATTACCGAATTATGATTTTGTTTTTAAAGTATATCACATCGAGGGAACTAGTATTAGGATAAGTGAGAAGGCAAGTGACTCCGATGAAGCTATGGAGCAATAGCTGTAGCTCATTAAGGAGGAAGTGCTTATTGTGAGTGTAATAAGAGAAATGTTTGTGTTTGTACGTTGTGAATCTGTGACTATACGCATGTGTATGTTTGTGTAGTGTATATGTGTATATATTTGATTTTTTAGCTTGTTGTTGAAGGTAGACAATTAGTAAGCTTTCACAGTTCGTATCATAATAACATAATGTAGCAAAGTCGGTTAGTATCAACATTTTCAATAAAAAATCTATTGATAATTTCAAAAATAGTCATTCGGTATGAATTAAAGAATTTAAATCCGCTTCCGATGTAATTCGAATTTGGGGACAATTTACACCTTTTCGCAGGTATACAATTCCATTTGAAGTCCAACAAAAAGAGTAATCATGACTATTTTTGAAATTCCTGGCCAAATGATACAATTTCTTACTATTGAAGGTTAGGCTCTCCGACACGTATATAGGTTGAACTGGCACCTGCAGATTTAGGTGATTAGTGTTTAACTTTTCCTTTATACTCTTGTTCTTATTGAAATTCCTGACTCCTTTAAGAAGTTTATCTTTTAAGAGCACTGAAGTGAAATCCACTATAACCGGGTTCGAGTTGTCTTTTGATGTTACTCTATATACATCTCTTATATTACTAGTTTCAATACATACATCCAATTTCTTAGCTAGGCTCACAATTGTGCTGCAAAGATTATCCTTCGTTTCTCCCTGTGACTTCGGTATATTCCTGATCTCGATACCAGCTAGACGAGTTTTACGCTCCAGTGCATCAATTTTCTCTTCAAGGTTTTTAATATGCTTTTTGTCTTCAAGCCTCTCCCTTTCCAAACTATTAATCTTTGAGAAAAATTCGTCATATTTCGCCGACATAGTTTCGACGCTATGTCGTAACTCCTGGAAACGCTTATTCTGTTCTTTTGAAAACTCGGAAAACATTTCTTTTATGATTCTCATCAGTTCCGGATTTTCTTCACTCTTCTTCTTATTCTTCTTTTTACGTTCCGCAACTGTCGCCGAGTTGGTGGCATTTTCAGTGGGGTGGAGGGACTCTTTTGCCTCTGAGGGCGCAGCAACATGTTCGTCTGCTACAGCTCCAACTTGAAACGTCGGTGTCAGTGGGGAATGGGGGGGGTGTTCTCTTGAGTGGCATTGTACTGTACAATAAGATAGCACAGTTATCGTAAAACGGTACAGTGTTGTATTTTCTTGGGCCAAACACCAATGCACTACCCCGCTATCGCTTCCGCCTATGAATAAGGGCAAGCGACAAGTGTCCCAGCGACAACCGTTTGACTTGACGTATGTGCGGTGCGTAGCTCGTCCAAATCCTTCCGTCTCACCTATTGCTGTCTTCGTTGCGCCACACTCCGCGTAGCCACTGTGTTTATGCGCGCCTGGTACTTCAACAAATATTCACTTAATAAATTAATTCAAATACTATTTAATTTAAATAAAAATTGACAAAGTGCACACGTCTAAGCGCTTTCGCGATCCGGGGGGGAGGGATTGATCAATGATTATAAATATTTGTCAATTTTTATTAACTATTATATTATATTTTATCATTTTCTTCAGGCATTAAATCTATATCTATCTATCTATCTATCTATAACCTCACGCCAGATCCCTTGCGGGGTAGGCAGAGAGTACAGAGTTCCAACAGGTTCTTTCCTTACATACCTCTCTGGCTTCCTCGACTCTCATAGTTCGTCTCATACACGCTCGCCGGTTACGGAGACTCTTGACTAAATCTATATCTATTCAATAATACTGATAACCGTTACCTAAAATTAAAAAATAATTAAGGGAAAAACTTAAATCATACTATAATTATATTCCCATTTACACTAATGACATTTTAAATAGAAAATAATAAAGTGCATCTTCTTTAAAATGTGCAGCTTTCAAATATTCCACCAACAAGTGCAGCTGCTCATCAACATTTCAAACGTCTATATTATCAAGTTCAAACTTGGTTAGGACATGATTTGGAACCCCAGGTATGGGGTCAATGCGTTGTCTCAATGCTCTACCATATCAGAGCGACATTAAGAAGATGGAACCTTTGACCCCGAAATCATGGAAGAACTTGAGACAAATGTCGTTGAAGACGATAATGAAGACTAGTTTGAAATTTACCAGCGGCCGGAAGACGACGATGAAGAGGAAGAAGATGATTAAAATTATAAATTGTAGTTTTTGTACCCTTTATTCCATTTTTTTACTTTTAATAAAAATAAATGTATTGAATGATATTTTTTAATAAAAAGATTAATTCATAATTTATTTGTTTTTTTTTTCATCATGTAAGAAGTTATTAATATTAATTAGGTTAAAATTCAAGTATAATTCCTATATTTCATTAACAATTCTGCAATTACATGGGCAGGTAAGTGTTGTTAAATAAATTAATACTGAATAAAAAGTGGATAGGTTAGGAAAAAAATGATAAAATATAATATAATAGTTAATAAAAATTGACAAATATTTATAATCATTGATTTATCGATAGTTCATCAACTATATATGGCGCGTTTTCGACCGGAGGCACCGGTTGACCTGAAGTGATCCTGTGACCGCGCGCTCTCCGCCCTCTATCTCGAAAACGGTTCACCGTATAAAAAAAATTTCTAAACAAAATTTGTAGAAAATTTTGTATTCTACAATATTGATAATAAATACAAATAGCAAAAACCCCATAGAAAATGAGATACTTACAAAAAAAGCGCAAAAAAACGATTTTTGTGACCTTTGACCTTGAAATTTAATAGTTGCGTACACCCTACCATATGTAGGTTTTGAGACAACTTTTAGGGTGTCAATATACAAGTATTTACAGACTTACAGCTGGGTATCTCGAATTCCGAGGTGAACTTACTAATAACTGGACTATTTGTATCTATTCTCTTTCCGTGAGCGACGGCGCTTTGTTCTCACATGACTTTACCTTGCAAATTGTCATACCCGTACATTTTTCCGTATTCTATTTACATTAACGGCTAAGGGTACGGCTGAACCAAGGCGTCCAGCCGCGACCGCGATGGCGTGTATGGCGGCGATCAGTTCCTGCACAAGTATTTATATAAAAATGGTGACACCAACGCGTCCTGCGTCCTCCACGGCATCTGGGTGGCATCTGCATGCGTGATCATAGGGAGATACCGGTAGCTACCGCAGACGCGGCCGGGAATGCCGGGAATACCCTTACTGTTAACGGCTAAGGGTACGGCCAAACCAACGCGTCCAGCCGCGACTGCGATGGCTTGTACGATGGCATTAGTTCCTGCAGTAGTACTTATATGAAAATGTTCCCACCAACGCATCCTATCCTGCGCGCGCTATCTGGGTGGAGTCTGCACGCGCGTACATAGGGAGATACTGATCACCAACGTGGACGCCATCGTGACCGTAGCTGGACGCATTGGATTGGCCCTACCTTAAAGATTGTAAACTCGGCTATAGACACAGATTGGTTAGTCTATTTGTAAGTCTTGGAATGATTCTGATATTTCCTGGTCCTCATCGTCGTATCTGGTTTTGTTCCTAAGCGCTTCGTTTGTACCCGGTTGGCAGATATCTCTGAAATACGCCACATTCTCCTCGGTACTCAAAGCTTCTACCATTACATCTGAAAAAGATTAAAACAGATTATACTGATTGCATCCAACTATCTCTATGCCCTGTCAATTATAGCCATTCTGATTGATACGCGTTCAGATTATCGCACCACGCGTTGGAGGAAAGAGGAGGAGACCTTTCCCCAGCAGTGAAACATATAAGGTTAAAAAAATATAACGGCCATAAATCGTGTAGTTACTGGGTGACTAGATAACGCCTCTTTATTCATAAAGGTGTCGAAAGAGGCAAGTATAAAATAACTATGTTCCGATTTAGGATTTCATTAACCGTGGTTGTCAGATCTTTCTTTTTTTGTCTTTTTTTTAAAAACGTGGCCTCACACTAGGATTTATTCCTGTGTCGTGGGTGCGTTTACAAACATGAAAATTCACATACACAAATACCCAGACCGGAACAAATAGTTGTGGATCACACAAAGATTTGTCTCGTGCGGGAATCGAACCCGCGACTATTAGACACAGTGGGCGGAGCGGCTTAAGCTCTTAACCACTGCGCTAAATTGTCCGTCTCGTCCGTCATGTTTTAAAAATATGCTCCCTTTTTTATACAATATGTAACATAAATAATATTAGCCCTGTTAAGAAACTGTCCCACCGTTGAGTACGGGCCTCCTCTCAAACTGAGAGGGTTTAGGCCATAGTCCACCACGCTGGCCCAGTGCGGGTTGGCGAACTTTACACACCTTCGAGAAACGTTTAGGCATGCAGGTCTCCTCACGATGTTTTCCTTCGCCGTTAAAGCAAGTGATAGTTATTATTTTTTTATATTTATGTAAGGTAATTAACATAAAACCCAAATTTTATTTATCCGTTATCGGCAATTGAATCAATGTCAACAATCCAAAAAATTTCTGCTGCTTATTTAGTGCGCTGAATTAAAGAAAAGTAAACCACAATTCAAAACAATATGGCGATTTGGGCAGCATAACGAATTCCTCAATGCGCTCACAAACACATGTTTCATAGTTAATTTGGACATTTTACAGTGTTTTAAAAATGGTATTAACTCTTTCTTTGATGTTTAATTTCGTATTGAATTTGTAAAGGTATTATCGAATTGGGTAATTTGAGGTCTTGTATTATTTACGTTGTATCTTGTATAAGGAATTTCTGTGTGAAATTGTATGCTTCCACCATTTTACTAATTGTATCCACCGACTCAAAAAATTAATTTACTACCAGTTAGTCAGCGTTAGAGAATAATTAAAATTACTTACTATACAAAGTTTTTAACGGTTTTCCTCTGCCGCCAAAATCTTCCGCTAGTACATCCTTCGGAACATAAGCATGAAGCGAATCCAATGTTTTGTGTACGTTAATTCTTTCCCCCAATTTCTTATTTAGGACCTGCCTCAACGCAGCTACGGCCAGGTTGATTGCTAAAGAGTCTGATAGAAAATGTATAGCCTTTATTCTCATACCGTGCGCACTCTGAAAAGTAATTTAAGAAATAAAATTTTATTTCGTTCTATACAAGTTACATTACTGTAAAGTTTCATCAAAATCCGTTCAGTAGTTTTTGCGTGAAAAAGCAAAAAAAGACATCCATTCTTACAAACTTTCGCGTTTGTAATGTTAGTCGGATTATACAGACATATTATTTTGCCGATGTATAGTAATCCATACGAATATTACAATTCGAAAGTGGCTCTGACTATTTATTACATTTTCAAGAACCACTAAACAGATTAGGCAAGGCGATATATCGTTTTATGGAGCAAAACATGGCTATTCTATGTCTCAAAAAAATAACGTAGGCGAGTCGTGGGTAACAGCTACTCATACAGAATAGTTATAGTCTTTTTAACGAACCATGGGTACGGTGACATTTGATCATGTTCTATTTCACACATAATATTCGAGAATATTAAAAATAGTAAATCCAAAGAATAAACAAGAATATAAAAATAAATCATGAATCTACTTTAATTTTAATTTAGATCAGATACTGTTTATACGATACGAAGACGGTAGGTAGCCACATTGTGTCTACAAAGCAGAAATACCCCAAGCTCGTCAGGTAGAACACGCTACGATTTAACATTGCCGTTATTATAAGAGAACAATACATAGCATTACTATCAATAACATGGCACTTCAATCCCACACGGTCTTATCTTCTATGTAATCCGAGATTTTGTAATAAGCTTTCTTACATAATTAAGTCTTGATCATGGTTTTAAATTTATTAATTGGTAAATCTCGAATGTCGTAAGGAAGTTTGTTATAAAAGCGTATACACTAGCCTATGAACGAATTGCTAATTCTGTAATTTTTACTCCGAGTATTAACAGTGTGGATATAACTCAATTTTTTAAATTTGTTAGTATTCTTTTTCTTATATAACAGGTTTTCATATATGAATTGGGAAATAACGGTTAGAATGAAATAAAACTATTTTACGGATTTTATCGCGGTTTATTTTTTATTTTTAGTTCCCGACGTTTCGAGTGCTTTGCAGCACCCATGGTCACGGGAGGGACTAAAGTGTTAGACGTCCAAAAGGCATAGTTGTTCCGGGGTACCCTCAAACTTCTTAATTGTTTTTGTTGTTGTTGGTCCGATCTACGCAGAATGAGCTCACGGTGTCTTGAGGTCTTGCAGTGTTATGCTTGGTTTTGGATTTGATTATATTAATTACCGTATCCCAAGACGATGAAAGCACCCAGCCATCTTCTCTATTGAAATTAGGATGTTTTTTAATTTCAATAGCCTCGCGAATCATCCTTGGTAGGAATCGGTGTTCTTTCACGACTTTCTTTCTACCAAATCTGATGTTATGGCGGGTGCGGTCAAGGACATGTTCACAGACTGCAGACTTCTTTGAGCGACTTTTGGACGTCTAACACCTCAGTCCCTCCCGTAACCATGGGTGCTGCAAAGCACTCGAAACGTCGGGAACTAAAAATAAAAAATAATTAATGTCCAAATTATCAGCTCATATATGAACCACCCTTGTCAATAATTTTGGGTCCGGGTCAAAATTCTGAATATATTATGCTAACAATATAGCTATACGTCGCTGTATATAAAATGGCAGATATATAGTATCTATCGTCAGCCTGAACTCATTGCTAGCAATGAGTTCAGGCTGACGTAATTGACGTGACGTAAATTTATATAAATCCAAATAAAAAATAATGTCGCTATGGCGATGTTTTAAATTATATAGAATTAAATTCATGTCGTATATGGGCTTATTTTGTTCCTGTGTTAAATTACAGGCACTTGTTACCGTAACAGACATAAAACAAATTTACTATTGTATTTTACACTTAGTTCCAGTAGTCTATTTATACTATTTACTAATTCTTCTTTTTCACAGAAAATCTATCACCATATAATATTACAATGGTGGAGTGTTTGTCAAATTTGCTTGAGCAAATAGAATTTATTATATAAAGCTAGCTCCGGATGAACACAAATTAATAATTTGATGATTTTGCAGTTCATTGTAAAAAATAGAACCTAATCCATGACCTAATTTGTCTGAATAAATAACAGTTTTTTTTAAAGGCTTCTGAGGTGGTATTTTCATACCAGTATTAATTTCACACAGTGGTACCAAACTAGTAGTCTGTCACCATATTAGTTAGTTTCTACCATATTAGCTAGTCTCTTTATACTTGGTTGTCATCTCCTTTAAATTAGACTGGAGATTAACAATTTCAGTGTTTAATTCTTTAACCTCTGTGTCATATACACAGTGGCAATAATGCAACTGAGAGTCAAAATTTTTAATTTTGACATGATTTTCACCCTATTTGTTGTAAATAAATTTAATTTCTGACAATCATCTTGTGTTTTAATAACCTTTTTGTTTTTTTTTAATAATTTTTCTAAGTATTGAGTATTTTTTATCTTTTTATGAGTATAAAAAATCGATTACCGATTTTTTTACGAATATATTATTCTATGTATGCGATTTAGAGATGCGACAATTTGACATAAACAGATTCATATGGCACACTATGGCTACACTGGCACTCATATACCAACACACACCCGCGCGCATGCACACACACGCACCCACACACACACACACACACACACACACACACACACACACACACACACACACACACACACACACACACACACACACACACACACACACAACCAGCCCTAATCTTGACACCACCACTTTGGACTAACACGAAATGTTATTAGATTATGAGAGAGTCCAAATTAGCTCAAATGGGGAAGGTGCACTGGTGACCTGAAATACACGTATTACCTAGATTAGGCACCAGTCTCTCACAACAAAAAACTGCATTGTTAAATGGCAATCTTCCTATGTAATGTTATATTGTGGCGAGAAATAAAATGATATTATTAGATACTTTTAAATAACAATTCACGTAAGCGACGAATTCAGACGATCTTTTTGACCAATCGCTTGATTCGAAATAAATAATGAAATTCTTGTATTTTGTTTTCTTTATGTTCCTAAATTATTTTTATGAATATTTATCATTCTTCGTTTTAAAATATCTCGATACAATTTCCAATCGATTCTATTTAATTTAATTTTATCGTCGTTAATTTAATTTAAACGTCAAATTCCAAACGTCACCGTAGCCATGTGTCATGTATAAAAAATGGCTTGTCGCCATTACTAGTCTATGCTACTATGCCATGCAAGTTAAAATGTCACGAAGAAATATTCCTATATAATATTACGTTGGTCACCGATTCAAATTCTTTGTTAGCAACACAGAACAGTAACACGAGGGGCTATGTTGTGTACTTCTCACGTTCAGATGGCCACCTTACGGCTCCATCATGAGATCAGCTCCATGGTACCTTATTATTGCATTGAAATCAAACTTACATATGTATGCCAATTTTTAGCTTAATTGAATGTTCATAAGCGCTTGAAAAATGGATCGCAAAATTTGAAGAAGAAAAGACAGAGAAAAGAAGAAGAAAAGGAAGACAGACACACAGACTGATATACGAATAAGTTAAATAATGGCTTGTAAAAATAGGTGTTAACATACCATTGAAAGAAGAGCAAGATTTCGGACATCAAATACGTTTATTCTCGTTAAAAGCCTGAAGATATTAATATCCCTGAGGTCCACGACTATGTAGGATCCTCGTGAGTAATCGTGGACTTTGAGATACTCACACATCTAAAAATGTAATAAGATTAAAATATATAAATACAGTTACGCCTGCAAAGACTATATCCAGTCTATTTTGTCCATTGAATATTTTAATATTTCCATAAGTAACGAAGACTAACTCAGAACTCCAGTTCTTTAATCGGACTAATATTTAAAATTCACATGATCTGATCGATCAGACTAAGCAGTCGGCCCACGCGGTCAAAGGGAATAACTGTAACTACTGAATAGACGTTTTAAATGTCACTCTGTCGTAGTTGATTATTTAGAAAGATTTTATAATGTAACCGCACTAATCACAAACAAAATATATACTATACATACAGCTTTTCAGCTGTCTAATTTTCAGCAGCGTGCCGTAATTGGTATAGAAAGTAAAATCAATTATATTTACCAGAGAGAGGTATCTGTAGTAATCGGCAAACATATTTGAGTCAATTTTAGGTGTCAACATTTTGACCATAAACACTCTGTAATTGTCCTCAGTTAGTTTTGGAGATATAATGTGTATTCTGGTAAAAGAAGAACATAAAAATACTTGATCAAATATTGTTAAATAAAACATACTTAAAAAAATAAATGAACCTTAACTGCCTATTGCTAGCCAAAGACCTTTCACAAATGGAGGGGAGAGAGAATATGTTATACTCCAGCACGCAGACCCAGCGCGGATTAGCGAAGACAGGTTGTTTGCCATCCGCTGTTAAAACTTATCAATTTGCCCATTAGGCTAAATGGTTACCACATACATTGATAATCAACGCTTTAACAGTCACCCATCTCAAGACATCAATTTGAGAGGGGTAACTCAAGCTCAAGCGGAATGGCGTTTCATGTTGCTGATCGCTAAGAACACCATGGTCTTGTAGCACTACCAACGCTTCTTGAATGACACCAATATTACATCTTATTCTCCAAAACAACACAAGTTTTGATAATTTAAACAAAATTGATGACATTCAATCTATTTCCCATAAAAAGCGGAATTCAAAAATTATTTTTAAAAATCAATCCTACACACACTACAGCAAAATAATATAATATAGGTGTATAAATATTAGTAAATAATTCACTCGTCACTTAAAATTGTAAAATAAAATTATTTAAAAACAAAGTAAACCGACTCCAAAAATCAAAAAATAAATATTTGAAGTCGGTACCGGTTAGTGCAGTCGGTTACTTGGCACCTACTTCAAATATTTATTTTTTGCTTTTTGGAGTCGGTTTACTTTGTTTTTAAATAATTTTATTTTACAATTTTAAGTGACGAGTGAATTATTTACTAATATTTATACACCTATATTATATTATTTTGCTGTAGTGTGTGTAGGATTGATATAATAACAATAATAACGGAATCTAAACATGCGTGCCGTTAAGGTGTCCCCTGGTGTATCTTCCAAGTCCAAAGGTCAACACCGATTTCATTAAAATGGGACCACCTGGAAAGTATACTAAGCCCAACGTAAAAAGAAAAATCAAAATCAGTTCATAGCTAAAGAAGTTATAAAAAACACAGACGAATTGTCAACCTTTCCTTTTCTGAAGTCGGTTTATATTCTGATTAGTTATATGGCAGGGTACCTATAGGATTGACGTAATACCTATGATATCTCAATCTCAGCATTCGTATTGTTTGTCGTTAAGGAGTTCCCTGGTGTATCTTCAAAGTCCAAGGTCCAATACCAATGTCAGTAAAATGGGACCACCTTGGAGCTATACTGAATCCAATGCAAAAAGAATCATGAAAATCGATTCATAATTGGCGGAATGATCGCGTAACATACATACTAAAAAACATACAGTCGAATTGAGAACCTCCTCCTTATTTGAAGTCGGTTAAAAAGATTTCTTCTTATAAATGAGTTATTATGAACTACATACTTCAAACAAAAACGCATATAATCAATTATGAAATGGCGCGACATTTTTTTTTTTAAACAAAAACCACAGTGTTTGACCACAGGTAAGCGGGGATGTTTGTGTTTCTATGGATAAAAAACGTATTTTTTGAGTTCGTTAAACATTACCTCATGCGCATGTAAGCATATTTTTTATATAAAACTTGGCTCTCAAACGTGCCACATTGTACCTGGCATACCTGACATAAATAACCTGGCATAAAGTAAGCTAGACTGTGACTGCATTTTAACGGGTGCTACAAAAATAGTTGAGGTATCTTCCCTAGTACAGTAGCCATTGAATACATCACCTGGGCTTTCGCTTCAGAACGACTAAAATTACATCGTGTATACTAACTTAATGGTTCTTATAGATATTTATCTTACATAAAAGAAGATATGTCGATCAGCTCATTCTTGATGTCATGTTTTGTAAAAAACTTCGGAACTAAAGTCTTCATACTGCAAAGCTTGTCTAGATTCTGCCTAGCCTTTACTAGAGACCCTTTAGCCATTATTAAAGAGAACTCGAGGAAGTGTTTGTCTGAAAAAAAAAACATTATTATAAAGTGATGGAAATACAGACTCTTTGGTATAGTGGCGTATAATGCGCGTAGCGATCATGAGAGTTTGAGTCGTAGACTGAACTGGATGACAATGCAATAATATGGTACCATGGAGCTGGTTTAATGATGGAGCCGGAAGGTGGCTACAGGAACACCTCAATAATATAACTTAAACCCATCATATTTGGGCTCGTTGGTATTGTCTTGACAAGTATTATATCCCTGCTTGGTACCCAGGGTCCAATGATAAAGCCAGAAGGTGGGCAAAGGAACTTCTAAAATAAACGACATAGTCCCATCGTGTTTGAGCTCATTAATTTTTCTCGATATGAGATCTACATATACCTACGGATCTAGGTGTTCAGGGTCTGATGATGGGATGAGAATGTGGCCTTAGGAACTCCTCACCTGAATAAAATATCCTCGTGTTTTTTTAACCTACATAATTTCTATCAAACACTAGACTCAAAAGTAGAAAATAATTTTTGAATATTTTTTTTTTAATATACTACGTATTTAAAACGGACTTTAAATAATCTCTGTATATCTTCACGCCAGATCCATAGCAGAGTAATCCGTGGGACTGTACATTGAATTTATTTGTAGGTACAATCAGGAACATTGCTCATACTTAGAGCAAGCTTGGGAAGCTATGCAGAGTGAAAGAGACGAGAAATAATAAATCAGTATATACTGTCCCACTAATGGACAAATATGGCTATACTGTCTATATTATCTCCCAACTTCAGGTGTAAACGATTAGGTCATATTCCACCGAATGGACCCAGTGCGGATCGATGAAAAACTTTCTACACTGCGAAAAATGTGAAATGGTACGATATAGCTATGTTACTGATCCACCTGCATAGTTATGCCTTAATTAACACGCTATTGAAGGCAATATATAGATCTAGCCAAATATGTGCTATTTATAGCGTCCTATTTTAAATGCATTTTTTACGTAGGCTTTAACGCAGATTAGACAGAAGCATTAAAGAAACTCACTAAAATCCTTCTTAATGAAATGCGGTTGCTTCTGGATCCAGTTCTCGAATCTTCTGATCAAATCTTCTATGACTCCCGGCTGGTGCAGGTTGACGTCCTTGCGGACATCTTGGAAGGTGTTAGAATTGAACTCCAAATATGGATCCTTGGGTATTGATTGCATTTCTGTTGACTTACGTATTCAGTATCTGAAAAGAGGTGAAATATGAATTGAGATCGTTTGTAAGATTTTGATCGAGTACTATCCGTTGGTGCATGAGCTGCGGACGAGGAGAAGAAGACTTGATAGGCGCGGGACGAGGGACAGAATCAGAATCAGAATATTTATTCATGTAAACGATTATAGTATTTACGTAACGTCAGAAAAGTAACAAAGACCCTACCACCATTCTACCACTACTTCGGAATGTCATTCCTGTAGAAAAGAAGGGCAGTAGAGTTGCCCACGATTACACTTTTAAAATAGTTTTTTTTTCAAACCTTTCCATTTACATTGGATATGGGAGAACAATGTAGGTTGGTTAATCTATACTAATATTATAAAGAGGTAAAGTTTGTGAGTTTGGATGTTTGGGGTAATCTCCGGTACTACTGATCGGATTTTAATGATTTTTCACCATTGGAAAGCTATCTTATCCAGAAGTAACATAGGCTATATAACATATACCCGGTAGGTGGCGCTGTTGTCGACCGGGTACGAAGTCGAAATTAAACTATTTATGAGAATGGCTACATGGTTCCCTCATTTACAAAAAAAGGAAACAAAAGTGTGATTATGTTAAATTAATAGAAGGAAGAGAGAGAATGTTAACTAATAACAGTTAAACGAGTTGTCATTATTCAAGTGGAGCTGGAATAGCATCTATCTATTGTTATCTTCTAAATAATCTTCTATTAAATAATAAACTTGCTTACAAAGTGTTCTTTGTACTGATTTGTGACTATGAATTTATAACCCTTATTTCCATGTTTGTGACATTATGTGAATTTTTGACAGACAAAATTGCGGTTGATTTAATTTATTTGAATGGATCGGATGTAAATGGTGGCTGCGCAGTTCCTCAACACAGTACCGGACCCTACTTTAACTGGATCACTGGCGAATGCACATGCCCATCGAAACCTATAATATTTAACATGTCTTTGATATTTGGAAAATAGTATTTAATTAGGAAATACTATTTTCCCCAAGCGGGGGTGGCATAGGTGTATTGTGTACACCCACTTTTTGACATATACTACTACATAGGATTTATTCCTGTATCGTGGGTGCGTTTACAAACATGAAAATTCACATACACAAATACCCAGACCGAAACCAATAATTGTGGGTCACACAAAGATTTGTCCCGTGAGGGAATCGAATCTGCGACTATTAGACACAGTGGACGGAGCGGCTCAAGCTCTTAATCATTAGCCCTACACGATAATTTTTTCCATGTATCGTAGATACGTACATAAAATTCACATACATAAGACCGAAATAAATATATAATAATATTAGCCCTGTTAAGAAACTGTCCCACCGTTGGGCACGGGCCTCCTCTGAAACTGAGAGGGTTTAGGCCATAGTCCACCACGCTGGCCCAGTCCGGGTTGGCGAACTTCACACACTTTCGAGAAACTCTTAGTCATGCAGATTGCCTCACGATGTTTTCCTTTACCGTCTAAGCAAGCGACAGTTAATATTTAGTACGCACATGCTTTCGAAAAGACAAAGTTGCGAGCCTGGGTCTGAACCCGAGACCTCTGACTTTGCAGTCCAACGGTCTACCCACTAGGTAAGAATATGTGGTTCACAAAAAGATATGCGGCGTGCGGGGATCGAACCCGCGACTTCTCCGGAGCGGTTTAAAGGGTCACCGCGAAAAACACGTGTACTCCATGTACTTCAAGAAGTATATGGATTAGAGACTTAATATTTAGAAAAACGAGTTTTGACTTTATATTTTAGGATCTGGTTAAAGGAATACACGATTAAAAGAAATTTTCTCGATAGAAAAAATCTAAAGTCAACTCTATTACTTTTGTTGTTCTGATTCCAACGCGATACGGTTAAGAACTAGTCAATAGAATTTACTTAAAAAAACATAGAGAATAATTGTAGCAAAGTTTTTGTAAATTAGTTTTTTACTTCGTAGTGTAGTTTTATTAGGAAATAATTAATTTGTTTTTGCACATAGGTCGTTTATTTCCGAGCACGTCTTCAGTATACCCGGCCCTTATCATACATTTGTAAAGTAATTGCATCACTCTTTCTCGCCCGTTCGATTGATGCTCAATCGCGGTAAGGCCTTAAGCTCTTGACTACTACATCTGTATTGATAAATACTATTATATATTTTAGATTTTTAAAATCTGTACTTCACATTCAATATTATTATAATAGTGTTAACAGTGATACAAGTTAACTAAATAATAATAACGGCGCCTATAGAGAGTTGTGGCGGGAAATCGAAGAGTGATGGTGTTAATTTGTTTTAATTTCCAAAATTTGTTTTATTTCGAATTATAATGTGTAATGTACTAACATATTAACCATTATATATTCCTATATGTGTATGCCGCGTGGTTCCCAGCTTAGAATAGGACCAACCCATCTCATCCCATTGGGTGTCGTACAAGGCGACTAAGGGAAAACTAGGGAATGGGCAGCAGCGTTCCCTTAGCACTTCGACGACCAATAACTGCGCTCGCCAACCCGCCTGCCAAGCGTGGCGAGTATGGCAAACACCCCCAATTATAGAAGAATGTAAGAAAACCAGGCCCCTAGTCCCCGGCGGTCCTGTTCGTCCTGGCCACGGTAGCAGCCATGGTAACGACAGGACAAGGGGTGCTAAGAATCTCCGGCAGAGATTCGGCTACCACCAACACCGAAAATTGGCCCTGGTGACATACAACGCACGCACGTTAAGGACAGATGAGAAGCTTGTTGAGCTGGAAGAAGAGATAAACAAGTTGCGGTGGAATATTGTTGGTTTATCGGAGGTCCGAAGAAAGGGCGAGGACACGATAACCTTAAAATCCGGCAACTTGTTTTACTACCGGGAGGGCGAACAGCAGTCCCAAGGTGGTGTCGGATTTATCGTCCACAAGTCACTCATAGACAACGTTGTGTCCATCACTAGTGTGTCGAGCAGGGTAGCGTACCTGATACTCAGAATATCCAAAAGATATTCGCTGAAGGTCATACAGGTCTACGCACCGACCTCGGCATACTCAGATGATGACGTCGAAGTAATGTATGAGGACATTAGTAGAGCCATACATACTTCCAAAGCACACTTTACAGTGGTTATGGGTGACTTCAATGCGCGGCTGGGCAAACGGGGCGATGATGAATTGAGAGTGGGGCAATTTGGATATGGGCAACGCAACCCCAGGGGTCAGAGGCTGACCGAATATCTGGAGAAGGAGGGACTCTTTATGATGAACTCTTTCTTCCGGAAGCCGCCTCATAGGAAATGGACCTGGATGAGCCCTGATGGTTCCACAAAAAATGAGATAGACTTCATCATGAGCACCAAGCGACAAATATTTAATGATGTCTCCGTGATTCACAGGGTAAAAACCGGCAGTGATCACCGAATGGTCAGAGGCACATTAAATATTAATGTCAAAATGGAAAGATCGCGTCTGATGAAGTCTACGCTCCGACCTTCTAATGCACATATCCAAAACCCCGAGAACTTTCAACTCGAATTGTCAAACCGCTTCGAATTGCTAGACAGCAGCGCATCAGTGGACGAAATCAACAATAGGTTGGTAGAGACTATCCATACGGTCGGGTCCAAGCATTTTAAGCTCCACCGTAAAAATAGACCTCAAAAGCTATCTGACTACACCCGAAACCTTATGGCTGAGCGACGTACCATGACACTCCAAACCTCCGATGATGCTAAGTCCTATAGGCAGCTCAATGGACAGATATTGAAGTCCTTGCGACACGATTTACGCTCCTTCAATACAAGACGTATTGAGGAGACCATAGAGCAGAACAAGGGCTCCAAAGTGTTTGCAAGAGACGCGTCTATTGGGCAAAGCCAGTTGACGAAGCTGAAGACGGAGGACGGAAACGTAACGTCGAATAGGTCAGAGGTGCTCAGGGAGATAGAGAGGTTCTATGGGCAGTTGTATACCTCAGTAGCTGAACCTGTTGTTGACTTGGTAAAAGACCCAAGAGCCAAGCTAACCCGACACTACACAGTAGATATCCCGGACATCAGCCTGTACGAGATTGGGATGGCTCTCAAACAACTTAAAAACAACAAAGCGCCGGGTGAAGACGGAATTACCGCAGAGCTTCTGAAAGCGGGCGGATCGCCGGTACTTAAAGTCCTTCAGAGGCTGTTTAATTCCGTCTTGCTCGAAGGAAAAACGCCGGAAGCGTGGAACAGGGGTGTGGTGGTACTCTTTTTCAAGAAAGGTGATAACACTTTACTGAAGAATTATAGGCCCATCACACTGCTGAGCCATGTTTATAAGTTGTTTTCGAGAGTCATTACAAATCGTCTCGAACGCAGGTTTGATGACTTCCAGCCTCCCGAACAAGCCGGTTTCCGGAAAGGCTTTAGTACCATAGACCACATACATACGCTGCGGCAGATTATACAGAAGACCGAGGAGTATAATCGGCCACTATGCTTGGCGTTTGTGGACTATGAGAAAGCCTTCGATTCGATCGAGACTTGGGCGGTTCTTAGATCTCTCCAGCGATGCCGCATTGACTATCGGTACATTGAGGTGTTGAGGTGCTTGTGTAATAACGCCACCATGTCAGTCCGAGTACAGGGGCAGTGCACGAAAGCGATCCCCATAAAAAGAGGAGTAAGGCAGGGAGACGTCATTTCTCCGAAACTTAGAGGACGCCTTCAAGCTCTTGGAATGGCAAGGACTTGGCATCAACATCAATGGCGAATACATTACTCACCTTCGATTTCCCGACGACATTGTGGTCGTGGCGGAGTCGCTGGAAGATCTAGGACGAATGCTTGGTGACCTCAACAGAGTATCTCAACAAGTGGGTCTTAAAATGAACATGGACAAAACGAAAATAATGTCTAAAGTCCATGTCGTACCCACCGCACTCACCGTTGGGAACTCTACTCTTGAAGTTGTCGACGAATACATTTACCTGGGACAGGTAGTCCGGTTAGGTAGGTCCAACTTTGAGAGAGAGGTCAATCGACGAATCCAACTCGGCTGGGCAGCGTTCGGGAAACTGCGCAACATCTTCTCATCCAAAATACCTCAGTGCCTTAAGACTAAAGTTTTTAGTCAATGTGTGTTACCAGTGATGATATATGGATCAGAGACGTGGTCTCTTACAATAGGTCTCATAAAAAAGCTCAGAGTTGCTCAGCGAGCTATGGAGAGAGCTATGCTCGGCGTTTCTCTACGCGATCGAATCAGGAATGAGGAGATTCGTAGAAGAACCAAGGTCACCGACATAGCCGTTAAGATTAGCAAGCTGAAGTGGCAATGGGCGGGCCACATAGCGCGTAGATCGGACGGGCGTTGGGGCAGAAAGATTCTAGAGTGGAGACCACGTATTGGCAAGCGCAGCGTGGGACGACCGCCTGCCAGATGGACCGACGATCTTGTGAAAATCGCAGGAAGTCGTTGGATGCAGGTGGCATCGGACCGGTTACACTGGAAAGCGATTGGGGAGGCCTATGTTCAGCAGTGGACAAGTATAGGCTGAGATGATGATATGTGTATGAGTGAAGGTAATTGTAACAAAGTGATAAAACGTGCCTTTTCGATTTCCCTTAAAACGGCCGCAGTAATTGGTATAATTCATAATCATCTTTGTCATCAAGTTCATCGGAGAGTTGAATTAATTTAGAAATGAATATTCATAATACTGGACATTGGCAAAATACGCGTCGTCGTGATGCCATAAACATAAAAAACAAAAAGAAATCTGCGCCTACAAAAAAATGTATCTATAGCATAGACTTGCGTTCATTTTTTCCCCTCCATGTTTTCCTTATAGGCGTTTAAATGACAAAAAACATACAATACTATAAATGAACACAAACGAGACGATAAGTGACATCACTTTCACTTGAAATCTACTTGGGTTCAATGGGCCTATTTCAGTTATAAAGAGTATAATTTAGACTACAATACCTGTTTTGCGCATCAGAACCAAAATCAGAATCAAAATATTATTTATTCAAAAAAAAAAGCAGTGATAGCCTAGTGGTTAGACCGTTGGACTGCAAAGTTTGGGATCTCGGGTTCAAACCCAGGCACGCACCGCTGTCTTTTCATAAGCATGTGCGTATAAAAATTAACTATCACTTGCTTAAACGGTGAAGGCAAATATTGTGAGGAAACCTGCATGCCTAAGAGTTTCTCGAAGGTGTGTGAAGTTCGCCAACCCGCACTGGGCCAGCGTGGTGGACTATAGCCTTAAACCTTCTCAGTCTAAGAGGAGGCCCGTGCCCAACGGTGGGACAGTTTCTTAACAAGGCTAATATTATTTATTTATTATATTATTATTAAACTGTTATAGTATTATGAATCGTCAGAAAAGTAACAAAGACTCTACCACCGCTTCGGAATGTCATTCCTTTGAAGAAGAAAGGCATAAAACTCCACGGTTACTCTTTTAAAATTCTAGTAGTATTTTTACATTTTTTCCATCTACATTTTGTTGTGGGGTATGTGAGAACAATGTAGTATCAGGTGAGTCTTAATTAAATGAACCAAGTTATAGTATTCGCGAGAAAGGCTACATGGTTCTCTAATATACAGAGAAAGATTCTAGACAGATATATATGTATTCCTTACAACAGTATTTAAATGTACAGGGTGGATTTTTGAGATAGGGCCATAAGGGGAGCTACCTGAACCGTTGTAGCTACAGTAAAACAGTCTTACTATATATCTTATGCTACCTCTCCTTAACTTTTCGCGTTATTTTAAGCTGCATTAACAGATTTTGAAATAATGTACGGTCGTGGTTGCGTTTACAAACATGAAAATTCACCTACACAAATACCCAGACCGGAACAAATAATTGTGAATCACACAAAGATTTGTCCCGTGCGGGAATCGAACCCGCGACTTAAGCTCTTAACCACTGCCCTAAATCAGCCGCTTATCAATAGTTTTTTTTATTGCCAATCGATCCCGTTTCTTATAAGAATCAAAAACCTCTACCGGACCCACGGAGGTTGGAGTACTAGAAAATTCAGAAATCGCAATAAACTTTTACCATACATTTTGTAAACAAAAACAATCTGGAAACGTATGAACTTAAATAATAGAAATGATACAATTTACTCTGCCTCGCTAGAATAGTGGCAAAAAATGCGCTGCTCGTACTGCCCCATCTCAAAAATCCACTCTGTATATTATTACAGAGTTAACAAAAAGACAAGGTAACGTATAATTGCGCCTATAAATAAAAATTTGTTATGGCCTCGCGCCCTTTGCGCCTCTACATTTTTTAATAGGCGCTAAGCTAACCAAAACATACAATACTATTAATAAACTAGAGCACAAATGAAAGAGGTCACATTCTCGTATAATCTACCTGAGTTCAATAGACCTACCTCAATTTCAGTTATGCAGAGATTATCATTCGGACTACACGTAAAACTCGATGGATACAAACAAATTACGTAACACATGTAATAAAATACAACAAAAAAATCACAAAAACACAAATGTAGGTAAACACTATTCACTCGCACCTGAGTATATTCTTATATAAGAATATTATTAATTAGTTAAAACGTATTTAGATGAAAATTATTTATGTATTCTTGCCGACATCATTACTAAGCACATTATTACAGTTTAGTTAAGATATAATATACTTCGCTATAATAATAATACGTGTCATGCTGACTTCTCGTGTGCGCGAGGTGTGCTGTCTCGCTCGCTCAACTATTCAAGCATTACTATCTCTGTCGTTCGGTGAGTGGTGAACGAATTCTACAATATTTAATACCTAATTCATTGCTATCAGGTGATAGTAATGACGTATTATCTGTAGACAGGCTATATCGGACGATAATGTCCTCTAAACAAGACTAAATTAAAAAGGAAAAATAAAAATCGATGGCATGAACAATTAACTAAAAAGGTGTTTTTTATTATTTATTCCACAAAAGCATCATAAAATAAGGTATATTTAAAGTTGGCTGTTTACCAATTCTTATGTAATACTCATAAATTGTAACAAAAAGCAATGATAGCCTAGTAGTTAGACCGTTGGACTGCAAAGTCTAAGGTCTCGAGTTCAAACCTAGGCACACACCTCTGTCTTTTCGAAAGTATGTGCGTGTTAAAATTTTATCACTTGCTTTAACGGTGAAGGAAAACATCGTGAGGAAACCTGCATGCCTAAGAGTTTCTCAAAAGTGTGTGAAGTTCGCCAACCCGCACTGGACCAGCGTGGTGGACTATGGCCCAAACCCTCTCAGTTTGAGAGGAGGCCCGTGCCCAACGGTGGGACAGTTTCTCAACAGGGCTAATACTATTATTATTATTATATAAAGTTGTAATAACAGTTTTACACACTGGGAAGAGAGAGATAAGGTCATACTCTACCACACGAACCTAGTGCGGATTGGCGGAGGCAGGTTTGTGGCCACCTGCTGTTGGAGCGTATCATGCCGCTTAGAAGACTTCCAACTTCCAACAACTTAACGACTACCATACTACTGGTGACTGGGATTAACGGCTTGACGTGCCTTCTGAAGGACGGAGACGCTCAAATATAAAAATGACATTATCACCCATCTCAGGCCGACCGTGCCGAATGTTACTTAACCTTCGTGATCGCTATCGCACTGTATGCTAGTACAATAACAAACTGTTTATTTCTCTTTCTTCTTAAATTCGCGACACATTAAAATATTATTATAATGTATCCTTTATCACCCCCACAATTAAAATAAATATGTAGGGCACATGCGATAGATAAAATAGTTAGGATTTTTGAGAATAGCAGCGTTTGGATAACTCACAGATAGTTCTATCTATCTATCTATATCATCACGTCAGTTCCCTTGCAGGGTAGGCAGAGAGTACAGAGTTCCAACAGGTTCTTTCCTCACAGACCTCTGGCTTTCTCCACTCTCATAGTTCGTATCATGCACGCTCGCCGATTACGGAGACTCTTGACTTGTCCTTCAGATAAGACTCGGTCTATTTGGTCATGGTAAGATAGACTAGGTCTTCCCTGGTACTTACATCCCTCCACTTTCGCATTGTACATCTGTTTTGATATTCTTTCTTCCGACATTCTTTCTTTATGCCCGAACCAACGTTGGTTGCTACGTAGCATACCCTTTCAAATCTTTACACCGGTACTATCTTTAATACCAACACGCTAACTTACTACGCTGTTGCGAATACGGTCGGTCAGCTTGACTCCGCACATCTTCCGCAGAGCTAGCATTTCGACCGCATTTACCCTACTTTCATTCTCCTTATTACATACCCAAATCACACTTACATATAGGGAAAGCGTTGGGATAAGTAATCCGTTATGCGTGGCCAGCTGCCTTTTGGCTTAAGTGCCGGCTTCAAGTAGGTTTCTCATCGCACCATTCACTCTATTCTCTGCATTCACTCTTCTGTCTATATCAGCGGTTTGTTCCCATTCTTACTGAGACACACAAACACAGATAGTTCATAATATTTTAGTCATAATATTTTTTACGTTTTTTAACTGGTTTTACAAAAATGAGGTTTATCTCATCTGATGGCTATCTGATGGTATAAGCCGCCGAACAAGATCAGTCAATTTTGTCCATCTGTCAACTGTCACATTTCTACAAGATGCAGGAGTATATATGCAAGCTTAATTATAAATGTGGTCTCCCTTAGATAGGACAAATAAAAAGATCGGTATAACCTCGGGTAAAAGGACACACCTGACCTAAAATACCGTCGCTCAAAGGAGTCTAGAGTGCAGTCTGTGAACATGTTTTTGACCGCACCCGTCATAACATCAGATTTGGTAAACTTCAAATCCTCGTGAAAGAACACCGATTCCCACGAAGGTTAGTTCGCGAGGCTATTGAAATTAAAAAATATCCTAATTCCAATAGAGAAGACGGCTGGGTGCTTCCATCAACCTTAGATCAGTCATAACAGTACAACTGTCAAAACAAGGCTTGTTTTCGCCATGACGATGAAAACAGAAGCATATCATTTTTCATCCTACCCATGAATTTATAATATATCCATGATCCTACCATTCTATGTCACACCAGTCTTTTATTTTTCACGGAGAAAAATATCATATAGATATGTTGGCAACCGATTCAAATTCTTTGTTAGCAATACATAACAAAAACATGAGGATTATGTTGTGGAGTTGTCACGTTCATATGGCCACCTTACGGCTCCATGATGAGACAAGCTTGATGATACCATATTCACACCAAACAATACGTATGCCAAATTTTACGCGACACTTGATTATGCTACCAAGCCAAGCAAAAATCCCAGATTCTCTTAATTTTAATGGTCTGTTTTTTACTATTTAGTTAGATTATATGCATAATTAATTTATTTAATTAATGCAAAATGATTTTCGATCCTCTTTTATGAATTATTAAACATCGGACCACATTGACCCCAGCGGACCTCAGCGGACCTCAGCGGACGAAAAATCGAAAATCCGTTCCATAGAGTCGCTCGGTCACATTATCGCCCACCCCTACCCCCGCGACTTTCGTGCTTATTTTAATGGCCGGGCAAAGGCGGGAGGTCTTGATGTTTCAACATAAATCGATCCTGGACCTGTAGTATTTATGTCTTTCCCGAAAAAGTATACAAATTGACATTCCATTTTCATCTCAGTCGACCACGACACCTGTAACCGCCTTCAGGGATCCATGCCGTGACGATATTTGACCAACTTTGCAGGTTCATACGCAAGGCATGCCCCGTCCAATCCCACTACAGCTTTGCTGACTTTACATTAATAACCTGAGTGTGAAAGGCAGCCCGGTGTTTCTGATGCAATCCATCCGTTTAGTAATCTTTGGTAAACCTTAAGTCTGGATTTCTTCTCTTCAGGTAGCGTCCATGTTTGTGCACCGTAGGTTACGACGGGTAAAATACTCATATCCATCAGTCTGGCTTGAGGTACAAGGAAAGGTCGCTCGTCATCATATTCCTCAAGGACCACACTCTTCCAGGCGTTCTCTTTCTGCCTAGTGAATCTTGCCGGTTATGAAACGAGACAGCCCAAATAAGTGTGCTCGTTGACACCATGCACAACACATAGTACTGATCTGCCCAACTATCTCTACCCTACATTTCATGCTGTTGGTCATAAGTTGAGTATTGGTCATGGATAATTTAACCTCGAGGCTTGTTGTACTCAGTCTTGGAGTATTTGTTGTTGTTCTGATGATCTAGATGAAAACAGCACGATATCATCAACAAAGCGGAGATTAGTCAGTTTACTTATCAAAAAGTTTTATGGGAAGTTTTTAATTTTTTTATAATATTATGCTTAATTTCAGTTTTAATTTGCTCTAGAGAGGCCTTAATGATATGAGTACATATCTTTTTAAATAAATAAACAGCTATTTCTTTTAAAAGTTAGCTTAATTTATTATGATTCCAAAAAACCGTACAGTGATTTACATTTTACAGTAGCCTCTCAAAAATCATCATTTTTATTAAGTCAAAGTCTCCTGCAAGAAACAAGCTAGGGGTAAACGAGAGGACCGCGCAGGTGTATGATGGATATGTGAATTATCTCAGAGCCAGTTTCGAACACGGGCCTGCCGCGCGGTCGACGTGGTCTGACACGGCCTGAACGGAAAGTTTCAGTGTTACCAATATTGTCCCCCATGGCCCGAATGAGAAAGGGCAATTTTTCATTAGCAGTTAACGTGTTAAATAACGCAACATCTCAGACACCCGAATTAGATATTTGCTTTACAAATGCGTTACAAAAATCAAAGTTTTAGTTTAGAAGACGTAAATACCATTTTATTAATAACTTAGATATTCAAATTAACAACAAACCCAGGTGTATTGAGAAATAATGTTAAGATTTTCGATTGAAATCACTGTATTGCGTTTAATCACGGTTAAACGTCTTTATTACAACGGATCGGGGAACTCAGAAATTTTGACTTATGTAAGTATTTAAAAAAAATGTAACATATATTAAAAATAATAATGCCTCGTTCGTCTAGGACGAATAATGCATTTTGCGATCAAGAGGTCCTGGGTTCAAATCTTAGATTGGACAAGCATAGTTTTTCTATCATGAATTCCCATTATCTGTCCGGATTCTGGAATTGTGCCCGATATATAGCAAGTTGCATAGGACCTAACATTTTCGGCGAAAAGTAGGTGTACGCAGTACACATCAGTCACACTCGCTTAGGGAATATAGACGTTAAGGCGTTTATTTTGTATTCAAAATAGTTGAAACCGATTTATATCCAGATTTAGAACAACGACCGTCAGGTCTACCGTTATTTATTTTACATGCTGTATACATTGCTAACCAAAAGACAAGACTTCGAATTACTGCGCCTATAAAAAAATATAGCATTGATCGCAACCTCTGCCTCTACATCTTTTTTAATAGGCGCTTAGCTAACAAAATATGTGTGTGTAAAAAGACAAGTCCTGACACACTCGCTCACTGACAACTCATCAACGTCCATCCCTTAGACCCAATAAGCTGAAATTTGCACAGAGGTTCCCTTTATAATGTAGACGAGTAAAAAGGATTTATCAAAAATTATTTCGGAATATAAAATAAATGGGATTCGTATTTTCGCTTTAAAGTTGCCTTATTTCCGTAAATATATTTATAAGAGACTTTAAATTTCGCATATATGTAGGCAATTATAATTACTAATATAATTACTAATATAATTACTAATATAATATTTTCCAGGATTTATCGAAATTCCCACGGGATAGGGAAAAATTCACCATGTATTTCGATAGAGACGGATACTACCTATGTCAAGTTACAAAATAAGCGCGGGCAATAGCTAGTCTATAAATTATTGATAATTAATTTTTAATAGAGATATCAGTTTTGTTTACTAGTTTATCTAACATAGAACCACTCACTTTCAACTAAAACAGAAAATAAAACACAAAAAACCCTAATCAAAAAGACCACATCCGCGTGGAATGTATGCTGGCTAGTTCTATAAATAAACCAGAACAAAGAAAGGGAAATGATATCACTTTTACGTGTGAGATACTGCACTGATATCGTATAGCCAATGGTCCTACCTCAATCATTACGTTGTTTTGTTTGAAGTGTTATTCAGACTGGCCGTGACACGCGGAAATAAACATTTACAACGAGAAAATCTGTTAATATAACAATAGACACACATGTTAGTAAACACTTTAACTCGCACTTGAGTATATAAGGAATATTTGTATTAATTAAAAATCGATTGCGATGTTATTTATGTTTTTCGATTGTATTATTGCTTAGCAATGAAAATTATGCAATGTCACGTACGTATCTTGTTGACTGCTAGTACAAGCGAGGTGCGCTGTCTCGCTCGCTCAACTGTTCAAGCAACACTCTATCTCTGTCGTTCGGTAAGTTTTTTATTTTATTTATTAGGTTTATAAACAGGTTTTACAATGTTACATGCTAAACACTTACCATACCACACCATTTAACAGATAAACAAAGCATTCAATTAAGAAAGTAGATAAGTTTAGGTAGTGTATCTGAAACGGAAAAATTTGTATACATATACAAGGTGTATTGTTAATAACGAAAGACGTCAGACACTCCGATTAGATAACTGTAGGTGATAACACCGATTCCTACCAAGGATGGTTCGCGAGGCTATTGAAATTAAAAAACATCCTAATTTCAAAAGAGAAGATGGGTAGGTGCTTCCATCGACTTGGGATCCGGTAATTAATATAATCAAATCCATAACCAGGCATAACACTGCAAGGCCTCAAGACACCGTGAGCTCATTCTGCGTAGATCGGACCAACAAAAATAATTAAGAAGTTTGAGGGTACCCCGGAACAACTATGACTTTTGGACGTCTAACACCTCAGTCACAGAGTACTATATACAATGACCTCAGTCCTTCCCGTGACCATGGGTGCCGCAAAGCACTCAAACGTCGGGAACTTAAAAATTACAAATAAATCGCGATAAAATCCGAAAAAGAGTTTTAACGATGTGTAATATTCGCGTAAATCTAAGAACTCAGTAAGTCATTAGTATTCTGGAGTACCTCAACACCTACAATTGAAAAAGGCTGAGGCCTTTTCTATTCGATTGATAGGGATTTGCGAAATGTATAAAGACTATCGAAATGGATATCTAATATATTACTGTACTAATTATATAGGTTACACATTCGTGGGATAGGTGAAGAAGGGCTCATGACTGTTCGGTAACGCGGCATCCAGAAAACATTTTTTTTTCTGTTACGTTGATACTAATATGGAACAGTGTATCCAAATCGCTCAAGTAACTGTGGGCAATCAATAGAGTTGCTCATTATTTTATAAAAGAACATTAAGTCCAGTGTATCTCTCGGTCGATCAAGACTGATCTTTACAACATTTTTCAGCCTATCTCTGTAGGATAATACTTTTTTGGCTTCGTCTGTAGCAAATGCCAAATGTTTCATAAATCGCCTTTGTATTCTTTCGACCCTAAATGTCGCGAAGTGAGGCTTCCAAATCACTGATTCATATTCCAGTGTGCTACGAACTAGTGAGTAGTATGGAATAATTTTAGTTTTACTTAAATTAAACGGCTTGCTAACGGAACGTCGATCTCCATTCCGATCTCGGTCTCGAACCAATTCGCGTTTTTATAAAAAAGGTGACAACTCGATATTTCGTGTACGCGTCCAATCATAGAAATCCGCTAGTCGTAGCCGCTGCCGACTACGAACCTCTCCGAGGCGGATACAGATACCGTATACAGGATCAGACACCGACCTCGCCGGCGAGGTCGAAGAATCCCTTGCCCGCCGGCCAGTGCAGAACATCACGGCGAGACACCTAGTATACGCCCTCACCCATAGCGACTGCCCAAGCCGAGGCCGTTCCTCCTTGAGGCGCCCTTGAGCTAGTTGCCCCCTTGCCTTTCTGGCTCGAGCGTAGTGGTTGCACGCTCGCCCTCTTGTCCGGTGAAGCTGTGAAGGGCCTGCGGCCAACAGCGTAGATCATTCGCATACACACACACACACACACGCACGCACGCACGCAAGCAGAAAAATGTGGTTGACGTGCGGGACAAAAGTGAGCTTTTTGTCCAGTAAAATACTCAATTCCTTTATCGTTTCGCCCACAGCTACGGTAATATTATTAATAGAGTGTTGATAAGTGACTACGCAGATAAGCTTGCGATTAAAATTCATATGAAAGCATTTCTTGATATTCAAAAGCATGCTATTTGTATCACACGAATTGACTAGGTTGTTCACATCATCCTGGAGAACAACACGTTTAGCGAATGTGTCTAATAACCTGAAAATTTTCAGATCATACGTATACAAATAAGGCGTTGAGTCCTTTAATCAATTGAGAACGAATACTACACATTTTACAATATTGTTATAAATTTTAAAAAAAGTAGTGATAGTCTAGTGGTTAGACAGTTGGACTGCAAAGTCAGAAGTCTCGGGTTTGTAATATTTAAACGACTATTCTTTTAAATTTACATTTTTCCAAGCACCAAGAATGACAACCAAAAACAATCACCATAAAGCAACCCACAGATAACTAAAACCCTACAACATCTTTCCCTTCAACAAAAGCAAATAAAGTGCGTATTATATTACTATAAATAATATATAACAAATCATAACAATCCTTAGAAAACTTAATACATTAATCACTTGTATCCTATAAGATCGCGAGCTCTTCGTGCCGCTTTCCTCTAAACCCGCCCTAAACGACTCATACCCTGAGAATCGTCATCTGGCGATTCTGCGACCTCCAACTGACCTGAGTTCACATCATCGACATCATCCTCCTTCCTCTCCCAGAAAGCAGAGGATGTGACTTCCTCCTGCTTATCTTAACGTTGTTCCAATCTGCGCAAATGCCTCCTATTGCGTCTTACTAGCTTACCATATCTATTTGTAAGAGTGAGCGACGCGAATTCCATATCATAATATAATTTGCTTTGCACTTTATTCCAAACAATTTTCGCGTAATTCTCAGAATTATTGCGCTGAGGCCTTAATTTCTCCATATGAATAAGCAATCGAGTTCTGAACCTGCACATCTGGTGACTCCCTAATAACACCAGAATACTTTAAAAATATTGAAAAATGGCGATGCAATTTTTTCCAAGCGTCGGTCGGCTCGTGCCGCTGGTCCCCCAACGAGATTCAAATCCGGCGGTGGCCGTGCGTGTTCCATAATTCTGTTTTCCCGCACTATGACCACTAAAACACCATTACATCAGCCACCGCTGTCACCATGTAATATTTTAACCACTATTCTTTTAAATTTACATTTTTCCATGCACCAAGAATGACAACCAAAAACAATCACCATAAAGCAAACCACAGAGAACTAAAACCCTACAGGGTTCAAACTCAGGCACGCACCTTTGTTTTTTCAAAAGCATGTATGTAGAGTCTTCTACCGTACACCTTGGGCTAATGTTTGATTGATACACTTATAGATTGATGATGAGTGTTTATTGATAATAATTGTTATGACAAATGACGTATGAGTTCACGCTATGAATGATAATTGCAAACTGATCGTGTATGATGAAATGCCGCGCGTCGCAGGTAAAGTGCTGACGTATGAAAATGTACTTGCTTGCACCGTACAATGTGCGTATTAAAAATTAACTATCACTTGATTTAACGGTGATGGAAAACTTCATGAGCTACACAAAAAATTTAAAAAAGATATCGTAAGGAACTATTATAAAAAATGAATACAAGTGTTTTGCACGAACACTCTCAGTTATCATCTTTACACAAATATTAAATAACACACACGCTCTCGTACGCGGTCGGTTAGTGTAACTGCATTTTTTCCGCAGAGCTCGCATTTTGACCTCATTGACTCTCTTTCTTGCATACTCAACTTTCACTGCTGTTATGTATAGCCAGTTGTACCTTTTAGCTTACTGCTGGCTCCTAAGTGGCTAATCCATACTACTTACTCTATTCGTTGCATTCGCTAATTTCTCTCTATCAGCGGTATGTTTCCCATCGGTGCTAAAAGTGCATCCAAGATGTACGACTACAAAGTTGTTCTTTGCTCTAGCACATTTTCACCCACCACAGCTCTTGCATTTACTTAGGTTTCTTCACGTTTCAATAAAATTGACGTTCTTAACTATTACCAGGGATTACAGGTCAGTGTTTGTCGGTACTACTAAAATTGGGTCTTCAGCAAATTGATCCAATTGTAACGTAAAACTAAAAACTACTTTCCCTTAGACGTTGCACCTCTCGGACTATACGTAAGTGCGCTCCAAAGCAATGTTAATAGTTCTAAATGTCTTGCATGCCGTGCTTTAAGCATTACAAAAAAAAATAGCTTAAGATGTGGTCCATGTTAGGATCATATCCCTATAAAGATAAGGAATAATATTAGACACACAACTTTTTCAGCAGAAACTGTTCTCATTTAGCGGTCTAAAGTAAATTGGAAAATCATTTTGCTACCCCATAAGTTTATTATTTCAGTTCACATTTGTTTTTTAGTTGTGAAGATAGTAACCTTATCACTGGCCAACAGACGGATGATAGTTTATTTTATAAATATATTTAACATTCTTGAACAAATTCTCACACTGGACGAGTATTATTCCTTTTTGGACGTTTCGGTGACGACCATTGTCTTTCATTGTTGCCAAGGCGTCATGCATATGCACAGCCATATGAAGTAAGTATGAAGATACTTATTTCATATGGCTGTCCCATTCTCAATGGTGGTCTCCTTTTTTGCTTATCACGTTTGAAGTCAAGGTCTCGTTGTCTGACATCATCAAACAAATAAATTACTTATTACATATATAGTACCCCAACTTGCACTTGATCGAATTCTGTAAACTAACTTTAACAAACGCGCAAACTCATCATCAACATTCATCTCTTTTTAGGTACTAAACGGTTTATATATCAGAAATGCAGTCGATACCTAAAGATCCATTCTTAGAGTTCAACTCTAACACCTTGGAAGATGTCCGTAAGGACGTCAACTTACACCATCCGGGAGTCCTAGAAGAACTAGTCAGAAGATTTGATCACTGGATTCAGAAGCAACCGCATTTTATCAAGAAAGATTTCAGTGAGTTTCTTTAATTATATCATCATATTAGATCCTTCAGGGTTTATATAAAGAGTGAAGAGTTCCAATGAGTTTTTCTGGAGATCATTTTGCTTGTTTCTTTTTCTCCATGACTATCTGATAAGACATTTCGTAGTCGTTAAGCCAAGTTAGAAGACTTATAAGCGGTTTGATAAGTTACAACAGCAGGTGGCCACAAACCTGCCTCCACCAATTAAATTGTATGATTTAATCTCTCTTACCTCGATTTGTGAGAGAAGGCCTTTGCCCAACAGTGGGACAACATAGGCTGATATTATTATCTGATAAGATATGTGGCTATATGAACCAAAGTACTTTATCAACAGAATTGAATGTTTTGAGTAAGACCATACCAGATTTAGACAAGCTTAGACTCAAATTATCTTTAAATATTGTTTAAATCACCCTGATTTAAATGACCACACATACGTTCACATCGAAAAATGACGTACAATTAAAATTTCTGATAAAACCGCTTGGTTGATCTAATGATGCATGTTGCAGCTGGTGATCACGATGTCCTGATGATAAGTAGAAAAAATCTAATTAACAGTCCAGAATCTGGAATTGTATCAGTATAATGGCAGTGGGCTTGATTACTATAACATTAGGACGTTTTCTTAATGAAATGTGTGTATACACAGTTCCTGCTAGGAGAATATAGAAGAGACCATGCTGATTTTTATTTACATTATCACTTAGCCTAATATTTTATTTCAGGCAAACACTTCCTCGAGTTCTCAATAGTAGCGGCTAAAGGGTCTCTGGTTAAGGCTGAGCAGAATTTAGACAAGCTTTGCAGTATGAAGACCTTAGTTCCGAAGTTTTTTTCAAAACATGACGTCAAGAATGAGCTGCTCAATGTATCTTCTTTTATGTAAGCTAAAATCTATGACTACGATTATTTTCGATGAATGAAGCAGAGGAGGTACATGAAAGATAAATATTATTATCTAATTATTGTGTACTGCTATTGTAAAATCAGGCAACGGCTTTTATTAGCATCATCGTATATTGCACGAAGCAAATAAAAAGAGAAGTCAGCCTAAGCAACTGTGCACTATGTCTTACAACTAGGCCCTGACGTTTTCGTGATGGGCGTGGAGTACGTCAATCTGTCATTCTCAGCTAAATGGCAAATACAGAAGTGGGCGGGGTGTAAGGCCATTCCTAGCCATTCTTCGTAGTGAAACGTTTGATTGTATATGGGAATCTAATAATGCTATCTCCTCTTGATGTTTTCTTCGTAGTCTATTGGTTACAGCATAGTCAGCTCCGCTAAGTTGATTGTATACTAATCTTTGTGTGGTCCAGAAACATTCGTTAATCTGAGAGATCGTATATAGTAAATTCATGTTTGTAGGCAGACCTACGACATGATAAATTTTCTTGTGAAAGGCAATCCGTTTTTTTTTAATAAAATACTCTGATCAATATAGATCAAGCCATAGTTATGTTGTCTGTCAAAATAAGGTTACATTCCTAAACATTTGACTGCATTTGTGGGAGTATCGATGCACGGTATTGTCCAGTGGTTAAGAGCTTAAGCCTATCCACCTACTGGACCGAGTAGTCGCGGGTTCGATCCCCGCACGAGACAAATCTTCGTGTGACCCACAAATATTTGTTTCGGTCTGAGTGTTTGTGTATGTATATTTCATATTTGTAAACGCACCTATGACACAGGAATACTTCTGTAGGGTTACATTTAAAAAAAATGTTTGATTAAATTTATCAATTTAGTATAACTATGTAAGTATATTTTATTTCCAGAATACACACGGTGTCTCCAAAACTGACTGAGGATAACTACAGAGTGTTTATGGTTAAAGTGATATCATCCAGAATTAACTCAGACATGTTCGTCGATTACTACAGATACCTTTCTTTGGTATATAATCATTAATAATATATTAATAATACCAGCCTATACTGTCTCTCACAAATCGAGGTGAGAGAGGTCATGCTCTACCACGTGGATCCAGTGCGGATTGGTGGAGGCAGGTTTGTGGCCAGCTGCTGTTGGAACTTATCTAGCCGCCTATAAAGCTTCCCACTCGGCTTAATGAACACCACATTAAGCAGTAACCGGGACCAACGGCTTAACGTGCCTTTTGAAAATCTGTTTCATTTTTCATTTCCGGTGTGTCGACATGATAAAAGTTATCTGAATTTATTAATGCTAACACACGTTTTAGATACTAGACGACTGCCTCTTCAGACTACAGTCATACAAGAATATTATGGCCTGTGGCCGAAACCAAAATATTACTTCATGACAGTCGCAGAGTTGCCGTTTATATACAATTTATCTGTCCTTTTTAACCGACTTCTAAAAAGGAGGAGGTTCTCAACTCGACTGTATGTTTTTTTTGTGTATGTATGTTACGCGATCATTCCGCCAATTATGGATCGATTGATGATTCTTTTTGCATTGGGTTCAGTATAGCTCCAAGGTGGCCCCATTTTAATTTAATTGGTATTGGACCTTGTACTTGGAAGATACACCAGGGAACTCCTTAACGACAAACAATACGAATGCGTAGATTGAGATATTATGGGTATTACGTCAATTCTATAGGTACCCTGCCTACTAATCAGAATATTAACCGACTTCAAAAAAGAAGGTCGACAATTTGTCTGTTTTTTTTTATAACGTCTTTATTTATAAACTTATTTTGATGATTCTTTTTGCGTTGGGTTTAGTATAGTTTCGAGGTGGTCCCATTTTAATGAAATCGGTATTGAACTTTCGACTTTGAAGATACATCAGAGGAGAGGACTCCTTAACGGCGAACAGCACGCATGTATAGATTCCGTTATTATGGTTTCGATACTAATCCTGTAGGTACCTTGCCGTACAACTCAGCAAAATAATATAATATAGGTATATAAATATTAGTAAATAAAACTTGTCACTTAAAATTGTAAAATAAAATCTTCATAAAAAAATAAAAACGACTTCAAAAAGCAAAAACTAAATATTTGAAGTCGGTGCCAAGTAACCGACTTAACTAACCGGTACCGATTTCATATATTTATTTATTTGCTTTATGAAGTCAGTTTTTTTTAAAGATTTTTATTTAAGTAACCGTACGGACCTACCTGTAGAAATATTTCCCTTGAAGTAGGAAGATTGTACTAAATGATAATACCCTTAATTCACACCAACGCCCCTGTCAATGCCATCCACGGGCCAAAATATCCTTATCGCACTATAGATCTTTGGACGACAATCTTTTAAAAATACTAGTATGGCACTGTTTTTTAAATGGCTTACTTTAATTTTGTGTTTCGGGAAACTGCGCAACATCTTCTCATCCAAAATACCTCAGTGCCTAAAGACTAAAGTTTTTAGTCAATGTGTGTTACCAGTGATGATATATGGATCAGAGACGTGGTCTCTTACTATAGGTCTCATAAAAAAGCTCAGAGTTGCTCAGCGAGCTATGGAGAGAGCTATGCTCGGCGTTTCTCTACGTGATCGAATCAGGAATGAGGAGATTCGTAGAAGAACCAAGGTCACCGACATAGCACTTAAGATTAGCAAGCTGAAGTTGCAATGGGCGGGCCACATAGCGCGAAGATCGGACGGGCGTTAGGGCAGAAAGATTCTAGAGTGGAGACCACGTATTGGCAAGCGCAGCGTGGGACGACCACCTGCCAGATGGACCGACGATCTTGTGAAAATCGCAGGAAGTCGTTGGATGCAGATGGCATCGGACCGGTTACGCTGGAAAGCGATTGGGGAGGCCTATGTTCAGCAGTGGACAAGTATAGGCTGAGATGATGATGATGATGAATTTTGTAAGATAAAAAATAATATTAGCCCTGTTAAGAAACTGTCCCACCGTTAGGCACGGGCCTCCTCTCAAACTGAGAGGGCTTAGGCCATAGTCCACCATGCTGGCCCAGTGCGGGTTGGTGAACTTCACACACCTTCGAGAAACTCTTAGACTTGCAGGTTTCCTCACGTTAACGCACGCCTTCACCGTTAACGCAAGTGATAGTTAATTTTTAATACGCACATGTTTTCGAAAAGACAGAGGTGCGTGCCTGGGTTTGAACCCGAGACCTCTGATTTTGCAGTCCAACGGTCTAACCATTAGGTTATCTCTGCTTTTTGTAAGTAATAAATTTGTAATTTTGTAAGTATATTTTTTATTGTATAAAAACGTAGCCCCACACTAGGATTTATTCGTGTGTCGTGGGTGCGTTTACAAACATGAAAATTCACATACGCAAATACCCAGACCGAAACAAATAATTGTGGATCACACAAAGATTTGTACCGTGCGGGAATCGAACTCGCGACTATTAGACACAGTGGGCGGAGCGGCTTAAGCTCTTAACCACTGCGCTAAATCGTCCGTCCAAAGTATGTTTTTATCCGGTTTCTACATTTTTAGATGTGTGAATATATGAAGGCCCACGATTACTCGCGAGGATTATATGCAGTTGTGGACCTCAGAGACATAAATATTTTTAGCCTCGTAACCAAAGTTAGCCTGTTTGATCTCCGACATTTTATGACACTTGTTATGGTATGTTGCTTCAATTTCTAATTTAAGTACAAAAAATTAAATACACACCTATATTTCTCAACGGACGATTATTTGTTTAAAGGCGAAGCTCTACTAGAGACTATTCCCGTGTAGTGAGTGCGTTTACACTATGAAATTCACATACCAAACACCCAGACCGACCGACCACACAAAGGGGGTAATATTTGTGGGTCACACAAAGATTTTTGTCGGGGATCGAACCTGTGACTACTTGATCCAGTGGGCAACTTAAGCTTGCCACAGAACCAAGCCGTCCGTCAAAAAAAGTTGTAGGTACTGTGGTGGTGTGTGAATGACCTGCCCTGTTGGCCGTGGGGCTTTTAAAGCTTTACTGGATAAGAGGGCGAGCGTGCAACCACTACGCTCGAGCCAGATGGGCAAGGTGGCAAATAACTTAAGGGTGCCTCTAGGAGGAACGGTTTTGGCTTTGGCAGTCGCTATGGGGGAGGTCGTATACTAGGTGTCTCGCCGTGGTGCTTTGCACCGACCGGCAGGCAAGGGATTTTCCGATTTCACCGGCGAGGTTCTATAACATCATCGATTTTATTCACCATAGGACAAGTCAGGAGTCTCCGTAACCGGCGAGCGTGTATGAGACGAACTATGAGAGTAGAGGAAGCCAGAGAGGTATGTAAGGAAAGAACCTGTTGGAACTCTGTACTCTCTGCCTACTCCGTAAGGGATCTTGCGTGATGATATAGATAGATAGATTATTCACCATGCACGACTTTGAGTAGAGTACAACACTACCGAGTTGGGCAAAAATTTACTGTGATAAAATTAAATTGGAATTAAAATACCATTTTGAGTGTTGTTCTACCGTCAGAGTTGGGCACAAATTTATTGTGACAAAATTAAATTGGAATTAAAATATTTCAAATATTTTCGCGGTTTATTTTAAGTTCTCGACATTTCGAGTACTCAACAGCACTCGTAGTCACGGGAGGAAATGAGGCGTTTGACGTTCAAAATTCATTGTTATTTCGAAGTACCTTAGGAGGATCAATTTAATAACAATCGGAATTTCAATTGATTGATCCTAAAAAAAAACAAACAAAAATAAACCCCGGCACGCTTATATTCCCCAAGCGCGGGTGGCAGAGGTATACTGAGTACACCCACGTTTCGCCGACGATGTTACGTCCCATGTAATAGAGGGCGAGCCTATTGCCACATACCGGGCACAATTCCAGATTCCGGACTCATACTGGGAATTTCTCGTTAGAAAAACTACATTTGTCCGACCTAGGATTTCAACCCAGGACCTCGTGATCACAAAGCGATGTGCTTTGCCACCAGACCAACGTGGCAGTCGATTGATTCTACAATTAAAGAATGGCCAACACTGACTACCAGTTCTTTATTGTACAATTGTACAATTCTTCTTCTACTAGTATTCCTTATAATAAATTTCAGACTGGGCACGCTATGAGAATAAAAGCTATACATTACATTTCTGACTCTATAGCAATCAACTTAGCCATAACTGTAATGAGGAAGATACTTAGCAAGAAACTTGGTGAAAGAATAAACGTACATAAGACTGTGGATTCGCTTCATGCTCATATTCCGAAGGATGTACTGGCTGAAGATTTTGGCGGCAGAGAGAAACCGTTAAAAACTTTATATGGTGAGTAATTTTATTCATTTTTTGAGGATAGCTTATATAGCATTTAAAACTAACTATTGTAACAACGAACTCTTTTCTCGAGCTTCTTCCTCCTATAATAAGAAATTTAGTGACAAAGATTTGACGGTCGATTTAGCGCAGTAGTAAAGAGCTTAAGCCGCTCCGCCCACTGCGTCGAATAGTCGCGGGTTCGATTTCCGCACTACAAATCTTTGTGTGACACACAACAATTTGTTTTAGTCTGGGTATTTTTGTAAGTGAAATTTCATGTTTGTAAACGCACAGGAATAAATCCTAGTGTAGGGCTACGTTGTTACAGCAACATAGTTCTTACAGTTATAATAATATTGATTCTGTTCCTGCTGTTCCTTTGTAATTGTGGACGATTTAGCGCAGTGGTTAAGGGCTTAGCCCGCCCCGCCCACTGTGTCTAATAGTCGCGGGTTCGATTCCCGCACGGGACAAATCTTTGTGTGATCCACAATTATTTGTTCCGGTCTGGGTATTTGTGTATGTGAATTTTCATGTTTGTAAACGCACCCACGACACAGGAATTAATCCTCGTGCGGGCAAAGTTTAAAAAAAAATAATTGTATATAATTTTACTAGTTATGGTACCCACTTTGGCTTTGATAGGTAAGAGATTATTATGTTATTGTTAACTAATTTGAATTTGGTTTGTAAAATTAATTGTTAGTTAAAAGATTTGTGCTGTAGGATATCTACAATAAAAAAATAAATCATTATTAATCTACTTAATAAAACTCTAATACTGCCTAACTGATAAAACGCACAGTTTGAATCGGCATGTCTAGAGTAGAAGCGAAACGTTTTGTACAGGAATTTCATCCTACTTCCTACTAATGTTATAAATGATAGTTTGTATGATTAATTGTTTGGATTTTGTTATTTAATCATGCAAAAACGAATTAACCTGGGTCCTGGGTTCAAATTCTAGGTCGGACAAATGAAGCTTTTCTAACAAAAACTTTCCAATATGAGTCCGGAGTCTGGAATTGTGCCCGGTATATGGCAATAGGCTCGCCCTAGCATCGTCGGCGAAAAGTGGGTGTACTGAAAATTATATTTGAACCCAGACAATTTCGTTCAATCGTGTATAACTTTTACCAGATTCTAAAATATACAGACATAAATCTAATTTCGAAATATTAAGTTTCTAATCCAAATACTTTATGAAGTGCACGAAGTGCAAAACACGTTTTATTACGTACCCTTAATTGGTGAGGTTGTTAGGTTCCAATGTAATAGGGGGCGAGTCTGTTATCACTGTACCGCGCACCATTCCAGACTCTGGACTAGAAAACTTCACATTATCGGGTCTAGTATAAAAACTCAGAATCTCATGATTTCTACGCACAATATACTCCTCTAGACTAACGAGGCTGTTGATATTTCATAAATTTGATCTTATTCATAATACATTAGATATAAATTCATATATAATCTTTAAAAACATAGTAACTATGCACACACACACATACACACATACACGCGCACACGCGCTCACGCACACGGGCGCTCACGCGTACGCGCACTCACACGCACACGCACACGCACATGCACACGCATACACACTCACCCATACCAGTTTTTCACAAATGGTGAATACAATTTTTGTCAAACGTATAAAGAAAATGTTGTTTCAGATGAAATGGTAGAACTTTTTAGTACAGAGGAGAATGTGGCGTATTTCAGAGATATCTGCAAACCCGGAACAAACGAAGCACTAAGAAATAAGACTAGATGCGACGATGAGAATTCGGAGATACCAGTATCATTACCACATTCATAAATAGATTAGGACTGGTATATGGATAAGGAACAACAAATTTTTGGGAGTGACTCTGGGGGCACTTAACATTAGGATCTCTGTTTGCCCTCATACGTTCCCCATCAGGTTCACCATCGTTCAGCTATTATAACTTGGTGTGATTGCACTGCAGTTGTTAATAAAACATCCAATCTTAATGGTATTATTTTATTTAGAGTGATTTGATGGGTGATTTTGGTTGTGTTGTTTTGACATAGATGTATAGATTTTTTCACCGTGCGTCGATACTGATGACTGATGAAGGAAGACTAATAAGAGTCGTTTTGATACCAAAATTCGCACATTCTTTTAGCATCACTGATCAGGTGTTTATGGCTATATTAGTGATACATCATTTTGACAATTATATCGATCTTTAAATCCACGAAGTCGTATCCATCCTTTATTCTAATCACTTACAGTGCAAGTGTCCAATGTTCTACTAGAATGTAGTTTTGTGTTCCAAAATCTTATCAAGTAAAACACGGAATGTATGCTTGATAGTTTATGTTGAAATAATTTCAGAAAGAATATAAATTAGCATCAATGGATAACAAAATTTTGTAATAAAATCTTCCAAGTAAGAGTCCGGGGTCTAAAATTGTGCCTGGTATATGACAAAAGGCTCGCTCCCTATTACATGGGATCTAACATCGTTGGCGAAAAGTGCGTGTACTCAGTACACCTCTGCCACCCTCGATTGGGGAATAGAGGGGTGACAATAATAACATTCATTTTTATGATCAGTTAAGATAAGGTGATATTATGGTTTTATTGTTACATACATCGTTACTTTATCGATACACGATAAAAACTGTAGAACTAGCAGACCAAAAAAGCTCGAGATGTGGACTCAAGATGTGAATGCCTACCTACTTATCTATATCATTACGCCAGATCCCTTATAGGGTAGGTATACCAACCTCAGAAGGAAAAAGGGATAGAGGTATTTATTTTATTAGGGACATTTAGGGGTAAGCCTATAGCTGCGATAGACGGGCTTGTCTCTTAATGTCAAATAATTTCAACTCCTTTAGACCCCATCTCCTCTTGGCGTTATTCTACTACGGGGAAACTACAATTCTTTACACCACACGGGGTACACGCGCTCAAACCTATATGTTGTAATAGAGGTAATATCAGATAACGATAAAGTGAATTTTGAAATAAACACCAATATATAAATAAAAAACGTTAATTATTACACCGTTTCTTGCAACTCTTATTTAGACTTGAGTTTAGCTCACCATCAAGTTCCAGTAGATACTCAATTTGCTTTAATTTATAAGTAATATGATGTACATGTTCAATCAAAATTATGTAATCATGGCGAAGAAAGCCGTACCAAGGAAAATTGATAAAGAAATTCATCTTACTCATTTTTCTTTAATTTTCCTATTTTATGTACCTTTAAACCTCAAAATGTTTCCATCAATGACATTCATTCTACTTTTGTGTCATTAAGCTAGGTCTTATGTATTTAAACACTTATGAGCATTGCCTATATTGTATAGAGTTTTCTTTAATTTAAAACTCATTTTACCTCAACTCATTAGTTTACTGGTTTTAGAATCTCTTATATCATCTCCTTTAGAATACATTTCTTAAATTAGATAACTGAACTAATTAGCTATATTTTAAAACTATTTGTTGATAGCTTACGCAGGTAAAAACTGGATCCAAACAGCACAAAACCGGTCGTTGTGGCGATCTTTGGGGAGGATTTTGTTTTACAGTAGAAATCTTTCGGTTGATGATGATATTTTGACGGTATGATATTTTATAAAACATCTTGAGCAAATATCATTCTTGCCAAAAATATTTATTAGATAGACTCTAAACCGGCGATCTTGTGAAGATCGCAGCAAATCGTTGGATGCAGGTGGCATCGGACCTTTACGTTGGAGAGCGGTTAGGGAGGCCTATGTATTGGAGTGGACAAGTATAGGCTGAGATGATGATGATGAGTCTCTAAATGAACGTGACAAAAGAAGTGCAAAATTATTTATAAATATTTTGTTTGTATATTTTGAAACTACTAAGCGCCAGCATTTAAAGATAGAATATTGTTCCATATCACACAATCAGACATATGTAATCAAACAGCCGCAGTCACGTACTTTCGTAATAGGGGTGACAAGTTCAGCACAAATTTAACATAACTTATTAAACCCGGTGTGCCTATGTTAGATTTGTAAAAACAATATTAGGATCGAAAGTGCCTTTACAATCATAAAATTCATAAGCACATACACCAACCTAAAACCATTTGTCGATAACATAAGTATTTGCCCCGAGCCAAAATCGATTCCGCAAACATTCTCCAATAAAACAAGCATGAAATGCGTCAACTGCGTTCACATAACTAATCTAAATCAAGTTTCCTAAATGAGCCGTCTAATCCAAACATGTTGTCTCTTTTCGAAGTATTCAACCTCTTCGACTCATCGCTGAAATAGTTCTTGTTCTGGTTTCTGTAGAATTCTTTCCATGCTTCCGATTGGATTGTCTCGCGCCAGTTGTCTGTAATATACATCTTCATTAATGTGTAGCAATAGTATCTTACGGAGTACACAGAGCCAATAAAATGATAGTAGATTAAATTATCACCGTGAAATAGTTTTGTGAAACGTATAAAATATAAAAGGAGCACTTTTCTTCTCACATGAAGGAAGAAAAAACTATAAGTTAAATTTAGCCAAAATTTTACAAATCTTATCCCTCAAAGCATCGGCGTTCATATTTTGGATACCATCAGTCATTTAGATAAACCACTACTAGATAAATGCCTAAAACTCAGGATAGAAATTTAAAACTCCTACTCAGTTGTCAGTGAAGTAAGTTGTGTGGTGATACGGACTTAGTGCAAATGGATCAGTTATTGGAATAATTAACCCGCTGTTAAGACCTACAGCTTCGCTTAGCGGCTACGTTAAGCAAAAATCCCCAACAGCTTTACCTGCCTTCTGAACCACAAAGACGGTAGACAGAGACAAATAGCCAACGATTACTTTAAAGTACAATATTGAAGTATTAAAATTTTCTGACCTATATTAAAATTTTACCTGCAATCTCTTGACAAGTGATATCAGCAGTACCTCCCAGTTCTTTAGGGAATGATTCTCTGGGTAGAAACTCGAAGATGTCTTCAATTTTATCATACATATTCATCCTCTATGCATGTTTATTTTTCATTACCTTCTTGACAAGCGCTACTACTGGTTGGGCGAAGGATAGTACGCCGATAAATAATTATTTTAATTTTTGGAGCGTAGCATGCCTGTTTAAGTAATTAATAAAATGTGGTATAAGATGGTGTAGGAGAGGGATCCAACTTTCACCTTAGGTTTGTCAGCCTCCTCGATTAAGTAAATTTAAAGAGTTTGCAAGACACATGTGCAAGGTTTCCAAAGAATAGGGACAGCATATGGCATGGTTTCTCCTCATTTAGTCACCTAATGACATCCACTATTATATATAGATTCAAGAACTGCAGTTGCTGTCTTTGAGAATATATAACATACTTACTGCACCCGCAACTTCGTTCGCGTTATATTCAGGCGTTTCTTTCACACCAAAGGTAGTCCATGTCCTTTTCCTGAATAAAATCTAATTCCTTGCCGAGTTTGATCAAAATCTGTTCCGCGTTTTGAACGTAAGAAGATAACAGACAGACAGAGTTCTTTCGAATTTATAATATCAATATGGATATAAGAGAAAGTGGAGGAATGTAGGTACCGAGGAAGACCTAGACTATCGTACCATGACCAAATAGACCGAGTCTTATTTGAGGGGCAAGCCAAGAGTCTCCGTAACCGGCGAGCGTGTATGAGACGAACTATGAGAATGAAGGAAGCCAGAGAGGTATGTAAGGAAAGAACCTGTTGGAACTCTGTACTTTGTGCCTACCCCGCAAGGGATCTGGCAGGAATTGGTGTGATATAGAATAGAAAAGTATGGATATACTTACAGTCATATGATGATACATCTTAGAGATCAACAAAGGCGTAAATTGCAGTGCATGTTGAATCCACACATTACTCAATTCCAAGACCCAGTGATCTCCGAGAGTGGTCTCGTTGAACTGTCGATAGTCACCCATCATGAAGGATAGCTTTAGTACTTCATTGGTTATCATGTCTTCGGGAGACGGTATCCTAAAAAAAAATAATAGGCAAATTTATATACACTTATTTTGTAGTCATTACGAAGCCCAAAGCTGTATTACTATTTGGAGCAATTTTGTTTCCTAACGATATTTTCGTTTTTCGTTAGGAAATTAAAAAAAAATGTTGTTAGGATAGGCGAATGGAATTATAACCAAAGTAGGAGAGAATTTATCATACTGCGCCACGTGGACCCAGTGCGGATTGGTGGAAGCAGGTTTGTGGTCATCTGCTGCTGGAACTTATCAACCCACCCTTACGGGTTCTATCTCAGCTAAACGACTGCCACATGAAGTGGTAAAGAGGACCAATGGCTTAAAATGCTTATTAAAATACGCAGAGGTACGGAAACTGAATTGCGCTAAACTCTCAATCTTCTAACACTGACCGAGTCTATCACTGCAAAAGGTCTATCACCCGTATCTATACACATTTGACCACTTATTCTTAAGAATTTACTTAGCCGAGTAATTTCATGTGTTTAAAATTCTATACTTGGCTAAGAAAACTAACTTTTGACATTTCAAGTTTGGAAAAATAGCGCCACAGGAGCGGGACGGAAGCGCTCGACTACATTCGGTCGTGACGTTAGCCGTCGCGTCGAGCGGGGCTGCCCTGTGTGGTGTCTCCCGTACATTCCAGTACTCGTACATTACAACTTCCCAACCACCGTCGCGCCGCCACCGTCGCGCTTCCGTCGCGCTGCGTCGCGTGGGTGCTACGAGTATATGGTGAAACCTTTCTGACTTTCGACAGTTAACAACTATAGAATAAAAATTATGTATTAAGTAAATGCTTGGGTAAAAGTAAATACTTAGACATATTTATAGATACGGGTGTTAAACTTGATGATCGCAAAGAATATGGCAGCCATGCAACGGTACGCTTTTTACTGCTAAGTCAAGGTATTTTAAAAAAAATACCTAAAATAGATGACACGATGATTTTCCTTCGTTCTGTTTGGAGATATAATCCAACATCCCTGTTTCAAGTATTTATCAAATAAAGGAATGGTCGGGTCTCTATTGCAGAGGACGTCTGGTATTTTGTGTCTTGCTGAGAAGTAGTTGTCTATCTTCTCCTTGGCCTGCTCCACACTGAACCCTCGAGTAATGAGTTGCCCGACGATCATGCGATCATCTGAAATAATAAAGTCACTGATTACAACCTGTGCAGTAACCTAGTATATCCTTATAATAAGATACCCATATTAATGTGCTTGTCTAATCTATGGTATCCGGGAGGCATATTAGTCGGAGGAGTTCCGAGAAATGGGTCAGAATTGCACCTAATGGGTGCTTGAGAAGACAACGACACTAAAGCTGTCTTAGAAAGGATTGGCGAGAAGACTCGGGAAAAGATTTTAGTTCGAGATGACCAGTTATAGACCCTAGGAAATTTATGGGAAGTTTTCCCCAGCCCCATAGCCACTACCCAAGCCGAGGCCGTTCCTCCTTGAGGCACCCTTGAGCTAGTTGCACGGACAGCACACGGCGACCGTGCTCGCCCTCTTGTTTGGTAAAGCTATAAAGGCCCTGCGGCCAACAGCGTAGATCATTTACACACACACACACACATACGCTTTCTCCAGCAGTAATATGTTATAATAGAAATAGTTAAACAATCATCAAACATTTTGATTGCAGGGTAGGAGTTAACTGATTTTGTTACAAAATATGTGCTCAGACAACTGTAAACGACTTATTGTCTTGACCTCATTAATTTCTTGCCCACGTATTTATGCAGTAAATCCTAGTTGGGTGGTTATTAGTATATTTACGTTGTAATGATCATGAAATATGCATTAAACACAATGCTGTATACTACAATTTTGAACAAAAAATTGGTAATCTATCTATCTATCTATATCATCACGCCAGATCCCTTACGGGGTAGGCAGAGAGTACAGAGTTCCAACAGGTTCTTTCCATACATACCTCTTTGGCTTCCTCTACTCTCATAGTTCATCTTATACACGCTCGCCGGTAAAAAATGGTAATCAAATAGATAAATCGAATAAACCAAATGAGGTTAAGAGACCAGCCCGGTCTAGCTTACAATCCGGTGGTAGATATAAAAAATGTAATCATTTGGACGTTTGTAAGTACTTTTGTGTACATAATAATTTTTTTTGACCATAGCTTTATGTTCATCATCGTTCATCATCAGCCTATAACAGTCCACTGCTGGACATAGGCCTCTCCAAGTGCACGCCACTGGGTACGATCCTCGGCTACTCGCATCCAGTTTCTGCCAGCCGCCCTACGAAGGTCATCGCTTCACCTAGCCTGAGGGCGTCCTGCATTACGTTTGCCAGTCCGCGGTGTCCACTCAAGAACTCGTTTGTCCCAGCGGTTATCGGTTGTTCGGCTAATGTGACCGGCCCATGCGTCACAGCTTTATGTGGGTACATGCAAACATTTATTCATTGTCTACGTTTTATCATTGTCTACATTTCGTCTTTGTGTACGTTTCGGTTCTGCAAACCTATTACAGAAGACAGTAGTGAAGGTAACTTACGCAGTTGTCCTGGAGGCAGATGGGGCTGCTTCTCGTACCAATCCCGTATGTTCGCCACCATCTCCTCCAAGCTTATCCTGGTGATCCCATATTTCTTCAGCAGCTGGTTTAAGTCGTCATCTTTAATGCCCAAATTCTTTCTCGCATTTTTCGAGTAATTGAAGGTTTTGTACTGTAAACGTAAGAAAAGCCACGTGATGAATAAAAACCGTTCTAGGTTGAAGTCTTTGAGGACAAAGACAGAGGTGTGCCCAAGTTTTGCTGAAGTGTTTGGGTCCAATTGGACAGGTGATGGGTAGGTAGCATATGAGTTTATAATACCTTCTGAAATTTGTATATCTCAGGCTTTTGTTCTGACAAGTCAAGTATAAAACTGGCCAGTGTAAGAATGTAATACGCGACAGCGAATCCTCATTTGTACAGTCGTACAAGGATATTTTACCCTGCGGCGAAAATATTGCTATCATCAAGTAAAATGTCACTTCAGGATAGCGCTGGGCGATTGTTACAAAAAAACTTTTGAACGAATCGTAAATTGTAGTTACACTAATTCGATTGTCGATTCATTCGGACTCACAAAAATACAATCGAATAACAATCGACAAACAAATGAAAATCGACGGTGCGTCGTCAACGCGCAGGGTGCAAATGATACAGGGGGAACGTTTCGATTGTTATGTTTGTGTAAATAATATTTAAAGCTCAAGTAGAGCATGTCGAAAGAACCTAGCGGAACTCCGTACTTTTTGACTACCCCGCAAGGAATTTGGCGTCATGAAATTAAAAATATACAATATACCAGAGTTTTAATAGTTTACGTGAATACTGCTCACCTACATTTAAAATATTTTTTGACCTAAATATAAATAAATAAATTGACACTAATTACATACCGCACACGAGTTCTTTTTAGTCATCTTGAGGACGATTTAAGACGACACTCTTACTTCGCATCAAGATTTTAACAAACTTTCTGACCTATAGTCGTATGTGCAGCTACTACACTACCTACTAAAAAAAAACCGCAAAAGCTAATTGTCAGTTATTACTATCACTATCAGGGCTCAGTCAGACTCAATAACATTCTTTTACGCGTATGACTCATTTCAAATTGTGGCAAAAATTATTTTATTAATCATATACAAGGTGTAACATAATAAACGCAAGACCTTAGACACCCCGATTAGAGAATTGCTTCATAAATTCGAAACGAAAACCAAAATTCCAAATTTAAAGGTTTTTACCCCTTTTTTAAGCACTTTTATACCCCAATTAACAATGAAACTTGTATGTGTATGTGTGCATTTTGTGAAATACGGGTTAGGAATGCATTTGTAATGCCCTTATTGACTCAAGAGACATTATGAATCAAGAATAAATTTAGTTTTTATTATAAAAGTACGAGCGTAAAAGTAAAAGCATTTTTTGCAAATATAAAATAAATGTAACATACATTAAAAATAGTTGGAATCAATTCAGTTATCGATTTAGAACAAACTACTTTCAGGTCTTGCGTTTATTATGTTACAGCTTGTATAGTGTATTTATATAGATTTTGTTATAATATTTTGAATAAAAAAGGTACATTTGAAGAGTATAATGGTAGATAGGTAAATTAGAGACTAAATAGGTAGATCTCCCAAAAAGTTGGTAGATATGGCAACACTGCCTCTGACTCAGCTTGCGTGAACTTGAGAGTTTGGGGGCAAATAAGTACGTCTTTCCGTTGTTCGATTGACCTTTGTCATGATGCATCTCTGGTTTTCCCTAATTTGTTTTGATAGAAACATATTTTAGGTAGGACTATAAACTTCCTAAATGCCAAGGTCTATCGAAATCTATACAGCGGTTTCTGTTATACCCGAACTTTAATAAAAACAATATTTGTGTCCATCGACCCCATTTTATTTTTAAATTGGTTATGTATAATTTATGGTCATATAGCTGTCCGATCATTTTGATTACGTTATGTTCTGAAGCACGAAGACGCCCGAATATGACAATCACCCATTTCACCCAAACGGTTACCAATCCCAGATCGACCGAGTCAAACGCCTCTGCATTTTATAAAACTATTATAAGAACGACTCTAAGAAATTTTTTTTTAAAAAGTTGATGATTCCATCTTACCTATCCTGTCCAAGGTACTTCAGAGTGTTGTTCATGATCAACTGTCTTGTTATCTCTCCTCTAACTGCCTGCTAAGTCCATACCAGTCCGGGTTCCGTCCTGGCTATAGTACTGTAACGGCGGTTTTAAAAATCACAGATGACATCCGTTTGGCTATGGAGAATAAACTCCTTACCATTTTGGTATTATTGGACTTTAGCAGTGCTTTCAACTCAGTTGATTTTGACATCCTCCTAGGGATCTTATCATCCTTGAATGTGTCGTCTTCTGAAACTGAATGGTTTAACTCTTATCTTCGGGGTCGTTCACAGTCATCCGCTAGAGACTTCCCCAGAGTGGTGTAATCTGACTGCTGGAGTTTCCCAAGGTGGTGTTCTTTCTCCTCTTCTCTTCTCGGTTTTCATTAACGCTATCACTACAATTTTATCTTCACAGTATCATCTCTATGCAGCCGATTTGCAACTCAATCGTCATTTTAAAATCGATGAGCTCCCTGAGGCCATTGAAGCCATCAATAATGATCTAAAAAATATCAACGAGTGGGCTAAAACTTTTGGCCTGTTAGTCAATCCTACAAAATCTCAAGTGCTCATTATTGGTGGCAGATACTACTATAAACTTTTGAATCGAGATTTGCTTCCACCAGTATTGTACGATTCCGTTCCTATAGCTTATTCCAAAAGTGTCAAAAATCTAGGAATCTATATTGATTGCCATCTTTCGTGGAATGTTCATATTGCGGAAGTAAGCAGAACAATATATTGCTCCTTCCAGTCTCTCAAACGGCTCCAAAAGTTCCTGCACTTTCAGACTAGAATAACTCTTGCTCAATCTCTTCTCCTTCCCCTTCTGGACTATGCTGATGTGTGTTTTCTAGACGCGACGGAGGAGCTCCTCAATAAACTCGACCGACTTCAAAATTTGTGCATCCGTTTTATTTTTGGACTCCGAAAATATGACCATGTGTCGGAATTTCGAGTGCAATTGAGGTGGTTGCCTATTCAGCGTCGTCGAGATACTCACGTCCTTTCACTTCTCTTTTCTGTTCTCCACAATCCCAATTCTCCATCATATCTCAAGGAACGTTTTGAATTTCTAGTTCCTAGGGGAAAGCCCTGTCGCACATCTACTTCCCTTCTCCGTACTCCTAATCACACTTCTAGCCGTTATAGTGGTTCTTTTACTGTCTACGCGGTGCACTTGTGGAACTCACTCCCGCATTCCATCCGCAATAGCATCTCACTAGACGCCTTCAAGAAGAGAACTAAAGAACATTTCCTGTCGTCATGAATTATATTTATCGGTATATAATATTAACATATGTGTATTTGTATATATTTATTTATATTTTATTATATTTATGTATGTATGTATATTTAGTACTATTAAGTTAGATTTCTATGTTAGTGTAATATTTTGTATAATATATATTGTTAGTTTAGGATATTATATTAAAATCTACTGTAGGTACACTTGCTATCCTCTACTCTATTTTCATCTATCTATCGCTCTAAGATTTACTGGAAGAAAACTCAATATTGAGTTAAGCTCGCCTTTGTAAATAAACTTTCCGTTAAATTGTTTTTGTTAATATATGTGTACAATAAAGAATTAAATAAATGATAGCTCATCGGTATATACAGGGAAAAATTAAGCAGCTATTAAAGCAAATCGCCAATCTATCTCTCTATCTATCTATATCATCACGCCAGATCCCTTACGGGGTAGGCAGAGAGTACAGAGTTCCAACAGGTTTTTTCCTTACATACCTCTCTGGCTTCCTCGACTCCATAATTCGTCTTATACACGCTCGCTGGTTACGGAGACTACTAACTTGTCCTTCAGATAAGACCCGGTCTAGTTGGTCATGGTAAGTTGTCTAGGTCTTCCCCGGTACCTACATCCTTCCACTTTCGCATTGTGTATCAGTTTTGTCATTCTTTCTTCGGACATTATTTCTATATGCCAGAACCAACGGAGCATACCCTTTCTCAACTTTACACCGATACTCTTTTTCATATCTATTCGCTTTCTTATTACGCTGTTGCGAACACGGTCGGTCAGCTGGACTGGGCACATCTTCCGGAGAGCTCGCATTTCCACCGCATTTATCCTACTTCCATTCTCTTTCTTACATACCCAGCTCTCGTATATGTAATAAGCACTCCATTATGTATGGCCAGCTGCGCCTTTTGGCTTAAGTGCCGGCTCCCAAGTAGCTTTCCCATCGCGCCATTCACTCTGTTCCATGCACTCACTCTTCTCTCTATGTCAGCGGTGTATTTCATATCCTTACTGAAGGCGCATCCAAGATATACAAACTCATTCACTTGCTCCAGCACATCGTTACCAACCACAATCCTTGCATTCGTAGCAAATCGCCAAAATTAACTATTACTAGGTTGGTTATCGGTAGATCTCTCAAATCATTGCCCTTAGCGGTTAAAAGCTTCAGTTGCTCAACCTACTGAATCGAATATTCGCGGGTTTGAACCCCGCAAAGGATAAGTCTTTGTTAGACCGTTTTATATAGCTCCTGTAATTATTCCCAAACGGAGTTACGGGTACTGATAACTAGAGCAACGATATGTAGTCCCTAAATAAAGATGGCAAGAGGAGCTAAACTCATATTATCTTTGATATATCATAACAAGATACACAGTCCCGTTCAAAAATTATATTAAGAAACGCCCCCAAATCCACGTGAGAAGTTGTAGTTGGACGCAATTAAGCGATATTAGTTTAATGGCATCCAATGTGCGAAAAATCTTTAAAAAAAAAATCGACTTCAAAAAGCAAGAAATAAATATTTGAAGTCGGTGCCAAGTAACCGACTGCACTAACCTAGCTTTTTGAAGTCGCTTTTAAAAAAAAAAAATAATGAATTATTTACTAATATTTATATACCTATATTATATTATTTTGCTAAGTTGTACTGCAAGGTACCTACAGGATATTTTATTTTATTAGAATCACCAACAAGTGAGACACATGTAACTTAAAAAACAAACACATGAGAAACATACTTCGTGCATACTTAATTATCGGTAACCACATCTAAACATGTAGGACTTTACACGAAACATTCAATAAAACTTATAGACTTAAAAAAAACATGAAAGAAATATACATAGTGTATATTTTTCGTGTTTTTTGAATGAATCCAGCCCGAAATGGAATTAAAAGGGATCAGGAATAAGAGGGATCCCAATTGAAATCCTTGTTGGACACCAGAAGTGACAAAAAATTCCGTAGATTAAGCAATTTATTTTATTTACTGCTATATCACCACTACCCGTCTTTTAGATTAAGAACGTGTTAAATCACGATCCCGCCTGTACAAAATATATATAATATAATAATATCAGCCTATACTGCCCACTGCTGGGCAAAGGCCTTCTCTCACAAATCGAGGTGAGAGAGATTAGGTCATACTTCACCACGCGGACCCAGTGCGTAGACCCAGTAGAACTGACAAACAAGTAAGGAAGGCCTTGTAGTGGGATCATGTACGTTTATTATAATGAAACCTGCAGGTTCAGTATCTATCAAAGCGGTGAGGATCCACTAAGAGGATTAGATGTTTCGTAACTAATAAGAATTCGATATTCCTATATCTTCTTGTTTTATAATAAGAAGGCCTTCAAGCCCAGTATCTACCATAGCTGATAGGATCCACCAAGGAGACAAAATGTCTCGTAAAGAATATTGTCACATTTTTCCGCTTCCGGTGAGCATTATTAATTTAAATATTAATTTATGCATAGATAGCTCGCAGAATTCCAAGGTGAGCTAGAGCGATCAAGACATTGTCAAAGTTGTAAAATCAATTGTAAGGTCAGTATATAGAATAGATTGTAGACCTTGAACAAAGCCTAAGAAAAACCCGTTGTCCTAAGTAGGTGGTAAATGCGATACATCGCGGGGTCAAGCGGAAATGTATTTTTCTTTTTTATTTAAATCCTCGCCGCACTAGGATTAATTCCTGTGTCGTAAGTGCATTTACAAACATGAAAATTCACATACACAAATACCCACATCGAAACAAATAATGGTGGGTCACACAAAGATTTGTCCCAAACGGGAATCGAATCTGCGACTATTCAACTCAGTAGGCGGAGTGGTTTACGCTGTAAGCCACTGCGCCAAACCGTTGGTCGATATAATCTATAATAATATAAAGTTTTGACTTCCTTATTAGTATGGTGGCGAATAATGTGCGTAGCATTCAGGAGAGTTCAAATAGATCGCACTAAATGTAATTTTTCCAGAGAAAAATTCCCAGTATCTGTAATTGTGTGCGGTATAATAGCAATTTTCTTATCATATTAGCCCTGTTAAGAAACTGTCGCATCGTTGGGCACGGGTCTCCTCACAAACTGAGGGGGTGTAGGCCATAGGACACCACGCTAGCCCAGTGCGAGTTGGCGAACTTCACACACCTTTGAGAAACTCTTAGGCATGCAGGTTTCCTCACGATGTTATCCTTCGCCTTTAAAGCAAGTGATAATTAATTTTTAATACGCACATGCTTTCGAGACGGAGGTGCGTGCCCTGACTTTGCAGTCCAACGGTCTAACCACTAGGCTATCCACATAACCACTGCTTGGCAATATTCTTGCCCCCTATTAATTTGGACCTGATATCGTTGACGAAAAGGGGGTGTACACAGTTCAGTTTTTTTATCTTTATGTAGGCATAAAATCCCGGTTTACGTGTGTTCATCATTATTGTTCTTCAGTTAAAACATTTGAAGGATTATGATGTGTTTTTTTGTACTTAGTTGGTAGATGGCGCTGTTGTCGACCGGGTTCGTAGCCGCGAAATTGGCAGAAAATAGAAACGACACAGCGGGTAACCTGCTCCATTTTTGTTTGGGTAGTATGGACAATTTTTTATCATTATAGGTTGGCTAATTTGCACGAAATATTCATTAACTATACTTTCAACGATGGCTCGGTCCCTTCGTCCACTGTATCAAGTAGTCGCAGGTTCGACCCCGCTCGGGACAAATTTGCGTGACCCACAAATATTTGTTCTGTCTGTCTGTAATGCCTGGATATTTGTTTATTTGAATTTTATGTTAGTAACACTTATAACACAAATATTTTTTATTTAGGTGCAAGGTAAAAACAAAATTACTGAGTTACTCGGAAAGAGGATTTTTACGCTAAAAATTTTTGATATACAATTGGTACAACTATGACAATTCAGTTGGTCAGTTGATCAATTCGAAATAATAAAAAAAATCGCGATAAATAAAGAGTTTTAGAACAATACCTAAAACTTTGTTGCGAATCAATCTTTCTCTTTGCGAAAATCGAATAAAAAATCTTGCAGTACTTTCTGGGTACACAGCTCGTATTGCTGTAGCAGTACACACAGTGATTCCTCCAGTAGTAAGAAAGAAAGAAAGAAATTTTATTTGTCACAGCATGAGAGACACGATAATTAGCTGATATGACGCATCCATATAGACAATATAACCATACAATTACAAAAAGTACAGACGATTAACATTGTCACAAAGGAAAATACAAAAGAGGACAAAATATAGAAAAGAAACACAACAAATTTATATTCATGAATATGTGTCTCACGGCTGAGCGAAATAGGTATCCAGATCAGCTTCATGTCAGGTACAAGTGCGAGACGCTGATTTTCATCTGGACTCGCCTTAGTCTTCACAAATGTCAATCCCATATCCATTGATAATTAAATGATCTGTACGTCCTGGAGCGAAAACCCAAGTGATGGATCCAATGCCATTCGGACAGGTCAATAAGAAGATTTTACTTATTGAAGTGTTCTTTGTATTATTTTTTATTCCCAGTGAACAGTAGACATTGAATACATTAGCTAGGCTGTCGCGCCAGAACGATAAAAATTACACCGTATATAGTTTAAATTCTAATTGATAAAAACGACTTCAACCTTGTCCTTGTTATTATGAAATTATATCGCCAGTGAGGCCTTAAAACATAATCAGCCTTATATTTTCATATGAATAATAACTTTTATTGAATATTACTAAGGTCACAATTATATTAAGTGGACTTATGACTATTTGTATTCATTGCATAATTAATCAATATGCGTAAAGTTAAAACACGTTTTAAATTACATTATTTAAAACGTGTTTTAATATTATTTAACGTGTGTTTTAATATTTCGTAGCATAGGAATTTTAATGTGTGTTTATAAGTAGGATCGTCTCGCTGGTTTAAAGGTGGTTTTTCAATGTCAAGACGAGGTGTAGATTCAATGCGCAATAATTGACATTTTTATGGCTAAATGGCAATTCCCAAGTAGCACACTGCTCCTTAATTGAGGTAATATCTGCTCGCTTACAGCATTAAGCTGTACAGCTTAATGCTGTAAAGTTATATAAAAGTTATATAAAAGGGGAATAGACTGCATGATGGTAGCATTACACCATGAGCAGCAGCTTTCTGATCTATTATCTCATAAGCCGCGGTTGTGCTATTTGGTTTCCCTACCCTTATCCCCTCACATTTTCGGTGGAAAAGGTCTGAATTTAGTCTAAAGAGTACTTGAAAAAGACGTAGCCCCACAATAGGAATTATTTCTGCATCGTGTGTGCGTTTACTAACGTGAAATTCATATTAACTAAGACCCAAACCGACACGCCGACTGTGGGTCACTTTAAGATTTTTTTCCGTGCGGGAAACGAACCTGCGACTAATCGATTCAGTGGGCGAAGCGGCGTAACCTCTTAACTATTGCACCAAGTCATCCGTCAAGTAAATTGTTACATTACAAAATAGATGGATAGATACTATTTGCTGTATAAACTCTTTCTTGGTTTAAATATGGAAGAAGTATTTAAAAAATGTAATGACTGACATCACATTTTTAAAATTATAGAGGTACTAAAAGCATAGTGCATAATGATTTAACAAGATTTTATAATTGCACTGCTTCATAAATATATTACAATGGATTGAACACTCGAAAAAAACATGACGACCAGGATACTCACTTAGAGCCGTACGTCTCTTTCTAAGTAGGGTGACCAAAAATTGCTACGATTATGGACTTGTTGACATATAATTATTCTCGGGCACTGTTTATTGCCATAATTCTTTTTTTTCTACGCATATGCCACATCTTGATGAGTAATAGTCAAAGTTTTTGATTCAATTGACCATTTTGTTGCTGACTGTACATTTTTTAGGGTTATAAATTCATGTACTGCTTACACTTATGTCAGTGATAAGAAAGGGGACAAATCTATCGTAATCTACACTCTTGTGCACTTGTGCATTTTGTTTTGACATTAATTATTGCTTGAAAACCATAGACGTATCATGTTGAAAACAAATAAAATGTCACCGAGAACAGTCATTAGACAATCAAATACTGAACGATAAATTTACGTAGAGCCTACGTCAAAATGACAAGCCATAATATTATGAATAAAAAGAACCATGTATGAACAAAGATTTTTAATTTTGTTATTTAAATGGTACCAAGTGTCCACAAAAAGTGTATAGCTGAAATGGGTTTATAATCCATTTATATTTTTAAGTCTTATCTCTAGGTTCAAAATACTTAGGCAATTGTTTGCTGTAGCTACGAGTATCAGGTTGCTGTGTGAGATCGATCCTGACGACTTTTCTTTAAAACTTTTTTATTTTTTCTGCTTCTGAAGTTTAAAAATATAGTAACCAAATAGTAACAGCGTAACACTGATCCTTAAGAGTTGGTTTCAGCAGTTTTGTTAATGAAATTAGGGCTTTGGGTTTCAATGCTAAGTCAATCGAAATGCTACTGCAGTTTTTCTATATACACATTTCCAGTGGCCGTCCGAAATTTGGAATTGTGTCCGGCATGATGTTATATATCTCGAACTATAAATTACATCGGTACCTTATATACTCAGCGATATGTAGTTACTACTTCCACTTAGATGTTTACACCTTTGTTAGTCGTGCTTGGGAAATATAAGTGTGACTTCAGATCCAAATTCAAATAGATTGTATTGTCGGTCATTGGTATGATGTTACAATACAAAATTTTGTGATTAATGATGATACAGCTATGACCCGCCTTGTTGGCATACAATAATTTATTATGATAATTATATGAACTATTACAATTCTTTAAATCTTAAATATACATACGTATTTAAATTCTATTTATTATCTACGTTAGTCACATAATCTGTTAAGGTATGATAACATTTAAAAAATGTATACACAACTGATTTGAAAGTGTCAATATTTTTCAATTCATTAATTTGCGTTGGTAGTTTATTGTATACTAGCTGTTCGCACGCGTTTCTTTTGTAATTTGGCATAGGTAGGTAAGACTTTTTGGGATAGCATTATTCCAAGACTTAAAAGACACCTCCAAATTAAGTTTTATTTTAATCCGTTCAGCCGTGTTAATATGGAGAAATAAAAACAACTATCCTCCGTGGATCTTGCATTTCCCGAGCTAAAAAGTAGTCTAAAACAATCTCTGAAATATCCTCCATTCTCCAGTAATAGTGTATTTAATCGGTTCCGCCGTTCTGGAAATTAACACGGACAAACATTTTTTTATTTTGCCCGTATGTGCACAAAGTATCTTCTTTATTTTAAAATCACAAATCCCAAATGAATATTCCCGTGCGCTGTGCGGGGATCGTACCTGCGACTATTTGACAAAGTAAGTTAAGCAGTCTACTTTTTTCGCTTAAATCAAGTCGTCTTTGTTTTGCAAAAGTATTTATACAGTCAACTTAAATATTACTAAATTTTCGTTGTAGAACAACTTCAGCAGGAGTCCAGGCTTCCAGTCACCTGTAAAGAGGAAGAGGGAAATCGAAAGATTGAACTAAAAAACTATCTCATCTGTAATAGAAGTAATATTACCGCAATTAGTATCGATATTTAATAGCTGTGTAGTAAGTGGTCTATTTCCTGATCTCATGAAAGAAAGCAAAGTAATTCCATTATTTAAACCAGGAAGCACTTTTGATCCCTCAAATTTTAGGCCAACTTCTATTATAGGTATACCTTAAGTAAAATATTTGAAAAAATAATCTTAAAACAATTACTGGGTCACTTTAAAAATAACAATCTACTTCATAACAAGCAATTCGGTTTTACAAAGAATTGCTTAATCATAGATGCAGGAGTAGAATTATTAAAGAACTGTTTTAATGCTTGGGAAGAGTCGCAGGATGGTCTTGCTATATTCTGTGACCTGTCTAAGGCATTTGATTGCGTGCATCATGAAATACTTCTAAAGAAATTAAGCCACTACGGCATCAGTAACAGCGCTCTCAATCTTCTGGCATCTTATTTAAATGACAGAATTCAGAGGGTTGATATCAACGGGAAGAGATCTGATGGATCTGTGGTTACCTTGGGCGTTCCACAAGGTTCCATCCTCGGAGCATTCCTGTTTTTAATATACATTAATGACTTCCCTTACTTTGTAGGGGACAATCACAAAATTGTTTTGTTGGCAGATGAAACATCTCTCTTTTTTAAAATTAAGAGACAATTACAAAGTTATGACGATGTGAATAGAGCAATTTCCAGTGTTGTGCATTGGTTTGATGTCAATAATCTCCTACTCAATGAGAAGAAAACTAAGTGCATCAAGTTTTTGACACCTAACGTGAGGCAAGTAGGAACAAATGTACAACTAAATGGAGTCGATTTGGATCTTGTTGAATCAACTTCATTTCTAGATATTACTATAGACGCCAAATTACAATGGGGCGAACATATTAAAAAATTATCGAGTAAGTTAAGTTCGGCAGCATATGCTTTGGAATTTTGATATGGGGGAGCTTTGCAGACCTTAATATTATATTTATACTGCAAAAAAGCCATTTACAATCAAGCTCCTAAAGAATCTCTTAAAGATAAATTTAGGGAAATAAACATTCAAACCGTTATATCCCAATTTATACATGAAAACTTGCTATATACAAAAAAGAATATCAACAAGTTTGAAAAATTGAGTGACACCCATACTGTAAATACTCGGAATAAAAACAATCTCGCTGTACATGTCACGCGTCTCCACAGAATCAGCAATTCGTTCATGGGCCAGTGTATACTTTTTTTAACAAACTACCCCACAATATTCGAGATTTGCCAATTGATTAATTTAAAACCATAATTATGGCTAAGTAATTATATGTAAGAATGCATGATACAAAATCTTTATTACATAGAATATAAGACCGCGTGGGATTGAAGTGCCATATTATTTAGTATTGCTATTTAATTTTTCTTCAGAAATTAAAGCGTATATGTAAGCATATTATGTTAAAGCGTAGCGTGTTGTGCCTGACGAGCTTGAGGTATTGCTGCTTTGTAGACCCTATCTGACCACCGTCTCCGGCATTCTGGTTTGGTCATGCTCACTATAATGTCTTTGCTTGCGGTGGCTGTTTGGCGTGGGTCACTCCCTTCCCTCCAATATGATCGAGGGGAGTGATGCCTGGTCCAGTAGTCATACTCGTGAACGGGTGCTGCTTGTGGGGACTGGTCCATCAGGAATCCTTCATACACTCTTTATAAATAACTTCATTAGTCTCATATCTCGGTCCTACGGCATCACACTGGAGCTAGAGTCTAAGCTATTTAATTGTAACCTAAACATTGTGTTCACACAATATGATAAAAAAATTGAAAGAAAAAAATAGAAAGAGAATTAAATATAAAAAAAAGCCCGCTGAGTTTCTTCGCCGGATCTTCTCAGTGGAGGCCGCGTTCCGATCCGGTGGTAGATTTGTAGTTAAATTAGATTTAAAAAAAAATGTAAATTGACTATTTGTAAGCGCCCCCGCAGGGCTTATACAATAAATAATTTGAGTTTGAGTTTTGAGATTGAAAAATGTCCAACACTGCCGCCGACCAGACGTCAACCTTTAACGGGATTCTGCAATAACCCAACTAGGACCAGTTCCAAAGAACGTTGCCCTAGTTTTAAAAACACCAAGTTCTAGTGAGCTTTCCTCCGATGTGGTACCAGAATAGTGCTTTGCTTTGAACGGCCCTATTTGTGGTATTAGTTGCTGATTTCGTCATTCTGCTGTAAGTCCATTTGCGGTGGTGAAATTATATAATAGTATTACCCCTGTTAAGAAACTGTCCCACCGTTGGGCACGGGCCTCCTCTCAAACAAAGAGGGTTTAGTCCATAGTCCACCACGCTGGCCTAGTGCGGGTTGGCGAACTTCACACGCCTTCGAGAAACTCTTAGGCATGCAGGTTTCCTCACGATGTTTTCCTTCAAAGTTAAAGCAAGTGATACTTAATTTTTAATACGCACATGCTTTTCGAAAAGACAGAGGTGCGTGCCTGAGTTTGAAACCTAGACCTCTGACTTTGCAGTCCAACGGTCTAACCACTAGGCTATTACTGCTGTCCTGGAGAAATCATACTTTATTATCAGTCATCAGACATCTTATTATTTCTTTTTTATATTTTGTTTATTCTCCATAATATCTTACCGACAATCATAATAGTTGTAAATTTAGTTTTATATACTCCACATTCTATTAATACATATATTTTTTTATATGATAAGCATGCTCAATAACTATTCTTACATACTATTAATAACTATCATTCATTCTGCAACAGCTGTGCACTTCTTTAAGTGACGGACATATCATGAAAAAATAATGTTTGTAATAATTTAATTTTATGACTTAACTGGTGTGGGAGTTGTTCAGGTTCCTTTTTTAAATAAATAAATCTTTCAAAAGACTTTTACTGCAGAGAAAGCCTCTCCAAAGCCCGCCATGATGACCGGCTGTGTTCTGTATGTACCCAACAACTCTTACCCGCAGCCTAAACTTACTTCATTGTTAGGGTATCTCTTGTCTTGTTCAGTGAAGCTGTAAAGGCTCCGCGGCCAGCGTAGATAATTCGCATACACAAGTTAGGGGATTAAATAATAAAAAACACACAACAACAAAGTTATTTAATAGCCCTACCAAAGCCAAAATTACTAACATACTTAATATACAATAGGTACAGTTTTAACTAAAACTATAAATAAATATAAAAAACCTATAAAAAACCAACGCTGTTATATGGTAGCGAGAGCTGGGTATGTAAGAAGGAGAATGAAAGTAGGATAAATGCGGTAGAAATGCGAGCTCTGTGGAAGATGTGAGGAGTGGAGCTGACCGACCGTATTCGCAACAGCGTAGTAAGTAAGTGAGTAGGTACGAAAGATAGTATCGGTGTAAAGATGAGAAAGGGTATGCTCCGTTGGTTCAGGCATATAGAAAGAATGTCAGAAGAAGGAATGACAAAACAGATATACAATGTGAAAGTGGAAGGATGTAGGTACCGGAGAAGACCTAGACTACTTTACCACGACCAAATACACCGAGTCTTATCTGAAGGGCAAGTCAAGAGTCTCCGTCACCTTTCGGCTTCATTATCAGACCCTGACCACTATCTGGTTGTATAGTGCTTCTCAATACCAATCTAACAAGTCCAAACACGAGGGGTTTACGTATCGTTTACATGTTCCTAAGGCCACTTTCCGACTCCATCATCAGGCCAGCTCCATGGTACCATATTATTGTATTGTCATCGAACTTACATACGCATCTCAAATTTCAGCTCCATCGAATACCTGCAAGTGCTTGAAAAATGGATCACAAGACTTAAACCGGAAAGACAGACAGATATACGTACGAACATTGCAGGTTAAATAAAAGCTAGTAAAAAAACACCGCCACAACCACCGGTTCTTAGATACACTTCCAGTTTTATCTGCGACCTCCATTGGGTCATCAATCCGTCTTACATAAAACTATTATACGAACAAAACAGATCACTAAGCTAATCCAAATCAAGTTTTCGAAAAGATCCTTCAATTCCAAGGGAGTCGTTTGCTTTCGATGCATTCAACCTCTTCGACTCGTTGGTGAAGAAGTTCTTGTTTTGGTTTCTGTAAAATTCCTTCCATGGCTCTGATTGAATTATTTCACGAATATTGTCTGAAACAAAAAGTACTTATATATTTTTAAGTGTTTCCATGATTTAAAACAGATTGCCAAAAACATTATTTATTTGTTCCAGCGTCTGTTCTAGAATTGATGATTGAGGAGCGTATTCAAAGTCAATCATTTTTATTCTTGGGATACGTCTAAAAGAGCATGAAGATAAATAGTGTTAGGTAGCGGGGTAATTATTTAATTACCCTTGGCATTTGCCAAGTACGTGTTAAGTAATTTATTAGGCGCTGTACGCCCGCAAAGTACGTCGATAACTAGTACACGAAAGTACTAAACACACACTAGTACAACTCTAGCTCTAGTACTACTCTAGTATCTAATTACTGCTTTTGTTTTGAGCACATATTTTTAATAAGACCCATTTGACAGTAAATCTAAGTAAATCTTAATTGATGTTAAAAATACCATATCACGCGGAAAGTATCTCGTTAGTATTTTATCCTTTCCCCAGTCCAACCGTAAGCCCATGTGATCACTCACATAAAGCAATAAGATACGATTTTTCTTTATATCTATATAATTATATATAGTTAAAATAATTTAATAACTGCTTTGTTGGTATAGTGGCAAGTAATAAGCTTGGCAATCACGAAGTCCTGGGTTCAAATCCTAGGTCAGATAAATGTACTTTATCTATCGAAAAATTTCGCCGTAGCAGTTAGGAGTTTGGTGTTGTGTCATAACAGACTCGCCCCCTATTACATAGGCCCTAACCTAACCTAACCTAACCTCGTCAGCAAAAAGTGGGTGTACAGAGTACACTGTACGTACTTTCCCACCCCAATTGGCGAATAAGGGTGTGACGGTATTTATTTATTTAGATTTATTCAAAATGATTTCAATTTTTTTTTATGAAATTGCGTTCAGTTTTACCAATACAACAATTCCTGTAAATTCCGCGGGGATAGTGTACTCTTTGAAATTAATAAAATTCCATTACCCTTACCAGCAATCTCCTGACACGTGATATCCGCAGTTCCACCGATGTCTTCAGGAAAACATTCTCTTGGTAGAACCTGATAGATTTCTTCAAAGCTGTTGTATATGTGTTTCCTCTGTACATGTTTGTCCTTCATAAGCTTCTTGCAAAGAGCTACGATCGACTGACCGAAGGATGGCACCCCTACTAGATGAATGCCCTTGATTTTTGGAGCACGACAGTTCTGAAAAGGGCATGAGAAATTAAAAAAAAACATAACTTTTATACTTTTCCTTCAAGAGGTAAGAAGAAATAAAATTTTGTTACTGGTGGGGCCATTACCATAAGACTAGAATAGTCTTAGCATAATAGATTAGAATGTATATAAAGTATATTAGAAATAAAAAACCGAGTGGTCTACGCACACGGTGCCCCAGGACAAAACCATGATGACTTACCTATCATGATGGGCCGTACAATGCTGTGGTGGACCGTTACGTCACCCGCTTTCACAATGGCAGACTCCGAGCTTTCCAGTCCCGATTCCTTCGAAAACCTGTCAGTACCCTGTGGTACATACGGAATGTTGATCTGCATTCCGATCTCGGTTTTCTCTCTCTGATCTCTTTTGTCCGGTAAAGCTATAAAGGCCCCGCGTCCAACAGCGTAGATCACTCACACACACAAAAAGTTGTACGATGGGTGTGCATCTTATCACTTAAAAATACTTACAGTTTCGTAGTGATAAATCTTGGATAAGAATGAAGGTGTGCACTGGAGCGCATGTTGTAACCATGCGTTCTTGCAGTCCAAGATCCAGTGGTCTCCGTCAGAAGTGTCGTTCATTAAGCGGAAGTCACCCAGCATGAAGCCTAGCTTCATTACTTCAGTAACTATTATATTTTCAGGAGATACTAATCTGGAAAAAGTAAAAGGAAAGATTAATTAGATTTTCACTCGTGATATACAGAAACCTGTATGATGACTATGTATGAGAGAAAGATAGTAATTAATTATTTTTTTTGTATGTGTGAGTGATCTACGCTGTTGGCCACGGGGCTTTTACTGCTTCACTGATCAAGAAGGCGAGTGTGCAACCACTACGAGCCAGAAGGGCAAGGGGAAACTAGTTCAAGGGCGTCTTACGGAGAAACGGCCTCGGCTTGGGCAGTCGCTATGAGGGAGCGTGTATACTAGGTGTCTAGATTAACTTCTCGTCCTTGTGTCGTACTTCTCTGTGCGAAGGATTGTGATCCCTCATTTGCCTTGGAAGTGTGTATCTCCAATTGGTCCTAACCTCTGCGGTATGAATTGCGAGTGTTGAGCGATTCTGTTCGGACCTACGCATGAGAGGTCAACCTTTCGGTCTCTTCCCTTCCATGTTCGCAGTAATCAAAAGTTGTTCTAGGTTGTTATATTGCCATCTTAGCAATGTGGCCCGAAATGCCAAGATTTTATGCAAGCAATGAAACAACTTTAACGGACGATTTAGCGCAGTGGTTAAGAGCTTAAGTCGCTCCGCCCACTGTGTCTAATAGTCGCGGGTTCGATTCCCGCACGGAACAAATCTTTGTGTGATCCACAATTATTTGTTTCGGTCTGGGTATTCGTGTGTGTGAACTTTCATGTTTGTAAAAGCACCCACGACACAGGAATAAATCCCAGTGTGGGGCTACGTTTTTTTTAAAAAAAAAAACAAAAAAAAAAAAAAACAAAAAAAAAAAAACTAAAACTCAATGGTTGGGGCAGAAATGTTAGGCAAACCTACAATATAATTTTCAAGTTAGTTTCTAAAAGCAATGGCTACGTAAATTGCGATAAACTGAATAATAAAATAGGTAGGCTACGGCGATAAATCGATGATGAATAAGTAAAATACTAGGTGAAAGTTATAGGTATGGTTCTAAGCTACGGCAGATACCAAATTGAATGTTCTATCCTTGTATTTGGTGTTTTAAAGTACTGAATCTAGTTAGCAGGATATTACCACAGTTTAAAAATAACAATAAGCGAGTGTGGCGAGCTCTGTAGACAGACGAAAAATGGAAAATGACCCATGGCACCCCATGCACGGCCACACGCCAGTGCAGCAACGGCTGAAGAGCCGTAAAAGTTTTATCAAGTGTGTCGACCCACTAACTTTGGAGCCATCAAAAGCGGGTGCAACCTTTAGACAGACAGTGCCCCTTCCAAATCCTATTGTAGCACCTGCTGTGAGTCTCTCACCTGGACATAAATTACCATGGCTGGTCTGGAAGTCTTTAAATAGACTTCGAACTCAGGTCGGCCGGAGCAAGGAAAACATGATCAGGTGAAGACTCACAGACAATACCAATCTTGAGTGTTTGTGCGGTGTTACGCAAACGATGGCCCACCTTACATCGTGCTCTGCATTCCCCAACACCTGTATGCGGCAGGATTTGATTAATGCTACCAACAATGCGGTCGAGGTGGCCGCGTTCTGGGCCGCCTCTATATAGGTTTGACATGTCTGCCGTCGAAATGATAAGAAGAAGAATAAGCGCCCATAGGCGTTTCGTTTTAACGGTTGCACTCATAAGAAACTAGACAGTGCCATTTTAATTCGAAGTCAACAAGAAGTACCCCATAGGTTTCGATGAGTGAGTTTAAATGGCTATATCTTTTTATTCTACAGATTGAAAAACAATTTTTCAACACCACCAAGAAATTTTAATTTTGGCATAAATTTCAATTTGATACCTCTATCCGTTCCGAAAGAAGGGGACTCAGCTATCGAACAGGCAAAAAACAAACAAAAAAGTGATTTTATAAAAGTTCCATATTTGGCAATTGAAGTAAAAAAACTGTAAAACAGTTCTCAAATCCTGCGTGTTCTGCTATAATTGTGGTATAATACTCCAAAGAATCCAGCCTTGTTACTTTAAATATAATTTGCATATTTCATCCAGGCGTAGGGGAAGGGTATTTATGTGTAGAATACCTGATAACAATAATACGATGATTCTCCTTTGTCTTGTGTGGTAAAACGATCCAATATCCTTCTTTTAGGTATTTATCTATCAAAGGCGCAGATGGATCTCTATCGCAGAGGATTTCTGGCATTTTGTGTCGTGCTGAAAAGTAGTTATCTATCTTCTCCTTGCTCTGCTCCACACTGAACCCTCGAGTGATCAGTTGGCCCAATATCATGCGGTCATCTGAAATGTACATAGATATTTAAGTCAATAGAAAGAGTATTTTTCCAGTAGGCATATGTAAACATTAGAATATGTTAGCACTAACGCTTCGGATAAGGATCATGCATATGCCAGTGTCAGTGTCATGTAGTCAGTGATTTATATTCGGACGGCTAAGATATTTTACCTACATATGTTTACTGTGGTATTATTTTACCATAACAGTGGCATAACTGCTCTTAGCCATCGCCAACGTTAAGTAGCTTTTAGCTTAAGTTAGCTTTTCTTTCAAGAGCAAGCTAAATCGGTGTTGAAAACATAGCGGTGTTATCAACTCACCAATTATTTTTCTTCAGCATAATTTTATTTCTGACGTCGCGGCATTTTGAAATATACCTATATCATCTTCTTACAACAAAAGACTATTATAAATGAATAAAAAAAATATAATAATCTACTAGCCTTCTTCGCATCGAATGCGGAACTTTTTCAACACTGTGATAATTTGGTGCAAAAACACCTACACGGACTTTGAGAGATACAAATTTATACTTTATTTCATCCCCATAGGTACCTATCTAGCCTGACGATATTAAATATAATACTGTGGGTTTTTGTTGACAATGTAAATTAAAAGTGAAGTGTGTAACATTAAAGGAATTATAATTTTAATTTAAAAAACCTGTTTTAAACAGGTCTTTTTAAATTAAAATTATAATAAAAACAAGGTTTTATAACAAACATACAATAAAGATATCCTGCTTAGATAAGAAGTAGTTAGCTGGTTCCATTGGCCGCCTATCGGCTTCATCATCAGACCCTTAACACTAGCAGGTTGTATAGTACTTGCCAATTTTCGGCTTCATCATCAAACCCTAAACACTGTCTGGTTATGTAGTACTGGTCAATACCAATTTAACAAGCTTAAACAAGAGGGGGTGACATTGTATAGTTCACATGTTACGGCGGCCACCTTCTGACTCAATCATCAGACCAACTCCATGGAACCATATTATTGTATTGTCACTGCCTTTACATAAGTCTGCCAAATTTTAGCTCAATCGGATACCCGCTTGTGTGAAGTGCTTGAAAAATGGACCACAACATTTGAACCGGAAAGACAGACTGACTGTTTTGGCAACTGCATGAATAATGATATTCTAAAATTGTAGTTCTTGACTAGCTTTGGCTCCTATCTGTAAAGCTACTAGGAGGCAGTTAGACAATAAAGCACGAGCCGGAATCTACGTGTCGAGTTCTAAATATACGGTTACGTCACTGCAACATCTTATGACGTGCTGTGCTGTCGCAGAGGTTTCATCCCCATCCTGTAGGGTTTACGTTGTGAGCTATTATTTTCAATATTCAGACCATGTCACTCCACACTTACACCAACTCCGCTACGTTTTGAGGACGCTTGCGGGCCGTAAAACTGTCATCGGCGCCGACGTCAATGCGTCATCTACTCTTCGGTATGGCAAGTTTAGGTACACCGACACTGATCGTCGGTGCGCGATAGAAGATTTGATCGCTGAGATGAACCTTTCCATCCACAACAGACCCGAAGCACCACCGGCCTTTTGCAGCCCTATGGGCGAATCTTCTATTAACGTCACACTTTCAAGTGTAGATGTCCGATTGGATAGGTGGCGCGTCTTACCCGATGCGTCTTGTAATGATCGTCGCCTGATCGTGTACGAATTTGTCCCGGGAAAATACGGGATCCTCCTAGTCAGAGTCACATCGATACAAATGTAAAGGAGCACACTGGGAGTTCTTGAGTACGCTTTTATCATCGTGTGTCGGAGACTTTACTCGCCAGGAATTATCCGCGGAAGAAAGTGCAGAGATAATGTCGGAGTCTTTAATATATTGTGCCGACCTAGCTTTAAGCCGCGTATCTTTACCAAATACCAAAACATGCGATTGGTGAATTAATCAGTAAGTGGAACTCCGCAAATGTTTCCGAAGGGCACGTAGGAAGCACAATAAGCTCAAAAATCTAATATCACGGGAGATACCTTTTAGGGAGCTTTACTTGCACTTAGAGTTGCCAGGTCTCACTACAGAGCTGCGGTTGAAAAATCAAAAAGCGCTTTACTCAATAGGGTAGTAGAAAAATTAGATAGCGAAGGCCCTTGATCTCCACTGTACCATGAGTTCAAAGCAAATCGATCAATCGACTTAGCATACATACAAAACATTAAAGTAAATATTAAGCATTCCGTTGGTATTGAGAAGACCACGAGTGTCTTGCTCAATGCGCTAATCCCAGACGACGATACGACAACCGATAGCGAACATCATAAGTAGATACGCGCGTGGGCCATAGATCCGCCTCTTTCCCCCGCGTCTGATCTTCCATCTCGCGACGAATTCATTAAGATTGTTCGAGCTCTCCCTCAAAACAAAGCCGCCGGTAAAGATAAGATATCAAATAGAATGATAAAAGAAGCTAGTCGAGCGTCGGGTGACTCAATTTTACAGGTTTTTAATCGATGTATATCTGAGAGCATCTTCCCTAGAGTGTGGCGTCGCGGATTCATACGTATTATTTCGAAGAGTGGTGACAAGCCACCTGATGACCCAAAGTCATATCGACCGATTACCCTGTTACCGTCGCTGGGTAAGCTCTTAGAGCGTCTTATAGTCCCTCGCCTCCCCTGGTCCACCGGATAATAACCGGTAGACTGTAGACGCAGCCCTGTCCGTAAGAACAACTATCAGCACTACAGATTTGAAATATGTTCTAGGCGATTTCCTTGATATCTCTGGTGCTTTCGACACCGCATGGTGGCCAATGCTACTTCTTCAGCTGAAGGCTCGTGGATGTTATAGAAACATCTACCTACTCATTCAGTCGTAATTTTCACAAGGCACGACTAAACTTAAACTTGGTTACCACGCAGTGTCTAAATCGCTGACGTTGGGATGTCCTCAGGGGTCTGTATTAAGTCCGTATCTCTGGAATTTAGGTTTCGATGATTTCCTGGAGATACCTCTGCCGCGTGGTTGCACGTTAACCGGTTACGCTGACGATGGACTTCTTCTCATAGAATCTAACACTAGGGACGAGCTAGAAAAATTAGCGGACACATGTCTGCATCTAATTTTAAAATGGGGTGAAAGAAACCGCCTTACGTTCGCTCCTCAAAAAAAATACCAACTCCTATTAAAAGGAAATTTACAATCAGTGCCGCGTATTAAATTCAACAATCAAACAGTTAAAAGAAAAGAATCGGTTTGTTATCTCGGTTTAGTTCTGGAGAGACATTTATCATTTATTGAACATATGAAAAATTGTAGGCGATAAAGCTAAACGAAACTTTTATGCACTCACCAGAATATCAAGGTCAACATGGGGCCTTCGTTTTAATGCTCTTAAAATCATCTACGGAGTAACATACTTAGGTTGTATGTGTTACGGTGCACCTGTATGGGCCGACAGGGCCACGATAGGGGCGGCACGGCGTAAACTGCTTCAGAGGCAACGCTTGGCACTGATATTTTTGTGTAAGGCATACAGGACGGTCAGTACTGAAGCCCTACCGGTACTTGCGGGTGTGCTTCCAGTCGATCTTAAGGTTCAGAGACGCGCGTCAATGTACTATTCCACTCGAGAAAACTGGAACACCGAGTTCCTATTGCCTCGAGACCGTTGTAAAATCACTAGATTATTCAAACCGCAATCAATCACCTATGAAGATCTCCTGACCGAATGGCAGGAAAGATGGGATACAACAACAAAGGGCCGTCACCTCTACCTGTTCTTTCCATCCGTACGTGAGCGTTTGGCGAGAACATGGCTGGAGGTGGACCACTGTGCGGCTCAATTTCTCACCGGACATGGCAACTTTAAGAGTAAATTATTCTCTTTTGAACTGGTACCTTCACCGCTATGTCAGTGTTCCACGTCTAACTACGAGTATGAATAATCAGCACACCACGTTCTTTGGGAGTGCAGTCTCTGGCACAACGAGCGTACCATTATGTTAAACAGTCTGCGAAATACATCTGGGGTAATCTACTAAACGGATCTTGTAGAAACTCGGGATAATTTCCGTGCGTTCAAGCGTTTTTGCCATACCTATTACTGGAATCAAACATGAGGCTCACAAATAGGCCGTGTTAATAATTTTTCGTGACCGTGGTGCTTTACAAATGGGCTTATCCTACTTGTAGTCTCCTTTTCTATGGCTGATCTGCCAATTATTTTATTTTTTGTGTCTCCCGCTTTGCAAAGAAGGGAAGTGGAATTTTTATTTTTCCTACTCCTCCTGTTTTTCTTTCTAATTAAATTTGTTGCGGGTCCCAAAATAATTAAAGTTCTTCCCGGGACACCTCAAGGTTCAAACCTTGGTGTCATTTAAGGAGACTATTGTGGATCCTGGCTTACAGGAGTTACAATGGTGGGAATGAGTGGCGGGCTTAGTCCCATTAAAAAAAAAGCTACTAGGAGGGATTTTTACCGCCGTAAATACTTATCGGGTTTTTTGCGCCGTAAATAATTTTGGGAATTCCACTCTAGTCTGCCCTGTAACTAATTAGCTTGACCTGTAACGGAATCTTTAAACGTAATTTTCACAAACTTTTAAAATCCGATTAACTTGAAAATTTGTACGCGCGTATTAAGGATCGACGACAATACAATAATTTTATAACTTTGGCCTAATATCCTGACCAGGATCACTAGGATCTCTATGTCTATCTGGTTCAAATAACATAATATCCAATTGAGCTGAAATTTGGCATAAGTATGTAAGGAGACAATATAAAATTATAGTTCACATAAAGCTGGTCTGATGATGGAGTTGGAAGGTGGCCAAAGAAATATGTCTACTATACAACATAATCCCCTCGTGTTTTGACAAGTACTGTGGATCTAGATAGCATTTAGGGTCTGATGGTGAACCGCAAGAAGGTAATAGGAACTAATCTAAGCAAGATCATATCGTTGTGTATTTGCTATAAAAGTTGTTTTTAAAAAAAAAAAATTTAATGAATATTATTTATTTCAAAAGTTTTGCCCCGCATTAGAAAAAATTTCTAGCTCATGAGTGCGTTTAGGAAATAAAATTTTGCTCTCCTACATAGAAAAACCGAAACATTTTTTGTGGGTTTCTATTATATGGGGATCGGCTTATTGTATTACTAATTCAAGCAGTCATTTTTTGAAATTTTTTTCCGTGGTGGTAGTCTCTGTTGCTTTTGCAACGATTTATAAATTCGATAATGATTTACATGAATAAATTTATTCTGTTTCTACGGCAAAATAATCTAATAGTTCTCTGTAAGCAACTTATTCCGTTCGTCAAAATTACTACTAACAGTTTTCGTACATACTAAGACCTTGGTGTTAGTGTAATTGACTCCACACTTCTTTATTACTAACTAGCTTAAAATAGTGAAGTGCTCTTTTTATAGCTAGGTTAAGCAGCATTCGGTTCAATCAGTCTGAAATGGGTGACACCTAGTGAAATTCTATTTGCGATCGTCACTGTTTTTTAGAAAGTAAAGGCATATTTTTATGCAGTCAATTTGGAGCTTGAATTACAACGGCAAGTGGCCGTGCTTCCACCAATCCGAACTGGTTCCGCCTTGTGGAGTATAATCTATACCTACTCGCTCACATCGATTTGTGTGTGTGTGTGATAGAGGCAGTAAACTTACGCAGTTGTCCTTGAGGCAGATGTGGTTGCTTCTCATACCAGTCCCGTATGTTCTGGACCATCTCGTCCAAGCTCGTTCTGGAGATCTCGTATTTCTTCAGCAGTAGATCTAAACTTCCATAATTTTCGCCCAATGTTTTACTCGCGTCCTTCGAGTAATTGAAATTTTCATACTGGGAACATAGGATACTATTATAGATTGAACAAAAATATATATTATAAATTTAGTATATAAAAAGAACTTGGTCCAGTTGTTAAAACCTTAACCCGCTTTGCCCATAAGGACTGAGTATTTTTGCATTGATCCCCATATGCTCGAAAAATGCTCGTGTGACCCACAAAATATTTGTTTTGCTCTGTGTTTCGGTGGATATACATTTACATACATGCGTATGTAAATGCAATAACGACACAGGAATAATGCTTTAAGGGGAATTCTGATTAAAAATAAAAAAAAAGTAAAAAAAACAATTCAAATATTCTTAGCAAGACTTATCCTGAGAACTTTGTGTATGTAACACGGATTAAAATAGGTATAATGTAAACAAAACTGAATTCATGTTGATCGAAGGGAATATTAAAGAACCAGCTAATGTTCCACCACTTATGTTAAATGGAGCGCTTTTGAAACACGTTGCACAATTTAAGAATCTAGGGCATATTGTGTCAGAGAATCTTAGAGATGAACTGGATATTGAAAGGGAACGCCGAGCGTTGTTGGTTCGAGGGAACATATTGGCGCACGCTGTAATGTGCAGGTAAAATTAACACTTTTTGATCCTACTGCCAAATCTTTTACACGTATGCTCTGTGGACCAACTTCACATTGAGGGCATACAGCGCTCTGCGGGTCCAGTATAATAACACCTTCAGGGCTTAGTTGAGGCTTCCTCACTTCTATAATGCATCTGGTATGTTTGCGCATGCTGGCATATTCATGACTTTTATGCTATTATGCGTAAATAATCGGCCTAAAGTTTGCGGGTTGAATAAGTTCTGAAGATGATTGCGAATAGAATGGATGCAGATGTCCTCCAAAGATATGCCGATTTTCATGTCAATACTAACATAGTTATTTAAATCTAGATAATTTACTAACGTAATGATGTTTTAATTTTTTTTTAATAAAAGATTTTTTTTACTTTTTGTGCCCGGTATAATAACTATTGGCTCCATATTACTAACTTAGTCCTGCTATTTCGTCCCTTGCTTGGTGAATAAAGGCATGACAGTTTTTAAGTTTCGGCTATCTGCAATTAAGTACGAATATTTTAATGGGTCCTAGTAGATACAAGACGCGTAGTATCACATACCTCACAATTATGTCCTGAATTCATCGCGAGTTCAATCCTTCACAACGACTAGCACTCAAATGGTGATGTATCTTAATCGACGCATCGAAGTTGTTTGCGCTGAAAATATTTCCTGGGTTCCACACATAGAACAAGTATAATCGGAACACTTAATATAAATTGATTTATAGCTGGATTTGGTAAAAAAAGATCTTCCAGCTAGATGGGTGTTGTATCTGGCACGGTCCACCACTACCAGAGAGTTGTAGTCGGGGGCTTGTATATGATGTTACGCGTAGTGCGAATCCTGATATTGCGTTTTACACATGTATGGAGGATAGTCGTCTAATATTCTCACTTCATATATTTTTCGTTACGACAGCACCATCTAGCTTCGTAGCAAAATGTAGTATCGCCACAGATATTAGATTGTCTTGTGTTGCAACATGTAAACCATTGGCGCTTGCTAGATCACCAATCCCGTACACCATCTTTGCCATCGCGGCACTAATTATCGAGAAAGTGGGCTTTCACGTTCATCTTTATTTAGTGTGCAAAGGATGACATATGAACCCAGTAGCATTACGCTAACTTAAATACGTTTGTCCTTAACTCTCAGTAGTTTTGTAGAATTTTAGAGAATTAATGAACGTCTGTATTTCATTTATCCTTGTTATTTCTATCTTATTTAACTAATTTGAGTAGTGTTTTAGTATATAAATAAAATTTGCCTTGAGACTTCTCTTCAGATAAGACAAGAGATACGACGACTTCAGATATTTAGTCATGGTAAGATAGTCTAAGTCTTCCCCGGTACCTATATCCTTCCACTTTCGCATTGTATCTGTTTTGGCATACATTCTTCCGACAGTCTTTCTGTATGCTCGAGTCAACGAATCATAATACCCTTTATCATTTTTAAATGGATACTATCTATCGTACCCATATGCTTTCTTACTTAGTTGTTGCGAATACGGTCAAGGTCAAGCTGACCAGCTTGACTTTGCATGTCTTCTGTAGAGATTGCATTTCGCATTATTTCTGCTTTCATTTTCTTTCTTACATACCTAACTTTTACTGCCATGTTACAGCGTTAGGACAAGCACTCCGCTATGCATGGCCAGCGCGCTTTGGTATTTTTTGCCTTAAGTTTCGGCTCCTAAGTAGCTTCCCCATCGCACCATTCACTCTTTTTCCTGCATTCACTTTTCTCTTTATGTCAGCGGTGTATTTACCATCTTTACTGAAGGCGCATCCAAGATATACAAACTTATTCACTTGCTCCAGCATATCGTCACCAACCACAATAATTACATTTATTCTGGATTCTTTATGTTCCAAAATCATAAACTTGTTTTTACAACTATTTTTACATTCAAATTAGTGTTATTTGACTAGTGTGAACCACGTAATCTGCATACAATAGGTTACCACTATATCACCTATATATACACATTCATTACTCGCATCCAGTCTTCTTTTTGTTTATTAAAAGTGCAAACAAAATAAATTAAGGTCAGTATAAGGTTGCACATAAAACCGGTTTAAAATAGACCATTGTTTCCTTATAAAATCTAAGTATAAGTAAATTTTATTACTGCGCTTATTCAAAATCTTGCACAAGGGGAATTGGTACCTAACAAAGTTTTCTTTAAATAGACTCTATTTACAGAAAATTGTTAGAAAATGTACTAATTATTTGTTTGTTGTAAGAAATATATATACTGGTCACTGATTTCAATGAATAGAATAAAATTTAATTTTACCTAATTATAATATTATTTTACATATAATTGTAAGCAGTGATAGCCTAGTGGTTAGACCGTTGGACTGCAAAGACAAAGGTCTCGGGTTCAAACCCAGGCACGCACCTCTGTCTTTTCGAAAGCATGTGCGTATTAAAAATTAATTATCACTTGCTTTAACGGTGAAGGAAAACATCGTGAGGAAACCTGCATGCCTAAGAGCTTCTCAAAGGTGTGTGAAGTTCGCCAACCCGCACTGGGCCAGCGTGGTGGACTATGGCCTAAACCCTCTCAGTTTGAGAGGAGGCCCGTGCCTAACAGTGGGACAGTTTCTTAACAGGGCTATTATTATTTTTTTTCCTAATTAATTTTCCAAAATAATACTTTTAAAAACTCTGTCTTGAATATATATTGCATATGTTCTATGCAATGGTAGATTGCATATTTATAAAATAAATACAAAAACAAGCTTTAGATATGCTCTATTTTTTGTATGGATGACTTTTTTATTTTAATTAATTATATCTGAAACATTTAAAAACAACATGCATTTTGGCTCTTCCGGGCGCACTTTTCACTGTTATCAAGGCCATCAGACAAGGAAAATTTTCAAAGAAAAATTCCCTTAACGATGGGCAAAGTGTCGGTCAACATGCAACCTTGCTTGACGTCGATTTTAACGTCATATCAGGGTGACATGTGACTACCCTATCTCCCCGTGCATGCATGCCTTCCTATCCACAAAGGTGGATAGGACGGCTCGTAACAGAGTGCTGCTTATACCATACTCTGGTAAAATGTCTTGGGTACCTACTGGTGCCTGAAATGGTCTTTGACTTTCATCATCATCAGCCTATAGCAGTCCACTGCTGGACATAGGCCTCTCCAAGTGCACGCCACTGGGTACGATCCTCGGCTACACGCATCCAGTTTCTGCCAGCCGCCCTACGAAGGTCATCGCTCCACCTAGCCTGAGGGCGTCCTGCATTACGTTTGCCAGCCGTGGTCTCCACTCAAGAACTCGTTTGTTCCAGCGGTTATCGGTTGTTAGGCTAATGTGACCGGCCCGTTGCCGCTTTAGTTTACTTATCCGGTGGGCTATGTCGATAACTTTAAAAAGTAAGTACAATTTTAATGAAATTGTCATACTTATGTTCTGCCTGTGGTAATAAATAAATAAACGATTTATTATTATTAATACTATTACTACGGTAAACGTGTGACTATATTGTTGACCTACTTTTGACGATACTCAGCCCAACCTAGCCCTGCTTCGATGTGGCACTAGAGTTCTACCTCTCTTTAACTACCGCTATTTGCGGTGACAAATAACATTTCATTCTTTTTTTTCTATCCGCTGCTGGATTCAGTCACTATCTTCCTTTCTATATCATCACGCCAGATCCCTTGTGGGGTTAGCAGAGAGTACAACGTTCCAACAGGTTCTTTCCTTATAGACCTCTCTGGCTTCCTCCACTCTCATAGTTTGCATGATACACGATCGCGGATTACAGAGACTCTTGACTTGCCCTTCAGATAAAACAGAGTCTGTTTGGAGCCGCAAGGGGATCGGACTCCCTGCTTCGCTCCGCCGCCTCCTCGTGCGTCATCATTTCTTCGCAGAACCTCTGCACAGCCTCTCACGCAGTCTCGCTGCCGACCATGGCGTGAACTACGGGCGGCAAAGAGAGACCCCTACCTATCGCGTCGCGTCGCGCTGGGACGCCCAGGCTGGGCATTTAACCAGTGTGTGATGGCACCTTGGGGTGCTCTCCCCATGACTCGATATTATTCCAGCTTGCATTAGAGAAATACTCTTTCTCCGTCTTAGTATTAAAAGGGGTCTACAAACCTAACTATTTTTAAAACAATTTAAAAAGATTCTACGCAATACTTCATGTTTATCTTAGGTACACAAATTTATTTTTATTTTTCATCAATAATTTAAATGTTGCTATTCTTATGTTAAGAAGCTAATTTACACTTGTGCTCACATTTTCATCTTCATTTGAATTTAATTCATCATTTTATTAATTCTAATTAGTTTTGTATAGTTGCATTATTATAACGTGCATGCTGAGATTTTTCATAATTGAGGGAGTACATATGTTTTAAGCATGTCATCGCTGAATTATGTACGCATTGTATATGTCTCTTATTAGAGATCTTATCTACCTTTCTATATCATCACGCCAGATCCCTTGTGGGGTTGGCAGAGAGTACAACGTTCCAACAGGTTCTTTCCTTATAGACCTCTCTGGCTTCCTCCACTCTCATAGTTTGCATCATACACGATCGCGGATTACAGAGACTCTTGACTTGCCCTTCAGATAAAACAGAGTCTGTTTGATCATAGAAAGATAGTCTTGGTCTTCTCCGGAACCTATATGCTTCCACTTTCGTATAGTACACTGTTTTGTAGAAATTCTAAATAAATGAATATGACTGTGGTCTACTTTTTTTATGACTACGCTTAGTTGACACACGGAATTGTGCAACGCATCAGCCGTGTCTTATACAGTGACCCGGAATTGGGGTAAATGCCGAAGATTTATATATTTACACGTCAGTCTAAAAACTTTGCCCTACACCTTCTTTTTCTCACCACTTCCATGACTCATATTTTGAATTTCCACGTCTTCCACAGAAATACATTGAGGATAACTAGAGGGAAGTTACTGGTTATATTTGGATTAGATAGCCATTTTTCTTACTATTTGTAATTCATCTTTTTATAATAATCGCCAGTAAAATAATTACACATAAACTTGGTTGTTAAAAAACACTTTTAGAAGATTGCTAATTTATGAAAATATTTTTTTCTAGCTGACCACGCTTTGAAACTTATGGATCTCGTGGAAAAGAAAATATACTATCGTAGAAATCGAAAACAATGGGTTTAAAAGTCTGGGAACAACCAATTTTATAACTTCCCATTTCTTCTATTTAGTTATACTGTTATTTAATTTGGTTTGCAGCAAATTAGTTTAAGCATTTTAAATTAATCTAATCTAGTTTCAGGTTGGAGATTTAATTTCCTTAATTGCACTTCGATTTAATGAAATCTTTTGTGCTGCCTTTTGCTATAATGTTTTTTAATAAATAAACATCAGCAGAGTGATTATTATATGATATCATTATGCGTCCTAATGAAACGCATTCAAAAGTAATCGCACGATATCTGTTTACTGCGAAAAGACATTAAAGATGAGCTTCACGTGATCGTTTTGACTTAGAAGTAGGTTCAATCGCCGCGCTGCTAATGCCGCAGAGGATCGACCCGAGTTATTATTTTATCCTAAGCCAATAATTCCCCTCGTCCTCCGTGTCAATTTTGCTACATTTTACTTTTACTGGTATGTAAATTAACAGAACAGAATAAAAACGGTATAGATTTATAATTTTATTAATTTACACAACTATAATTTGGTGAGCCGACATACTATTAACCTAATAATATATACTGATTTCAGAAAAGCTAGAGAAAATGCCCATACTTAACCCTTAGTATACAAAAATGCCCATTCCTAACCCTAAGTATACAAAAATGCCCATTCCTAACTATTAGTGCGGTCAGCAATATAAGTCGCTTAACATTCTCAGATTTTCAAATCGCTTGTTGGGTTTAATTTGCATCAAATGCATTATTTTTGTTGATCTACATATATTTGAGTATGTTGCTAATAATGGGACTTTAACAATATTTACCAAATTTTTTATAATAATAAGTATTAACGGTTCGAAATACTGAGAATGTTTAGCAACTTACGACGCTGACTGTACAACCCTAGCTAATTCAAGCAATTTATAAATTGATTTCAACTAACTCACACTATTTAAAAAAAATTAGTAACTAAGCTAATCTAAATCAAGTTTCCTAAAAGATCCGTCTAATCCAAATGTGTCGTTTGCTTTCGATGCGTTCAACCTCTTCGACTCGTCGGTGAAGAAGTTTTTGTTCTGGTTTCTGTAAAATTCCTTCCCTGGCTCCGATTGACTCACTTTACGAATATTGTCTGTAACAATAGTCTTAGTAAGTTTGAGATTTGTGATGGTAAGTAGTTTTGGTGCCCATCTTTAAGCGTCTTCATGTTTTTCAAAAGCTCAATAAATAAGCGAAAGTATTTTTTTTATTCCTGTATCGTGGGTGCGTTTACAAACATGAACATTCACATACACAAATGCCCAGACTAAAACAACTTATTGTGGATCACATAAAAGATTTGTCCCGTGCGGTAATTGAACCCGCGACTATTAGACATGGTGGTTGGAGCGGCTTAAGCCGCTTAAGGCTTAAGGCTTAAGAGCTTAAGCTCTTAACCACTACGCTAGATAGTCCGTCAATACTGATTGAGAAGCTGTTAAAAGGCAATCAGTTTTATCATTGTAAACGACATAAAGACAGGTACAGGTTATTTTGTGTTCTCCCGGAATTTATGGAAAACGCATTACGAGTATACCAATTACTTTATTGTTCTAACTACTTAAAGCTTACATCGTTTTATTGCATATATTTTTCAAGACATTTGTCAATAGATCGGAGTAATCGAATTGAAGTGACGAATTGGTATTTTTTAGCGCGTGTTATAGTGCCACATGGAAGGTATGTCGATAGTATTTCATGCTTTCCTTGTTCCGACCACACGGGCATATCAGCACATATAGGGGGCAATTACATACGTTTTATCTTTTAAACTACAAATAATTTCCAGTATCAGTCCGTAGTCTGGCATCGTGCCCAGTAAAATGGCAATAGGCTCGCTCCCTATTACATAGGTTTTAACATCGTCGGCAAAAGTGGGTGTACAAGGTGCACCTTTTTTCCTCTCTGTTAGGAAATATAGAAGTGACGGCGTTTGTTTGTCATTTGTAATTATTTATCGTAAAATTAATTTTCATTCTTTATTTTTTCATAATTTTTTGTTTTGTGTCACAAGCAGGTGGGCAAATCAGATTAATGATTACGATTACATTTTGTAACAATCCACAGTCGTGATTGAAGATACAAACACAAAAATGTAACAACAAACTGTACAAACAACATGTAAACGTAATCATTAATTTGATTACATTTTGCCCATCTCTGGTCACCAGTACAGCTATTCCTGTAAATTTGCAAGGATACAAACCTATAGTATATATAATGATATGGTCCTTACCAGCAATCTCCTGACATGTTATATCCGCAGTGCCCCCCAGACCTTTAGGAAAAAGTTCTCTTGGCAGAACCTGATAGATTTCTTCGAAGTTATTGTACATGTGGGTCCTTTGTACATCTTTGTCCTTCATAAGTTTCTTGGCAAGGGCTACAATTGACTGAGCAAAGGTAGGCACCCCTACTAGATAAATGCTCTTGATTTTTAGAGCATGACAATTCTGAAAAAGTTGTAAAGGTACGGCCAAGCCAACGCATTCAGCCGCGTCCGCGATGGCGTGCACGGTAGCGATCAGTACCTGCAGTAGTATTTTAATGGAGGTGTACACCTCTATTAAAGTAGTAGTAAGCAGTAGTAAAAAATATTAAAGTTGTAGTAGTAGTAAGTAGTATACGTATGCGTAAATCCCTTATAATCGCATTTTAAGAATCGGAGATGCCGAGACCTCTATTAAAGTTAACTTTGTGGGAACAAAGTTAACCTTTAATAGAGGTGTACACCTCAGGTGTACACTTCAGGTGTACACCTCAGGTGTACATTGATATTGTATGCTAACTCAAGTGCTTTCTTTTTCAGCGTGAACCTCATATGGGAGCATTTGTTTATATTGAGCTCCATCTGGTTCTCAACATTCCGTGATATTAGTCAGATCGTCTTGGACATATTAGATATCATTGGTAGAGTAGATAATTCTCAAAAGTCTCAAATCATCTGCGAATAACAAACAACACGTTACCGTTGTGTTATATCATTGATAAATATGGAAAATAAAGTGAGTCCAAGAAGTGTTGATTAATCTACTTCCGGCTTTACTCGTGGGTGGTTTAACAGGCCCTTTATATAATGAATTGGATATCCGTTCTAGCGTTGAAACTTTTGAAAGAAACCAATTGTGTATTTCGCGAAAAAACGATAAATTCTTTTATTTCTGACTAAATCAGTTTACGCGAGCTAATTTTTCGGGGACTCGCACCCCCTTTGCCCTATATTCGCCCCTCGCAAAATAAAAGTGTCTTTTCGGACTAGTACAAATGATATATAGGAGTTCGTCTCTGTTCAGATAATGATGAAGCTTCAGTACAATATATGTATAGTCTCACTTAAGGATACTTACAGTCAAGTAATAATAATACTTGGATAATAATAATGGTGTTAACTGCAGTACATGTTGTAGACATCCATTCCTGCAGTCCAGGATCCAATGGTCTCCATCAGATGTATCGTTCATCAACCTGAATTCAGTTAGCATCCAGCTCAATTTAACCATTTCAGTAACTATTACGTTTTCCGAAGATACCAACCTTAAAAAAAGTTAAATTCAACATTAATAAGAGTCTCCGTAACCGGCGAGTGTGTATGAGACGAACTATGAGAGTGGAGGAAGCCAGAGAGGTATGTAAGGAAAGAACCTGTTGGAACTCTGTACTCTCTGCCTACCCCGCGAGGGAGCTGGCGTGATGATATAGATAGATAGATAGATAGATAGAATAATATTTTCCCTCATGCTACAGAAACAAGTTAGTAGAATTCTATGTTTTGTTCTATGCTTGATTCTTAATCAGTCATCAGATGAAGCCGAAAATCCCAAATACCGTAAGACGTTCATTACAGGACTAAGGGTTTTCCCCAATCTCCATCCCCAATGGCTTTGTGTTGCACGTATCCAAGTTTGACTCGCGACCTTACACCAGATCATTGACCCACCTTGGTGCCCTGGCCGCTCCACGTCTTCAGATCCATGGTTACCACTAGAGAATCCCTCTGCCTCAATGGTCAGCAGTTATGCGAGCGAATTCCCCGCCTACTAGACGTTACTCAAAAATGCCAATATAGGAAAGATGTGTAAAGGATATCCCAGATCACCATTTTTTGTAAACGTTCGAATAAACAACCAACTGAGAAACAAAACATGAACAAAAATTCCAATGGTTAGGGGCAGAAATGTCGGAGGATTAGAATAATTTTTTTGAGTTAGTTTCCAAGAGCAATAGCTACGTAAATTGCGATAATCTGAATAATAAAATAGGCTACGGAGATAAATCGATGATGAATAAGTAAATTACTCGCTGGAAGATATCGCTGTGGTTTTCGACCAAACAGCATGTTCTATCCCTGTTTTTGATTTTTCAAAGCAACCAACGGGTTTGTGCCAGCGATTTTTTTAAACCGGACACCTAAGTGTTAACAAGAAGGTCGCTTTGAGGGTCCTGCAGAAACTAGATGGCGCAATTATAATTATAAGTCAGAGGGAAGTACCTCATAAGTTCGGATATTTGAATATTAATGGCCATATCTTTTAAAAGCCCAGATTGAGAAGCTTAATTTTTTTTACACCACTAAGAGAAGGTAAGAGACGTGGTTTCTTATAAAAGGTCCCATAAAAAGCTCTAAGTTTCTCAGCAGGATATAGAAAGAGCTATGCTCAGCATTTCGCTACGTAATCGAATCAGAAATGAGGAGATTTGTAGAATAACCGACATAGACCATAGGATTAGCAAGCTGAAGTAGCAATGGGCGGGCTACATAGTGCGAAGATCAGAAGGGTGTTGGAGAAGAAAGATTATAGAGTGAAGACCATGTATTAGAAAGCGCAGCGTAGGTCGGCCGCCTGCCAGATGGACCGACGATCTTGTGAAGATCGCAAGAAGTTGTTGGATGCAGATGGCATCGAACCGGTTACGCTAGAAAGCGATTAGGGAGGCCTATTTCAGTAGTAGACAAGTATAGGCTGAGATGAAGAGAACATATACCTTACTTTTTGGCATACATTTCAACTTGATGCTTTTATCTGTTTCTGAAAAAACGGTTTCAATTGCCAAACAGAAATATGGAAAACAAAGGATCCTATAAGGGTTACGTTTTTAACAATCGAAAAAAAATAACCAGGAAACAGGTCTCAAATCCTATATTTTCTTGGGATAATTGGTGGCGTGACTTTTTAGGAGGTGAAACTTCCTCGTTGTATATCCCTTGCATATTCCTTTTAGAGCTAGAGGACGGACATTCATGTGTAGTTTACCTGAGGATTACTATACGATGATTCTCTTTCGTTTTATGTGTTAGAAGGATCCAATATCCTTCTTTTAGGTATTTATCTATCAAGGGTGCTGTGGAATCTCTATCACAGAGGAATTCTGGCATTTTGTGCCGAGCTGAAAATAGTTGTCTATTTTATCTTTGCTTTGTTCCACGCTGAACCCTCGAATGATCAGATGGCCCAGTATCATGCGATCATCTGAAAGTGATAGTACTATCACAGTTAACATATGTAAGCATAAGAACAGTTGATGAACTAACGATCAAAATAAGAATCAGGAACATAAACGCGAGTCCTACGCGGGTGCTCGCGGGTAAAGGGCGTCTGTGTGCGGGATTCTTGTGCAGAACGTTAGTAGTAAGTTGTTCGACTGTTTACGTACATAATTGATGATATGACAGATCGCTTGGTCCATTGGTTAAAAGTTTGGTCAAATAACCGACGGAGCGTGATAGGAGGGCTATTGACGCGCTCGGCTACGTTCGATCGTAACGTTTGCCGTCGCTCCGAGCGGGGCTGCACTGTGTGGCGTCTCCCGTACATTTCAGCACATTACAACACCCCAAGCTGCGCTCCCATCGCGCTGCGTCAGCTATGTGGCGAAACGTTAAGAGCTTGGGTCACTCCACTCACTAGACTCAGTAGTTACTGGTTAAATATCTGTTTCGGTCTGGGTGTTTTTGCATGTAAATTTTATGTTTCTAAACGTACCCATGACACAGGAATAATTCATAGAGTAGGGCTACGATTTAATTTAACAAATTGTCGGCGACAGGACCGGATAGACTCTTTTACGACTTACTCATATAACATGACGTGTCCGCAATATTAGTGTAGGACCTGAATCATTATTATGTGATTGCGATAGAGTTAGTTTATATGTATAATATATGATAAGAATTCGCCCCGTAGCGTATAAGATTTAGGAATAAGTTACGCGCCGCGCAGCGCCGCGTATTAAATTCAACAATCAAACAGTTAAAAGAAAAGAATCGATTTGTTATCTCGGTTTAGTTCTGGAGAGAAATTTATCATTTATTGAACATATGAAAACTGTAGGCGATAAAGCTAAACGAAACTTTTATGCACTCACCAGAATATCAAGGTCAACATGGGGCCTTCGTTTTAATACTCTTAAAATCATCTACGGAGTAACATACTTAGGTTGTATGTGTCACGGTGCACCTGTATGGGCCGACAGGGCCACGATAGGGGCGGCACGGCGTAAACTGCTTCAGAGTCAACGCTTGGCACTGATATTTTTGTGTAAGGCATACAGGACGGTCAGTACTGAAGCCCTACCGGTACTTGCGGGTGTGCTTCCAGTCGATCTTAAGGTTCAGAGACGCGCGTCAATGTACTATTCCACTAGAGAAAACTGGAACACCGAGTTCCTATTGCCTCGAGACCGTTGTAAAATCACTAGACTATTCAAACCGCAATCAATCACCTATGAAAATCTCCTGACCGAATGGCAGGAAAGATGGGATACAACAACAAAGGGCCGTCACCTCTACCTGTTCTTTCCATCCGTACGTGAGCGCTTGGCGAGAACATGGCTGGAGGTGGACCACTGTGCGGCTCAATTTCTCACCGGACATGGCAACTTTAAGAGTAAATTATTCTCTTTTGAACTGGTACCTTCACCGCTATGTCAGTGTTCCACGTCTAACTACGAGTATGAATAATCAGCACACCACGTTCCTTGGGAGTGCAGTCTCTGGCACAACGAGCGTACCATTATGTTAAACAGTCTGCGAAATACATCTGGGGTAATCTACTATACGGATCTTATCGAAACTCTGGATAATTTCCGTGCGTTCAAGCGTTTTTGCCATACCTATTACTGGAATCAAACATGAGGCTCACAAATAGGCCGTGTTAATAATTTTTCGTGACCGTGGTGCTTTACAACTGGGCTTATCCTACTTGTAGTCTCCTTTTCTATGGCTGATCTACCAATTATTTTATTTTTTGTGTCTCCCGCTTTGCAAAGGAGGGAAGTGGAATTTTTATTTTTCCTACTCCTCCTGTTTTTCTTTCTAATTAAATTTGTTGCGGGTCCCAAAATAATTAAAGTTCTTCCCGGGATACCCCAAGGTTCAAACCTTGGTGTCATTTAAGGAGACTATTGTGAATCCTGGCTTACAGGAGTTACAATGGTGGGAATGAGTGGCGGGCTTAGTCCCATTACAAAAAAAGCTACTAGCAGGGATTTTTACCGCCGTAAATACTTATCGGGTTTTTTGCGCCGTAAATAATTTTTGGGAATTCCACTCTAGTCTGCCCTGTAACTAATTAGCTTGACCTGTAACGGAATCTTTAAACGTAATTTTCACAAACTTTTAAAATTCCGATTAACTTGAAAATTTGTACGCGCGTATTAAGGATCGACGACAATACAATAATTTTATAACTTTGGCCTAATATCCTGACCAGGATCACTAGGATCTCTATGTCTATCTGGTTTAAATAACATAATATCCGATTGAGCTGGAATTTGGCATAAGTATGTAAGGTGACAATATAATAATGTGGTTCACATAAAGCTGGTCCGATGATGGAGTTGGAAGGTGGCCAAAGAAATATGTCTACTATACAACATAATCCTCTCGTGTTTTGACAAGTACTGTGGATCTAGATAGCATTTAGGGTCTGATGGTGAACCGCAAGAAGGCAATAGGAACTAATCTAAGCAAGATCATATCGTTGTGTACTTGCTATAAAAAGTTGTTTTTAAAAAAAATATTTTTAATGAAAATTATTTATTTCAAAAATTTTGCCCCGCATTAGAAATAATTTCTAGCTCATGAGTGCGTTTATGAAATAAAATTTTGCTCTCCTACATAGAAAAACCGAAACATTTTTTGTGGGTTTCTCTTATATGGGGATCGGCTTATTGTATTACTAATTCAAGCAGTCATTTTTTGAAGATTTTTTCCGTGGTGGTAGTCTCTGTTGCTTTTGCAACGATTTATAAATTCTATAATGATTTACATGAATAAATTTATTCTGTTTCTACGGCAAAATAATCTAATAGTTCTCTGTATGCAACTTATTCCGTTCGTCAAAATTACTACTAACAGTTTTCGTACATACTAAGACCTTGGTGTTAGTGTAATTGACTCCACACTTCTTTATTACTAACTAGCTTAAAATAGTGAAGTGATCTTTTTATAGCTAGGTTAAGCAGCATTCGGTTCAATCAGTCTGAAATGGGTGACACCTAGTGAAATTCTATTTGCGATCGTCACTGTTTTTTAGAAAGTAAAGGCATATTTTTATGCAGTCAATTTGGAGCTTGAATTACAACGGCAAGTGGCCGTGCTTCCACCAATCCGAACTGGTTCCGCCTTGTGGAGTATAATCTATACCTACTCGCTCACATCGATTTGTGTGTGTGTGTGTGATAGAGGCAGTAAACTTACGCAGTTGTCCTTGAGGCAGATGTGGTTGCTTCTCATACCAGTCCCGTATGTTCTGGACCATCTCGTCCAAGCTCGTTCTGGAGATCTCGTATTTCTTCAGCAGTAGATCTAAACTTCCATAATTTTCGCCCAATGTTTTACTCGCGTCCTTCGAGTAATTGAAATTTTCATACTGGGAACATAGGATACTATTATAGATTGAACAAAAATATATATTATAAATTTAGTATATAAAAAGAACTTGGTCCAGTTGTTAAAACCTTAACCCGCTTTGCCCATAAGGACTGAGTATTTTTGCATTGATCCCCATATGCTCGAAAAATGCTCGTCTGACCCATAAAATATTTGTTTTGCTCTGTGTTTCAGTGGATATACATTTACATACATGCGTATGTAAATGCAATAACGACACAGGAATAATGCCTTTAGGGGAATTCTGATTAATAATAAAAAATAAAAGTAAAAAAAAAACAATTCTAATATTCTTAGCAAGACCTATCCTGAGAACTTTGTGTATGTAACACGGATTAAAATAGGTATAATGTAAACAAAACTGAATTCATGTTGATCGAAGGGAATATTAAAGAACCAGCTAATGTTCCACCACTTATGTTAAATGGAGCGCTTTTGAAACACGTTGCACAATTTAAGAATCTAGGGCATATTGTGTCAGAGAATCTTAGAGATGAACTGGATATTGAAAGGTAACGCCGAGCGTTGTTGGTTCGAGGGAACATATTGGCTCATAGGTTCACACGCTGTAATGTACAGGTAAAATTAACACTTTTTAAGCCTACTGCCAAATCTTTTACACGTATGCTCTGTGGACCAGCTTCACATTGAGGGCATACAGCGCTCTGCGGGTCCAGTATAATAACACCTTCAGGGCTCAGTTGAGGCTTCCTCACTTCTGTAATGCATCTGGTATGTTTGCGCATGCTGGTATATTCATGACTTTTATGCTATTATGCGTAAATAATCGGCCTAAACTGTGAGAAGTTTGCTTGTTGAATAAGTTTTGAAGATGATTGCGAATAGAATGGATGCAGATATCCTCCAAAGATATGCCGATTTTCATGTCAATACTAACATAGTTATTTCAATCTAGATAATTTACTAACGTAATGACGTTTTAATTTTTTTTTAATACAAGATTTTTTTTTACTTTTTGTGCCCGGTATAATAATTATTGGCTTCATATTACTAAATTAGTCCTGCTATTTCGACCCTTGCTTGGTGAATAAAGGCATGACAGTTTTTAGGTTTCGGCTATCTGCAATTAAGTACGAATATTTTAATGGGTCCTAGTAGATACAAGACGCGTAGTATCACATACCTCACACTTATGTCCTGAATTCATCGCGAGTTCAATCCTTCACAACGACTAGCACTCAAATGGTGATGTATCTTAATCGACGCATCGAAGTTGTTTGAGCTGAAAATATTTCTTGGGTTCCACACATAGAACAAGTATAATCGGAACACTTAATATAAATTGATTTATAGCTGGATTTGGTAAAAAAAGATCTTCCAGCTAGATGGGTGTTGTATCTGGCACGGTCCACCACTACCAGAGAGTTGTAGTCGGGGGCTTGTATATGATGTTACGCGTAGTGCGAATCCTAATATTGCGTTTTACACATGTATGGAGGATCGTCGTCTAATATTCTCACTTCATATAATTTTCGTTACGACAGCACCATCTAGCTTCGTAGCGAAATGTAGTATCGCTACAGATATTAGATTGTCTTGTGTTGCGACATGTAAATCATTGGCGCTTGCTAGACCACCAATCCCGTACACCATCTTTGCCATCGCGGCACTAATTATCGAGAAAGTGGGCTTTCACGTTCATCTTTATTTAGTGTGCAAAGGATGACATATGAACCCAGTAGCATTACGCTAACTTAAATACGTTTGTCCTTAACTCTCAGTAGTTTTGTAGAATTTTAGAGAATTAATGAACGTCTGTATTTCATTTATCCTTGTTATTTCTATCTTATTTAACTAATTTGAGTAGTGTTTTAGTATATAAATAAAATTTGCCTTGAGACTTCTCTTCAGATAAGACACGAGATACTACGACTTCAGATATTTGGTCATGGTAAGATAGTCTAAGTCTTCCCCGGTACCTATATCCTTCCACTTTCGCATTGTATCTGTTTTGGCACACATTCTTCCGACAGTCTTTCTGTATGCTCGAGTCAACGAATCATAATACCCTTTATCATTTTTAAATGGATACTATCTATCGTACCCATATGCTTTCTTACTTAGTTGTTGCGAATACGGTCAAGGTCAAGCTGCCCAGCTTGACTTTGCATGTCTTCCGTAGAGATTGCATTTCGCATTATTTCTGCTTTCATTCTCTTTCTTACATACCTAACTTTTACTGCCATGTTACAGCGTTAGGACAAGCACTCCGCTATGCATGGCCAGCGCGCTTTGGTATTTTTTGGCTTAAGTTTCGGCTCCTAAGTAGCTTCCCCATCGCACCATTCACTCTTTTTCCTGCATTCACTTTTCTCTTTATGTCAGCGGTGTATTTACCATCTTTACTGAAGGCGCATCCAAGATATACAAACTTATTCACTTGCTCCAGCATATCGTCACCAACCACAATCCTTACATTTATTCTGGATTCTTTATGTTTCAAAATCATAAACTTGTTTTTACAACTATTTTTACATTCAAATTAGTGTTATTTGACTAGTGTGAACCACGTAATCTGCATACAATAGGTTACCACTATATCACCTATATATACACATTCATTACTCGCATCCAGTCTTCTTTTTGTTTATTAAAAGTGCAAACAAAATAAATTAAGGTCAGTATAAGGTTGCACATAAAACAGGTTTAAAATAGACCATTGTTTCCTTATTAAATCTAAGTATAAGTAAATTTTATTACTGCGCTTATTCAAAATCTTGCACAAGGGGAATTGGTACCTAACAAAGTTTTCTTTAAATAGACTCTATTTACAGAAAATTTTTAGAAAATGTACTAATTATTTGTTTGTTGTTAGAAATATATATACTGGTCACTGATTTCAATGAATAGAATAAAATTTAATTTTACTTAATTAATTTTCCAAAATAATACTTTTAAAAACTCTGTCTTGAATATATATTGCATATGTATAAAATAGATACAAAAACAAGCTTTAGATATGCTCTATTATTTGTTTGGATGACTTTTTTATTTTAATTAATTATATCTGAAACATTTAAAAACAACATGCATTTTGGCTCTTCCAGGCGCACTTTTCACTGTTGTCAAGGCCATCAGACAAGGAAAATTTTCAAAGAAAAATTCCCTTAACGATGGGCAAAGTGTCGGTCAACATGCAATCTTGCTTGACGTCGATTTTAACGTCATATCAGGGTGACATGTGACTACCCTATCTTCCCGTGCATGCATGCCTTCCTATCCACAAAGGTGGACAGGACGGCTAGTAACAGAGTGCTGCTTATACCATACTCTGGTAAAATGTATTGGATACCTACTGGTGCCTGAAATGGTCTTTGACTTTCATCATCATCAGCCTATAGCAGTCCACTGCTGGACATAGGCCTCTCCAAGTGCACGCCACTGGGTACGATCCTCGGCTACTCGCATCCAGTTTCTGCCAGCCGCCCTACGAAGGTCATCGCTCCACCTAGCCTGAGGGCGTCCTGCATTACGTTTGCCAGCCGTGGTCTCCACTCAAGAACTCGTTTGTTCCAGCGGTTATCGGTTGTTCGGCTAATGTGACCGGCCCGTTGCCGCTTTAGTTTACTAATCCGGTGGGCTATGTCGATAACTTTAAAAAGTAAGTACAATTTTAATGAAATTGTCATATTTATGTTCTGCCTGTGGTAATAAATAAATAAACGATTTATTATTATTAATTCCGTGTGGTATTACTACGGTAAACGTGTGACTATGTTGTTGACCTGCTTTTGACGATACTCAGCCCAACCTAGCCCTGCTTCGATGTGGCACTAGAGTTCTACCTCCCTTTAACTACCGCTATTTGCGGTGACAAATAACATTTCATTCTTTTTTTTCTATCCGCTGCTGGATTCAGTCACTTATGACTCGATATTTTACTTTCTTTTCCTTTTTTCTTAGGTGGGGAAATCCTCATGGGCTAAGTGGGGCTCCTTGCTCCAGCAACGGTCGGCGTAACATCGGCCCCACTAAAACCACTAATCCACTAAACCACCAATCACTAAAACCCCACCGTGTTCCATCCCCAGCCCGCTAAGCGGCAAGTTACGGGGACGCGGACATGCTTCCGCAACCCGCCAGCGGTTGTCCGCTATGTCGGACCCGTCTTTTCAGGGTAAGCTCGTCCTGGTCCTTCTTCATAGTGAGGATGTGCCGGAACACTCAGCGCGTTCTCCAACCTCGGGGGCCAGGTGATCTGCGCAGGCGACAGTAACCCCCGTTGCTATCGCCCGCAGACACCCCTCATGGCGGCATTAGGTCGGCGGCCGCCTGCCTTCTTCGCTCAACTCTCCAACGTCTGTTTGGAGCCGCAAGGGGATCGGACTCCCTGCTTCGCTCCGCCGCCTCCTTGTGCGTCATCATTTCTTCGCAGAACCTCTGCACAGCCTCTCACGCAGTCTCGCTGCCGACCATGGCGTGAACTACGGGCGGCAAAGAGAGACCCCTACCTATCGCGTCGCGTCGCGCTGGGACGCCCAGGCTGGGCATTTAACCAGTGTGTGATGGCACCTTGGGGTGCTCTCCCCATGACTCGATATTATTCCAGCTTGCATTAGAGAAATACTCTTTCTCCGTCTTAGTATTAAAAGGGGTCTACAAACCTAACTATTTTTAAAACAATTTAAAAAGATTCTACGCAATACTTCATGTTTATCTTAGGTACACAAATTTATTTTTATTTTTCATCAATAATTTAAATGTTGCTATTCTTATGTTAAGAAGCTAATTTACACTTGTGCTCACATTTTCATCTTCATTTGAATTTAATTCATCATTTTATTAATTCTAATTAGTTTTGTATAGTTGCATTATTATAACGTGCATGCTGAGATTTTTCATAATTGAGGGAGTACATATGTTTTAAGCATGTCATCGCTGAATTATGTACGCATTGTATATGTCTCTTATTAGAGATCTTATCTACCTTTCTATATCATCACGCCAGATCCCTTGTGGGGTTGGCAGAGAGTACAACGTTCCAACAGGTTCTTTCCTTATAGACCTCTCTGGCTTCCTCCACTCTCATAGTTTGCATCATACACGATCGCGGATTACAGAGACTCTTGACTTGCCCTTCAGATAAAACAGAGTCTGTTTGATCATAGAAAGATAGTCTTGGTCTTCTCCGGAACCTATATGCTTCCACTTTCGTATAGTACACTGTTTTGTAGAAATTCTAAATAAATGAATATGACTGTGGTCTACTTTTTTATGACTACGCTTAGTTGACACACGGAATTGTGCAACGCATCAGCCGTGTCTTATACAGTGACCCGGAATTGGGGTAAATGCCGAAGATTTATATATTTACACGTCAGTCTAAAAACTTTGCCCTACACCTTCTTTTTCTCACCACTTCCATGACTCATATTTTGAATTTCCACGTCTTCCACAGAAATACATTGAGGATAACTAGAGGGAAGTTACTGGTTATATTTGGATTAGATAGCCATTTTTCTTACTATTTGTAATTCATCTTTTTATAATAATCGCCAGTAAAATAATTACACATAAACTTGGTTGTTAAAAAACACTTTTAGAAGATTGCTAATTTATGAAAATATTTTTTTCTAGCTGACCACGCTTTGAAACTTATGGATCTCGTGGAAAAGAAAATATACTATCGTAGAAATCGAAAACAATGGGTTTAAAAGTCTGGGAACAACCAATTTTATAACTTCCCATTTCTTCTATTTAGTTATACTGTTATTTAATTTGGTTTGCAGCAAATTAGTTTAAGCATTTTAAATTAATCTAATCTAGTTTCAGGTTGGAGATTTAATTTCCTTAATTGCACTTCGATTTAATGAAATCTTTTGTGCTGCCTTTTGCTATAATGTTTTTTAATAAATAAACATCAGCAGAGTGATTATTATATGATATCATTATGCGTCCTAATGAAACGCATTCAAAAGTAATCGCACGATATCTGTTTACTGCGAAAAGACATTAAAGATGAGCTTCACGTGATCGTTTTGACTTAGAAGTAGGTTCAATCGCCGCGCTGCTAATGCCGCAGAGGATCGACCCGAGTTATTATTTTATCCTAAGCCAATAATTCCCCTCGTCCTCCGTGTCAATTTTGCTACATTTTACTTTTACTGGTATGTAAATTAACAGAACAGAATAAAAACGGTATAGATTTATAATTTTATTAATTTACACAACTATAATTTGGTGAGCCGACATACTATTAACCTAATAATATATACTGATTTCAGAAAAGCTAGAGAAAATGCCCATACTTAACCCTTAGTATACAAAAATGCCCATTCCTAACCCTAAGTATACAAAAATGCCCATTCCTAACTATTAGTGCGGTCAGCAATATAAGTCGCTTAACATTCTCAGATTTTCAAATCGCTTGTTGGGTTTAATTTGCATCAAATGCATTATTTTTGTTGATCTACATATATTTGAGTATGTTGCTAATAATGGGACTTTAACAATATTTACCAAATTTTTTATAATAATAAGTATTAACGGTTCGAAATACTGAGAATGTTTAGCAACTTACGACGCTGACTGTACAACCCTAGCTAATTCAAGCAATTTATAAATTGATTTCAACTAACTCACACTATTTAAAAAAAATTAGTAACTAAGCTAATCTAAATCAAGTTTCCTAAAAGATCCGTCTAATCCAAATGTGTCGTTTGCTTTCGATGCGTTCAACCTTTTCGACTCGTCGGTGAAGAAGTTTTTGTTCTGGTTTCTGTAAAATTCCTTCCCTGGCTCCGATTGACTCACTTTACGAATATTGTCTGTAACAATAGTCTTAGTAAGTTTGAGATTTGTGATGGTAAGTAGTTTTGGTGCCCATCTTTAAGCGTCTTCATGTTTTTCAAAAGCTCAATAAATAAGCGAAAGTATTTTTTTTTATTCCTGTGTCGTGGGTGCGTTTACAAACATGAAAATTCACATACAAAAATGCCCAGACTAAAACAACTTATTGTGGATCACATAAAAGATTTGTCCCGTGCGGTAATTGAACCCGCGACTATTAGACATAGTGGTTGGAGCGGCTTAAGCCGCTTAAAGCTTAAGGCTTAAGAGCTTAAGCTTTTAACCACTACGCTAGATAGTCCGTCAATACTGATTGAGAAGCTGTTAAAAGGCAATCAGTTTTATCATTGTAAACGACATAAAGACAGGTACAGGTTATTTTGTGTTCTCCCGGAATTTTTGGAATACGCATTAGGAGTATACCAATTACTTTATTGTTCTAACTACTTAAAGCTTACTTTGCTTAGCTTAATTTTTCAAGACATTTGTCAATAGATCGGAGAAATCGAATTGAAGTGACGAATTGGTATTTTTTAGCGCGTGTTATAGTGCCACATGTAAGGTATGTCGATAGTATTTCATGCTTTCCTTGTTCCGACCACACGGGCATATCAGCACATATAGGGGGCAATTACATACGTTTTATCTTTTAAACTACAAATAATTTCCAGTATCAGTCCGTAGTCTGGCATCGTGCTCAGTAAAATGGCAATAGGCTCGCTCCCTATTACATAGGTTTTAACATCGTCGGCAAAAGTGGGTGTACAAGGTGCACCTTTTTTCCTCTCTGTTAGGAAATATAGAAGTGACGGCGTTTGTTTGTCATTTGTAATTATTTATCGTAAAATAAAAATCTTTTATAAAAAAAGGTAAACCAACTTCAAAAAGCAAAAAAATAAATATTTGAAGTCGGTGCTGGTTGGTGCAGTCGGTTACTTGGCACCGACTTCAAATATTTATTTTTTTGCTTTTTGAAGTCGGTTTACCTTTTTTTATAAAAGATTTTTATTTTACAATTTTAAGTAACCAGTGAATTCTATAGTAGGGTACCTATAGGATTGACGTAATACCCATAATATCGCAATTTACACATGCCTATTGTTTGTCGTTAAGGAGTTCCCTGGTGTATCTTCTAAGTCCAAAGTCCAATGTCAATAAAATTAATATGGGACCACCTCGGAGATATACTGAACCCAATGCAAAAAAAATTATCAAAATCGGTCCACAATTGACGGAAATATCGCTGAACAGACATAAAAAAAAAAAAAAAAAAAAAAAAAAAGCATACATACAACCGAACATAGAACCTCCTCCTTTTTGAAGTCGGTTAATTAATTTTCTATCTTTATTTTTTCATAATTTTTTGTTTTGTGTCACAAGCAGGTGGGCAAATCAGATTAATGATTACGATTACATTTTGTAACAATCCACAGTCGTGATTGAAGATACAAACACAAAAATGTAAACAACAAACTGTACAAACAACATGTAAACGTAATCATTAATTTGATTACATTTTGCCCATCTCTGGTCACCAGTACAGCTATTCCTGTAAATTTGCAAGGATACAAACCTATAGTATATATAATGATATGGCCCTTACCAGCAATCTCCTGACATGTTATATCCGCAGTGCCCCCCAGACCTTTAGGAAAAAGTTCTCTTGGCAGAACCTGATAGATTTCTTCGAAGTTATTGTACATGTGGGTCCTTTGTACATCTTTGTCCTTCATAAGTTTCTTGGCAAGGGCTACAATTGACTGAGCAAAGCTAGGCACCCCTACTAGATAAATGCCCTTGATTTTTAGAGCATGTCAATTCTGAAAAAGTTGTAATGGTACGGCCAAGCCAACGCATCCAGCCGCGTCCGCGATGGCGTGCACGGTAGCGCTCAGTACCTGCAGTAGTATTTTAATGGAGGTGTACACCTCTATTAAAGTAGTAAGCAGTAGTAAGAAGTATTAAAGTTGTAGTAGTAGTAAGTAGTATACGTATGCGTTAATCCCATAGAATCGCATTTTAAGAATCGGAGATGCCGAGACCTCTATTAAAGTTAACTTTGTGGGAACAAAGTTAACCTTTAATAGAGGTGTACACCTCAGGTGTACACTTCAGGTGTACACCTCAGGTGTACATTGATATTGTATGCTAACTCAAGTGCTTTCTTTTTCAGCGTGAACCTCATATGGGAGCATTTGTTTATATTGAGCTCCATCTGGTTCTCAACATTCCGTGATATTAGTCAGATCGTCTTGGACATATTAGATATCATTGGTAGAGTAGATAATTCTCAAAAGTCTCAAATCATCTGCGAATAACAAACAACACGTTACCGTTGTGTTATATCATTGATAAATATGGAAAATAAAGTGGGTCCAAGAAGTGTTGATTAATCTACTTCCGGCTTTACTCGTGGGTGGTTTAACAGGCCCTTTATATAATGAATTGGATATCCGTTCTAGCGTTGAAACTTTTGAAAGAAACCAATTGTGTTTTTCGCGAAAAAACGATAAATTCTTTTATTTCTGACTAAATCAGTTTACGCTAGCTAATTTTTCGGGGACTCGCACCCCCTTTGCCCTATATTCGCCCCTCGCAAAATAAAAGTGTCTTTTCGGACTAGTACAAATGATATATAGAAGTTCGTCTCTGTTCAGATAATGATGAAGCTTCAGTACAATATATGTATAATCTCACTTAAGGATACTAACAGTCAAGTAATAATAATACTTGGATAATAATAATGGTGTTAACTGCAGTACATGTTGTAGACATCCATTCCTGCAGTCCAGGATCCAATGGTCTCCATCAGATGTATCGTTCATAAACCTGAATTCAGTTAGCATCAAGCTCAATTTAACCATTTCAGTCACTATTACGTTTTCCGAAGATACCAACCTTAAAAAAAGTTAAATTCAACATTAATAATATTTTATTTAAGAGTCTCCGTAACCGGCGAGTGTGTATGAGACGAACTATGAGAGTGGAGGAAGCCAGAGAGGTATGTAAGGAAAGAACCTGTTGGAACTCTGTACTCTCTGCCTACCCCGCGAGGGAGCTGGCGTGATGATATAGATAGATAGATAGATAGAATAATATTTTCCCTCATGCTACAGAAACAAGTTAGTAGAATTCTATGTTTTGTTCTATGCTTGATTCTTAATCAGTCATCAGATGAAGCCGAAAATCCCAAATACCGTAAGACGTTCATTACAGGACTAAGGGTTTTCCCAAATCTCCATCCCCAATGGCTTTGTGTTGCACGTATCCAAGTTTGACTCGGGACCTTACACCAGATCATTGACCCACCTTGGTGCCCTGGCCGCTCCACGTCTTCAGATCCATGGTTACCACTAGAGAATCCCTCTGCCTCAATGGTCAGCAGTTATGCGAGCGAATTCCCCGTCTACTAGACGTTACTCAAAAATGCCAATATAGGAAAGATGTGTAAAAGATATCCCAGATCACCATTTTTTGTAAACGTTCGAATAAACAACCAACTGAGAAACAAAACATGAACAAAAATTCCAATGGTTAGGGGCAGAAATGTCGGAGGATTAGAATAATTTTTTTGAGTTAGTTTCCAAGAGCAATAGCTACGTAAATTGCGATAATCTGAATAATAAAATAGGCTACGGAGATAAATCGATGATGAATAAGTAAATTACTCGCTGGAAGATATCGCTGTGGTTTTCGACCAAACAGCATGTTCTATCCCTGTTTTTGATTTTTCAAAGCAACCAACGGGTTTGTACCAGCGATTTTTTTAAACCGGACACCTAAGTGTTAACAAGAAGGTCGCTTTGAGGGTCCTGCAGAAACTAGATGGCGCAATTATAATTATAAGTCAGAGGGAAGTACCTCATAAGTTTGGATATTTGAATATTAATGGCCATATCTTTTGAAAGCCCAGATTGAGAAGCTTAATTTTTTTTACACCACTAAGAGAAGGTAAGAGACGTGGTCTCTTATAAAAGGTCCCATAAAAAGCTCTAAGTTTCTCAGCAGGATATAGAAAGAGCTATGCTCAGCATTTCGCTACGTAATCGAATCAGAAATGAGGAGATTTGTAGAATAACCGACATAGACCATAGGATTAGCAAGCTGAAGTAGCAATGGGCGGGCTACATAGTGCGAAGATCTGAAGGGTGTTGGAGAAGAAAGATTATAGAGTGAAGACCATGTATTAGAAAGCGCAGCGTAGGTCGGCCGCCTGCCAGATGGACCGACGATCTTGTGAAGATCGCAAGAAGTCGTTGGATGCAGATGGCATCGAACCGGTTACGCTAGAAAGCGATTAGGGAGGCCTATTTCAGTAGTGGACAAGTATAGGCTGAGATGAAGAGAACATATACCTTACTTTTTGGCATACATTTCAACTTGATGCTTTTATCTGTTTCTGAAAAAACGGTTTCAAAGGCCAAGCAGAAATATGGAAAACAAAGGATCCTATAAGGGTTACGTTTTTAACAATCGAAAAAAATAACCAGGAAACAGGTCTCAAATCCTATATTTTCTTGGGATAATTGGTGGCGTGACTTTTTATGAGGTGAAACTTCCTCGTTGTATATCCCTTGCATATTCCTTTTAGAGCTAGAGGACGGACATTCATGTGTAGTTTACCTGAGGATTACTATACGATGATTCTCTTTCGTCTTATGTGTTAGAAGGATCCAATATCCTTCTTTTAGGTATTTATCTATCAAGGGTGCTGTGGAATCTCTATCACAGAGGAATTCTGGCATTTTGTGCCGAGCTGAAAATAGTTGTCTATTTTATCTTTGCTTTGTTCCACGCTGAATCCTCGAATGATCAGATGGCCCAGTATCATGCGATCATCTGAAAGTGATAGTACTATCACAGTTAACATATGTAAGCATAAGAACAGTTGATGAACTAACGATCAAAATAAGAATCAGGAACATAAACGCGAGTCCTACGCGGGTGCTCGCGGGTAAAGGGCGTCTGTGTGCGGGATTCTTATGCAGAACGTTAGTAGTAAGTTGTTCGACTGTTTACGTACATAATTGATGATATGACAGATTGCTTGGTTCATTGGTTAAAAGTTTGGTCAAATAACCGACGGAGCGTGATAGGAGGGCTATTGACGCGCTCGGCTACGTTCGATCGTAACGTTTGCCGTCGCTCCGAGCGGGGCTGCACTGTGTGGCGTCTCCCGTACATTTCAGCACATTACAACACCCCAAGCTGCGCTCCCATCGCGCTGCGTCAGCTATGTGGCGAAACGTTAAGAGCTTGAGTCACTCCACTCACTAGACTCAGTAGTTACTGGTTAAAGATCTGTTTCGGTCTGGGTGTTTTTGCATGTAAATTTTATGTTTCTAAACGTACCCATGACACAGGAATAATTCATAGAGTAGGGCTACGATTTAATTTAACAAATTGTCGGCGACAGGACCGGATAGACTCTTTTACGACTTACTCATATAACATGACGTGTCCGCAATATTAGTGTAGGACCTGAATCATTATTATGTGATTGCGATAGAGTTAGTTTATATGTATAATATATGATAAGAATTCGCCCCGTAGCGTATAAGATTTAGGAATAAGTTACAATTAACGAGTGGAAATTGGACACAGTTGTAATGTTTTTCGCACTAATTTGACGATTGCACAAATTGTGTGCCTAGTGTTATTTATATTTTTATATAAAGAATGTCACCGTGAATGTAGACATGTAAAATTTACTCGATATTATGCCCTGACTGAATAAGAATCGGAAATAATGTCGCGCAGTCATAGTGAAAATTTTGTGCTCCCAAAGGGCCGAGGGCGCAGCTCTCTACTCGGTATAGTCTCGGGGTAGCTAAGTAAGCGGTGATTAATTGAAATTTGTAGTAGAGTTGTGGAATCAAGATTGTTATTGTGCTAAGAATAAAGAAGTATAGAAGCGAAACTTGCCTCTTCTTTTCACCTACGCAGGGTCGCCGAAGTTGGGTCGGCAACAGCGGGATATTGTTCCGGGCCTTTGAAGATAGTGAAAGGCCTTTTCAAAAATGTTTATCGTGGCCACATTTATATTACATTTCATTTCAATGTAAAGAAAACCAAAGTTACGGTTTTTGAACGTGAAGAAAACAGAACGATTGCAGGGATTGTGATTAGTAACGATGTGCTGGAGCGAGTGAATGAGTCTGTTTATCTTGGAGGTGCTTTCAGTAAGGATGGAAAATGCACTGCGCTGGCATAGAGAGTGAGTGAATGAGAAGAGTGAGTGCAGGGAACAGAGTGAATGGTGCGATGGAAAAGCTACTTGGAGCCGGCAAATAAGCTAAAAGGTGCAGCTGGCCATACATAACGGAGTGCTTGTCCCAACGCTGTTATATGGTAAAGAGAGCTGGGCATGTAAGAAGGAGAATGATGGGATATATGCGGTCGGAATGCGAGCTCTGCGGAAGATATGCGAAGTAAAGTTGACCGACCGTATTCGCAACAGCGTAGTAAGTAAGCGAGTAGGTATAAAAGATAGTATCAGTGTAAAGATGAGAAAGGGTATGACCGTTGATTCGGGCATATAGAAAGAATGTCAGAAGAAAAAATAAAACAAAAACAGATATCTTACTATCTATCTATCTATATCATCACGCCAGATCCCTTGCAGGGTAGGCAGAGAGTACAGAGTTCCAACAGGTTCTTTCCTTAGATACCTACCGGCTTCCTGCACTCTCGTAGTTCGTCTCATACACGCTCGCCGGTTACGGAGACTCTTGACTTGTCCTCGATAAGCCTCGTTCTATTTGCACGTGGTAAGATAGTCTAGGTCTTCTCCGGTACCTACATCCTTCCACTTTCGCATTGTATATCTGTTTGGTCATTCTTCTGACAATCTTTTTATATGCCCGAACCACCGGAGCATACCCTTTCTCATTTTTACACCGATACTATCTTTCATACCTACTTGCTTTCTTACTACCCTGTTGCAAATGCGGTCGTTCAGCTTCACTCCGCACATCTTCCGCAGAGCACGCATTTCCACCGCATTTATCCTACTTTCATTCTCCTTCTTACATATCCAGCTCTCGCTACCATATAACAGCGTTGGGACAAGAATTCCGTTATGTATGGCCAGCTGCGCCTTTTGGATTAAGGGCCGGCTCCCAAGTAACTTTCCCATCGCACCATTTACTCTGTTCCCACTCCCACTGTGTGCACTCTCTCTTCTCTTCATGTCAGCGGTATATTTTCTATCCTTAATGGATGCACATCCAAGGTATTCGTTCTGGTTTTTTTCCGTACAAAAACCATAATCTTCATTTTCTTTCCATTCAAATGTAATCCAGTTTTCATGCAGTCGTCTTTCATAACTGTGACTAGTGTATGCAGATCAGTAGCTGTTGGCGCTATTAAACCTGCGTCATCTGCATATAATAGATAGTTTATCACTAGGTCACCCATTTGTACACCTTCATTCATCGCTTTCAGTCTTTGAAGACTTTTGTCCAGATATATTATAAAAAGTCTAGCGGACAACACGCAACCCTGCTTGACGCCGATTACAACGTCAAATCAGGATAACCTGTTACCACCCATCCGTACGCATGCCTTGCAGTCCACATAAGTGGACTCGACAGCTCGCAACAGGGTGTCACCTATACCATACTTTGGCAAAATGTTCCAAAGTCTCTTTCGCACAACTCTGTCAAACGCCTTCTCCAGATCCACAAAACCGCAGAAAACCTTCCAACCCACTGCCAGATGCTTCTCTACGATGTTGTTGAGGGAGAAAACTTGATCCGAACATCCACTTCCGGACTTGAAACCCCCTTGTGCCTCGCACAACATTTAATCGGACTTCTTGCGCATTCTCCGTTCATTATTTTTACCGTACACCTTGTCTGCCAAGCTGATCAAACGATGATTGCTCTATAATTGGCGCAGTCATATTGTGCGCCCTTGCCTTTATAGAGACACCGCGCAGTACCCTTGGGTACTATGACTGCGCGGTGCCAATCTGTAGGGACTCTACCGGTCCTCCAGCAAAGATTTACAAGGACCCAAAAAGCGGCCCGGACGCAAGTTCCACCATATTTGATCATCTCGGCAGATATCATGTCTACTCCCGCAGCTTTACCATTTTTCATACTTCCTATCCCATTCAACTTCTTCCGTAGTAATGTCTTCTGTTTATTCTAATGCCGCAAACTCGCTTCTGGGCTCGTCGGGCTCGCATCTCCAAACATACTTTTACGATGAGTTTATCTGCATCGTTTACTCTCTTATCACCTCATCAGCCAAATCCAGAACTTCTCTGACATTATCCTGAAACATCTCAAGGTCCTGGGATGTCGACAAGCTTACGGAAGCATATGCAGCGACCAAAAATACTCTAGTGACACCCAGTTTCAAACGGACCCAAAGAAGTCTCGCATCGTACAGACCATAATCTCTTACTCCAGAGGCCAAGCGATGAGACAGCAAGATGCCGACCCTCATACTGGCACGACTGCTCTGCGGTACCCCAGACCACAGAGCCATCCTACCACCAGGAATATCCCAGGTTTCACTGCCCCTCCGCTTAGTCTCTGTTACACACATAGCATCCAGGCGTATCTCTTTTATCCCATTAATCATCTCATGCATCTTATCTTCCATACCACCCCTTACATTCCAAGTGCCTATTCGGCACTCTGCACCCCACCACTTGACAGTTCGGGCCCAGCGTGATGGGTGGCGGCCCCCATCGCCGCTTCCATCTATATTCGTACCGACGGGGGCGGACCGGTACGCGTCGCCTCGGTGAGACGCCCTAGCACGCACTGCGGTACGTCTTTGGTCCAAGATTGCAGCCATAATGACTGGCAGCGGTCACGAAGAGCACGCTCTTGGACAGAACCCAACTATCTTACCACGACCAAATAGACAGAGTCTTATCTGAAGGACAAGTCAAGAGCCTCCGTAAACGGCATGGGTGTATAAGACAAACTATGGGAGTGGAGGAAGCCAGAGAGGTATGTAAGGAAAGAACCTGTTGAAACTCTGTACTCTCTGCCTACCGCACAGGGGATCTGACGTGATGATGTAAATATATTTATTACATTTTGCCATAACAGCAGCGTGCCCAATAGTGGGATGAAATAGGTAAAAAAAACGGCAGCATGAATATTCTTAGCGATCCACAACGTGAAGCAGTCTGTAGTCTGTCGATCTGAAATAGGTGACTGTTTTTTTTTTAAACGTAGCGCCACACTGGGATTTATTCCTGTGTCGTGGGTGCGTTTACAAACATGAAAATTCACAAACACAAATACCCAGACCGGAACCAATAATTGTGAATCACTCAAAGATTTGTCCCGTGCGGGAATCGAACCCGCGACTATTAGACACAGTGGGCGGAGCAGCTCAAGCTTTCAACCACTGCGCTAAATCGTCCGTCGTGTTAATGGTATTTCTATATTTGAAAGAAAAAAAGAAATTTTATTTGTCACAGCATGAGAGACACTATATTTGGCTGAAATGACACATACGTATCAGCAATTTATTTGAAAGACTCCGTGCTTCGGGAGCACGTTAAACCATTATCAATTATATAGCCCCATTTATCAATTTATATGGTAGTTGTTAAAGCAGTTTGGAATGTATTTTTTTTAGAAGCTTTCCTAAAAATATGCGATAATTAGTAGACGATGCTCTACTTGCAACTCACCAATTACACATCACACTGTCGAGCAAATACCTATTCTCACTAATCGAGGCGTCAGAAATTAGATCATTTTTTATCACGCGGCCCCGCTGTAGATTAGTGGAGGCAGGTTTGTGGCCACCTTCTGTTGGAACTTATCAAGCCGCCTTTAAGGCTTCCAACTCGGCTTAACTACAACCACATTAAGTGATAACCAGGACAAATGGCTTAACATGCCTTTTGAAGCACGAACACGCTCGAATATGAAACGACACAATCGGCCACCTATCTTAGATAGACCGAGTCAAACGCTGCTTAACCTTGATAATCGCTTAGAACCGCGGTGTTCTCAACTCACTGAGTCAGGAATTATTATTTTTAATTCTACCCAGATAATGCGGCCTTCAGAAACATACCTACTTATTTTTCTCAAAAAATAGATTATTATAAATGTATAATTGTCGAAACACGTGTTAAGCCGGTTTCCACTGCGAGCGGAATAGATTTCGAATGGACTTCGTTTAACTCACAACAGTAAATTTCACAGAAAGAGTTTAACGGAAAGTACTGAGCGAGTTAAAATAGTTAAAAATGGGCTCGCTCTGCTTCTTTGACTTTGTAATAGAAGACAAATTATTAAATTTATTAATACATTTAGTTAGTATAAGGCAAAATTTATTTTAATTAGTTGTAATCCGTTCCTCTCAACTATTTTTTTTTATTATTTCTCGCCCATTACCTTTTTGAAGTGGAACTCCGGCTTTAAACTCATTAATACCTCGCTAAATTATGATTTAACTCCCCAGATACGTAAATATTCCCACAGAAACAATTTGTGTAAAATCTATGTAAGATGGAAATGTAGACTTTATGTCATCCCCATACCTAGGTACCTACCTATCTAGCATGGCGATATTCAATATGATACTGGGGATTTTAGTTTATAATGTAAATTTAAAATTAAATGTGCAAGATGAATGTAATCAAAATTCATTCAAAATGCAATCTCAGCGAATGCAAGGTCATGATATTCTAGAATTATGTCGTTTGTTGAAGATTTTTTGCTACGTCGAATTAAGTATCTTTGAAGAGAAATAAAATACCGTTTTGTAAAATATTTTTATTTATAAAGAACGTATCCGAACATTAGGAATTATTCATGTCGTGGGTGCGTTTACAAAACGCACCAAGACCGGAACAAACAAATATTTGTGGGACACATACAGATTTGTCTCGGGCAGTGATCGAACCTGCGGTCTAGTGAACGGAACGGCTTAAGCTCGTAACCTCTGGACTAAGTTTTCCGGTTCATACCTGGCTATGAAAAATCTAGTTTTAAAATTATTTTTTTTTGGAATATTTTCCTCCTTAAGCGGCTTACAGTAGAGTGAACTGGCAGAAATCGTCACGTAAGTAAAAAGCGTTATGGTAGGAAGGTCGCTTCGAGCAGCAAACATTGTGCGCTGTATAACCTCAATTCTTCGGACGTGTAAATATTTTTTTTTGTAGATAGATGGGTAGATAGGTGGATGGGTGGGTGGGTAAGGTTTCGGCCGTAAACTACGGTCCGTTTTGGCCGAAGGCAAAGATTTGGCCGAAGGTGGCTGAAGCCGAAGCCGAAGCTTCGGTTGGACACTAGTGAATTCCGGCTCGGTCAGTCTAAGACGGGTCTGATAGTGACTTTCACATTTTCCAAAATTTCTGTTTCAGTAGTAGTTTAACCGTTGCTCTCGATTGCCACTTTCTATTTTATCGTCAAGCGCAGCTGGAGGCAAGCATATTGATCTAAAATCAATTACTCAAAATATTGTTTTCTTCTTGTCAAATAATTGAGCTTTTAGATCGATCTGAAATAATGGGATCGATTCATGATTAAGTAATAAAAAAATTGGTAATCCCTACTGGATCCGCGTGGTATATAACCTATTATACTGTGTCCTTCGTTCTCGATATAAACTATATTAGCAGCTCTCTCGAGTCGCTTGGCAACCGCGCGTCATTTAGATACTTCAAAAGTCAACGCCGCCTCTATGGTATCTGTGGACATAACCTCTGGAACCATTCTTTTGAAAGCGCGGCAGCCGGTGCTTTGTAATAAAGTTTTTGGTCGACATTTAATTTAATAATTTTGTTATGGCACTGAAATTATATAACAAAAAGGTTGTAATATACTCAAGTGACCGTGTGAAATAAATTTAAAACATCGTATAGGCAAATTAGAAAAGTTTACGTCCTGGCAAAGGAGTACATTCTAAAAAGATCAACCGATAGTTGTTTATGTGTGGTGTTTTCAGCTTAACTTGTTTATTTATATAATATCTAATATTTGGAGACGTGAATTTCGCCATATTAAAATTTGGGAAAGCTTCGTCGCCCGAAAAGTAAACTTATGAAGTCAATGTCCCTATTCGTGTACAAACAGTTTAACACGAAATATACCTGAAAACGATTATTAACCGTCTATAAATTGGCAATGTAATACCTCCAATAAGAGAAATTAGGGGGACGTTCATCAATTATGATGATTGTTAAGGATCGATGGCATTTTAAGGACACGGGTAATGTACGAGATACATCGACGTGGTCCGCAAGACTTGACGATAATTCAAGGACACGAGTGGTGTACGAGATACATCGGCGTGATCCGTAAGACTTGGGGCCCATACGAGTTATTTTGTGTTCTCCCGGAATTTATGGAATACGCATTACGAGTATACCAATTACTTTATTGTTCTAACTACTTAAAGCTTACATCGTTTTATTGCATATATTTTTCAAGACATTTGTCAACAGATCGGAGTAATCGAATTGAAGTGACGAATTGGTATTTTTAGCGCGTGTTATAGATGCAACATGGAAGGTATGTCGATAGTATTTCATGCTTTCCTTGTTCCGACCACACGGGCATATCAGCACATACAGGGGGCAATTACATACGTTTTATCTTTTAAACTACAAATAATTTCCAGTATCAGTCCGTAGTCTGGCAACGTGCCCAGTAAAATGGCAATAGGCTCGCTCCCTATTACATAGGTTTTAACATCGTCGGCAAAAGTGGGTGTACAAGGTGCACCTTTTTCCCTCTCTGTTAGGAAATATAGAAGTGACGGCGTTTGTTTGTCATTTGTGATTATTTATCGTAAAATTAATTTTCATTCTTTATTTTTTTATAAATTTTTGTTTTGTGTCACAAGCAGGTGGGCAAATCAGATTAATGATTATGATTACATTTTGTAACAATCCACAGTCGTGATTGAAGATACAAACACAAAAATGTAAACAACAAACTGTACAAACAACATGTAAACGTAATTATTAATTTGATTACATTTTGCCCATCTCTGGTCACCAGTACAGCTATTCCTGTAAATTTGCAAGGATACAAACCTATAGTATATATAATGATATGGCCCTTACCAGCAATCTCCTGACACGTTATATCCGCAGTGCCCCCCAGATCTTTAGGAAAAAGGCCTCTTGGCAGAACCTGATAGATTTCTTCGAAGTTATTGTACATGTGGGTCCTTTGTACATCTTTGTCCTTCATAAGTTTCTTGGCAAGGGCTACAATTGACTGAGCAAAGCTAGGCACCCCTACTAGATAAATGCCCTTGATTTTTAGAGCATGTCAATTCTGAAAAAGTTGTAATGGTACGGCCAAGCCAACGCATCCAGCCGCGTCCGCGATGGCGTGCACGGTAGCGCTCAGTACCTGCAGTAGTATTTTAATGGAGGTGTACACCTCTATTAAAGTAGTAAGCAGTAGTAAGAAGTATTAAAGTTGCAGTAGTAGTAAGTAGTATACGTATGCGTTAATCCCATAGAATCGCATTTTAAGAATCGGAGATGCCGAGACCTCTATTAAAGTTAACTTTGTGGGAACAAAGTTAACCTTTAATAGAGGTGTACACCATGAGGATGCAAGGGGGACACCTACCATCTACGCTCCCCAAGTCAACCTCTCCTGCCCGCGGTGCATCCTGCTGATCAACGGACGAGGCTCCGACGACCGACAATGGCGGTATAACCATTCAAATATGGCGTAACTAAATTTTTAACTAGACCGGTGACGGGCAGCAGCGTCACTAGTGCGAGAAGTTACGCCCTGCGATCGCCAACCCGCATGCCCAGCGTGGCGATTATGGGCAAAACCTTCTATGGCAAGTCGGAATATACCACGGCCCCCAGTTCCCGGTCGCTCCGCTATTCCTGACCACGGCGGCGGTCACGGTTCCGGCGGGGCAGGGGGTGCGAAGAATCTCCGGGCTACGGTAGGCCGCCAACATGAACTGACCCTGGCTACGTATAACGGACGCACGCTGCGACTGGATGAGCATCTTCTGCAGTTGGAAGAAGAACTGAAGTGCATAAGATGGCACGTTCTGGGTTTATGTGAAGTTCGAAGAGAGGGAGAAGACACCATAACCCTAGAATCTGGCCATCTTTTGTACTTTAGAGAGGGAGACCAACTTTCCCAGGGTGGCGTCGGGTTTCTGATCCATAGAGTCTTCGCTGACAACGTTTTAGAAATGTCCAGTGTGTCGACAAGGGTAGCATACCTCATAATTAAGCTGACCGAGAGGTACACCCTCAAGATCGTGCAGGTTTATGCACCGACTTCGGCACACTCGGACGAGGACATAGAGGTACTCTACGAGGACATCTCTAAGGCCCTTCATAATACCTCTAAGGTACACTACAACGTCGTCATGGGAGATTTCAACGCCAAAGTGGGAGTAAAAACTGACAGCGAATCCTCAGTAGGACCATACGGCTATGGCAGCAGAAATGACAGGGGGCAAACGCTCGTCAACTTTCTCGAAAGAGAAGGGCTGTTTATGATGAACTCTTTCTTTAAAAAACAGCCCCAAAGAAAGTGGACGTGGCAAAGCCCCGATGGTAAAATAAAAAATGAGATCGACTTCATCATGGCGGACAAGAGGCGCATATTCAGAGATGTCTCAGTGATCGCAAGGTTTAAAACCGGAAGCGACCACCGGCTCGTACGGGGCACTCTGAATATACAATGGAAGCGCGAAAGAGTCCGCTTGATGAAGTCCAGTCTCCGACCGAATTTGCTCCAAGCCGCTATGGATTCCCAAGCTTTTCAGTTAAAATTGGAAAACCGTTTCGCTGCCTTGGAAACCACTGACAGCGTTGATCAGAAATTCGAGCAGGTGGTACAGACTCTTAGAGAAGAGGGTACTAAATTATGCGAAACGAGGCGTACAGGCAGGAAATCTAAGCTTTCGGGGGGGACTCTGGAGCTTATGAGCGAACGGTGCCGAAATGCAGCCTCAACCTTGTCAGAACACCGGGCCTTAAATAAAAAGATCACAAAGCTGGTCCGACGCGACCTCCGAGCTTTCAACAATCTTGAGATTGAGAAAGCCATCGAGCAGAACCGGGGGTCGAAAGTGTTCGTCCAGCCACTTGGGAGGAACCACTTGACAAGGTTGACTACACAAGCGGGTACTGTGATCGCTTCTAGGCCGGAAATCCTCTCGGAAGTCAGGAATTTCTATAGCCAGCTTTACGCCTCACACGCACCTCGACCCGAATCTCTTAGAGGAGATCCCAGAGCCACCCTAACACGTCACTTCACAGAAGACTTGCCCGAGATCAACCTGGATGAGATCGAGTTGGCCCTTAAACAGCTTAAAAATGGAAAAGCCCCGGGTGAGGACGGCGTCACGACTGAGCTTCTGAGGGCAGGAGGTACCCCAGTACTTAAGGAGCTTCGGAAGTTATTTAACACTGTCCTCTACACTGGGAGAACTCCGCAGGCATGGAACAGAAGCGTGGTCGTCCTGTTTTTCAAAAAGGGTGACAAAACCCTTTTGAAAAACTATCGACCCATATCGCTTCTGAGCCATGTATACAAGCTGTTTTCAAGGGTCATCACGAACCGTCTTGCGCGAAGGCTCGACGAGTTTCAACCCCCGGAGCAGGCCGGGTTTCGAAGTGGTTACGGCACCATAGACCACATCCACACTGTGCGGAAGATTATACAGAAGACTGCAGAGTATAATCTGCCCCTATGTCTAGCCTTCGTGGACTATGAGAAGGCCTTTGACACTGTCGAGACCTGGTCAGTTCTGGACTCCTTGCAACGATGCCAAGTTGATTGGCGATACATCGAGGTGATGAGATGCCTTTTTGAAGCTGCAACGATGACCGTCCAAGTACAGAACCAGCGGACTGAACATATCCACCTGAGCCGCGGAGTGCGCCAAGGTGATGTCATATCACCAAAACTGTTCACCAATGTACTGGAGGATATGTTCAAGACGCTGGACTGGAAAGGTCGCGGCATCAATATAAATGGCGTATACATCTCTCACCTGCGATTTGCAGACGACATCGTCATCATGGCTGAAACGTTGCAAGACCTACAACAGATGCTGGACAGCCTTGCTAATTCGTCTCAGCGAATCGGTCTCCGGATGAACTTAGATAAAACTAAAGTTATGATCAACAAGCATGTTGACCCGGGACCGATCGCCGTAAACGGAGCCCCCCTCGAAGTTGTTTCTGAGTACGTATACCTAGGGCAGGTGCTCCAACTGGGTAAAAACAACTTCGACAAGGAAGTTAAGAGACGGATACAGCTGGGCTGGGCAGCATTTGGGAAACTCCGTCGAGTCTTCTTATCGCCCATACCCCAATGCTTAAAAACGAAAGTTTTTAATCAGTGCGTCCTACCTGTAATGACATACGGAGCCGAAACGTGGCCACTCACTGTGCGGCTTGTCCACCAGTTCAAGGTCGCTCAACGAGCTATGAAAAGAGCTATGCTCGGAGTTTCTCTTAGGGATCGAATCCGGAACGAAGTTATTCGTCAGAGAACAAAGGTTACCGACATAGCTCAGCGAATTAGCAAGCTGAAGTGGCAGTGGGCAGGTCACATATGCCGCAGAACCGATGGCCGTTGGGGCAGACTGGTTCTTGAGTGGAGACCGCGTGTCGGCAAACGTAGTGTAGGGCGCCCTGTAGCTAGGTGGAGCGACGATATTCGTAAGGCAGCGGGCAGGGATTGGAGAAGGAGAGCTGAAGATCGAGCTCAGTGGCGTGCCATGGGAGAGGCCTACGTCCAGCAGTGGACTGACACGGGCTGATGATGATGATGATGATGAGAGGTGTACACCTCAGGTGTACACTTCAGGTGTACACCTCAGGTGTACATTGATATTGTATGCTAACTCAAGTGCTTTCTTTTTCAGCGTGAACCTCATATGGGAGCATTTGTTTATATTGAGCTCCATCTGGTTCTCAACATTCCGTGATATTAGTCAGATCGTCTTGGACATATTAGATATCATTGGTAGAGTAGATAATTCTCAAAAGTCTCAAATCATCTGCGAATAACAAACAACACGTTACCGTTGTGTTATATCATTGATAAATATGGAAAATAAAGTGGGTCCAAGAAGTGTTGATTAATCTACTTCCGGCTTAACTCGTGGGTGGTTTAACAGGCCCTTTATATAATGAATTAGATATCCGTTCTAGCGTTGAAACTTTTGAAAGAAACCAATTGTGTATTTCGCGAAAAAACGATAAATTCTTTTATTTCTGACTAAATCAGTTTACGCTAGCTAATTTTTCGGGGACTCGCACCCCCTTTGCCCTGTTTTCGCCCCTCGCAAAATAAAAGCGTCTTTTCCGACTAGTATAAATGATATATAGAAGTTCGTCTCTGTTCAGATAATGATGAAGCTTCAGTACAATATATGTATAGTCTTACTTAAGGATACTTACAGTCAAGTAATAATAATACTTGGATAATAATAATGGTGTTAACTGCAGTACATGTTGTAGACATCCATTCCTGCAGTCCAGGATCCAATGGTCTCCATCAGATGTATCGTTCATCAACCTGAATTCAGTTAGCATCAAGCTCAGTTTAACCATTTCAGTAACTATTACGTTTTCCGAAGATACCAATCTTAAAAAAAGTTAAATTCAACATTAATAATATTAGAAGTCCGATGGAGTGTTGTGTGAGGCACAGGGAGGTTTCAGGTCTGGAAGAGGATGTTCGGATCAAGTTTTCTCCCTCCGCAACATCGTAGAAAAGCATCTGGCAGTAGGCCGGAAGGTTTTCTGCGGTTTTGTGGACCTGGAGAAGGCGTTTGATAGAGTCGTGCGAAAGAGACTTTGGGACATTTTGCCAGAGTATGGTATAAACGGCACCCTGTTGCGAGCCGTCCAGTCCACCTACGTGGACAGCCAGGCATACGTACGGGTGGGTGGTAACATGTCACCTTGGTTTGACGTTAAAATCGGCGTCAAGCAGGGTTGCGTGTTGTCCGCTAGACTGTTTATAGTGTATCTGGATAAAAGTCTTCAAAGACTGAATGCGATGACTGAAGGGGTAAAAAAAAAAATGGGTGATCTAGTGATAAACCACCTATTGTACGCAGATGACGTGGTTTTGATAGCGCCAACAGCCACTGATCTGCAAACACTAGTCACAGTTATGAGAGACCACTGCATGAACAATGGCTTACATTTGAATGTGAAGAAAACCAAAATTTTGGTTTTTGAACAGGAAGAAACCAGAACGAATGCAAGGATTGTGGTTGGTAACGATGTGCTGGAGCAAGTGAATGAGTTTGTGTATCTTGGATGCGCCTTCAGTAAGGATGGGAAATACACCGCTGATATAGAGAGAAGAGTGAACGCAGGTAATAGAGTGAATGGTGCGATGGGAAGGCTACTTGGGAGCCGGCACTTAAGCGAAAAGGCGCAGCTGGCCATGCATAACGGAGTGCTTGTTCCAACGCTGTTATATGGCAGTGAGAGTTGGGTATACATACCCAAGGAGGAGAACGAAAGCAGGATAAATGCGGTCGAAATGCGATCTCTGCGGAAGATGTGCGGAGACCTGCTGACCGACCGTATTCGCAACAGCGTAGTAAGAAAGCGAGTAGGTATGAAAGATAGTATCGGTGTAAAGATGAGAAAGGGTATGCTCCGTTGATTCGGGCATATAGAAAGAATGCCAGAAGAAAGAATGACAAAACAGATATACAATGCGAAAGTGGAAGGATGTAGGTGCCGGGGAAGACCTAGACTATCTTACCATGACCAAATAGACCGTGTCTTAGCTGAAGGGCAAGTAAAGAGTCTTCGTAACCGGCGAGTGCGTATGAGACGAACTATGAGAGTGGAGGAAGCCAGAGAGGTATGTAAGGAAACAACCTGTTGGAACTCTGTACCCTCTGCCTACCCCGCGAGGGAGCTGGCGTGATGATATAGATAGATAGATAGAATAATATTTTTCCCTCATGCTACAGAAACAAGTTAGTAGAATTCTATGTTTTGTTCTATGCTTGATTCTTAATCAGTCATCAGATGAAGCCGAAAATCCCAAATACCGTAAGACGTTCATTACAGGACTAAGGGTTTTCCCAAATCTCCATCCCGATCGGCTTTGTGTTGCACGCATCCAAGTTTAACTCGCGACTTTACACCAGATCATTGACCCACCTTGGTGCCCTGGCCGCTGCACGTCTTCAGATCCATGGTTACCACTAGAGAATCTCTCTGCCCCAATGGTCAGCAGTAATGCGAGCGAGTTCCCCGCCTACTAGACGTTACTCAAAAATGCCAATATAGGAAAGATGTGTAAAGGATATCCCCGACCACCATTTTTTGTAAACGATCGAAAAAACCACCAACTGAGAAACAAAACATGAACAAAAATTCCAATGGGCAGGGGCAAAAATGTCGCAGGCTTAGAATAAATTTTTTGAGTTAGTTTCCAAGAGCATAATAAATTAGCTACGTAAATTGCGATAATCTGAATAATAAAATAGGCTACGGAGATAAATCGATGATGAATAAGTAAATTACTCGCTGGAAGATATCGCTGTGGTTTTCGACCAAACAGCATGTTCTATCCCTGTTTTTGGTTTTTCAAAGCAGCCAACGGGTTTGTACCAGCGATTTTTTTAAACCGAACACCTAATTGTTAACAAGAGGGTCGCTTTGAGGGTCCTGCAGAAACTAGATGGCGCAATTATAATTATAAGTCAGAGGGAAGTACCTCATAAGTTCGGATATTTGAATATTAATGGCCATATCTTTTGAAAGCCCAGATTGAGAAGCTTAATTTTTTTTACACCACTAAGAGAAGGTAAGAGACGTGGTCTCTTATAAAAGGTCCCATAAAAAGCTCTAAGTTTCTCAGCAGGATATAGAAAGAGCTATGCTCAGCATTTCGCTACGTAATCGAATCAGAAATGAGGAGATTTGTAGAATAACCGACATAGACCATAGGATTAGCAAGCTGAAGTAGCAATGAACGGGCTACATAGTGCGAAGATCAGAAGGGTGTTGGGGAAGAAAGATTATAGAGTGAAGACCATGTATTAGAAAGCGCAGCGTGGGTCGGCCGCCTTCCAGATGGACCGACGATCTTGTGAAGATCGCAAGAAGTCGTTGGATGCAGATGGCATCGAACCGGTTACGCTAGAAAGTGATCAGGGAGGCCTATTTCAGTAGTGGACAAGTATAGGCTGAGATGAAGAGAATATATACCTTACTTATTGGCATACATTTCAACTTGATGCCTTTATCTGTTTCTGAAAAAAGGGTTTCAATTGCCAAACAGAAATATGGAAAACAAAGGATAAGGGTTACGTTTTTAACAATCGAAAAAAAATAACTAGGAAACAGGTCTCAAGTCCTATATTTTCTTGGGATAATTGGAGGCGTGACTTTTTAGGAGGTGAAACTTCCTCGTTGTATATCCCTTGCATATTCCTTTTAGAGATAGAGGACGGGCATTCATGTGTAGTTTACTTGAGGATTACAATACGATGATTCTCTTTCGTCTTGTGTGTTAGAAGGAACCAATATCCTTCTTTTAGGTATTTATCTATCAAGGGTGCTGTGGAATCTCTATCACAGAGGAATTCTGGCATTTTGTGCCGAGCTGAAAAGTAGTTGTCTATTTTATCTTTGCTTTGTTCCACGCTGAACCCTCAAGTGATCAGATGGCCCAGTATCATGCGATCATCTGAAAGTGATAGTACTATCACAGTTAACATATGTAAGCATAAGAACAGTTGGAGAACTAACGATCAAAATAAGAATCAGGAACATAAACGCGAGTCCTACGCGGGTGCTCGCGGGTAAAGGGCGTCTGTGTGCGGGATTCTTGTAGTAAGTTGTTCGACTGTTTACGTACATAATTGATGATATGACAGATTGCTTGGTCCATTGGTTAAAAGTTTGGTCAAATAACCGACGGAGCGTGACACGAGGGCTATGGACGCGCTCGGCTACGTTCGATCGTAACGTTTGCCGTCGCTCCGAGCGGGGCTGCACTGTGTGGCGTCTCCCGTACATTTCAGCACATTACAACACCCTAAGCTGCGCTCCCATCGCGCTGCATCAGCTATGTGGCGAATCGTTAAGAGCTTGAGTCACTCCACTCACTAGACTAAGTAGTTACTGGTTAAATATCTGTTCGGTCTGGGTGTTTGTGCATGTCAATTTTATGTTTCTAAACGTACCCATGACACAGGAATAATTCATAGAGTAGGGCTACGATTTAATTAAACAAATTGTCGGCGACAGGACCGGATAGACTCTTTTACGACTTACTCATATAACATGACGTGTCCGCGATATTAGTGTAGGAACTGAATCATTATTATGTGATTGCGATAGAGTTAGTTTATATGTATAATATGTGATAAGAATCCGCCCCATAGCGTATAAGATTAAGGAATAAGTTACAATTAACGAGTGGAAATTGGACACAGTTGTAATGTTTTTCGCACTAATTTGACGATTGCACAAATTGTGTGCCTAGTGTTATTTATATTTTTATATAAAGAATGTCACCGTGAATGTAGACATGTAAAATTTACTCGATATTATGCCCTGACTGAATAAGAATCGGAAATAATGTCGCGCAGTTATAGTGAAAATTTTGTGCTCCCAAAGGGCCGAGGGCGCAGCTCTCTGCTCGTTATAGTCTCGGGGTAGCTAAGTAAGCGGTGATTTATTGAAATTTGTAGTCGAGTTGTGGAATCAAGATTTGTATTGTGCTGAGAATAAAGAAGTATAGAAGCGATACTTGCCTCTTCTTTTCACCCACGCAGGGTCGACGAAGTTGTGTCGGCAATAGCGGGATAATGTTCCGGGCCTTTGAAGATAGTGAAAGACCGTTTCAAAAATGTTTATCGGGGCCACATTTATATTACATTTCATTTCAATGAAAAGAAAACCAAAGTTACGGTTTTTGAAAGTGAAGAAAACAGAACGAATGCAGGGATTGTGATTGGTAACGATGTGCTGGAGCGAGTGAATGAGTCTGTTTATCTTGGAGGTGCTTTCAGTAAGGATGGAAAATGCACTGCGCTGGCATAGAAAGTGAGTGAATGAGAAGAGTGAGTGCAGGGAACAGAGTGAATGGTGCGATGGAAAAGCTACTTGGAGCCGGCAAATAAGCTAAAAGGTGCAGCTGGCCATACATAACGGAGTGCTTGTCCCAACGCTGTATATGGTAACGAGAGCTGGGTATGTAAGAAGGAGAATGATGGAATATATGCGGTCGGAATGCGAGCTCTGCGGAAGATATGCGAAGTGAAGTTGACCGACCGTATTTGCAACAGCGTAGTAAGAAAGCGAGTAGGTATAAACGATAGTATCGGTGTAAAGACGAGAAAGGGTATGAACGTTGATCCGGGCATATAGAAAGAATGTCAGAAGAAAAACTAAAAACAAAAACAGATATCTTACTATCTATCTATCTATATCATCACGCCAGATCCCTTGCAAGGTAGGAAGAGAGTACAGAGTTCCAACAGGTTCTTTCCTTAGATACCTATCGGCTTCCTGCACTCTCGAAGTTCGTCTCATACACGCTCGCCGGTTACGGAGACTGCTGACTTGTCCTCGATAAGCCTCGTTCTATTTGGTCGTGGTAAGATAGCCTAGGTCTTCTCCTACCTACCTCCTTCCACTTTCGCATTGTATATCTGTTTGGTAATTCTTCTGACATTCTTTCTATATGCCCGAACCAACGGAGCATACCCTTTCTCATTTTTACACCGATACTATCTTTCATACCTACTTGCTTTCTTACTACCCTGTTGCCAATGCGGTCGTTCAGCTTCACTCCGCACATCTTCCGCAGAGCTCGCATTTCCACCGCATTTATCCTACTTTCATTCTCCTTCTTACATATCCAGCTCTCGCTACCATATAACAGCGTTGGGACAAGAGTTCCGTTATGTATGGCCAGCTGCGCCTTTTGGATTAAGTGCCGGTTCCCAAGTAACTTTCCCATCGCAACATTTACTCTGTTCCCTGCACTCACTCTTCTCTCCATGTCAGCAGTATATTTTCTATTCTTACTGGATGCACACCCAAGGTATTCGTTCTGGTTTCTTTCCGTACAAAAACCATAATCTTCATTTTCTTTCCATTCAAATGTAAGCCAGTTTTAATGCAGTCGTCTTTCATAACTGTGACTAGTGTATGCAGATCAGTGGCTGTTGGCGCTATCAAACCTACGTCATCTGCATATAATAGATAGTTTATCACTAGGTCACCCATTTGTACACCTTCATTCATCGCTTTCAGTCTGTGAAGACTTTTGTCCAGATATATTATAAAAAGTCTAGCGGAAAACACGCAACCCTGCTTGACGCCGATCTATCTATCTATCTATAACCTCACACCAGATCCCTTGCGGGGTAGGCAGAGAGTACAGAGTTCCAACAGATTCTTTCCTTACATACCTCTCTGGCTTCCTCGACTCTCATAGTTCGTCTCATACACGCTCGCCGGTTACGGAGACTCTTGACTTTTCCATCAGATAAGACTCGGTTTATTTGGTCGTGGTAAGATAGTCTAGGTCTTCCCCGGTACCTGCATCCTTCCACTTTCACATTGTATATTTGTTTTGTCATTCTTTCCTCTGGCATTATTTCTATATGCCCGAACCAACAGAGCATGCCCTTTCTCATCTTTACACCGATACTATCTTTCATACCTACTCGCTGTCTTACTATGCTGTTGCTAATGCGGTCGGTCAGCTTCACTCCGCACATCTTCCGCAGAGCTCGCATTTCTACCGCATTTATCCTACTTTAATTCTCCCTTTTACATACCCAGCTCTCGCTACCATATAACAGCTTTGGGACAAGAACTCCGTTATGTATGGCCAGCTGTGCCTTATGTCTTAAGTGCCGGCTCCCGAGTAGCTTTCCCATCGCACTATTCACTCTGTTCCCTGCACTCACTTTTCTCTCTATGTCAGCGGTGTATTTCCCATCCTTACTGAAGGCGCATCCAAGATATACAAACTCATTCACTTGCTCCAGCACATCGTTACCAACCACAATCCTTACATTTTGACGCCGATTACAACGTCAAACCAGAATAACCTGTTACCACCCACCCGTACGCATGCTTTGCAGTCCACATAAGTGGACTGGACAGCTCGCAACAGAGTGTCACCTATACCATACTTTGGCAAAATGTCTCAAAATCTCTTTCGCACAACTCTGTCAAACGGCTTCTCCAGATCCACAAAACCGCAGAAAACCTTCCAACCCACTGCCAGATGCTTTTCTACGATGTTGTTGAGGGAGAAAACTTGATCCGAACATCCTCTTCCGGACTTGAAACCCCCTTGTGCCTCGCACAACATTCTCCGTTCATTACTTTTACCGTACACCTTGTCTGCCAAGCTGATCAAACGATGATTGCTCTGTAATTGGCGTAGTCATATTGTGCGCCCTTGCCTTTATAGAGACACCGCGCAGTACCCTTGGGTACTATGACTGCGCGGTGCCAATCCGTAGGGACTCTACCGGTCCTCCAGCAAAGGTTTGCCAGGACCCGGAAGGCATCCTGGACGCAAGTTCAAGACTATATTTGATCATCTCGGCAGATATCATGTCTACTCCCGCAGCTTTACCATTCTTCATACTTCCTATCGCCCATTCAACTTCTTCCGTAGTAATTAATGTCTTCTGTTGATTCTAGTGCCGCAAACTCGCTTCTGGGCTCGTCTGTGGCATCAGTGTCCGGGGCATCTCCAAACATACTTTTACAATGAGTTTATCTGCATCGTTTACTCTCTTATCACCAAAAACCAACAGCCAAATCCAGAACTTCTCTGACATTATCCTGAAACATCTCAAGGTCCTGGGATGTCGACAAGCTTACGGAAGCATATGCTGCGACCAAAACTACTCTAGTGACACCCAGTTTCAAACGGACCCAGAGAAGTCTCGCATTGTACAGACCATAATCTCTTACTCCAGAGGCCAGGCGATGAGTCAGCAAGATGCCGACCCTCATACTGGCATGACTGCTCTGCGGTACCCCAGACCACAGAGCCTATCCTACCACCAGGAATATCCCAGGTTTCTCTGCCCCTCCGCTAAGTCTCTGTTACACACATAGCATCCAGGCGTATCTCTTTTATCCCATTAATCACCTCATGCATCTTATCTTCCATACCACCCCTTACATTCCAAGTGACTTGACGACGATTTAGCGCAGTTGTTAAGAGCTTGAGCTGCTCCGCCCACTGTGTCTAATAGTCGCGGGTTCGATTCCCGCACGGGACAAATCTTTGTGTGATCCACAATTATTTGTTCCGGTCTGGGTATTTGTTTGTGAATTTTCATGTTTGTAAACGCACCCACGACACAGGAATAAATCCTAGTGTGGGGCTACGTTTTTTAACAAAACAAAGAAAACAAAGAAACAAAGACTATTCGGCACTCTGCACCCCACCACTTGACAGTTCGGGCCCAGCGTGATGGGTGGCGGCCCCCATCGCCGCTTCCATCTATATTCGTACCGACAGGGGCGGACCGGTACGCGTCGCCTCGGTGAGACGCCCTAGCACGCACTGCGGTACGTCTTTGATCCAAGATTGCAGCCATAATGACTGGCAGCGGTCACGAAGAGCACGCTCTTGGACAGAACCCAACTATCTTACCACGACCAAATAGACAGAGTCTTATCTGAAGGACAAGTCAAGAGCCTCCGTAAACGGCGTGGGTGTATAAGACAAACTATGGGAGTGGAGGAAGCCAGAGAGGTATGTAAGGAAAGAACCTGTTGAAACTCTGTACTCTCTGCCTACCGCACAGGGGATCTGACGTGATGATGTAAATATATTTATTACATTTTGCCATAACAGCAGCGTGCCCAATAGTGGGATGAAATAGGTAAAAAAAACGGCAGCATGAATATTCTTAGCGATCCACAACGTGAAGCAGTCTGTAGTCTGTCGATCTGAAATAGGTGACTGTTTTTTTTTTAAACGTAGCGCCACACTGGGATTTATTCCTGTGTCGTGGGTGCGTTTACAAACATGAAAATTCACAAACACAAATACCCAGACCGGAACAAATAATTGTGAATCACTCAAAGATTTGTCCCGTGCGGGAATCGAACCCGCGACTATTAGACACAGTGGGCGGAGCAGCTCAAGCTTTTAACCACTGCGCTAAATCGTCCGTCGTGTTAATGGTATTTCTATATTTGAAAGAAAAAAAGAAATTTTATTTGTCACAGCATGAGAGACACTATATTTGGCTGAAATGACACATACGTATCAGCAATTTATTTGAAAGACTCCGTGCTTCGGGAGCACGTTAAACCATTATCAATTATATAGCCCCATTTATCAATTTATATGGTAGTTGTTAAAGCAGTTTGGAATGTATTTTTTTTAGAAGCTTTCCTAAAAATATGCGATAATTAGTAGACGATGCTCTACTTGCAACTCACCAATTACACATCACACTGTCGAGCAAATACCTATTCTCACTAATCGAGGCGTCAGAAATTAGATCATTTTTTATCACGCGGCCCCGCTGTAGATTAGTGGAGGCAGGTTTGTGGCCACCTTCTGTTGGAACTTATCAAGCCGCCTTTAAGGCTTTCAACTCGGCTTAACAACAACCACATTAAGTGATAACCAGGACAAATGGCTTAACATGCCTTTTGAAGCACGAACACGCTCGAATATGAAACGACACAATCGGCCACCCATCTTAGATAGACCGAGTCAAACGCTGCTTAACCTTGATAATCGCTAAGAACCGCGGTGTTCTCAACTCACTGAGTCAGGAATTATTATTTTTAATTCTACCCAGATAATGCGGCCTTCAGAAACATACCTACTTATTTTTCTCAAAAAATAGATTATTATAAATGTATAATTGTCGAAACACGTGTTAAGCCGGTTTCCATTGCGAGCGGAACAGATTTCGAATGGACTTCGTTTAACTCACAACAGTAAATTTCACAGAAAGAGTTCAACGGAAAGTACTGAGCGAGTTAAAATAGTTAAAAATGGGCTCGCTCTGCTTCTTTGACTTTGTAATAGAAGACAAATTATTAAATTTATTAAAACATTTAGTTAGTGTAAGGCAAAATTTATTTTAATTAGTTGTAATCCGTTCCGCTCAACAATTTTTGTTTATTATTTCTCGCTCATTACCTTTTTGAAGTCGAACTCCGGCTTCAAACTCATTAATACCTCGCTAAATTATGATTTAACTCCCCAGATACGTAAATATTCCCACAGAAACAATTTGTGTAAAATCTATGTAAGATGGAAATGTAGACTTTATGTCATCCCCATACCTAGGTACCTACCTATCTAGCATGGCGATATTCAATATGATACTGGGGATTTTAGTTTATAATGTAAATTTAAAATTAAATGTGCAAGATGAATGTAATCAAAATTCATTCAAAATGCAATCTCAGCGAATGCAAGGTCATGATATTCTAGAATTATGTCGTTTGTTGAAGATTTTTTGCTACGTCGAATTAAGTATCTTTGAAAAGAAATAAAATACCGTTTTGTGAAATATTTTATTTTATAAAGAACGTATCCGAACTTTAGGAATTATTCATGTCGTAGGTGCGTTTACAACACGCACCAAGACCGGAACAAACAAATATTTGTGGGACACATACAGATTTGTCTCGGGCAGTGATCGAACCTGCGGTCTAGTGAACGGAACGGCTTAAGCTCGTAACCTCTGGACTAAGTTATCCGGTTCATACCTGGCTATAAAAAATCTAGTTTTAAAAATTTTTTTTTTTTGGAATATTTTCCTCCTTAAGCGGCTTACAGTAGAGTGAACTAGCAGAAATCGTCACGTAAGTAAAAAGCGTTATGGTAGGAAGGTCGCTTCGAGCAGCAAACATTGTGCGCTGTATAACCTTAATTCTACGGACGTGTAAATATTTTTTTTTGTAGGTAGATGGGTAGATAGGTGGATGGGTGGGTGGGTAAGGTTTCGGCCGTAAACTACGGTCCGTTTTGGCCGAAGGCAAAGATTTGGCCGAAGGTGGCTGAAGCCGAAGCCGAAGCTTCGGTCGGACACTAGTGAATTCCGGCTCGGTCAGTCTAAGACGGGTCTGATAATGAGTTTCACATTTTCCAAAATTTCTGTTTTAGTAGTAGTTAAACCGTTGCTCTCGATTGCCACTTTCTATTTTATCGTCAAGCACAGTTGGAGGCAAGCATATGGATCTAAAATCAATTACTCAAAATATTGTTTTCTTCTTGTCAAATAATTGAGCTTTTAGATCGATCTGAAATAATGGGATCGATTCATGATTAAGTAATAAAAAAATTGGTAATCCCTACTGGATCCACATGGACCTATTATATCGTATCTTGATTTATGAGATTTTTTTCCGGTAGTGGCAATGGATCCGAGTTCATTTTTAGATCTTAGAATCTAGAACTGATTACCATGATAATTTGAAGTGGAAGAAAAATGATGCTACTAAACGAATACGCTTAACAGAATAGGCTGATTTATTGTGATGTATTATTCGCTCTTGATAGTGCGATAAATATTCGTTTTGTAACACTATAATTGCAAAGTGGTAGAAGCAGCTTGCTTCTCGTACCAGTCTCGTATACTCTGGATCATCTCGTCCAATCTCGGACTGGAAATCTCGTATTTCTTTAGCAGCAGATCTAAACTTTCGTCATTTTCGCCCAACAATTTACTCACATTCAACGAGTAATTGAAATTTTCAAACTGGGAACACACGACACATTATTGTTAGTTAAAACATAATTTGAAAAGTCTTTTTGAAACAAGCTTTTATAACGTCAGCTTCCACTTTTAAAGTAAGTGAAAAGATAAGTAAGGGTATGCTCCGTTGGTTCGGGCATATAGAAAGAATGTCAGAAGAAAGAATGACAAAACAGATATACAATGCAAAAGTGCATGGATGTAGGTACCGGGGAAGACCTAGACTATCTTACCATGATCAAACAGACCATGTCTTATCTAAAGGACAAGTCAAGATTCTTGGTAACCGGCGAGCGTATATGAGACGAACTATGAGAGTGGAGGAAGCCAGAGAGGTATGTAAGGAAAGAACCTGTTAGAACTCTGTACTTTCTGCCTGCACCGCAAAGGATCTGGCGTGATGATATAGATAGATAGCTACAGCTTCTAGTTTTATAACCCATCACTTGCCACCGTCAAGGTCTATGTATAAACCAAGTCAAAAAAAAATTCAACAACTGACGGCTTGATGAATTGGATTTGTCTTGACAAGTTTTGTAGACTTGGATAATGTGCAGGGTCTGATGATGGAACCGGAAGGAGGTCATAGGAACTCCTCAACTAACAAGGTAATTTGGTTATATTTTAACTATGAAAGCTTGGTTTTAAAAAGATATTTATAAATTTAAATTATAATTTTGTTGTTCTGTGACAAAGAGAAAATAAATTATAAAATTAACAAAAAATCAGCCAATACATGATGGAGGCATGTTACGGAGTTGGGGAGTTCTTATTACCACCAACACGCTTTTTTTTTAACGTGGCCTCACACTAGTATTTATTCCTGTGTCGCGGGTGCGTTTACAAACATGAATACCCAGACCGGAAAAAATAATTGTGGATCACACAAAGATTTGTTCCATGCGGGAATCAAACCCCACCAATAAGCGCTGTGTATGTGAATGTTTATGTTTGTAAACGTACCCCACCCAGGATAGTAAAGCGATGGGCTTTACTATCCTGGGTGGGGTACTTCATCAATTTCATTATCATCGTTATCATCAAGTTCATCGGGGAGTTGAATTAATTTAGACATGAATAGTTATATTCGTATCGATCACACAAAGATTTGTCTCGTGCGGGAATCGAACCCGCGACTATTAGAAACAGTGGGCAGAGTGGTTTAAGCTTAACCACTGTGCTAAATCGTCCGTCTAAAATAGTAGGGTGCCTATAGGATTGACGTAATATCCATAATATCTAAATCTACGCATTCGTATTCTTTGTCGTGGTGTATCTTCAAAGTCAAAGATCCAATACCGATGAAATTAAAATGGGACGACCTTTGACCTATGCTATAACCCAATACAAAAAATCATCAAAATCAGTCCACAATTGACGGAAATAACAGTAAACATACATTAAAAAAAAGAAAAAGAAGCATACTTATGGACGAACAGAGAACCTGCTCCGTTTTGAAGTCAGTTTAAAACAAAGTGCCCCGCTGCGTCTGTTTGTCAGTCTAAACGCGATAAACTCAATAACGGCTTTTATACGGTTCATCAATCACTTCGATTCAAGAAAAAGGTTTATGTGTACAATTTACCTGTGCGAAGCCGGGGCGCGTCACCAGTTATTATTAAACGAATACAGTTTGTAACAGTCAAATTATTACATACACGGTACATCAAAATCCAGATTCAGGTTTTCCGTGCACCGCACGTAGTGATTATATTCTTTTTAGTGCACCGGTCTGTAGTGTTTTGCGCGTGACATACGTACGGTGACATTAGGAATTTGACATTTCTAGAAATGTGGTGATGATAAAATTGAATGACATAAATAGTTTCGTTCTATTTTATTATCGATTGAAAAGGGGGGGAGGGAATAGGGGAAGGGCGCCTATGTCAAAATGACAAGCCATAATATTTTGTATAAAAAAGGAAAAAAGAAGTTCGAACCTTGTAGAAACAAAGATTTTTAAATTGGTTACCTAAATGGTGCCGAGTGTCCAGCAAAAGTGTACAGCTGAACTGAGTTTATAATCCCTTTATGCCTTTTAAATCTCTGCATGGTTAAAAAACACCTCTAGAAGATTACTACTTATAAAAATATTAAAACTTATTCATAGTAATGAAAATATTATTACGACTTCAATACACGTATGTAATTTTAAAATGCATTACACACACTTAGGTTCTCTAGCGATCTGTCTAGAAAGATCCACGCTTAAGTGCTGAAACGTCTAGAAGGTTCCACCCCTTTAATTATCGCCGGCGCGCAGTCGCGGTATACAAGTACCTATTTGTTCACACACAAATTGGTATGTAATAAAAATACGGCTTTGTGGGCCGCGCCGGCTATTGTTCGATGTACTTCTATCGATGTACTTAGAAGGTTCGCGTCTGTTCTAGAACTTTCATACGACTATAAAAGCAACACAGAACGCGAGACGGACACAGTGTCTTCTCGGAAGCGATAGTGATCGAATCTAAGAACAAGCGATCCAAGTGGAATACACCGGCGACTTTAGCAACGATATACGGATACTACGAGGGACTTAGCGATTTGGAAGCAGTATTTGGGTACTAATGAAAGTTATAGTGTGTGATTAGTTCGCGTGTGTATTTGCATTCGACGTACTGTTTTGTGTGTACAGCGCCTAATAAAGTACTTCGCACGTTATTCGGCATTTAACTACCTTGCTACGTAACAATATACTATCGCGAAAACTAATGTATGAAAGAATATTTTTTACAAAACAACGGGTTTTGGCAGTTTGGAAATAACTAGAAGCTTCGGTTTCGGCCACCTTCGGCCAAAATTACCACCTTCGGGCAAAATTATCATCTTCGGCCAAAATTACAACCTTCGGCCAAAATTACCATCTTCGGCCAAAATTACCACCTTCGGTTAAAATTACCACCTTCGCCCAATTCTTCGGCTTCAGTCAAAATGAGCCGAAGACTTGGCCAAAGCCGAAGGTTTCCAGCAAGCACTGAAATTAAACGATCTATTACGATTTACGTCTTACCAATGCTTTTGAATAAATAAACATTAATAATATTATTTCAGTGTTAGTATTTTAGAGAGCCAGCCATTATGGCTGCAATCTTGGACCGAGGAATTACCGCAGTGCGGGCTAAGGCTTCCCCCGAGGCGACGCATACCGGCCCGCCCGCCCTTCGGAACGATCACAGGCAGAAGCGGCGATAGGGGCCGCCACCCATCACGCCGAGCCCGAACTGGCGAGTCGTGGAGTACAGAGTTCCGAATAGGCAACTGGAATATAAGAGGTGGTATGGAAGATAAGCGCGCGTGGTTCCCGGCTGAGAATAGGACCAACCCATCTCATCCCATCGGGTGTCGTACAAGGCGACTAAGGGAAAACTAGGGAATGGGCAGCAGCGTTCCCTTAGCACTTCGACGACCAATAACTGCGCTCGCCAACCCGCCTGCCAAGCGTGGCGAGTATGGCAAACACCCCCAATTATGGAAGAAAGTAGGAAAACCAGGCCCCTAGTCCCCGGCGGTCCTGTTCGTCCTGGCCACGGTAGCAGCCATGGTAACGACAGGACAAGGGGTGCTAAGAATCTCCGGCAGAGATTCGGCTACCACCAAAACCGAAAATTGGCCCTGGTGACATACAACGCACGCACATTGAGGACAGATGAGAAGCTAGTTGAGCTGGAAGAAGAGTTAAACAAGTTGCGGTGGAGTATTGTTGGTTTATCGGAGGTCCGAAGAGAGGGCGAGGACACGATAACCTTTAAATCCGGCAACTTGTTTTACTACCGGGAGGGCGAACAGCAGTCCCAAGGTGGTGTCGGATTTATCGTCCACAAGTCACTCATAAACAACGTTGTGTCCATCACAAGTGTATCGAGCAGGGTAGCGTACCTGATACTCAGAATATCCAAAAGATATTCGCTGAAGGTCATACAGGTCTACGCACCGACCTCGGCATACTCAGATGATGACGTCGAAGTTATGTATGAGGACATTAGTAGAGCCATACATACTTCCAAAGCACACTTTACAGTGGTTATGGGTGACTTCAATGCGCGGCTGGGCAAACGAGGCGATGATGAATGGAGAGTGGGGCAATTTGGATATGGGCAACGCAACCCCAGGGGTCAGAGGCTGGCCGAATATCTGGAGAAGGAGGGACTCTTTATGATGAACTCTTTCTTCCGGAAGCCGCCTCATAGGAAATGGACCTGGATGAGCCCTGATGGTTCCACAAACAATGAGATAGACTACATCATGAGCACCAAGCGACAAATATTTAATGATGTCTCCGTGATTCACAGGGTAAAAACCGGCAGTGATCACCGAATGGTCAGAGGCACATTAAATATTAATGTCAAAATGGAAAGATCGCGTCTGATGAAGTCTACGCTCCGACCTTCTAATGCACATATCCAAAACCCCGAGAACTTTCAACTCGAATTGTCAAACCGCTTCGAATTGCTAGACAGCAGCGCATCAGTGGACGAAATCAACAATAGGTTGGTAGAGACTGTCCATACGGTCGGGTCCAAGCATTTTAAGCCCCACCGTAAAAATAGGCCTCAAAAGCTATCTGACTACACCCGAAACCTTATGGCTGAGCGACGTACCATGACACTCCAAACCTCCGATGATGCTTAGTCCTATAGGCAGCTCAATGGACAGATATTGAAGTCCTTGCGACACGATTTACGGTCCTTCAATACAAGACGTATTGAGGAGACCATAGAGCAGAACAAGGGCTCCAAAGTGTTTGCAAGAGACGCGTCTATTGGGCAAAGCCAGTTGACGAAGCTGAAGACGGAGGACGGAAACGTAACGTCGAATAGGTCAGAGGTGCTCAGGGAGATAGAGAGGTTCTATGGGCAGTTGTATACCTCAGTAGCTGAACCTGTTGTTGACTTGGTAAAAGACCCAAGAGCCAAGCTAACCCGACACTACACTGAAGATATCCCGGACATCAGCCTGTACGAGATTGGGATGGCTCTCAAACACTTTAAAAACAACAAAGCGCCGGGTGAAGACGGAATTACCGCAGAGTTTCTGAAAGCGGGCGGATCGCCGGTACTTAAAGTCCTTCAGAGGCTGTTTAATTCCGTCTTGCTCGAAGGAAAAACGCCGTAGCGTGGAACAGGGGTGTGGTGGTACTCTTTTTCAAGAAAGGTGATAACACTTTACTGAAGAACTATAGGCCCATCACACTGCTGAGCCATGTTTATAAGTTATTTTCGAGAGTCATCCCGAATCGTCTCGAACGCAGGCTTGATGACTTCCAGCCTCCCGAACAAGCCGGTTTCCGGAAAGGCTTTAGTACCATAGACCACATACATACGCTGCGGCAGATTATACACAAGACCGAGGAGTATAATCGGCCACTATGCTTGGCGTTTGTGGACTATGAGAAAGCCTTCGATTCGATAGAGACTTGGGTGGTTCTTAGATCTCTCCAGCGATGCCGCATTGACTATCGGTACATCGAAGTGTTGAAGTGCTTGTATAATAACGCCACCATGTCAGTCCGAGTACAGGGGCAGTGCACGAAGGCGATCCCCATAAAAAGAGGAGTAAGGAAGGGAGACGTCATTTCTCCGAAACTGTTTACGGCCATCTTAGAGGACGCCTTCAAGCTCTTGGAATGGCAAGGACTTGGCATCAACATCAATGGCGAATACATCACTCACCTTCGATTTGCCGACGACATTGTGGTCGTGGCGGAGTCGCTGGAAGATCTAGGACGAATGCTCGGTGACCTCAACAGAGTATCTCAACAAGTGGGTCTTAAAATGAACATGGACAAAACGAAAAAAATGTCTAAAGTCCATGTCGTACCCACCGCACTCACCGTTGGGAACTCTACTCTTGAAGTTGTCGACGAATACATTTACCTGGGACAGGTAGTCCGGTTAGGTAGGTCCAACTTTGAGAGAGAGGTCAATCGACGAATCCAACTCGGCTGGGCAGCGTTCGGGAAACTGCGCAACATCTTCTCATCCAAAATACCTCAGTGCCTTAAGACTAAAGTTTTTAGTCAATGTGTGTTACCAGTGATGATATATGGATCAGAGACGTGGTCTCTTACAATAGGTCTCATAAAAACGCTCAGAGTTGCTCAGCGAGCTATGGAGAGAGCTATGCTCGGCGTTTCTCTACGCGATCGAATCAGGAATGAGGAGATTCGTAGAAGAACCAAGGTCACCGACATAGCCGTTAAGATTAGCAAGCTGAAGTGGCAATGGGCGGGCCACATAGCGCGTAGATCGGACGGGCGTTGGGGCAGAAAGATTCTAAAGTGGAGACCACGTATTGGCAAGCGCAGCGTGGGACGACCGCCTGCCAGATGGACCGACGATCTTGTGAAAATCGCAGGAAGTCGTTGGATGCAGGTGGCATCGGACCGGTTACGCTGGAAAGCGATTGGGGAGGCCTATGTTCAGCAGTGGACAAGTATAGGGTGAGATGATGATGATGATGATGATGATGGAAAATAAGATGCATGAGGTGATTGATGTAATGAAAGAGAGACGCCTGGATGCTTTGTGTGTAACCGAGACTAAGCGAAGGGGCAGTGAAACCTGTGATCTCCCTGACGGCATGACGGCTCTGTGTTCTGAAGTGTCACAGAGCGATCGTGCCAGCATGAGGGTGGGTATCTTGTTGTCCCGTCGCCTGGCTTCTGGAGTGAGAGACTATGGCCTGCATGATGCGAGACTTCTCTGGGTCGGTTTAAAACTGGGTTTCACTAGAATTTTTTTGGTTGAAGCCTACGCTCCCGTAATCTCGTCGACACCCCAGGACCTTGAGAAGTTATGGGATAATGTCAGGAAAGTTCTGGATCGGGCTGATGCGAATGAAAAGGTGATTTTGTGTAGCGACCTGAACGGATGGGTGGGAACCAGGCGGCAAACCTGCGACGCTGCTCTGGGTCTTTATGGTGATAAGAGAGTGAATGATGCCTGTAAGCTTCTTATGGATGTCTGTTTGGAAAGAGGTCTCCTTGTATCTAATACGATATTCCAACACAAGCATATTCATATGTGTACGTGGATAAGAAACAAACAGAAATGCATGATAGATTTGATCCTGGTAGATAACCATCTCCAAAGTAAACTTCAAGATATGCGTGCGTATAGAGGCCCCACTCTTGAATCGGACCACTATCTCGCAATTGCGCGGTTTAGTGGTTTGTTCAGAAAGCGGAGGCACTGGCGAGAGTGTATCCCCTTTGGAGGCTTTGAAAGAATCAAGGTTGAAAAGTTGCAAAATGAGAGCGTGAGGAGAACGTATGAAGATAAGAGTCCGGGACAAGCTTTTGACAGCAGGTTCTTGGGACTCAAACGTAGATGAATGCTGTAATTGTCTGAAAGAGAGTTTGGTAGAAACAGCGAAAGAAGTATGTGGCTGCTCAAAAAAGTATAGCACAGCGAAAGGGGATGCATGGTGGGATGCAGAGTTAAAAAGCTCTGTAGAAAGTAAGAAGAAAGCGTGGCAGGACTATGTTCCTTCTTTGAAGCTGAATGACAGTATGACAGAGATGAAGAAAGAAATATATCGGCAATGCAAGAATGCCACCAAAACTTTACTGAAAGAAAAGCGTAAAAGAGCTAGTGTAATTGAGGAGAAGAAGCTGGCGAAGAACTTCGAGACCAACACCAAACTCTTTTGGAGCAAGGTGAGAGAGGATCGAGGTGATTCGTCAGGCTCCAGAATGGAAAAGATAAAATCTAAAGACGGTGAAATTCTTGCAGACACACAAGCTGTGCTAAACCGGTGGAGTGAATACTTTGGAGAAATGTATAAGGATGCCCCGGATGCTAGTGCCACAGACAAGCCCAGAGGCGAGTTTGCGGTACCAGAATCCACAGAGGACACCCCTATGGAAGAAGTTGAATGGGCGATACGAAGTATGAAAAATGGTAAAGCTGCGGGAATAGACATGATATCTGCCGAGATCATCAAATATGGTGGAACTTACGTCCGGGCCGCTTTTTGGGTCCTTGCAAATCTTTGCTGGAAGACCGGTAGTGTCCCTACAGATTGGCGCCGTGCAGTCATAGTACCCTTGTATAAAGCCAAGGGCTCACAATATGACTGCGTCAATTACAGGGCCATCAATTTGATCAGCCTGGCAGCTCAGGTGTACGGTAAAATATTGAACGGAGAATGTGCGAGAAGTCCGATGAAATGTTATGCGAGGCACAGGAAGGTTTCAGGTCTGGAAGAGGATGTTCGGATCAATTCTTTTCCCTCCGCAACATCGTAGAGAAACATCTGGCAGTAGGCCGGAAGGTTTTCTGCGGATTTGTGGATCTGGAGAAGGCGTTTGATAGAGTCATACGAAAGAGACTTTGGGACATTTTGCCACAGTATGGTATAAACGGCACTCTGTTGCGAGCCGTCCACCTATGTGGACAGCAAAGCATGCGTACGGGTGGGTGGTAACATGGCACCCTGGTTTGACGTTAAATTTGGCGTCAAGCAGGGTAGCGTGTTGTCCGCTAGACTGTTTATAATATATCTGGATAAAAGTGTTCAAAGACTGAATGCTATGCATGAAGAGGTAAAAATGGGTGATCTAGTGGTAAACCACCTTTTCTATTGCAGATGACGCGGTTTTATTAGCGCCAACAGCCACTGATCTGCAAACACTAGTCACAGCTATGAAATGGCGATTTAGCGCAGTGGTTAAGAGCTTAAGCCGCTCTGCCCACTGCGTCTAATAGTCGCGGGTTCGAGTCCCACACGGAACAAATCTTTGTGTTATCCACAATTGTTTGTTTCGGTCTGGGTATTTGTGTATGTGATTTTTTATGTTTGTATACGCACCCACAACACAGGAATAAATCCTAATGTGGGGCTACTTTAAAAAAATAATAATAAATAGACGACTGCATAAAGAAATGTGATCTGATAGATAACTGCAATGTGAAGAAAACCAAAATTATGGTTTTTGAACGTGAAGAAACCAGAACGAATGCAAGGATTATGGTTAGTAACGATGTGCTAGAGCGAGTGAATGAGTTTGTATATCTTGGATGCGCCTTCAGTAAGGATGGGCAATACACCGCTGATATAGAGAGAAGAGTGAAGCAGGGAATAGAGTGAATGGTGCGATGGGAAAGCTACTTGGGAGCCGGCACTTGAGCCAAAAGGCGCAGCTGGCTATGCATAACGGAGTGCTTGACCCAACACTGTTATATGACATTGAGAGTTGGGTATGCAAGAAGGAGAACGAAAGCAGGATAAATGCGGTCGAAATGCGTTCTCTGCGGAAGATGTGCGGAGTCACGCTGACCGACCGTATTCGCAACAGCGTAGTAAGAAAGCGAGTAGGTATGAAAGATAGTATCGGTGTAAAGATGAGAAAGGGCATGCTCCGTTGGTTCGGGCATATAGAAAGAATGTCAGAAGAAAGAATGACAAAACAGATATACAATGCGAAAGAAGAAGGATGTAGGTACCGGGGAAGACCTTTTTTGTTATATTTTATCGTGGGGAAATCCTCATGGACTTTCGCCAACCTTGGGGGAAGCTGTCGGGGCATGTCGGACTCTTACTGACTAAAACCCCACGATGACCGGCATCGACACTTCAGGGAAGGGTATGAGACGAACTATGAGAGTGGAGCGAGCCAGAGAGGTATGTAAGGAAAGAAACTGTTGGAACTCTGTACTCTCTGCCTACCCCGTGAGGGAGCTGGCGTGATGATATAGATAGATAGAGGTTGTTATTTTTATCCAATTGCAGGTAATTTTAATCATTTCGGTAAGTTAATACAGTCAACGTATAATTTTTTAATAATTTAACCACCAAATTTCTTAGGGTTATTAACACTCACCGTCACGTGGTCAGCCGGCCGCCCAGGTGATTTTCAGTGCAACAAGCCACTATAGTTTTTTTACTATTTTACTGGCAGACCATGTGAGCTGCTGGCATACCACAACTAGTGCGCCAAATTATCCGTCAATAGGACTTGTCAAAACTTATAAATGTTTGACCATAAAACGCCATCCGCAGTGAAAGAATTTCGCGACAATTTCACGCCCTTTTTGTGAAATGTCGCGATCTAGTGACTCCTACTTCTATGCTACGAGACCGAGTTGACTAGCAGTGACTCTTATGTATCTTTTGACGACGATTTACCTCTGAACAAGCTCATGGATGTGGCTCCAGCGAGCGGGAGGAATCGAGCTGCTCGACTATCAGCAAAGGACGTCCGAGACCGAAATAAAAAGGGAAATACCGTGTGTCTAAAATATCCAACTTAACTCAGTGTCTGTAGGCAATATTATGGAGCAATGTACATTTATAAAAATTAAGCCATTTTTTTTTCTGTTGTCCTATCCGTCAAAACTCGAAATTTTGTTTTTTTTTTTTTGAAATACTTAATAAAAGCCTAATTATTCTATTTCTCCCTTGCGGGATCCCTTAACAATAATTAGGCTTATATATATATATATATATATATATATATATATATATATATATATATATATATATATATATATACTATATCTAATTACTATAAGTCCAATTTTCATATTTCTTTTTTTCATAGGTAGCTTTTTTATTTTACAAATTAAAGAAATTGACATCTAATCCTTATCTAAAAAGCCAAGCCGTAGAATAATATATGAAATTGTGGGATCACAGCGGACCACACGGCCTGCTGGTAAACTTAACGACGTGTTCTGCGAGCAGTCCACATGGCGTGCTGTAAAAGATGTACAAAATCGAGGGAGGCGTGGTGTAAAAGACTTTACATGTTCCGTTCGCCGCCCACACGGTCTGCTGATGTAGTAAAACCTTACATATGTATGGCAGTGAGAGTGTTAAACTTTCTGTATCGACCATAAATTGACCTTCGGTCGGACTCTAGAAATAACCCATTTCAAAACTATGAAGTCTAATTTCTCCTGTTTCAGCTGTATTTAGTTGTGTGGCTAATTCATTCGGCTTGCGACATATACAAGCTGTAACATAATAAACGCAAGACTTGAAAGTAGTTCGTTTTAAATCGGTAACTGAATTGATTCCAACAATTTTTAATGCACCTTACATTTTTTTTAAATTTGCAAAAAATGCTTTTACTCCTTCAGTGCGCTATAAAAAAATAAACTTATTCTTGATTCAGAACAACAAGAAGATTTCAAATATAATCTTAAAACGTATTTCTCAAACCGGTCACATACACGTGCAAGTTTCATTGATAATTGGGGTATAAAAGTGCTTAAAAAAAGGGTAAAACCCTTAATTTTGGAAATGTGGTTATTGTTTTGAATTGAAGAAGCAAATTTCTAATCGGGGTGTCTGAGGTGTTGCGTTTATTATGTTACACCTTGTATATTGAACCATTTCGTGCTTACCTAATCTCGGTTAGGATTTAGTTGCCTCAAATGCACTTTCTTCTTAGCGTTAGAAGAGAAGAGAATGCACTGTGATCCCATGAGATTTTTTGTGCTGCCCTTTGCAATAATGCTCTAACGTATCCTTAATAAAATTGTGCCCGGTATATGGCGATAGGCTCGCCCCCTATTACATGGGACCTAATATCATCGGCGAAACGTGGGTGTACTCAGTACACCTCTGCCACCCCTACTTGGGGAATATAGGCGTGACGGTGTAAGTATCCTAAATAGTCCTGCTAAAGAAATGTAAATTCTGTCAGGGGGAGGACCTTGTATTCTCATGGTGATAGATGGGTCACCCATAGTGTATATTTTATTTGTTTATTTTGGGGATAACAAACGGGTTCATAATAACTATGACATAGTTTTTTATAATAATAATATTAGCCCTGTTTAAAAACTGTCCCACCGTTGGGCACGGGCCTCCTCTCAAACTGAGAGGGTTTAGGCCATAGTCCACCACGCTGGCCCAGTGCGAGTTGGCGAACTTCACACACCTTCGAGAAACTCATAGGCATGCAGGTTTCCTCACGATGTTTTCCTTCACCGTTAAAGCAAGTGATAGTTAATTTTTAATACGCACATTCTTTCGAAAAGACAGAGGTGGACGTGCCTGGGTTTGAACCCGAGACCTCTGACTTTGCAGTCCAACGGTCTAACCACTAGGCTATCACTGCTTATAATCAACATTAATTACTAATTGTATACCCAACACCGTTACGCACCGAGTATTTGATATTTGATTCCAAACATCTGAAGCTACTTGTTCATACCTGTTAGGCAAGAGTCTTTGGCCCATGGCTGACATCAACAGGGGGGCGTTAGCTTGTAGTAAAAATTTCCTACTTTCAAAGAGATATTTCCAAAAAAGGGGTCCACGCGATCACTAATTAATAAAACAACTTGGGTAAATTTCATAGCAAACGACCACGCTGCGGCTATCATGAAGTGACATTTCACTTGCATCGCCAGCGTTAGTTCCGGTTTTGGCCGCGGGCCAAAAGATCATTGTACGACTGTATGTGACAATTTAGGTTTAAATTACTAATTAAACGATTTGAGTTTGAATATAATTTATCAATAAAGTGATCATTATGTGATTTCATTATGCGTAGTAATGGAACGGGTTCACCAGCAATACAACTTTTTGGCGCGAAAGCATTATGAGGATGAGCTTCAGGTATTCGTTTTGAACGACTAGAAAGTAGTTTCAATCGCCACGCTGCCAATGCTGCAGAGGATCTTCATTATTTCAAAATTTACAACTTAGATAAACTTTCGACTCGAGTAATAATTTCTTTAGTGTTGAACTTTGCTACATCTGGTATGTAAATTAACAGAACACAAAAAAAACACTAAAGATTAATAATTTTATATATTTACAGAACCCGCATGTAAAAATAGTGATCAATCACCTACAACAGGCACTAATTTAATGAAGGCTAAAAAAATGCCCATTTATTGCCCTACCCATTAGTTCAACCCCAGAAAATTATGAATTGATTCCAACTATTTAACTCTATTTAAAAAAGAATATGCATAGCTAATCTAAATCAAGTTTCCTAAAAGATCCGTCTAATCCAAATGTGTCGTTTGCTTTTGATGCGTTCAACCTCTTCGACTCGTCGGTAAAAAAGTTTTTGTTTTGGTTTCTGTAAAATTCTTTCCAAGGCTCAGATTGAGCTATTTCACAAATCATATCTGCAACAATATATAGGCGTGGTCAGTGGGAGATGACTGGTGGTAAGTTGTACTTCTATTTTTAAGCGTATTCATATTTTGAATAAGGAAAGATGTTTAAAAACTGCAATTCGACCGTGCCATAAACGATGAAGTATGGTAAAAAATGTTTTCTATATGTATATTAATGCACTTAGAACAATTTCTTCTTTTATTTGACGTCTCCCTTGATACGATAGCAAAAAAAGATCATAGACGCCCATTTTTTTGGATGAAACATCCTTGCTATTGTTTTGTTGGTTTTTGTTCGTATAAAATAAAGCTAATGCCACTTGTACCATAACGATGAATCGATTAACACCACACCACCAATATCAGATGAGTAGAGTCTGTCTAATGAGAGTGAAGAGTGTTTTTTAACGTTTTCATAAGTTGGCAATATTGAGACTAATGACACCTATTGTTCTATTGAACTATATACATTGACGAAGTGGTTTTGATACATGCTAGATTAATTTAAATGTCATGTTATCTTTCCATAAAATTTTACATGATTTAAATTTACCACCTTTGAATGTGAAATCTTATTAAATTCCGTGGCATCACATAGATGTTATTTTAAGTCTTCAGACATCATGAAATTGATTTAATATCTATAATGCATTAAGTATCAAGTTCTTATAGTACCAAGGACTATATAAACCACAGACACTAAATAATGTGATACGTTAGAATGCTACAATTTCTATGTTACTAACTTCCTTCCTGTTACTTCTCTCCTTCGTTCTTCCACTCTGTGTGCATATAGTGTGTTTCTTAAGATGATAATTTTTATTTACATATTATTACTCTATTATTTATAGAGAGAAGAGTGAGTGCAGGGAACAGAGTGAATGGTGCGATGGGAAAGCTACTCGGGAGCCGGCACTTAAGCCATAAGGCGCAGCTGGCCATACATAACGGAGTTCTTGTCCCAACGCTGTTATATGGTAGCGAGAGCTGGGTATGTAAGAAGGAGAATGAAAGTAGGATAAATGCGGTAGAAATGCGAGCTCTGCGGAAGATGTGCGGAGTGAAGCTGACCGACCGCATTAGCAACAGCATAGTAAGACAGCGAGTAGGTATGAAAGATAGTATCGGTGTAAAGATGAGAAAGGGCATGCTCCGTTGGTTCGGGCATATAGAAAGAATGCCAGAGGAAAGAATGACAAAACAGATATACAATGTGAAAGTGGAAGGATGCAGGTACCGGGGAAGACCTAGACTATCTTACCACGACCAAATAAACCGAGTCTTATCTGATGGAAAAGTCAAGAGTCTCCGTAACCGGCGAGCGTGTATGAGACGAACTATGAGAGTCGAGGAAGCCAGAGAGGTATGTAAGGAAAGAACCTGTTGGAACTCTGTACTCTCTGCCTACCCCGCAAGGGATCTGGCGTGAGGTTATAGATAGATAGATAGATAGATTATTTATTAAGAATTAAATTCATTTCATCCTAGTTTATCCTGGGTTACACGACCTAAGATATTTGAATTTGCTGCCATTTTCCACTCTCAGCTTTCATTAGACAGACTAGTCCATACATGGACTGCTTAAAATATAATCCTTTATTTTGGCGTTGCCATAGTCGGGTAAAGAAAACACCATCACTGCCGTGCAAGGGAGAAAACATATACACACACACACACTGTCACACTACATTCTTCAAGCGGGGGTAGCAGAGGTGTCCTAAGTACACCGACTTTTCGCCGACGATGTTAGGTGCCATGTAATAGGGGGCAAGCCTGTTGCCATTTACCGGGCACAATTCCAGACTCCGAGCTAATACTGGGAAGTTTTCGCTAGAAAAACTTCATTTGTCCGACCTAGGATTTGAACCCAGGACCTCGTGATCACAAAACGATGCGCTTTGCCACTAGACCAACTAAACAGTCATACGAAAAAACATATATTTGTGTAAAAATAGCACGTTTAACACAAATATGCGATAAAAAAAATAGCAACAATAGCATGTATTTTGGGATTCCTGATTGAAGGGATACCTAAAATTACTAAACGATCTTTACTTGCTATCTCCTGACAAGTAACATCCACATCGCCTCCCAAGTCTTTAGGGAAAATTTCTCTTGGCAGAACCTGATAGACTTCTTGAAAGTTATTATACATGTGGGTCCTCTGTACATGTTTGTCCTTCATAAGTTTCTTGGCAAGAGCTACGATGGACTGACCGAAGGATGGCACCCCTACTAGGTGAATGCCCTTGATTTTTGGAGCATAACAACTCTGAAAAAAAGTTTGGGATATTAAAACATAACACAAATTTGACATCCCTTTGTTCCCTCAAGGGATAAATAAAAGTTTAGAAAAAATGCTGTAGTTACTACCATCACTCAAAACTAGTATAGTTTTTATGTAATTAAAGTTAATTCTTTCTTGCAATAGGTCTCATAAAAAGGTCAGCGTTACTCGGCAAACTATAGAATAGTTATATAAAGCTGTTAGACACATGCCCAACCACAAAGTGCGCACATATAGTTCACATGCTCGCTGATAAAATACACTGACCCAAATGCAACGAGTGGGATTATTTTGACAAGATAAATGACACTATTCAAGTACATGATTGGTTCATAACTGACAATTTAGAGAAAGAGAAAAAGAGAACTAAATGTATGAGGTTTAATTTAGTACCGCACAAGATATTATATTAAATAACTGGCCGTTACCCGCAGTTACGCACGCGTTTATTTTGTAATTTCACACAGGTATGAGTTTTTTTTGGATAGTATTATTGAGTTCTTAGATTTACGCGAATATTACACATGAAATAAAACTATTTTACGGATTTTATCGCGGTTTATTTTTTATTTTTAGTTCCCGACCAACAACAACAAAAATAATTAAGAAGTTTGAGGGTACCCCGGAACAACTATGCCTTTTGGACGTCTAACACCTCAGTCCCTCCCGTGACCATGGGTGCTGCAAAGCACTCGAAACGTCGGGAACTAAAATTAAAAAATAAACCGCGATAAAATCCGTAAAATAGTTTTATTTCATGAATAGTATTATTTCAAGACAACGTAAACATCCGGTAAGCGCGCGGATCCGCTAAGCGGCTGTCAAGTGCCGTGAGTGTAAACAAATAAAATGTGTTATTATTATTGATGAATGACTTATAAGAATTTGTCGGGATTGGCTCAGACATCAAAAGTAAGACAGAAGGATAGGTACGGTTATAAATAAATTGTTTAATTAATTGAAACCTTATGGCTTAATAAATGAGCCGACACTAAATCAGCAATAATTTTACAGGAGGTGCACACACAATCAATATTAACATAGATTAAACAGTAAATTGAGATTTTACACAAGCCAAATAGTAAGCAAGAGTAGCGACTAATGGGAGTGAGGGAGGCAGAGACTCGTACTGAGACAGCAGTCCGTGCACCGAGACGCATCCGTTAGAAATGCGTGCCGATACAACGGAGCGGCCCGTTTATACTCTCCAAGCGTAGTGGGAGGTAGGTGGGGGCGATGACGTCCGGTGCACGTGCTGCTAGCGCATGACATCGCTGTCTCTTTCTTGCACTAAATGTCAGCTGCCGCCGTCAAATTCTTGTTAGAATTTATAAGTAAAACGTTTGTGTACAATATGTTATCGGGACTTGAAAAATGTAAGTGATAAACAGGGTTTGTTTGAGATTCTCAACGGAAAGGTAACGTTATCTACGGTACGACCTTTTTGTGATTTTATGTTATAATTTCGTAAAATAAACGTTTATTTGTATATATTTATGTGTATTATGCTAAAATAAGATGTATTCTTTTTATTTTTGCCAAAAAATAGTAACCCTTACATTATTGTAAAAACTATTTAGTTTTACACGGTCTACCTAGGCCGAAATCTTGGCTATTTTTTTAGTAGTTTTCGAGGTATTTTTAGATGTTTCTTTGTGATTAGAAAGGGACACAAATTATTTCTCCGAGTTTTCTGATAATTTTCCTAAAAATATTAGTTTACGTATAATTTTTTGCATTTTTCGGGTCCGAATGTTTGAGTTAGGACTTTTAAAAGTGTTTAACATTTTTTTATTTTGCCCGCTTCCGTTTAAAATAGCTTTTTTTATTTCAAAATCACAAATTTCTGCGCCTATTTGACGAAGTAAATTAAGCAGTGTACGTTTTATCTGTTAAACCAAGTCGTCTTTGTTTTGCAAAAGTATTTAGAAGGTTAACTTAAAAATAAGTAAATTTTCGTTGTAGAACAATTCCAACAGGTCCCCAGGCTTCCAGTTACCTTTGAAACGGAAGAGGTAAATCGAAGGGTTTCCAGGCTTCTCTTTAGCCAAAATATGATTAATATCTTTAGGCCTTGATGCAGGCTGGTAAAACCCACCTAATGCATATTGGTGTGATTTTATATTCCACTTCGACGGTTAATATCGGCATGATCTAGTGTGTAAAGAAAGTAACCTATTTCATATTATTATTTCATAACTTAAGTATAATTTTAATTTAATACTGTCTATCAATCTATATTATCACATCAGATCTCTTGCGTGGTAGGCAGAGAGTACAGAGTTCCAACAGGTTCTTTTCTTACAGAGCTTTTTGGCTTCCTGTACTCTCATAGTTCGTCTTATACGCTCTTGACTTGACTTGCCCTTCAGATAAGACACGATGTTTTTGGTTTTCCCCAATATTTACGTTCTTCTATTTTCGCATTGTATACCTGTGTGGTTTCTTTCATAGTAAGTTTCTTTATAATCCATTTAGCCGTTTTAGTATGAAGAAATAATAGATATTTCGCAGAAGTCATGCTAAATCAACATATAAAAGTGTTCTGTTTTTTTCAACGATGTACACTGCCATATAAACTATTCCGAGATAAAAAGTATCTCGAATATTATTTCGATACCAAAAACGTATTAGTGAGGTCCATTCTGCCATTTTAGTATAAAGAAAGAACAGCTATCCCGGAAAAACCGCGTAGAGGATATATTGTATATTTTGTCAATTTCCACCAGATTTATTTCTCTATCAACTATCTTTATCACCAGGTTCAGTCTTAGCGCCACTTAGCCCGTACAGGTGGTCTTTGTAAAATATAAACTAAACTATAGTGCAATCTTATTCAACACACAACACTAACGCCGTCTCATAAAAAAATTACTGGACAAGTGCAAGCAGAACTCGCGCTCTGAGTGTTTCGTACCGGGTTCAGTTTCGGCCAGTTTCAGAACCAAATTGTAGTTTCGTTATGTCTAGAGAACTCGTCAAGACAAATCCAATAAGCCCCAACACGGCGGGGTTATGTTGAGTAGTTGGGTAGTTCCTTTGGCCACCCTCCGGTTCCATCATCAGATCCTGAATATCATTAGAGCCTATAGAACTCGTCAAGGCAAATCCAAAGAGCCCAAACACGGCGGGGCTATGTTAAGTGGTTGGGCAGTTCCTTTGGCCACCTTCCGGTTCCATCATCAGACCCTGGACAGCGTCCGGATTTATAAAACTCGTCAAGATAAATCCAAAGAGCCCAAACACTGCAGGATTATATTCAGTAATTGAGAAGTTCTATTGGCTACCCTCCAGCTCCATTATCAGACCCTCGACATCATCCGGGTCTACAGAACTCGTTAAGACAAATCCAACGAACCCAAATACGGTGTAGTGTGTGAGGTAGTCACTGAACAGCGCTATTTTAATTTTTCATTAGATTTGAGGGTAAATAATATTTCTTTTTATATGTTATAGTTATAAATTGACAAATATTGGAATTCTTCCTTTACTTGTACTTTAAAACGTTGCTTCTTGCCAAATTTCACGATTTTAGGTCAACGGGAAGTGCTATATAATTTCTAATGAGTGACTTTAAATGGCCATAACATCTGTTTGGGTTTACTTAGAACCTCCATTTTTTCACACTAGTAGAGGACCGTATTCGTAGACCTTCGTATTTGGTATAAGTTTCAACTTAATACCTCTAGCCGTTCCTGAGAAAAAAAACCCTAAAAAAGGTGATAACCGCCGGACAGACGGACAACGAAGTGATCCTATAAGGGTTTCGTTTAAGGTACGAAACCCTAAAATCGTATACAATTCCTTTCTTTATAAGAAGGATTATCAGTTTATTAATTTATTATAAAACTATTACTGTTGTTAACCTTCTCTACCTATCCCGCCAAACATTATAGCGTATATTTAGAGTAATAATATCTAAAAACGGTACATTTCCAGCTAAGTATGTAGCAAAGTTTTGTCAGTACATTTAGTGTTAGTATTCGTGTAAGATTTTATAGTTCATGTTCATAATCAAAATCATGTTAAGATCTAAGAAGATCTATACATATAATAAAATCTTGTTAAATAGACGAAAATCAAAGTTTCTTATCCGGCCCATTTATCGTTAGAGTTCAAACAATGTGTGAGTGTTTAAATCGAACGTTAATGAACAATTTCAATTGAGTGAGAGAGAGAGTTTAATTGAAATCCATCAAATAGGTTTCGAGAAAAGCGTCTTTTTAGAATTTCCATGTTTCGCTTATTTTGTCTTTTCTGGAAAAATCTTTTATTTCCCCGAGATAAATACTATACAATATGTTAGCCAAAATTTAAAGGTATATCCATGCAACGTTTTATTAAAATTCGCCTGGTAGTTTTTGCGTTATGATGGTTCATGCCCTTGGATAGACAGACAGACAAACGGATATCAAAGCCAATTATTTTTTAATTGTTTTCTAGATCGATAGTATGATACCCCTGGGTTGTTTATTTTTACAACTATTCCATGTACAGACACGACTTCGTTACAATTTTATTATATGTATAGTTAAATAATAAGAAACTACCATTTAATAATGATACATGTTTCTTGGGCATTACGATTGGACTTTAAGCAAACAGTTCAGTTGGGCCCCGCAAATATTTATTTCAGTTACTTCCATAGTGTCATGTGAAGTAGAGTAGCTGATATTATGTCAGTAAGTAGTATTATTTTGCAAAAAAGGTTTATTAGGCCATTAGATAGTTGCGTCTCTTTAAGAAAATTGTTTAAAGAAGCCAATATCATGACGGAATATTTATAGAATTGTTAGAATATTTATGAAATCAGTATGTATACGAGGAAAATCGAGGACTCTTTAATGAGCTATGTGGCTTTAATGGCTTTCACAAGATCATAGAAATAAATTTGATCAACCGCAACTTTGTCCATTAACAATTTAGACGTGTTTTATGGGATATGTTAGATTTCATAGCAAAATTCCACTTGAAATCACTAAACTTAAAATGAAAATACATTCAGAGCTAGCATTTAACGTACGCTTTACAAACGAGCTTAATATAATACTAAATGATTAGAAATGTGCTGTTCTAGATCCACTTAAATGGATAACTTGTACAACAATTTTTTAATAATATTGCCTTCCTGTCTTCTATTAATTTAACATTATTGACTTTTTTCTCACATTGCCTCCTCTCGAAATGAAGGAACAATGTAGCCTTTTTCAAAAATATAATTTGATTTATTTCACAGCGACTTTATGGACATTACTCTCTATACCCCATGGTAAAATGTAGATAAAAAGAAAACGAAAAGTATTATTTTAAAATAGTAATCGTTGAGTTACATGCACTTCTTCTCCATAAAAATAACATTCCGAAGTGGTGGTAGAGTCTGTTACTTTTTGACGATTCATAAAAATTGTTTATATGAATAGAAAATATTCCGATTCTGACTTTGGATCATTTGGCTTAGATAAAATTGTCGAGTGACCTTAAAACACTTACAGTTACGTAATGGTACAGGTTGGATAGTAATAAAGGCGTGAACTGCAGTGCATGGTGTAAACACATGTTACTGAAGTCAAGAATCCAGTGGTCTCCATCGGAAGTGTCGTTCATCAACCGGATATCACTAAGCATGATGCCTAGTTTCATCACTTCACTCATTATCGTGGCTTCAGGAGAAATTATTCTGAAGAAAAGACAAATTAATTAGATTTCCAGGAGCAGTAGAAATATTAGGGCAAACCTAGAATTAAATTTGCAATTTAGTTTCTAAACGCAATGGCTACGTAAAATGCAATAAACTGAATAATAAAATAGTTACTTCTTCCTAAAATAAAACAGTAGTCTCAAATATACACCTTCTTATTCTTATCGTTTCGACGGCAGATACTTCGACCGCATTGTCGGTGGAATTCATGAAACATGCAGAGCACGATGTAAGGTAGGCCATTGTTTGGGTGAGAAGAAGTAATACACACCTACTGTTTTTAGGATATCTAGGCGTGAGTTTTGAGGATGATACTTGGGCTTCTAATACACTTTCGCATATCACTTTCAGGGGTACAGGCTTTAAGTGAATTAAGGTTTAGTAAAAGCGATAACCGGTTGGACTACAAAGTCAGAGTTCTCAGGATCAAACCCAGGTAAGCACCTCTGTCTTTTTAAAGCATTTGTGTATTAAAATTAACTATCACTTGCTTTAATGGTGAAGGAAAATATCGTGAGGAAACTTATATGCCTGAGAGTTTCTTAAAGGTGTGTGAAGTTTACCGACCCGGACTGGGCCAGCATAGTCGACTATGGCCTAAACCCTTTCAGTTTGAGAAGAGGCCCGTGCCCAACGGTGGAACAGTTTCTTAACACGACTAATATTATTATGTTTGGTATACCTGAGAATGACAATACGATAATTCTCCTTTGTCCTGAGTGGTGATACAAGCCAATAACCTTCTTTTAGGTATTTATCAAGCAATTGTGTCGTCGGATTTCGGTCGCAGAGGATTTCTGGCATTTTGTGTCGAGATGAATAGTAGTTATCTATCTTCTCTTTGCTCTGCTCTACACTGAACCCTCGACTGATCAGTTGCCCCACTATCATGCGATCATCTGCAATGTGCATTGACAATTTACATTAACACAGGAGACAGAGTTATGACTAACCTGAACACACTGTATTACGTTAACAATAAGTTGATTTTGATTTTTGACAAAAAACATACGTAAAAAGGACAGTGTTGTTTTACCATAACAGTAGTTTGGTTATTGTTACTACCTCGTTGGTCTAGTTGTGAATATTGTGCTTTGCGATCACGAATTCCTTGGTTCAAATCCTGGGTTGGACAAATATAGTTTTTCTAATATAATATTTCCAGTAACAGTCTGGAATTGTGCCCGGAATGTGGCAATAGCTCGCCCTCTATTATATGGGACCTAACATTGTTGGCGAAAAGTGAGTGTACACAGTAGACCTCTACGCTTGGGGAATATAGGCGTAATGGTGTTGGCGATCAAGGTTAAGCAGCGTTCGGCGCCGTCAATTTGACATGGGTGACCGTTTATGGCGGCCATATTTTAATGTGTCTGTGCTTCGGATGCTCTTTGAGCGGTTAGTCCCGGTTACTACTTGATGGTGCAGTTGATAAGCCAAGACTGATATCTAAAAAAAAATTTAGATATCAATAAAGACATAACACTTAGTTTTAAAGTAATGGCAAAGATCTCGATTGTAATCCAAAACCTTCGGCTAATTAAAATTAAGTAACTAACGACATAAAAAAATAAGAAAGAAGTAAATACATTACCTAAGAAGAAACATAAGACCAGGTAAATTTATTCAGAAAACCAACAGCGATATACAATTATTGGATACTAAGATTACTACATTCAAGTATAGTCAATAGGTGTCCCTTACTGTATGTCCAAGTAATGGCATTGTTGGGTAAACAAAATATATTTAAAAAAGAAAAGTTGACATAGTTTAACAAATGAGTACTAGAAAATTTAATATTAAAGCCATCGAGGATTTAAAACATACTGTTTGGTAACATATGGTATTAATAATTATTATACTGTGTCCTTCGTTCTCGATATAAACTATATTAGCAGCTCTCTCGAGTCGCTTGGCAACCGCGCGTCATTTAGAAACTTCAAAAGCCTCTATGGTATCTGTGGACATAACCTCTGGAATTTTCATTTCATTCTTTTGAAAGCGCGGCAGCCGACGCTTTGTAATAAAGTTTTTGGTCGACATTTAATTTAATAACGTGTTATGGCACTGAAATTATATAACAAAAAGGTTGTAATATACTCAAGTGACCGTGTGAAATAAATTTAAAACATCGTATAGGCAAATTTAGAAGAGTTTACGTCCTGGCAAAGGAGTACATGCTAAAAAGATCAACCGATAGTTGTTTATGTGTGGTGTTTTCAGCTTAACTTGTTTATTTATATAATATCTAATATTTGGAGACGTGAGTTTCGTCATATTAAAATTTGGGAAAGCTTCGTCGCCCGAAAAGTAAACTTATGAAGTCTATGTCCCTATTCGTGTACAAACAGTTTAACACGAAATATACCTGAAAACGATTATTAACCGTCTATAAATTGGCAATGTTATACCTCCAATAAGAGAAATTAGGGGGACGTTCATCAATTATGATGATTGTTAAGGATCGATGGCATTTTAAGGACACGGGTAATGTACGAGATACATCGACGTGGTCCGCAAGACTTGACGATAATTCAAGGACACGAGTGGTGTACGAGATACATCGGCGTGGTCCGCAAGACTTGGGGCCCATACGAGATATGTGCTGAAGGTCATACTACTCATAGGTTTCATCCATGAGGTGTTCCTGTGCAGTTCACATTTCTTCAATGGTAAGAATCAAAAATGTTACCTAAAATACATACCTTAAACATGCCTAACACAGTAAATACAAATACTATTGCTATAAACTATAAGCAATTTGTCATACTAATCTCCAAAAGGAGACTTACTGAAAGGGTAATTGAAGTGACATTGTTGATGTATAACAATACATTATTAATAACAAAAGTCACTCCTTTGCAGAAACATAGTGTTTTTATTGATTTCATTATTAGACATACTTGTATAATAAGTGATCAAACGAACTTACCTGAAGTGAAGTTCGATCATTATTATACGAAGTCCTTCGTTCGAAGATATAAACGATATTAGCAGCTCTCTCGAGTCGCTTGGCAACCGCGCGTCATTTAGCCCATTAAAAAGTCAACGCCGCCTCTATGGTATCTGTGGACATAACCTCTGCAAGCATTCCTTTTAGAAGTAGTACATTTCAACTTTACCAACGGGCAGGGCGGGTTGGGTACTTATATCTTCGAACGAAGGACTTCGTATAATAATGATCGAACTTCACTTCAGGTAAGTTCGTTTGATCACTTATTATACTGTGTCCTTCGTTCTCGATATAAACGATATTAGCAGCTGTTTAGAGCTATAAGGGTAAAGTTGAAGTTTTTTTTTTTTTTTTTTTTGAGCGTGACCTCTAAAAAATAACATATCATTAGTATATTTGTACTATAACACATTCCCGTTCTTTGTTTTGCCATACAACACAAACAACAAATATATACACATATATTGTTTCTTACAACCAGTCTGTCTAACTTATTTAAAATAAATTTATATAATTAAATTCTATAACATATTATGTTATGTAGTGTAGATCCATCCCAACAAAACCTTGAAAGCACCTGTTATATACCTTTATACCACACCTGTTGTCCAAAATTCATTAATACCGGGTAATATTAATCAATCATTACTTATCAGATATCAGTGCAGTCTCTATCTGTTATGTCTTCTATAGAGATCTTTCTTCTATAGATATCTTCTATATAACAAGAGTTGAGGAATTGCCCATCTAGAGTTTTGTTTATATAAAATTAAATCCTTTATAATAATTCTTGTATCATTGACAACCATTATGAGACGAACTATGAGAGTGAAGAAAGCCAGGCAGGCATGCAAGGAAAGAACCCGTCGGAACCTTGCACTTTCTGCCCACCCCGCAAGAGATCTGGCGTCATAATATGGATAGAGATAGATAGATAGCTAGAAACCTTTACTGTGTACTAGACCTGAAAACAAAGTCTGTTAGTACCCAATCTATAACAATATGATACAAATATAACAGGGAAACCTATTTCCCCAATAATGTGTCTTCCAACTGTTTTTTGTCAAATGATCTCCTTTTGAGTACGGTACCAAACGAAGGCTACGAATTAACTTGGTGATTATAAGAATGGTTTTGCTATCATTACATATTTAATTTATGATTTTTTTTTTTTTTTTTTTTTTTTAATATCAACATTCGGCTATATTTAATGTTAGTTATATTTTTAATCTTTAAAGATGTACATATATCAAAATTTAAAATTTTTTGTACTAGAGGCCTTTGTACTAATGAACTTATATGGAATTAAGTCCGGTGAAGCTGTAAAGGCCTCGCGGCCATCAGCGTACATCACTCACACACACACCTTATCTGGAGATATGCCTCCCATAAGGCTATGTGCTTTACCTATATAATCTCGCGCCCCCCCCCCCCCCAATTTTAGAGTCTGGAACGAAGGGCAGTACTAATGCGTGGTAAACCAACATAACCTACCCCAGTGTTATTACTATACCACTATTATTAATTCAATTTAAATTTCGAAACTATCCCGGAATCATTTCCATGTTCTGAGTGTGCGCCGACAAATAAATCCTTGGCTACATAAATATTTATGTATTACTTAACGATTCGTTCCTGCGCAATAACGCCCGCGAACGTTCGTTTTGGCAATACGAATGGACCACTCCTGAACCAATTACATTACTGATACTAAAAATACTAAAAAATACACTCCTAATTTAGTAATAACTTAAGAAGCGAATAAGTTACAGTCGACTAAACCGAACCATGGGTTACAACTGTATCATATTGGGAATCCTATTCATAACTGAATTATTTCATACCATGAAATTTTCATTTCATACCACACTTCCTTTGCTTCTTTGTATGTGACTGTATTTATAAGTAAAAACAAAAATTGCAATGGGTAACTTTCTAGTTAGTTCTAGATGTCCAACCGTGAGAATTGAGTGTTACTCAACTTATTATTATATATCCCCCATTAATAATAAATAAATAATATCAAGTTCCTTAGGACTTAGATTATTTCTGATACTACATAATATTTATCATACCTGTGATAAGAATATACTTTTGATTATTCTTGTTTAAGATAATCCATACTTTCAAATACTGTAACTCAATATTTCATCCACCGTAGCTTGTCAACATAATATCATTAAATTTTCAAATGGATATTATTATCAAGTCATTTGCATGACTTTATTTTCTTTTTATATATAGATACCTATTTATAAGATACATGTAACATGTGGATGTAATAATTTAAATATAACAATACCAAAATTGCAAATTTTTGTATGATATCTCAATCCAATATTTTTTACTGAAACACCTTTAAATAAATTACAACATATATAATGCTCTAAAACCAACTTGTTACTTTAATGGTAGCAGTTTATACTTGTGTTATCATAACTATACCAAAAAACATCACTGGTGTTCAAAATAACTGTACACATTCCAAACTAATTACAAAACTATTTTTTATAGTTATTAATTTCTTGAATAATCTTATTTAATTACATATTATTTATTGATTATCATATGATCAAACAAAAAACAGTAAAAACATCTAATTCTCCAAATCATGAATTGATGTATAGCTTTCCATTGTGTGTGCCTCAACTTTCTAATATTATTAAGTACACTATAATTGATGCAGGAAATAATCAAGAACCCAAAACCATTGAACTCATTACATGATAGAAAACTGAATAGGTACTAATAAATTTTTTATTAGTATATTTATTATGACTGTAAGGTCTAACCTGTTAGCATTAAGTTTTTATCTTTAATTTTAATAAAAATAGCTATAAATTATATTTCAAATTATTAAACAATACTGTTTCTAATAATAATGTTTCTATACATAATGTTAAACATATGTATGACAAGATTCACTTGTCTGAAGTGCAAGTACTTGCACAAAAACCAATAAAATTATGTTTGTCGTTGAAGGCATTATTAGTGTCATAGATACATACCACCGTCAGTGAATACCTTTAGCCTCCAATATTATGGCTTCTTTGTAAAACCCATGTTGTATTCCTGATAGTTTTTCTGAATTTTTCAGCAACTTAAAAACCAAGTCCTTGTGTAAAATGCCTATCATGCTTTTTGTACCTCACTTTCTTTGGTAGGAGATTTCCAATGTCCAACGTGATGTTGTTTTTGGTGAACTGATAGGTACACTGTGACTTAATATTTCCATACCCAGGATGAGGATTGTTGTTCTATATTGGTTACAACGGTGGTCGATTTATGAAATTTTAACTACTGGTTATGACTAGCTAGTTAATAATTCCATATTGATAATCCACTATATTAACACTCCTTTTATGCAAAATATATACTGCTGACCTTAAAGGTTCTTATCTCAATAAAGGTTTCATGACTGTATTGTTAGGATTAATCTTTTCTGGCTACCCTGCAAGGAGTCTAGGTTGATAATATTGATAGATAATTATTAGTTCTATGTTAACTGGATAGACCAGGTATTTTATATTATCTTTTAAGTATCTTTGTGCATAACACAAATTATCCCACAACCTGCCTGCCGCAGCATCGGTAGGATAAGATATTATATTTGGAATGTATCCACAGTCCTGTTGCTTGTCAGTTACAACAGGCATTGCCATTAGTATATTACTTTGGCTTATTTGGTTATAAACCCTGTTCAGGAATAAGCATTGCTGGATTTAACTTTTTTAAAACAAGTACTCATAATTTTGCACAATTCTTTGTGTAATAAGCTCCAGTTTGGGCTATTTCAGTATTATTATACAAGTATGTCTAATAATGAAATCAATAAAAACACTATGTTTCTGCAAAGGAGTGACTTTTGTTATTAATAATGTATTGTTATACATAAACAATGTCACTTTAATTACCCTTTCAGTAAGTCTCCTTTTGGAGATATAATATGACAAATTGCTTATAGTTTATAGCAATAGTCTTTGTATTTACTGTTTTAGGCATGTTTAAGGTATGTATTTTAGGTAACATTTTTGATTCTTACCATTATAGAAATGTGAACTGCACAGGAACACCTCATGGATGAAACCTATGAGTAGTATGACCTTCAGCACATATCTCGTATGGGCCCCAAGTCTTGCGGATCACGCCGATGTATCTCGTACACCACTCGTGTCCTTGAATTATCGTCAAGTCTTGCGGACCACGTCGATGTATCTCGTACATCACCCGTGTCCTTAAAATGCCATCGATCCTGAACAATCATCATAATTGATGAACGTCCCCCTAATTTCTCTTATTGGAGGTATAACATTGCCAATTTATAGACGGTTAATCATCGTTTCCAGGTATATTTCGTGTTAAACTGTTTGTACACGAATAGGGACGTAGACTCCATAAGTTTACTTTTCGGACGACGAAGCTTTCCCAAATTTTAATATGACGTAACTCACGTCTCCAAATATTAGATATTATATAAATAAACAAGTTAAGCTGAAAACACCACAAATAAACAACTATCGGTTGATCTTTTTAGAATGTACTTCTTTGCCAGGACGTAAACTTTTCTAAATTTGCCTATACGATGTTTTAAATTTATTTCACAAGGTCACTTGAGTATATTACAACCTTTTTGTTATAAAATTTCAGTGCAATAACAAGTAATTAAATTAAATGTCGACCAAAAACTTTATTACAAAGCGTCGGCTGCCGCGCTTTCAAAAGAATGCTTGCAGAGGTTATGTCCACAGATACCATAGAGGCGGCGTTGACTTTTTAATGGGCTAAATGACGCGCGGTTGCCAAGCGACTCGAGAGAGCTGCTAATATCGTTTATATCGAGAACGAAGGACACAGTATAATAATACTGAAATAGCCCAAACTGGAGCTTATTACACAAAGAATTGTGCAAAATTATGAGTACTTATATTAAAAAGTTAAATCCAGCAAAACTTATTCCTGAACAGGGTTTATAACCAAATAAGCCAAAGTAATATACTAATGGCAATGCCTGTTGTAACTGACAAGCAACAGGACTGTAGATTCATTCCAAATATAATATCTTATCCTATGGATGCTGCGGCAGGCAGGTTGTGGGATAATTTGTGTTATGCACAAAGATACTTAAAAGATAATATAAAATACCTGGTCTATCCAGTTAACATAAAACTAATAATTATCTATCAATATTATCAACCCAGGCTCCTTGCAGGGTAGCCAGAAAAGATAAATCCTAACAATACAGTCATGAAACCTTTATTGAGATAAGAACCTTTAAGGTCAGCAGTATATATTTTGCATAAAAAGAGTGTTAATATAGGGGATTATCAATATTGAATTATTAACTAGCTAGTCATAGCCAGTAGTTAAAATTTCATATAACGACCACCGTTGTAACCAATATAGAACAACAATCCTCATCCTGGGTGTGAAAATATTAAGTCACAGTGTACCTATCAGTTCACCAAAAACAACATCACATTGGACATTGGAAATCTCCTACCAAAGAAAGTGAGGTACAAAAAGCATGATAGGCATTTTACACAAGGACTTAGTTTTTAAGTTGCTGAAAAATTCAGAAAAACAATCAGGAATACATAATGGGTTTTACAAAGAAACCATAATATTGGAGGCTAAGGGTATTCACTGACTTTGGTATGTATCTATGACACTAATAATGCCTTCAACGACAAACATAATTTTATTGGTTTTGTGCAAGTACTTGCACTTCAGACAAGTGAATCTTGTCATACATATGTTTAACATTATGTATAGAAACATTATTATTAGAAACACTATTGTTTAATAATTGATATATATATATATATAAAATAGACCTTACAGTCATAATAAATATACTAATAAAATATTTATTAGTACCTATTCAGTTTTCTATCATGTAATGAGTTCAATGGTTTTGGGATTTTTGATTATTTCCTGCATCAATTATAGTGTACTTAATAATATTAGAAATTTGAGGCACACACAATGGAAAGCTATACATCAATTCATCATTGGGAGAATTAGATGGTTTTACTGTATTTTTGTTTGATCATATGATAATCAATAAATAATATGTAATTAAATAAGATTATTCAAGAAATTAATAACTATAAAAAATAGTTTTGTAATTAGTTTGGAATGTGTACAGTTATTTTGAACACTAGTGATGTTTCTGGTATAGTTATGATAACACAAGCACAAACGGCTACCATTAAAATAACAAGTTGGTTTTAGAGCACTATATATGTTGTAATTTATTTAAAGGTGTTTCAGTAAAAAATATTGGATTGAGATATCATACAAAAATTTGCAATTTTGGTATTGTTATATTTAAATTATTACATCCACATGTTACATGTATCTTATAAATAGGTATCTATATATAAAAGAACATAAAGTCATGCAAATGACTTGATAATAATATCCATTTGAAAATTTAATGATATTATGTTGACATGCTACGGTGGATGAAATATTGAGTTACATTACTTGAAAGTATGGATTATCTTAAACAAGAATAATCAAAAGCATATGCTTATCACAGGTATGATAAATATTATGTAGTATCAGCAATAATCTAAGTCCTAAGGAACTTGATATTATTTATTTATTATTAATGGGGGATACATAATAATAAGTTGAGTAGCACTCGATTCTCACGGTTGGACATCTAGAACTAACTAGAAAGTTACGCATTGCAATTTTTTTTTTTTACTTATAAATACAGTCACATACAAAGAAGCAAAGGAAGTGTGGTATGAAATGAAAATTTCATGGTATGAAATAATTCAGTTATGAATAGGATTCCCAATATGATACAGTTTTAACCCGTGGTTCGGTTTAGCAGACTGTAACTTATTCGCTTCTTAAGTTATTACTAAATTAGGAGTGTATTTTTTCATCAGTAATGTAATTGGTTCAGGTGTGGCCCGATCGTATTGCCAAAACGAATGTTCGCGGGCGTTATTGCGCAGGAACGAATCGTTAAGTAATACATAAAGATTCATGTAGCCAAGGATTTATTTGTCGGCGCACACTCAGAACATGGAAATGATTCCGGGATAGTTTCGAAATTTAAATTGAATTAATAATAGTGGTATAGTAATAACACTGGGGTAGGTTGTTTGTTTACCACGCATTAATACTGCCCTTCGTTCCAGACTCTAAAATTGGGGGGGGGGGGGGGGCGAGATTATATAGGTAAAGCACATAGCCTTATGTGAGGAATATCTCCAGATAAGATGTGTGTGTGTGAGTGATGTACGCGGATGGCCGCGAGGCCTTTACAGCTTCACCGGACTTAATTCCATATAAGCTCATTAGTACAAAGGCCTCTAGTACAAAAAATGTTAAATTTTGATATATGTACATCTTTAAAGATTAAAAATATAACTGACATTAAATATAGCAGAATGTTGATATAAAAAAAAAAAAAAAAAAAAAAACATAAATTAAATATGTAATGATAGCAAAAACATTCTTATAATCACCAAATTAATTCGTAGCCTTTGTTTGGTACTGTACTCAAAAAGAGATCATTTGACAAAAAAAAAAAAAAAAGAACCACATGCCTGTTGGAAAACACATTAGTGGGGAAATAGGTTTCCCTGTTATATTTGTATCATATTGTTATAGATTGGGTACTAACAGACTTTGTTTTCAGGTCTAGTACACAGTAAGGGTTTCTAGCTATCTATCTATCTCTATCCATATTATGACGCCAGATTTCTTGCGGGGTGGGCAGAGAGTGCAAGGTTCCGACGGGTTTTTTCCTTGCATGCCTGCCTGGCTTTCTTCACTCTCATAGTTCGTCTCATAATGGTTGTCAATGATACAAGAATTATTATAAAGGATTTAATTTTATATAAACAAAACTCTAGATGGGCAATTCTTCAACTCTTGTTATATAGAAGATATTTATAGAAGAAAGATCTCTATAGAAGACATAACAGATGGAGACTGCACTGATATCTGATAAGTAATGATTGATTAATATTACCCGGTATTAATGAATTTTGGACATCAGGTGTGGTATTATACCACACCTGATGTCCAAAATTCACCAGTTATTCATATGAGTTGATACCACACTCGAACGGAAAAAGAATCCAATGGGGTAATTAGCTTTTACCTCCCACAAGTAATTTATAAAAATACTTCTAATCAATCTATCCCGTCAGCATATTTTCTTTCGCTGTCAGTTGTTTGGGAAGGCACTCGCACTTCTATTAACATTAGCATAATTTGACCCGGAAACGTTATTTCTTTGATACCCCCGTTCCTATGTAAATTGTCTAATCTTAAAGCGTTTAATATAAAATAACGAATTCGAGTGTAGAAATTTCAAGAATGGTACATAACAGGTGCTTTAAAGGTTTTGTTGGGATGGATCTACACTACAAAACATAACATGTTATAGAATTTGATTATATAAATTTATTTTAAATAAGTTTATATCATAGACAGACTGGTTGTAAGAAACAATATAGGTGTATATATTTGTTGTGTTTGTGTTGTATGGCAATACAAAGAACGGGAATGTGTTATAGTACAAATATACTCATGATATGTTACTTTTTAGAGGTCACGCTCAAAAAAAAAAAAAAAAAGAATCCTTTACGTGGTATACTTCAACTTTACCCTTATAGCTCTAAACAGCTGCTAATATAGTTTATATCGAGAACGAAGGACACAGTATAATAAGTGATCAAACAAACTTACCTGAAGTGAAGTTCGATCATTATTATACGAAGTCCTTCGTTCGAAGATATAAGTACCCAACCCGCCCTGCCCGTTGGTAAAGTTGAAATGTACTACTTCTAAAAGGAATGGTTCCAGAGGTTATGTCCACAGATACCATAGAGGCTTTTGAAGTTTCTAAATGACGCGCGGTTGCCAAGCGACTCGAGAGAGCTGCTAATATAGTTTATATCTTCGAACGAAGGACTTCGTATAATAATGATCGAACTTCACTTCAGGTAAGTTCGTTTGATCACTTATTATATATTTGATTCCTTTCGTTTCAATTTATATTACTAGCTGCCATAGTGCTAATGGCTTGGAGTTGGAATGTAAATTTTATATACAAACATACTATCACGATGGCGATCCTAGAAAAGGTGATTATAAATGTCCACAGGACGGATAATATTTTAGATATCTATGTTTTACGTATACAGGAGGTAATTAATAGTGCACCCTACAAATATTTGTTTGAAAGTCATTCGGAACTAGTTCCTAGTGGGGATTGCGTATTTAAGGAAAAAACAATAACTACCATTTTTCAAGCAAGCAGTGATAGCCTAGTGGTAGACCGTTGGACTGCAAAGTCAGAGGTCACGGGTTCAAACCCAGGCACGCACCTCTGTGTTTTCGAAAAGCATGTCCGTTTTAAAAATTAACTATCACTTGCTTTAACGGCGGAGGAAAACATCGTGAGGAAACTTGCATGCCCAAGAGTTTCTCTAAGGTGTGTGAAGTTCGCCAAACCGCACTAGGCCAGCGTGTTGAACTATGGCCTAAACCCTCTCAGTTTGAGAGGAGGCCCGTGCCCAACGGTGGGACAATTTCTTAACAGGGCTAATACTACTACTACTATTACTTTAAAAACAGTTGGAATCAATTCAGTTGCCAATTTATAACAAACTACTTTCAGGTCTTGCGCTATTTATGTTACACCTTGTATACATGCAAGATAAGTAGCTAAAAGTAGAGGCAATAAACTTACGGAGTTGCCCTTGAGGTAGATGTGGTTGCTTCTCGTACCAGTCCTGTATGCTCTGGACCATCTCGTCCAATCTCGTCCTGGAGATCTCGTATTTTTCCAGCAGCAGATTTAAACTGTCATCATTTACGTCCAGCAATTTACTCACATTCAACGAGTAATTGAAATTTTCAAACTGGGAATGTGAAACATAGTATTGTTAAAAAAAACACTGTCACGCCTATATTCCCCAAGCGAGGGTGGCAGAGGTGTACTAAGTTCACCCACTTTTCGCCGACGATATTAGGTCCCATGTAATAGAGGGCACAATTACAGACTCCAGACTCATACTGGGAATTTTTTGTTAGAAAAACTTTATTTGTCCAACCTAAGATTTGCACCCAGGAGCTCGTGATTACAAAGCGGTGCGCTTTGCCAATAAATCAAAGAGGCAGTCCAAAACTAAATATACATGTATAGTTCTAAATACTACCTCGTTGGCCTTGTGTGGCATATGCCAGCTAGCAATCACGAAGTTGGTCGTTCTAATCCTTGATAGAGCTACGGATTTTTTTTTTTGGGTCTTAATTCGTGCCCGGTATAATAGCGGCTGTCGTATAAGCCACATGCGAGCGCACGATCGTCAACAATAATGTAGTTGATGCAGTCGCCGTGGCCGAAATCGATTTGGATCTCTCATCATCATCTCAATAGCGGTTGGCAAGCACAGCGTGGGATGTCCGCCTGCGAGATCGACCTACCATCTTGTGAAGATCGCAGGAAGTCGTTAGATGCAGGCATCGGACCGGTTTCGCTGGAGAGCGATTGGGGAGGCCTATGTTCAGCAGTGGAAAAGATGATTATGATAATAATATCAGCCTATACTGCCCACTGCTGGTCAAAGGCCTTCTCTCACAAATGGTGATAGAGATTTGGTCATACTCCACCACGCAAACCCAGTGCGGATTGATGGAGGACGGTTTGTGGCCACCTGCTGTTGGAACTTATCAAGCCGCCTTGAGGGCTTTCAACTCGGCTTAATGACTACCACATTAAGTGGTAGCCGGGACCAACGGCTTAGCGTGCCTTCCGAAGCACGGAGATGCTTGAATATGAAAATGCCACAAATGGTCACCCATCTCGGGCCAACCAAGTCGAACGCTGCTTAACCTTGGTAATCGCTAAGAAACCGCGGTCGCACATCGCTACGAGCGCCTCAATGATGATGATAATGGCGGTTAAAAGGTGGATGCTTACATCACAAATCCAGTCTTTGTGGCAGTTTTTGGAAAAGGACGTCTTTCGGCTGGAGATTGATTGAAGATAGATAGTGGCAATCGCTCCGTATTACATGAGAATCTTACATCGTCGGTGAAATATGGGTGAACACAGTACACCTCCGCTACTCCCGCTTGAGTATATAGGTGTTCTTTATCATAAACTAGCTGATCCCGCGACTTCATTCGCGTTATTTCCAGGCGTGTATTTCACACGTTTAAGTTTTTTTTTGAGACAAGGTAATTATCTACTTCCCCTGGATAAAATCTGTTTGCTTGCCGAATTTGATCAAAATCGATTCAGTGGTTTTAGCGTGAAAAGTAACAGCCAGACAGTAGGACAAACCGAGTTACTTTTGAATTTTCAATATTAGTATGGATTAAGTACAAACATTTTAATAAATCAAAGAAGGACAAGACACATAATATTACATACCGCACACTTATGTCCTTTAGTCATCGCGAGTTCAATTCTTCACAAGGCCCAACACTCAACTGATCAAGTCTCTAAATGCATTTTGGGTCCACTATAAGAAACTTGAATAACCAGTAATATAACATTGATTGTTATAATATTATGGGCTAGCACGAATAAGGTAACGCCATCGAGTTGATATGCTATCCTTTTCATACAACGAATTTACCGGATAAAGATGAAGATGACAACATGCTTTCTCGACAACCTTAAGCTAAGGTTAATGTGTTAGCTTGTTACATTTTATAAAAGAACATCATTCTAAAAAATAGTGTGTCCTTCATATGTATTGGTGAACTAAGAAAAAAATGTAGTGAGTTATTTAGACAATTAAAGCAAAAAAAGTTGTAGGTACGTTAGTCTACTGTCCACCAATGACCGCAAATTGTGTTTACAAGCATTTTATTTCATTTGCTTTGTTTGTATGTCTATCTATCGTGTCCCTGTGAAATTTTTCGTTAATTTTGATTACTTGCGGGCATTCGTTTAAGCTGAAACTTAGTTCACCTATGAAGGTACCTTCGGTGGCAATGCAATATGGTACCGTTGAGTGCTTCGATTATAGAGTCGAAGTTGGCGAAGATTGAGAGGAAGTTATTAAATATGTTTTCCGAGAACATGTTACTCTTTGACTGGTTCATCATCATCATCATCTCAGCCTATACTTGTCCACTGCTGAACATAGGCCTCCCCAATCGCTTTCCAGCGTAACCGGTCCGATGCCACCTGCATCCAACGACTTCCTGCGATTTTCACAAGATCGTCGGTTCATCTGGCAGGCGGTCGTCCCACGCTGCGCTTGCCAATACGTGGTCTCCACTCTAGAATCTTTCTGCCCCAACGCCCGTCCGATCTACGCGCTATGTGGCCCGCCCATTGCCACTTCAGCTTGCTAATCTTAACGGCTATGTCGGTGACCTTGGTTCTTCTACGAACTGGTTTGACTGGTAAACAATATTAAATTATTAAACCCAACAAAAAACTCTACTAATTAAGTAACAGAAATAAACCATTTAGGTAAGACTTTATACTTTAATTCGCTTGGTGCGCCGTGCGACTGCGGTGTTCTTACTGATCAGCAAGGTTAAGCAGCGTTTGGCACGGTCGGCCTGAGATGGGTGACCGCTTGTAGCTGTTTCATATTCTAGCGGCTTTTCATTTTGATTCGGATGGCACGTTAAGCCGTTGGTCCCGGTTACCATTTCATGTGGTGGTAGTTAAGCCGAGTTGGAAGCCTTAAAGGCGGTTTGATAAGTTCCAACAGCAGGTGGCCACAAACCAGCGGACCCAGTGCGGATTGCCCACCACGTGGTTGAGTATGACTTAACCTCTCTACCCTCGATTTGTGAGAGAAGGGTTTTGCCCAGCAGTGGGCACTATGGCTGATATTATTATTATTATGTATGCGTTAATTTATCTTAGTTTGTATCCAAATATTAGCATAAAATGATATATACTCGGAATTGACTAAATAGTCAATGGTAATACCAGGGTTTATTTGGTAACATATTTTAATATGTTAACATGTTAGTTTGAACGTACCAGTAATTAAATAATACTGATACCTATTGTATTGTTGTCTACACCTACTGTCAAGTTTTTTCACGTTTCCTCTCTAGTTTTTTCGCTTTTATGATAAATATCTGAATCTTTATTTCTTAACATTTTTTTTTATAATTAACCTATTATTCAACATAAATGTACAATATAATAATTCATTGTTTTCGTGTCTACGCAACTATATAGTCGGTGGCGACCTCGGCGACCTCGCGCAACTGAAGGCACTTCAGTCATTCCGTAGTCAACTTTATGCTATTGTCAACATAGGGGACAAAGCGACGGTCAAGGAACACACACGATTATACCATTTTGATTGCTTTTATATTTTATTCTAAATTAAAATTAAATCAGTTTTTTTCGGACTTGTTGATGACTTATTTTATCCAACCATTAACATTTCGTCCTTAAAATTTGTTGATTCGCAGGCGCTATATTAAAACATTATACCTGTTATGTTTGGAAATGCAATTAAACAATCGCCTAGTGTAGTGACTTATATATTACTGACTGAACAGCTGACGCTGTCGCATGCAAGCGACCGAGTGCATCTATAGGTATTTATACATACATACATACCAATACCCCATGTCACTCCCACAATTCAGACAGTCCACAGTGTCTTAAAGTCGCGGGTTCGATTCCTGCACGGGACATATCTTTGTGTGATCCACAATTATTTGTTCCGGTCTGGGTATTTGTGTAAGTGAATTTTCATGTTTGTAAACCAGCATTATGCTTACAAAAATTGAAATCTCTATCGCTTATTATCTCAATTTAATCTGACTCGAACCATTATAAAAACTGATAATATCTCAAATTCATAAAATTTATGACTAAAATCTAATTTAAGTAGGGATAACCAAGTAGGTACCAACCAAACTTAATCTTTAAGAAATACGAGAAGCAAACACCATATTTCCGAAACTACATGAGCAAAGCCCTGCACCGCCACGGCTTTCCGGTCGAATACCATTTTGGTCTCTCCAGACCACGGCTTTCGCCAGAGCCACACGCACCGCTCACGCACGACCTACTTGGTTTTCCCAAGAGACTCATTCCTGCCGAGCTACTGGTACGGTTGAGCTCATCACGGCCGATAGTGCTCTGTTCGAGTTTTCATTTACTCATCATCATCATTACATTTATCGCTAACTACAATCCAACTGGTACATGACTTACTGGCATTCCAATGTTTTCTGTGAATGGGGCATCTTTTATTAAATGATATCAAAGCTATACGTCAGTGGAGATTCATCATATAATCAAGTTTATTTTATCCAAGAGTACACAATCTCATATTATCACTAGATCACATACATCAAACATGGCACAGCTGTCGCAACAGCTAGTGACAAAACCTTTGCCACGCAGATTGTCATCGCCTCTTGCATTACGACCAATTCACACTAGAGTCTAAAGCTCTCAGGTCTCACAGACTAAATTTCTAGTCTCATGCGGTACCCGGACACACAGTCCTGGTCCACACGAAACCCGGGCCACACAGGCCAAACTTCTAGTCTCATACGGTACCCGGACACACAATCCTGGTTCACACGAAACCCGAGCCACACCGGCCAAACTTCTAGTCTCATGCGGTACCCGGACACACAGTCCTGGTCCACATGAAACCCGGGCCATGCAGACCAAATCTTATAGCCATGGTATGTGTTTTACTAACTCGCGTGAATGGATCCTCGAGCGTCCACAATACCGGATTTTTAATCACAATAATTTACTTCAGAAGGAACTCCACTCTGAAGCACCTTTTTATTAACTGACAAGAACTTACTTGTAGGTTATATTGCCCTCTAACTGGCAACTTTAAAATGTAACGATAACCATTAAGCACTGTTACAACTTTAAAGGGTCTAATTTTACCCAATTTCTTTTCTTATCGATCAAAACTGAATAATCTATTGTAAATTTAACCACATTTGTCAATAAAATAGAGCATACGCGTAATTGCGCACGCGCATGTCTCGTCTTATCGATATCGATATCAAACTCTGTGTCGTTAACAATCGAAAGATTCAATGGTTCCTCTATACGTACAGCAGAATTAACACGCGTACCAATGAATTCACAACCAACACTTTGACGAGAGAGTATTCGATACCAGAATCAAAATAAAAATCATACGACACACCCGATCACTGTAGTTGTCCGCACACCCTCAATACGCCGCAGCTCTCTACGCGCTGCCTGGCTTGCATTGATAACGAAGACGTTATCAACCTATTCGTTAAAACCATGTGGGTATATTGGGATACATCCCTACTGTACGTCCAGACTCTTAGTTTTGACTACATTTGGGATAGTTGTACTCACTGCATTGACCGATCCACACGCATCAAGCAGCCAAGCATCTAACTAAACCTCTTAACCCAACGAAAAGTGACCTAACGTGTAAAAACATTAAACCCAATAATAAATTGCAATGCTCACACGCATCCAGTCATCGTAAGCAAAGCTAAATCACGGTCAACCACTTAACGACCCAATACACGCAAGTCAGTCACATTTAGCAGTGGTTTCTTAGGTTTCAAAGGCATTACCAATAATTTAATCACGTGAGATCATGTGTCGCGTCATCACAAAAATTACGTCATAGACATCGAAATAGCTATTCGCGGAAGTTGGGTCTAAATCAGGTCCAGTAGCCAAGTGTACCTGTATAGTCGTCAATAACAGAATGAGAAATGTACGGGAACTACACCTCACAACAAACAACCACGTAGCCCAAAAAGGCACTACAGTCCGCGGCAAGGGAACAGACAACACGCTCTTAGCTTGGCTAGGCCCAGTCATAGCAACGATAGCAAGTTACCCTCATCATTAAATTTAACCATAGCAAAGTACCCTCATCACTGAATTCAATTGAACAGAACTTCATAATAACGAGCACTGCGCTCTAGATTGAAAACAACTCACAAACAATACGAATGCTTAGATTGAGATATTATGGAATCGATTTTGATTATTCTTTTTGCATTGGGTTCAATATAGCTCCAAGGTGGTCCCATTTTAATTTCATCTGTATTGGACCTTGGATTTGGAAGATACACCAGGGAACTTAACGACAGACAATGCGAATGCGTAGATTGAGATATTATGGGTATTACGTCAATCCTATAGGTACCCTGCCATATAACTAATCAGAATATAAACCGACAAAAAAAGAGGAGGTTTACAATTCGTCTGTGTTTTTTTATAACGTCTTTATTTAGGAACTTATTTTGATGAATCTTTTTGCGTTGGGTTTAGTATTGTTTCGAGGTGGTGCCATTTTAATGAAATCGGTATTGAACTTTGGACTTTGAAGATACACTGGGGGACTCCTTGACAGCGACCAGCAGGAATATATAGATTCCGTTATTATGCTTATTATATCAATTCTGTAGGTACCTTATTATACAACTCAGCAAAATAATATAATATAGGTATATAAATCGTAGTAAATAATTGACTCGTCACTAAAAATTGTAAAATAAAAATCTTTAAAAAAAAGGTAAACCGACTTCAATAAGCAAAAAATAAATACTTGGAGGAAGGAGGAAATAAACCTAACTGGCACCGACTTCAAATATTTATTTTTTGCTTTTTGAAGTCGTTTTACCTTAAGTAGCTTTACCTTTAGTAAATATTAGTCATTATATATAGAGGAGTTGGAGGCAAACAATTCCCTAGCTTTCCTAGATGTCTTAATAATCCGTAAACCCAACAACACCTTAAGCCATACGGTTTATAGAAAAAAGATCCATACTGATAGCTACTTAAACGGTGAATCTCACCACCATCCAACACAACTGTGTTGGATGGTGGTGAGATTCACCGATGTCTCTGAAACAAAGATTTACCCACGATAGCTAACTAGCTATCGTGGGTAAATCTTTGTTTCAGAGAGCACAAGGGATCTGTGACAAGAAACATCTGGCTGCCGAGCTTCAACATGTCAAGCAAGTCCTGCACGACAACAAGCTTCGAGTCCCACGCCAACGTCACAGTGACCGAGTGAAACCAGCCACAGTCGAGCGTCTTCCTGCTGTACTACCTTACATGAGAGGAGTCACGGACAAGATTGGCTACATCTTGAAACGTGCTTCAATTAAAATATTTTATAAGCCGCCGAAGAAGATCAGTCAATTTTTACCATCTTTCAAGTGTCACATCCCTCCACAAGATGCAGGAGTATACAAGCTTGATTGTGAATGTGGTATCTCTTATATAGGACAAACAAAAATACCGGTAAAAACTCGGGTTAAAGAACACATAGCTGACGCTCGTAGCGCTGTGCGACTGCGGTGTTCTTACCGATCACCAAGGTTAAGCAGCGTTCGACTCGGTCGGCCTGAGATGGGTGACCGTTTGTGGCATTTTCAAATTCGAGAGTCTCCGTGCTTCGGAAGACACGTTAAGCCGTTGTTCCCGGTTACCACTTAATGTGGTAGTCGTTACGCCGAGTTACAAGCCTTAAAGGCAGCTTGATAAGTTCCGACAACAGGTGGCCACAAACCTGCCTCCACCAATCCGCACCGGGTCCGCGTGGTGGAGTATGACCTAATCTCTCTCACCTCGATTTGTGAGAGAAGGCCGTTGCCTAGCAGTGGGCAGTATAGGCTGATATTATTATTATATATTAAATAAAAAAAAGACAAGTGCACTGAGTTTCTTCGCTGGATATTCGCCGGAGGCCGCGTTCCGATTCAGTGGTAGATTATTTACCATGACCAAATAGACCGTGTCTTATCCGAAGAGCAAGTCAAAAGTCTCCGTAACCGGCGAGCGTATATAAGACGAACTATAAGAGTGGAGAAAGCCAAAAAGGTCTGTAAGGAAAGAACCTGTAGGAATTCTGTACTCGCTGCCTACCCTGCAAGGAATCTGACGGGGTGATATAGATTGATAGATAGTATTAAAATATCTTAAGTCGTGAAATAATAATATGAATTAGATTTGTTTACACACTAGATCATGCCGATATTATCCGTCTAAGAGATATATAAAATCACACTTCTTGGCCTGCATGAAGGCTCAAAGATATTAATCATAATTTTGGCTAAAGAAAAGCCTGGAAATCCTTTGATTTTCCTTATCCTCTTCTCAGGTGATTGGAAGCCTGTAGGCCTGTTTAAATTGTTCTACTGTACTGTACCCACGATAGCTAACTAGCTATCGTGGGTAAATCTTTGTTTCAGAGAGCACAAGGGATCTGTGACAAGAAACATCTGGCTGCCGAGCTTCAACATGTCAAGCAAGTCCTGCACGACAACAAGCTTCGAGTCCCACGCCAACGTCACAGTGACCGAGTGAAACCAGCCACAGTCGAGCGTCTTCCTGCTGTACTACCTTACATGAGAGGAGTCACGGACAAGATTGGCTACATCTTGAAACGTGCTTCAATTAAAATATTTTATAAGCCGCCGAAGAAGATCAGTCAATTTTTACCATCTTTCAAGTGTCACATCCCTCCACAAGATGCAGGAGTATACAAGCTTGATTGTGAATGTGGTATCTCTTATATAGGACAAACAAAAATACCGGTAAAAACTCGGGTTAAAGAACACATAGCTGACCTAATACACCGTCGTTCAAAGAAGTCTGCAGTCTGTGAACATGTCCTTGACCGCACCCGCCATAATATCAGATTTGATAGACCACAAATTCTCGTGAAAGAGCACCGATTCCTACCAAGGATGGTTCGCGAGGCTATTGAAATTAAAAAACATCCTAATTTCAATAGAAAAGATAGCTGGGTACTTCCATCGACTTGGGATCCGGTAATTAATATAATCAAATCGAAAACTAAGCATAACACTGCAAGACCTCAGGACACCGTGAGCTCATTCTGCGTAGATCGTACCAACAAAAATAATTAAGAGTTCGATGGTACCCCGGAACAACTATGCCTTTTGGATGTCTAAAACCTCAGTCCCTCCCGTGACCATGGCTGCTGCAAAGCACTCGAAACGTCGGGAACTAAAAATCAAAAATAAACCTCGATAAAATCCGTAAAATAGTTTTATTTCATTAGTCATTCTTATAACAAGTTTGTACACGTAATACAACTAATACAGTATCTTGAAAGGTTCATATTAGAACATGTGTTAATTAATAGGGGTCGATTTTTTGACCTCGTTCACCCCCAAAATCAGTTTTCGTTTATGTCGACCCCTGGGAAACGATTTCCCACTTTGGGAATCCCTGGTCTAGACCTAGATGGTATATTATTAAAATATAAAGAAATAGAAATAATCAAATAAAAAAGGCGCTCGTAGCGCTGTGCGACTGCGGTGTTCTTACCGATCACCAAGGTTAAGCAGCGTTCGACTCGGTCGGCCTGAGATGGGTGACCGTTTGTGGCATTTTCAAATTCGAGAGTCTCCGTGCTTCGGAAGACACGTTAAGCCGTTGTTCCCGGTTACCACTTAATGTGGTAGTCGTTAAGCCGAGTTACAAGCCTTAAAGGCAGCTTGATAAGTTCCGACAACAGGTGGCCACAAACCTGCCTCCACCAATCCGCACCGGGTCCGCGTGGTGGAGTATGACCTAATCTCTCTCACCTCGATTTGTGAGAGAAGGCCGTTGCCTAGCAGTGGGCAGTATAGGCTGATATTATTATTATATATTAAATAAAAAAAAGACAAGTGCACTGAGTTTCTTCGCTGGATATTCGCCGGAGGCCGCGTTCCGATTCAGTGGTAGATTAGTGACAGATAGTAGTAGGTAGCAAGGTTTATACGAAATAAATTATTTGAGTTTGAGTTTGGTAACAGTGAGGTTGAAGTCTAGTCTTGGTGTATGCGATAGCAAGTAAGACGTACTCTCTGCCTACCCCGCAAGGGATCTGGCGTGATGATATAGATAGAAGTAAGACGTACGAGTAGCAGCCACACCTGCCTCCAGGACAACTGTAAACTAACTTTATGATTGTATTCTTGGAAAGGGTTCACAGATCCGAAAGACTGGATTAGGAATACCCAAATTTTATTACTCAAGTTGGAGTTTCCCGCGGCTTTGCATCTGGTCCACGATAGCGTCATCTACCGGGTTCAACTATAGCTCAGAACCATCCAGTTGAACCCTATAAATAAACAAAAGAATCATTAAAATCGGTCAAGCCGTTTAGGAGATTTACAAACACACGCATACCAGAGTTTTATATAATAATAGCTGTGACCCGCATCTTCGCACGCGTTTATTTTGTAATATGATTTAGGTAGGTAGGACTTTTAGGTTTGCATTATATCAAGACTTAAGAGACACCACCATATGAAGTGTCTTTAAAATCCTTTCAGCTGTGTTAATATGGAGAAATAAAAACAACTATCCCCCAAGAATCTTGTATTTCCCGAGCTAAAAAGTAGTCTTAAATAATCTGTGTAAAATCCTCCATTTTTTTTTATTGTGCCTGTATGCGCTTAAAAAAATGTTCTTTATTTCAAAATCTCAAATCGATTAGCGATTGATTTGGTCAATCGTTAATCATACCCAAATCGATCGTACCTGCAACTTTTTGACGATGTAAGTTAAGCAGTCTACGTTTTATCGCTTAAACCAAGTTGTCTTTGTTTTGCAAAAGTATCTATAAGGTTAACTTAAATATGAGTAATTTTTCGTTGTAGAACAATTTAAACAGGCCTACAGGCTTCCAATCACCTGAGAAGAGGATAAGGAAAATCAAAGGATTTCCAGGCTTTTCTTTAGCCAAAATTATGATTAATATCTTTGAGCCTTCATGCAGGCCAAGAAGTGTGATTTTATATATCTCTTAGACGGATAATATCGGCATGATCTAGTGTGTAAACAAATCTAATTCATATTATTTTTTCACGACTTAAGATATTTTAATACTATCTATCAATCTATATCACCTCGTCAGATTCCTTGCAGGGTAGGCAGCGAGTACAGAATTCCTACAGGTTCTTTCCTTACAGACCTTTTTGGCTTTCTCCACTCTTATAGTTCGTCTTATATACGCTCGCCGGTTACGGAGACTTTTGACTTGCTCTTCGGATAAGACACGGTCTATTTGGTCATGGTAAGATTGTCTATGTCTTCCTTCTTATCTACGTCCTTTTACTTTCGCATTGTATACCTGTGTGGTTTCTTTCATATTAAGTTTCTTTATAATCCGTTCAGCCTTTTTTGTATGAAGAAATAATCGATATTCCGCAGAAGACGTGCTATTTTTCGACATAAAAAAGTGTTTTGTTTTATTTTACAACTAGCCGTAACTCGCGGCTACGCACGCGTTTTTTTTTTGTAATTTAGGTAGGTAGGACTTTTTTGGATAGCATTATTCCAAGACAGAAGAGATACCTCGATATTCAATTTCTTTTAAATCCGTTCAGCCGTGATAATATGGAGAAATTATATCAACTATCCACCAAAAATCTTGCATTTCCTGAGCTAAAAAGTAGTCTTAAACAATCTCTGAAAATTCCTCCATTTTCCAGTGATAGTCTATTTTAAATCGGTTCCACCGTTCTGGATATTCACACAGACAAACAAACATTTTTATTGTGTACTTAAAATATCTTCTTTATTGCAAAATCACAAATCCCAAATCAATATTCCTGTGCGCTATGCGGGGATCATACCTGCGACTATGTGACCTAAGTAACTTAAGCAGTCTACGTTTTATCGATTAAACCAAGCCATCTTTGTTTTGCAAAAGTATTTATAAAGTCAACCTAACAATGAGTAAATTTTTGTTGTAGAACAGTTTCAACAGGTCCCCAGGCTTCCAGTCACGTGGGAAGTGGAAGAGGGAAATCGAAGGATTGCCAGGCTTTTTTTAGCCTTAATATGATTAATATCTTTGAGCCTTCATGCAGGTCGGTAAAAATCCACCAAATGCATATTGGAGTGATTTTATATACCACTTACACGGATAATATCGGCATGATATAGTGTGTGAACAAAGTCACGTATTTCATTTTATTATTAAACGACTTAAGATACTTTAATAATATCTATTAATCTATATCAGTACGTCAGATCCTTTGCAGGGTAGGCAGAGAGTACAGATTTCCAACAGGTTCTTTTCTTACAGACCTTTCTGGGTTTCTTCACTCTCATAGTCCGTCTTATATATACACGCTCGCCGGTTACGGAGACTCTTGACTTGCCCTTCGGATAAGACACGATCTATGGTTATGGTAAGATAGTCTAGGTCCTTCCCAATATCAACGGTCTTCCACTTACTCATTTATACATCTGTGTTGTTCCTTTCTTTATAATCCGTTCAGTCGTTTTAGTAAGAAGCAATAATAGATAATCCGCAGAAGTCGTGCTATTGTATATATTACTATGCTATATTTTTTTTCAGATAAAAAGTGTTTTGTTTTATTTTATGAAGTGAGACACCTTCATTTAATGTTTTAATTAAATTCATTTAGCCAGCTATGTTGCAAGAACCGTGATCCAAAATTTCATTAAATTCCATCAAACGGGTTTGGAGTAAAGTGTCTTTTAAAAATTTTATGTTTTGTTATTGTGTTTTTGTAATTTTTTATAAAAACCTTCTGATTTTCCGGAATAAATACTATTCAATGTTATCCAACATTTTAAGATATCCGCGTGCAAAGTTTAATCAAAATCCGCCGGGTAGTTTTTGCGTTATGATTATGCATACCCTTGGACTGATAGACAAACAGACACGAAAGCCAAAAATTGTGGAATTGGCTATTACATCAATAGAATAATATCCGCGGGTTGTTATATCCAAAAAAATATACACAGACATGACTTCCATACAGTTTTATTATATGTAGTATGTAGAGATATAAATGTTTTACTTTTTCCTACAAATTGTTTGTTTTCCTGAAAATATAAATATTAACTATGTTGTCTGTCATATCAAATATCTCCATGCTATGTTTCACAGACATCTAAAGAGTATTTCTGGAACAATCAAAATCGACGTTTTTCTCTTTCCTCAAGAACTGTTAATTTTTTCGAAAATATTAGTATACAGAGTTATGACCTTTTGTACAGGTTACAATTACACAAAATTTCATTGAAATCCATCAAACAGGTTATAAATAAAATGTATTTTTAGTAATTCAATGATTTGCTTATTTTCGTCTTATCTGGAAAAAACCTCTTGATTTTCCGGAATAAATACTATACAGTACGTTAGCCAATATTTTAAGGTATCCGCATGCAAAGTTTTATCAAAATCCGCTTCGTAGATTTCGCGTGATGCCGGTTCATACCCTCTGACATGCAGACAAACAGACTCGAAAGCCAAAAATTGTAGAATTGGCTTCTACATCGAAAGTATGTTATTTCCCAAAAATATTCCATGTACAGACACGACTTCCTTACTGTTTTATTATATGTATAGATAATAATTATAATAATATTGTCTTGCTTCAGAGAGTCGGTCAGGGCTTCGGCGTGTCTTCGTCGGTCGAGTGGAAACCGAAAGGTGCCCGCAGTACTTTCGGCTCTGGCTAGCCTTAATTGGCCGTCCAGAGAGGAGCCATGAGAGCTATATTGACGTAGCAAGATAATGCGGTCCTACGTCGATGTACTGTGGAAATGTGAAAGGGCATAACGCCGCGAGTAACTTCGGAGAAAGTGCAGCACACCTCTCTACACCCCTGAGCCGCTCACACCGGTGTTGCCCTCAGTTGTCCTAGGACGACCGTTTGCCCCCCTGCACCAATATCAGCAGGGGGGCCTTCAGGGTCGCGGACGCAAGGGGCAGGGGCCTTGAGCGTTCTTCACGAGCGACCCCGAGGAGGACGGCGGCGTGGTGTGGCCCACGTTGCCGTGAGCACCGCGTTGGTGCGGGGGGGAACGTGTCATTAAGTCTCCCCCCGAAGGCGGGCTCTTCAGAGCGTGGCACAAGAGGGGCACCGGTGCGTTCCATACGGAGATCCCGGAGCCCCTCCAAAGTGCTGATGTCGGCCACCCTGGGGTTTTTAGTCGGTAAGAATCCGACACGCCCCGCGAGTTTCCCCCGAGGCTCGCGGAAGTCCTATGCAGGATTTTCCCCAGGTAAAAAAAAAAAAAAAAGGACGACCGTTTGAGGGCCCATCTAGTAAGGGGCGAGTCTCCGCCGGCCACGGGTAATTAGGTATCACTAATTATGGCCGGTGTCCGTCCCCTTTGAAATAGTCCAGTTTTTGTTCATCCAACCTCATTTACATAGCCCTTGTTTTCTTTCCATAGTTTACAATAGTCCTTGCACCTGTCGGGGTCAGTTCTCTGGTTATGTTTCTTCATTTTCAGCAAGTGATCTCAGCAGGTGACTTACATAAAATTAACTTCTCGCAAAGGGCCTCTACGTGTTGGACCCATGTCCCCATGCAAGCCTTTCAAATGTCCGGGCAAAGCCCGTGAATCTCAGCGAGACACATAATAATAATAATAATATATATAGTATGTGTCTAGACAAACTTTTTTTAAAGATTGGTTAGAAGGTAAATAATACTATACTCCGTTCGTTTTGGCATTTAACTTAAGGTAAACAAAATACTTGATTCACCATGGGTATTAAACCTTTGTTCACATACAATATTCTCTACGAACATAGAAAAAAACTGCATTTATTTCAAAGTGATGTATTGAACCGAAAAAAAACAACAATTGCAACAAAATCTTATTTTCAGAAGAATTCTCTTCTATATTATACGTTGTCAATTAAACAAAAAGGACCTAGTCCGCTCAATCCAAGTTCAAGTTTACTCATTCTTTGATAAAATACATTTTTTTATTACAAGGTTTAGGTTAACATTTGGTGGCATAGTGTAAATAACTCAAGAGAGTTGACGGACTTGCTCAACGAATTTAAGAAAGCTGCACCATGTGGACGCAGTAAACCAAATTGAAATAAAGAATAAAATAAAAAAAATGTATATTTAAGATAAATTGTACTTATTAAAAAAAATAACTTAGGTAAGTTTAATTGCATACGAAAACTCTGCGACTGTCATGAATACTTTCATTTCATTTGATGACAGCGTTAGTTCCGAGTTTACCTACAGGTCAAAAGATCCTAGTCGCACTTTAGAACTGAATTTTATACGCTTCAATTCAACCACATGATAGCTGTCAAATATTTTAGTAAAAAGTTTTTGAGCATACATCGATAGATCACAATACATTAAAACGACATAATAATATTAGAAGTTAATATAATAAATACGAGTACGTATTTACAACCTTTTGAAAATATTTACAAATAGTTTTTGATATAAATAAAATGGTTAATTTTTCAATAATGGTACATAATCATATCTTTTAGTGCATTCCGTATTTAATTTAGATACACCGCATTTTAAAAGGACGAAGCTATGTTTAAAGAATCTTATTTTTGATTTGTTTACGTTACGTTGAATTCCAAATCGAACGGAGTATAAAAAACAAATTTGATAGGAAGGCATTAAATATGTTTTCAAGAACCAGTTACCTTGACTTTTGGTTTGACTGGTTCACAAGGCTAGATTGTTAAAATTAACAAAAAACTCGACAGCTTTATTTATAATTAGGTAACTGGAATTCGAACATTCAGGTTAGACTGCATACTTTAATTATTATTAATATGTATATGTATTAATTAATATTATTGTTATTTGTTAAAATGTGGTACTAGAATGGTACATTTTATTACATATAATGTATGTATTAATTAATATTTGCATGCTATGCAAATATTAATTAAAACAAAAAATGTTTACAAGTTTAAAATAACTAATTACAATGCATTCCTATAATGTATAAATCTTGTTATAGGATAATTCTACAATCCGCAGAGGCAATTTATTAAAAATTAGGGGTGGTGGTAAACACAACTATATCTAAATAATTCTAGTTTAGGTACAGGCATTCCAGTGGCATATGTGTAACTTTACCTCTATCTGTCTCTATCTATATCATCACGCCGGATCCCTTGCGAGGTAGGCAGAGAGTGCAGACTTCCAACAGGTTCTTTCCTTACATACCTCTCTGGCTTCTTCCACTCTCATAGTTCGTCTCATACACGATCGCCGGTTACGGAGACTCTTGACTTGTCGTTCAGATAAGACCCGGTCTATTTTGTCATGGTAAGATAATCTAGGTCTTCAACGGTACCTACATCCTTCCACTTTCGCATTGCATATCAGTTTTGTCATTCTTTCTTCGGACATTCTTTCTATATGCCCGAACCAACGGAGCATACCCTTTCTCATCTTTACACCGATACCATCTTGCATACCTACTCGCTTTCTTAACTTTACGTACGAGTATATTTACATTAATCATAGTTTGTATCAAAATAGCTGCATAAATTTATATATACTTGGAATTAGCTAAATAGCTAATAGTAAATGCCAGGTTTTAGGTGATATCGTATTTTTATATGTTTTAATACGCTTTTATTTTATATTAGTTTGAACGAAACATTAAATGAATCTTAGTTGGACTGTACCTACTGGTACCTCATGGACCTCTTGGCCTGTGGCCTGATTCGGAACTAAACCTGTCCTTAAGTGAACTGTGTCTTAATAACAGTCGCAGAATGCAGTTTGCTATGAAATGTACTTAAGTTCTTTTTTAACCAATTTCAAACAGGAAGAGGTTTTATGTTCCCTGTATGCATGCTTTTTTATCTATGTTCGCTGATGTTTCAGTCAATTGTGGACCGTTTTTTAAATTATTTTTGCATTGGGTTCAGTATAGCTCCAAGTTGGTCCTATTTTAATTACATCGGTATTAGACCTTAGACTTTGAAGATATACCAGGGAAATCCTTAACCACAAATAATACGAATCTGTAGATTGAGTTATTATCAGTATTGTGTTAATCCTGTACGTACCCTACCATAGAACTGATCAGAATATTAACCGACTTCAAAAGTGGAGAAGGTGTACAATTCGTTAGTGTTTTTTATAATGTCTTTATTTATGAACTGATTTTGATGATTATTTTTGCGTGAGATTTAGTATATCTTCGAGATGGTCCCATTTTAATGAAATTGATATTTAACCTTGGACTTGAAGATCCACCAGGGGATTTCTTAACATCAAACATTACGAATGTATAATTTCATTATTATGGGTATTATATCAATCCTGTGCCGGTACCTTACCGTAGAACTGAGCAGAATAATGTAATACAGGTATGTATATAAATATTAACAATTAATTCAATCATCACATACACACCGTCACGCCTCTATTCCCCAAGCGGGGGTGGCAGAGGTATACTAAGTATACCCACGTTTCGCCGACGATGTTAGGTCCCATGTAATAGGCGACGAGCCTATTGCCATATACCGGGCACAATTCCAGACTCCGGACTCATACTGGGAATTTTTCGGTAGATAACTACACTTGTCCGACCTGGGATTTGAACCCAAGACCTCGTGATCACAAAGCGATGCGCTTTGCCACCAGACCAACGAGGCAATCATCACATAATGTTGTAAAAACAATCTAAATAAAAGGAAAACCGACTTTACAAGGCACACAATAAATATTTGAAGTCGGTGCCAAGTAACCGACTGCACTAACCGGCACCGACTTCAAATATTAATATTTTGCTTACATGTCTAAAACGCGATATTAGAGTGCGCACGATGTGTAACATATATACAAGCCCCCGACAGCAACTCTCTGGGGAGAGTGGCAGGCCCCGCCAGTCACACCACCCGTCTGGCTTGAAGATCTTCCTTTTGACAAATCCTGCCACAACGTTCCTGCCATACCGGGCACAATTCCATACTCCGGACTGATGCTTTTTCGATAAAAAAACTACATGATCATCACTGCGGATTATCCACCACTGGACATACGAGGCAGTCTCTAGAAGTAATGAATCTTATCTATCTTCTAATCTTGCAGTCATACAAGGATCTATTGGCCCGTGGTTAATATCAGAACTAACACTGTCATCATGTGAAATGTCAATTAATGACAGTCCCAGAGGTGCCGTTAGCTATGAAATGTATCCAAGTTCTTTTTGAAATTAGTAACCGTGTGGACCCATCTATTGAAATAAAATTTGGAAGTAGGGAAATTTTACTAAATGATAGTCCTGATTTCACACCAACCCTGTCAATGTCATCTTCTTAATGTCAAGATTCTTGTAGCACTATAACTCAGACTTTTTGTCATCACTTAGAATCAATTTTTTTTTGCTCTGTTCCTACGTCTATAAAAATATTGTTGTCTGGATTACAATGATAATTTCAAAAATAATAACATCAAATTAGGTTTTGCTTACGTCTTCGCTCACGGAAATTAGCTTATTCCACTCAGATTACAAGCTACGTGTATTGTTCTCAAAACTTGAACGTCCATGCACTTTTTACATTGAACCATTATTATTTAAAAACAAACTTTTACAGCATAAACTGCTTAGTTGAAGAGTTCCTATGGTTTCCTTCCGAGTTCATCATCAAACCCTGGATAACATCGGGATTTAAAGTATTCGTCAAGACACATTCAACGAGCTCAAGCACGGCAGGATTATATTGAGTAGTTGGGTGGTTCCACTGGTTACTTTTTAGCTTCATCATCAGAACCTGAACACTACCTGGTTCTTGAGCATATAAATGTACGCATATAAATGACCTAGGAAATGTATAAAATGCCCAAAATCACCAGGAGATGCATTAAATAAATTATATTATACATATCTCCTAGCAATTTTATCTTAAGCAGCAACCGGAAATTTGTTAGATTACAGCAATGTAGTATAGGGGGTATGCTAATCTAGTTTTTCTGAAGTGTAGCTATGGTAGGCCATCTCGCACCTGGCGCTCGCTAGCCGCTACCGCAGTACCCTCGCTTCTCCCCCTCGACTCGCGCGTTGTGTAAAGTTCTAATCTAACCTAACCCATACTTCATTTTATGGCATTCATACTAGCGGCCAAAATGGCTCGGCAATGTTAACATTACCTAGGAATTGTATACAATTTCTAAATATAATTCATTTTCGGTAACATATACATTTTGATGGCAGCCACCAGGTTGCGTACTCAGTGACATAGTTAGACGAAACAAGTTTTTGCTGCTTCGTTGGTCTAGATCCTTAGTTTGCAATTCGACCTTGGAGGTGGCAAGGTGTACATAGTTTACCTTGACACCTCCACTTGAAAAATAAAGGAGTGACGGTATAATGTTTTTTTTTGTTTTACTTAATGGGAGCTGTTTGAACTTATCAAGGCGCTGTTTCCAACTTGGCTCAACGACTTTTACTTTAACTGGTAATTAGAGCAAGGGGCGTAAAGTGCCTTCCTAAACCCAAAAAAAACAATGTATGTTGTATTCTAAATTAGTTAATGGAATTACGAGCAGTTACTTTCATTTTAGTAACCTTTTAAGCTTGTCATGGACATACTCTATGATTGCTCGAGTATGTTTAGTTGTGAAGCGATGAAAGATGACATCTGTCGGATGACGAATCACTCGATCGATGTAAGATAGCGGACGGCGCTGCGTTGTTATTCAATTAGCAACGGGGCAAGCAGGGGTGGGAAACACTAAAGCGCCACCTAGTGGGAAAACTGACCGTGTTAGTTTACCTTAGATTGAACTAGAAATTTTCTGCTTTATTGACACAACACTGCCCAGTGTTGTGTCAATAAAGCAGATAATTTAACCTGCTTTACTCCTTTTTAACCGACTTCAAAAAGGACGAGGTTCTATGTTCGGTTGTATGTATGCTTTTTTATGTATTTTCAGCGATATTTCCGTCAATTGTGGACCGATTTTGATGATTTTTTTGCGCTGGATTCAGTATAGTTTCAAATTAGTCCCATTTTTCATTTCATTGGCATTGGACCTTGGACTTAGAAGATACACCAGGGAACTCCTTAACAACAAACAATAGGAATGTGTAAATAGAGATATTATGGGTATTATGTCAATCCTATAGGTTCTTCACTATAGAACTAAGTAGTTTATTAGCTGACTTCAAAAAAAGGAGAAGGTTCATAATTCGTCTGTTTTTTGTATTTCCTTTGCTTGTGAACCGATTTTGAAGATTCTTTTTGCATTGGGTTCAGTATAGTTTTGAGGTGGTGGTCCTATTTTAATGTTATTGGTATTGGACGGTGGACTTTGAAGATACACCAGGGAACTCCTTAACAGCGAACATCACGAATGCATAGATTCCGTTATTATAGTTATTATATTAATCCTGTAGGTACCTTACTGTACAACTCGGCAAAATACGAGAAATATAATATCTGTATATAAATATGAGTAAATAATTCACTCGTCACTTTAAATTGTAAAATTTAAATCTTTTTAAAAAAAGGTAAAGCGACTTCAAAAAGCAAAAAAATAAATATTTGAAGTCAGTGCCAAGTAACCTACTGCACCAACCAGCACCGACTTAATTTTTTTTTTGTTTTGAAGGCGGTTTACTTTTTTTTTTAAATTGTTAATGTTGTTTTCTTTAACGCAAAATTAATCGAGTTAATTTCAACATTACGACAAATCAAATAATACGAGATAATATATTCAGCAGATGCATTGAATAAACCTATACCTGCAAACTATATTAATAATTATTTTTTTTTATTAAGAATCAAAATAAGAATATATTTTATTCATGTAAACCATTACAGTAAACCGTTATAACTTACGGGGCCGAGACGTGGCCACTCACAGTGGGACTAGTCCACAAATTCAAAGTCGCACAGCGGGCTATGGAGCGAGCTATGCTCGGCGTCTCTTTGAAGGATAAAATTCGTAACGAGGTAATCCGACAAAGAACAAAAGTTACCGACATAGCTCGCAGACTCAGTAAGCTAAAGTGGAAATGGGCTGTTCACATCTGCAGAAGGACCGACGGCCGATGGAGCAAGCGTGTCCTAGAGTGGAGACCGCGACGTGGTAAGCGTAAGGTAGGACGGCCCCCAGCTAGATGGACCGACGACCTCACAAAGGTCGCTGGGACAGACTGGATGCGGAAGGCGGAGGACCGCGTGCAATGGCGCGTGTTAGGAGAGGCCTATGTCCAGCAGTGGACTGCGATAGGCTGATTGATTGATTGATTTATGAATCGTCAAAATAGTAACAAAGCCTCTACCACCACTTCGGAATGTCATTCCTATGGGGAAGAAGGGCAAGAAACTCCACTGTTACTCTTTTACAATAGTATTTAACAATTTTTCCATCTACATTTTGTTGTGGGGTATGGGAGAACAATGTAGTATCAGGTGAGTCTAAATTAAATTAACCGAGTTAAACTATTCATGTGAATGACTACATGGTTCTCTCATTTACAGATAAAGAAATGAGGAAGAAATGTGATAAATTTTATTTAACTACTAGAAGGAAGAGAGGAATAAAGGAATAATAAATAATAATAGCTGAACATGTTATCCACATTCTGATGGAGCTGGAACAACACCTATCCAAGCATTTTTATCTTTTAAATAATCATCTAGAGTATAGTAAGCTCGCTTGCAGAGCGTACGTTTAATACAGGATTTGAATTTATTTTCACTAAGTTGAGTGACGTCAAGTGGAATTTTATTATAACATCCAACACAGTACCACATGAAAGACGTGTGAATTTTAGACAGACGAAATTGCGGTTGATCCGATTTATTTCTATGTCGCGTGTTATATTTTCATAAATATACTGACATGGGACCGTCATAATATTGGCCTCTTTAAACAATTCTCTCAAAGAGTCGCGACTACCTAAGTTATAGATAGCCCTAATAGCCTTTTTTTGAAAGATAAAAATAGAGTCAATGTCAGCTGCCCTACTGCCACAATAATATACCGTAAGACATGACACTATGAAAGTAACTAAAGTAGACCAACCGCGCGGTGTCCACATCAGTAAGCTGTCTGTTTTTCTTACGGCATAGGCAGCGGAACTGAGTTGTTTACCTAAAGTCTTAATATTGGGCCCCATTGCGACTTAGAGTCAAGCGTAATCCCTAAGAAAGATCTATCTTTTATAAACTCAAGTTTCTCGTTATTTCGTATAATATCACATGCAGTACTTTTTACATTCGGTAAAGAAAACCGTATACATTTAGTTTTCTTGTTATTAAGCACTAAATTGTTGCATGTGAACCAATTATGTACTTGAAGAATAGCGTCATTTACCTCGTCTAAGTTATTTACATGTCTATCTACTTTAAAGATCAAAGAGGTATCATCAGCAAACAACACTACCTTCACCCGCCCCTCAACTGCTCGAGGCAGGTCATTTATATATACCAAAAATAAAAACGGACCCAGTATTGATTCCTGAGGAACGCCCATTTTAACTAAAGCTCCTAGAGATTTCATTTCGTTTATTTGAACATACTGTTGTCTATCTCCTCCTAAGTAAGATTTTAGTGCTTTACCTCGGATTCCATAATGCTCTAGTTTAAGCTACAGCGTTTCATGTTCAACACAATCAAATGTCTTCGACAGGTCGTAAAAGATGCCACTGAGAGCCGATGCCGTCTTGAGAGTTCTCCCAAGCATCAAAGATGCGCTTTATTAAGGTCACACCGGCGTCGGTAGTACAACATCCTTTGGTGAAGCCATATTGTTGGTCATGAGGGATGTTATTAACGTTGAAGTGATCTAACATTTGAATAAGTATTATCTTTTCAAACACTTTGCTGAGCACTGGCAAAACAGATACAGGCCTATAGTTGTTAGGATCGTTACTATTGCTGGATTTAAACAGTAGTATTACTTTACTAAACTTCATTAAATCCGGAAACACTCCCTGATCTACACACATTAAAAATTAAAGCTAAGTGAGGCGCGATCGTATGAATAATTGATTTACATACTTTAACAGACATGCCCCATAGGTCTTCTGTTATTTTCATTTTTAGATTATTGAAGACTTTAATAACAGACCGTGGACTAGTATATTTGAACCTAAACTCTACAGGACAAGCACCAATGTTTTTTTTAACAAACGAAACCGCAAGTTTTGAAGAGGATTTTAAATATTTAGTCGTCTCTATTGGAATATTAGTAAAAAATCTTTCAAATTAGAGAGCTACTTCTCCGTCTGTGTGAAAGAGACCACTCGGAGTCTCAAGGGTGAAGTCTGTACTGCGTCGTTTAGGCCTCCCGCTTTCATTATTAATAATTTTCCAGGTGGCCTTTATTTTATCATCTGCAGATTTAATTTTTTTACTTATGTGAAGCGCTTTAGCTGCCTTATACACTCTTCTAAACGTTCTAAGCTTAGTCTATTATTTCCCAAAACTGACCGTAATAAATTAATATAATTTGATATTGTGAAAACGAAACGTTAACGCGGCGGCTTCAATTTTACATAAATAAAAAACAGTTTAAAAATTTCCTGCGGAAGTTCTCTGTGTTTATTGGGTTATAATTATTTCTGTTTGCTGTGTTTATTTGTTGACTATTTTTTATAATTGTGATCTTGTTGTTTGTTATTGATTGTTAAGATTTAGTTTGTTTTGTTACTCTGTTGATATGTCTTGCAACAGAAAATGTGTTTTTGGCTGTGACTGTCTGTCTGTGATTTATTTTTATTTATGAATAATATTATATATATATATATATATATATATATATATATATATATATATATATATATATATATATATATATATATATATAATTTCTTAATATTTTAAATAGATTCTAGATCTTTGTAGACAGATCATAATAAGGGGACCTAAGTGTATGTTATGCGTTTTAGAATCGACATCCCTCAATAAAGACTTTTCAAGATATCGGGGTATATTCGGGTCGTAACAATATTATTTTGTGTGTGTGAGAATTAGTATAGTTGGTCTGTGGTGAAAACGACCTATGTTGTTGGCCTGGAGGTCTTAGAATCTCCATCGAGCCAGAGAGGCATATGATATTGTATATAAATATCGCAATCGTATGTCAAAACTGATTTTAGGGTTGCTTCGCTCCAAAACTTAAAGGCATGCACATAATTGGATTGCCATCCTACGGCCAACCAGTCATCAGTATCATCAAAAAACTTATGAAGGAGAAGCATGCACAGAGGACCAATTTGTATAATAAATTCAAAGACATTTACCAGGTTTTGCCAGGAGCGGTATTTCCTAAAGACTTAGGGGGATACTACTGATGTAACTTGCCAAGAAATTGCAGGTAATTTAAATTGTCTATTTAATCTACGTAGTAGGAATTAAATAACTGAAAAAAACCTTGTCTTAATAAATTAGCCTATTATGACCCACTGTTGGGCAAAGTCTTTCATAAATCGATATGAGAAAGAATGGGCCATACTTCACTAAGCGAACCCAATATCAGTTCGTGGAGATATGTTTGTTCCTGCTGTTGGAACTTATCAAACCGCTCACAAGGCTTCCAACTCTACCTAAAAACTTCTATGTGAAGTGGTAATCGGGCTTATGGACCTTGGGACTGCATTCGATCATTTATATCATTTATCGACCGGAAGAGTGATAGTAATGCAATAACTTTACGAAACAATAATAAGGGACGGATATATTGAGCACGAGCTCGGAAATAGACAATAATTCTATAAAAATACGCCATGAAATAAAAAACTGTTTTACCGGAACTTTGCTACAAATATTTGTTATGTTTTTAAGTTAATTTTATTCAGTAGTTCTTAAGAATTTTGCGTTGAAATCGGAAAATTTAAAGCAATAGAAGTTACTTTGGTTTTTTTCGGTCGGTCCTTTGCCAGATATTAAAATTGAGAAAACCTGATCGATTGTATAATCACAAATCATTTATTTAGTAATATTGAGTCTGTAATCCATTCACTTTTTCAAGTTCATGGAATACAAAAACACGTTTTTTTCGTGCTTTCTGAAGCGCGGACATGTTCGATGTTGGAAATGCTACAAATTTTACAGTGGTTGAGTTGAACGCTGATTTATCTTGGGGGACATTGGGGAGCTTAACTCAAAATATGAGTTCTCTTCTAGCGAACCTTTGATGATGATGAGATGATACAGTAAATAAGAGGGCAGTTCTACAATCAAGCATTCAAACAAAAAATAAAATATTTAAACATAAGTAATACACATATACAAATAGTATAAAATGTTATAGGTATCACCAAACAGATAAGAAATGTTACTTAACTCTTCTCTGAAAAAAACATCCAGAGAGGAGCTCGCACGTAGGGCGTGTGGAAGGGAGTTCCGAAGATATACACCACGAATAGTAAAAAAACTATTATAGCGACTAGAATAATGAAAAGGAGTACGAAAAAGGAGAAAAGTAGCTGTACCACAGGACCTATCTTTAGGGATAAGAAAGTCAAAACGCTTAAATAGGAGCTTTATGGGGTTATGAAGAATTGAGTAATAATATGAGCCTTTACTGCCCGCTACTGGGCAAGGGCCTTCTGTCAAAAATCGAGGTGAGAGAGATCAGGTCAAACTACGCCACGTGGACCCAGTGCGGATTGGTAGACAGATTAATGGCCACCTGCTGTTGGAACTTATAAAGCTGCCTTGAAGGCTTCCTACTCGGCTTAACGACTACCACCCTAAGTAGTAGCCGGGATCAACGGCTTAACGTGCTTTCCGTAGCACGAAGACGCTCGAATATGAAAATGCCACGGACGGTCACCCATCTTGGACCAACCGAGTCAAACGCTACTTAACTTTAGTAATCAGTAAGAACACCGCGGTCACACAGCGCTACGAGCGCCTCTAAGAATGCAGGAGAGAAGAGGAACATCATGTGAGTCCTGACGTTGCCGAATAGGCAACCGCTTCAATTTTCTTCGGAACTCTGATACATGATCATATTTAGGGAGACCAAAAATGAACCGGTTATACAGATTCTGCAAACGTTCGAGGGACTGGAAGGAGCTGTAGATCCTTCTGCTTACCTCTGTGATGTGAGTGCTCCATGCAAGGTTGGAGTCCATAAAAAATCCTAGATTTTTAATAGTTTTAGAGCAGGATATAGATACAGAATCAAACAGAACCGGATAAAGACCCTGTAAGTTCATTCATTTTTATCTCTGTTTATAATGTTTGTTAATTTGTATCCTCAACTCAGAACAGCTGTTACTTCATAAAAATTAAACAAGCAACATAAATTTGTTATTTTATTTGATTGAATTTTTATCATCACGTAAGACCGTTGCGCGGTAAGCAAAGAGTGCAAAGATCCAACAGGCTCTTTCCTCATAGACCTCTTAGGCTTCCTCGACTCTCATAGTTCGACTCATATACGCTTGCCGGTTACGGAGACTTTTGACTTGCCCTTCAGATGAGACACGGTCTATCTGGTCATGGTAGTTTAGGTCTTCCCCGGTACCTACATCCTTCCAATTTAACTTTGTTATTTCTTGTCGAATTAAGAGGTACCGCCCTGCTTCTTCTTCTTCTTCTTCAGCCGAAAGACGTCCACTGCAGGACAAAGGCCTCCCCTAAAGACCGCCACAACGACCGGCTTTGTGCTGTATGCATCCAACTTCTACCCGCGACCTTCACCAAGTCATCGGTCCATCTTGTAGGCGGCCTGCCCACGCCACATTATTATACCGCCACATTATTATTGTACCGCCCCTATTTATGACAAAATGTATTTTATCCGAAGGTCTTGTCAAAGTCGCCATGCATGAAGCTTGTTCAGATACCTTTAAATACCCAGACCTAGACAAATAATAATTGTGGGTCACAGAAAGATTTGTCCCGGGCGGAAATCGAACCCGCGACTATTCATACCCGTGTCCAACGTGTCCCACAGCTGAGCAAAGGTCTCCCCTCTTTTCTTTAATGATCTTCAATAATAATAGACTACGGTAGCCTTAAGAAATCGACAGACATATTCATTCGTAAGTACATTTTTCGACGCTTAGTTAGTTACTAGACTAGTTTCTGCCCGCGATTGCGTCCGCGGTGACTTTAATAATAATAATAATAAATATAACTAATGATCTGGCCTGTGCGGTTCGTGCGGCGCCGAACTGGAAAAGTCCGGGGCCGGATGGACTGCACGCATTCTGGCTAAAGAGGCTCCAGGGCTCACATTCTCGTCTAGCGACTCAATTCCAAGAAGCTCTTCAATTGGGATCGCTTCCTAGTTTTATGACATCGGGTGTCACTCACTTGATTCACAAATCTGGCAGTACTTCGGAACCTAAAAATTATAGACCGATTACATGTCTACCTACGGTCTATAAACTCACCTTAAGGCACAGCATATTCTATCGCCTACTCAGAATGGCTGTAAGGGGGGGTCCCGGGGTACAAAGGATTTGCTCCTCATTGATATTGCCATTTGCCAACAGGTACGACGATCCAGAAAGAATGTCTCCATGGCCTGGATTGACTATAAGAAGGCCTATGATTCGGTGCCTCATACATGGCTGGGGAGGGTGCTAGAGCTGTACAGAGTACACCCGGCGCTATGCTCTTTCCTCGGTTCGTGTATGAGGCAGTGGACCACAGTTCTTCGTCACCCAGGATGTGGTGGCCTTTCTGGTTCGTCGGACTTGATAAAGATAAGCAGGGGTATCTTTCAGGGCGACAGTTTGAGTCCGTTGTGGTTCTGCTTAGCTTTGAATCCATTAAGTGCTATACTTAAGGATTCAAAGCTAGGTTACCATTTGCGGAGGGAGAGTGAGCCTATATCTCATCTACTGTACATGGATGACCTCAAGTTGTACGCTTCGAAGAAAACAGACCTGATGGAGTTGCTCAAAATAACCGGCAATTTTAGCAACGACATCGGAATGGAGTTTGGAGTAGACAAGTGTGCGGTCATCCATGTACAAAGAGGGAGAGTTGAAGATTCTTTTAATCTACAGCTCTCTGAAGATATATCCCTCAGGTCTCTCTCTGAAATGGATTCCTACAAGTATCTTGGTATGTCACAAGCCTTAAGTATAGCGGAACAGGATATGAAACAATCATTGAGGGATCGGTTCTTTGCCCGCCTGATAAAAGTGTTAAAAAGCCTTCTATCAGGTGGAAATAGGGTCCGAGCTTTCAATGGTTGGGTCATGCCTGTTCTTACATACTCTTTTGGCATACTAAGGTGGACTCAGTCTGAACTGGATGCCCTGGATAGAAAGGTCCGTCGATTGCTGACAGCGTATCGTATGCATCACCCGCGGTCGTCTGTTATGAGGTTGTACATCCCGCGGAAGTGCGGTGGTCGTGGGTTTTTAAACGCTAAGACACTACACAACTGCGAGGTGTGCAATCTCAGACAGTACTTTTTGAGTGTATCCGTGGTGATGTATCGAGATGTTGCCGCAATCGATAGAGGCCTAACTCCGCTTTCCTTGGCAAACGGGAACTGGCGAAGGCCTCAGGTATTAAGTACTTCGGACCGCACAGCCATATGGAAGGGCAAGGAGCTACACGGACGGTTCTATCGGGCTCTTACAGGGCCTGATGTGGACCAGCTCGCTTCCGTGACCTGGCTACGCTTCAGCAACCTTTTTGGGGAAACTGAAGGCTTTGTCTTTGCAATTATGGACGAAGTTATCATGACGAACAACTACCGGAAGTACATCCTAAAGGACGGCACGGTTGACATTTGTCGGGCATGCCACCGTCCCGGTGAGTCTATTAGACATGTAGTTTCCGGTTGTTCTCGTCTTGCTAACGGAGAGTACTTGCACAGACACAACCAAGTGGCTAGGATTATCCATCAGCAACTTGCTCTTAAATATGGCCTTGTGGACTCTGAAGTACCGTACTACCAGTACCAGCCTCTTCCAGTTCTTGAAAGTGGTCATATCACGCTCTACTGGGATCGATCTGTTATCACGGATAGGACTATTGTAGCCAATAAACCTGATATCGTGATAATAGATCGATCGATGCGTCGTGTAATGCTAGTTGATGTCACCATTCCGCATGATGAGAACCTTGTAAAGGCCGAAAAAGAAAAATTATCAAAATATTTGGACCTGGCCCATGAGGTTACCGCCATGTGGAATGTTGATTCAACTATCATTATTCCGATGGTCGTTTCAGTCCACGGCCTTATAGCGAAGAGCTTCGATAAACACCTTGAGAAGCTCTCGCTAGGCAGTTGGGTGAAGGGCCTGATACAGAAGGCAGTAATGTTGGACACGGCACGCATTGTGAGGAGGTTCCTCTCTTTGGAGCCTTGACCGCCGGTAGCATGGGTCGTAGACCTTGCTGTCGGTGGAGCACATTTTTTTTATACAATATATATAAGAATATTTGTATTTTATATTTTTATATATATTTTATAAGAAATTATACTGAATAAATATATACATAATAATAATAAATTCTTTATTTACGGACAACAGCGATACAAAGTGTTAGACGACTTATGCCTAGTGTTAGTAAACGAAGAACATGAAAACAGTACAAATTGTATAAAGCACAGGTATGCAGGACGATCAATTAAAGATAACGGTCCTAATTGATCGTCCTCCACACCATCCGCTTAAGGATACGAGAAGACACACTCTCCGCCACCATCCCCAGAATGCTGTTACGGCTGTCCCGCACCCTGCGCAGCAGTGATGCAGTTTTCGTACGCATGATGGCGGCAAAGCCATCAGTGTCCGCTCTCGCAAACATCTCTGAGGCACTGCAAAAGCGGAGCAGCCCCAACAACATCCTGAAAATGTTATTATACTGCGTGCGCAGGTTACTCAACGACCTTTTGGTGTACTGGACCCACAAGCTTCCCGTGTACATACCCTGGCAGTAGGCTTTAAAAAGGGTGATTTTGACCTGATCGGTACAGCGGGAGAACCTGCGGGCCAGCATGTTACCTCGGATCGCCAAAGCCCTGCGCTCCCTCTCAATGTCATCATCGTCCTTAAGTTCGTTAGTGAGGAAATACCCCAAATACTTAAATTTATGGACTCTGTTTATGTTCACGCCATTTAGGGTAAGGTCAGGTGTTGTTTCTGGGCATTTACCGGCGGCCTTACAGACCATGAACTCGCTCTTTCTGCAGTTATATATTCATCCATGTGAGGCCGCATAAGACTCACATACCTTCAACATTTCTCGAATACCTGCCGCTGTTGGGCTCAGCAGCACCATGTCATCCGCATAGCTTATGCTATTGACAGGCACGCCGTGTACATGACATCCGATACGCATACTGCTGAGCTCAACAATCAGGTCATTAACGTATAAGTTGAAGAGCTTAGGAGACGTCAGCCCCCCCTGTCTTACACCGCACTCCAACCTATACGACTCCGAAAGTGAACTCGACCACTTTACGTTATTAGTTTGGTTCGAATACCAATATTTAATAAGATTGAGGATCGGTGCCGGTAGACGCCTGTCCCTGAGCTTCTTCCAGAGTACATCGTACGATACAAGGTCGAAGGCCCTAGACAGATCAAAGAAGCAGGCGTACACAGGCGTCCTCCTATCAATATAGTATTGGACAGTATCCTTGAGGCCTAAGATAGCACTTTCAGTTGACAGTTCCGGCTGAAAACCGAACTGTGCATCGTGCTAGCTGAGATGTTTTGACAAATAACCATCAAGCAAACTGTCCAATATCTTGGCAGTTGTCGTCTCAAGGGAGATCGGTCGGTAGTTTCCCGTGTCCGAGATATCCCCTGTTCTGTTCTTCACAATGGGTTTACCACTACAGTTTTTATTAAGTCCGTTGTAAGATATGAATGACTGGCGCACATCGTGAAAAGCAGGGACAGGAGTCTCGGGAGGTGAACTCCTGCAAATTTAAAATGCTCGATACTGAGCCCGTCATGTCCAGGAGATTTGCCACGGCTCATGTATTTTATAGCTTCCTTAACTTGTTTGGCTGAGAAAAGTAATGATGGCTCCTTTCCTGGACAGTCCGTTTCAGCCACAGTGTTTAGAGTCGATGGACCCAATGGAGACCTCATTCTAAAGTGCTTCATGGACATATTTGCAATCTCCGTGGAGTCATTCTTTCCTCTTACACTCACCGGAAGACCGGGCCTGACATCTAGTTTACCAGATAGAAACCTTACATTTTTTCCTGGAAAAAAGTACCAAATTTTATCCAAATCTGTTCTAACGTTTTTGCTTGTTTGAGGTAACAAACATGTTAACATACATACTTTCATATTTATAATATTAGAAGGATAAGTAATCAAAGATAAAAATGCTTGGATGATTGAATATGGATAGCTTGTTTTACTAATATTCATTTATATTCCTTCTCTTTTCGCTATTAATTTAGTAATAAATATTTGAACTAAAATTATAAAATGTTAGCCCTGTTAAGAAACTGTCCCACCGTTGAGCACGGGCCTCCTCTCAAACTGAGAGGGCCATAGTCCACCACGCTGGCCCAGTGCGGGTTGGTGAACTTTACACGGATTAAGCATGCAGGTTTCTTCACGATGTTATCCTTCACCGTTAAAGCAAGTGATAATTAATTTTCAATACGCACATGCTTTCGGAAAGGCAGAGGTGCCTGCATGGGTTTGAAGCCGAAACCTTTGGACTGACTTTTCAATATAACGGTCTAACTACTGGGCTATCAATGTCAAAAAATATAGTATTTAAATTAAAAAATATATCACGTTCTTTTATCGGACTAAAATTATAAAATAACCTCTCTATATCACGCCAGGTCCCTTGCAAAGTAGATACAATACTTTAAAACAAAAGAAAAAACACTGACTTAAGTGATGTACACTCAAACTAATAAACCAAATTGTCATCAATCAAAGGACTTTCAGGTGAGGTCAAAGGACTTTTTTCATTATTCCGGGTTTTCGAAATTCTGAGGATGCTTCCACGGGTAAAATTATTTATCCTGACAGATGTGTTGCGATGGCACTAGTACTTAGTTCTAATCATGTCCTAACTCTAAGGCTCTTTTGTTAGAAAGTGTAGTTTTTCTATTAAAAATCCAGGTGTAATGGCAATGGCTCGGTACCGGTTACATAGTAAATTGTAAGTGTAAACAGATACACCTCTGACCTCGCTTGCTACCACTTTTTAAAGAAAATAAACTTGACCATGGTCGAATATTAGTGGGTGCGTTTATGAAGTACAAATTAACATACAAAAAACATTATTTGTGGGGTCACACACGTGGTGTTTTTTCTAGATGGGGATCGAATTCACAACTACTAATAGCGCGATATGACTCGCATGAAACGTTATTACACAAGAAATAAGTCCCAAATAAACTTGATTCAAAAAGATACTATGGTGACTATTTTATTTAAGTAAATGTTATTCTTGCACCAAATTGTCAATAAATACATAAGCCTTTAGTGTCCCAGCGTTGGGCATGACCTCTAGCAAATCGAGGTTAGAGAGATTATGTGATACCAATCCAACCAATCCGCACTGAGTCCGCGTGGACTCAGTGCGGATTGGTTGAGATATGTTTGTGACCACCTTGGAGAGGGACCTCTACCTATCGGCCAATGTTCGCTACATGGTCGGCATTGAGCCGATGGCAACCTTCGCGGAGAAGGCGAAGGAGGTGGCAGAGTAGGTCAAAGAGAAATGATAACCCTAATATCATACCAACGCCCCCCTATTATTGTCATCCATGGGCCAAAAGAACCATGTGGGACTATACGTCAACTTCACAAAAAGATTTAAGTACTTTTAATGTGCTAGTTCTATGAGGTTCTATCGTTAAACGTGTTCTACATACTATACTTACACAAGAGTATTTTACTTACACAAGAGTGAAAATTCGTACAGTCAATCCAAATTGTAGGTATTAAAGTAATGCTGTTGTGGGATAAAAGTGTTTTTAAATGATATGCAGAAAAGTATTAATATTTATTTTAATAATTTTGATTAATGGTATTTTATTGTGGCTTTGAAAGAACAATATTATATGCATAATATTTGATAACCATCATCCACTGCCGAAAAAGGTCTCCCCAAATATCTTCATGACCAACATATCCGCCTTAATTATATTTGATAATGTTGGATTGGTGTTTTTATTTTAGTTTTAAATTTTTAGTTAGAAATTATATAGACATTTTATACTTAGTAATATGAAATAAAATACTTAAAATTTACACATAGGTGATGATCTGGCTTAATGATACTAGATAGATAGATAATATGTATAGTATGATCTGGCTTAATGATACTAGATAGATAGATAATATGTATAGTATGATCTGGCTTAATGATACTAGATAGATAAATAAACATAGGCGATAACTTCTTACCATTAGGTTCACAGACAGTCCGCTGACGTCATAAATAGCTTTTTAAAAAAGGGAAACCGACTTCAAAAACCAAGAAATAAAGATTTAAAGTTTGTGAAATGTAACCGACTGCACCAACCGGCACCGGCTTACTTTACAATTTTAAGTGATGAGTGAATTAATTATTAATATTTATTGACCTATATTATATTATTCCACTTAGTTCTGCTGTAAGGTACCTACAGGCCTGACATAATAACTGAATTTACATATTCGTGCTATTTGCCGTCTAGGAGTCCCCTGGTTTATCTTCAAAGTCCAAGGTCGTATAACTATAAAATAAAATGGGACCACTGTGGAGCCATACTGAACCTAATGCAAAAAGAAGTATCAAAATCGGTTCACAATTGATGGGCATATTGGTAAACATACATAAAAAGTTGAATATAGAACCTCCTCCTTTTTGAAGTCGGTTAAAAATCGATTTACTCCGGATCAGTTGCAGTATGATCCCCGCGCTATGCGTCAATGTACCCACTCATACAATAAAAAAATGGCCATCATTATCATTGGTGCGCGATGCCAACTCGCAACGGAACTTTATTATCTATATGATCACGCCAGATCCTTGGCGGTGTAGTCATAGAGGGTTTCAATCAGGATCATATTATCATTATGATTGATAAATATATATACATACATATATATATATATATATATATATATATATATATATATATATATATATATATATATATATATATATATATATATAGATGCACTCTCCGGGGATCCTTCCCAGAATGAAAGTATTGTGTAAAAAGTAAGTGTTTTTCTATTGTTCCTACAGGATATCCATTATCCATTTCTTCATACTTAAACAGCAACGGACCGTTTGTATGAAGCTCGGACTCTCTCGTAGGCATTTTCACTCATGCGATATATATACTATATAATACGCGATAAAATTAACATACTAAAATGAGCTAAGCATGAAAACATTGACGGTAGCACGACGTTATTGAGGTGGTCTGGCTTCCTTTTCACACAACAAATATACTAAATACAAATGAAAGTGACAGCATGCGTGCTCGATAGCCTAGAAGACATCAATGTCTTCATATTAAGCTCTCAGGATCTTGTCACACCAGCCAGCCATATCACGTGCCACTAAACTTATGACGACAGTAATTATAATAAAAAAATATATCCTCGTAATTTAAAGTCACTTTCAAAACTTTATAAATGGTAAGTCGAAATTTGCTCGTGAAGAACTATAGTAGTATGAAGGGGAATGCAGCCAAATCCTTTGCTAAAATTGCCTCCAGATGCCGTGCAAAAGATCAGAAACCTTTACAACTATGACACTCCAGAGAGACTGAAAGAATCCTTGGATTTGTTAGAGGAATGGATAAGGAAACAAAGGCATTTCGTCAAACGAGATTTTCGTAAGTTCTGTGTTTTATTTCTTTCTTCTATCTAGTTGAAATTTTGAATTTTTCCATCGACTATAGTATTTAACCTAAATGTTTATAATAAACCGCGCATAAATTTAAAAACTGCCTGCCTCGTTGGTCTGGTGGCAAAGCGCATCGCTTTGTGATCACGAGGTCCTAGGTTCAAATCCTAGGTCGGACAAATGTAGTTTTGCTAACGAAAAATTCCCAGTATGAGTCCGGAGTCTGGAATTGTGCCCGGTATATGGCAATAGGCTCGGCGAAACGTGGGTGCACTCAGTACACCTCTGCCACCCCCTCTGAGGAATTTAGGCGTGACGGTGTTTTTTTTTTTGTTTTAAATTTAAAAAAACCCGCAGCTGTGAGTTTTTTATGTGTTGTATGTATTGTTATAATCCATTTGGATCTCAATTTTTCTATCGGTCAAGACGACGAGCCCGCAAGTTTTTTACCAATGTTTGATAACATTGGTAAAAAAATTACATTACAAGAAGGGTTACATTTTTTTGTGAGTAAATGAGTTTTAGAAACATCGGGATAAAGTCCGTTAAGTATGTAACTTTGCCAAAGCTTTTTTCGAGATTAAGAAATTCTTACTTTGCGAGTTTAGACAATATTTGATCTTAATACGAAGAAATATTACTTCTTCAAAGAAAAAAACAGATTTTAAATATTTTTAGCGTGAAATAAAACTATTTTTTCGGATTTTATCGCGGTTTATTTTGATTTTTAAGTTCCCGACGTTTCGAGTGCTTTGCAGCACCCATGGTCACGGGAAGGACTGAGGTGTTAGACGTCCAAAAGGCATAGTTGTTCCGGGGTACCCTCAAAGGCATAGTTTTAATCCAGTTCCTTAATAATAAGAAACTGGATTAAAACAACAACAAGCGAGAAATCGCGAAAATCTAATACCGCGGATCGGTGGATATTTCGTCACAGTTCTGCGTGTATTATTGGTGCATCATTTGTCAAATAATTTGACGCCAAGCCTAGACCGTTCCTCCTTAAGATAACGAGAGGGAGCGTAGGTCGCTGGCTGTGCAATATAACATGCTGGCTCGAAGGTTTGCGCGATTAACGAAACCCGTGAAAATCACACTTTTTAAATCCTTTTGTCAATTTTTCCACACGTGCAGCGTTTAGGCCAGTTATACACAGAGGGCATACAGCGACTTCTGCGTCCAGTAAAAGAATGCAATCAGGATACTGATGGGACTGGCGTGGCGTTGTAGTGCATTCGGGATGTTCGCCGAGGTGGACACGGGTGACTTATATGCCATAATGAAAAAAACATGCGTTTTCTTTTTGTAATCCCGCCTTAGCACCAGCACCAACAGTCTCCTGAGTGTATTTAAGGATCGGTGGGATTCCCTACTGCTGCGTCATTGGGTGAAACTCCAAACCAGATCCACGTTTATTTAACGTGCCGAATCATTGTGCCTACATCTATGAACACTAGCAGTAAGTATGATTGTTACTAACACTATGGACACCCTGTCTGAAATAAATCGTTTGAATTTAAAATTGAAATTAAGGCGCTCTTGAGCTAATGGCAAAATTGCCCCCTTGCCCATCCGGCTGGAGTGTAGTTTTTGCACCCTCGGCCAACAATACTCACACAAAAGCTTGGATTACATCTATATCATCCCTTGTGGGGTACGCAGAGATTACAGACTTACAACAGGTTCTTTCCTTACACACCTCTCTGGCTTCCTCCACTCTCATAGTTCATCTCATATACGCTCGCCGGTTACGGAGAGCTGTCGTTCAGATAAGACCCGGTCCGTTGGTCATGGTAAGATATATGTAAAAAAAAGAATATCAAATAATGATAAAACAAATACTAACCACTAAAATATTATTTGATGCCACATCTAGTTGCGCACTCAGATTGTTAAATGGACATTGTCTACTACTTAGAACTACCTATATTTTTTAACAAATCTATTGTGTCTTACTGGTGGGCACAGGATTCCCGCTTCTGCTTTCAAACAGTATGGCTGTTCTATCTTTGGGCAACTTTCTGGCATTAAAGTCATCGCGTCACCACCTTTTAGGTCTACCACGAAGACACTTTGTTACTTATTTTAGGCCACCCATCGGCGTTTATTTTGGTCAAGTGATCAGCCCAAATCTGAGCTGATCTGAGCTGAAAGATGTGAGCGTAAAAACGTACAGCGGTATTTACGCTCACATCTATTACATCGTCGTGAAACGCAATACTGAGTTCCGCACTTGGCCTCCCCAATCGTTCTCCAGCACAGCCGGACGGATGTACCATACATCCAATGATTCCTGAGGTCCTGAAAAAATCGTCGATCTATCTGGTTGGCAACAGTCCCACACTGTGCATGCCAATACATGGCTTAATGTAATAGAATGTTATAAAGATGATAAAGGGTATACTCCGGTGGTTCTGGCATATAGATAGAATATCCGAAAAAATGACAAAACAGATATAGAATGAAAAAATTTTTAAAATAATTAATTAACTACGTAAACTTATTATTAAAAGTAGTGTAAACGTTTCTACTTAATGTAAATATCCTTTACAAGTGTTTGTGAGAGATTCGTCCAAACAAATAACAAATATTGAAGGAACTGGTGTCTGTCAACGGTCGAGCTGTTTGGATTTCTCAATTTTACCGGGGAGTATCGTATTCTTTTATAATTAATCCTAATTTACACCTAAGCCATTGTAACTGGCCATATCAGACCTATTTTACAACCTCCTTACTTGTTATTTACTGTAAAATTGATATAAGAAAATTAGCATTCTTAATATTTTTTATTTTTTTCTTTTCCTTTACTAGTAAAGTATGATTACACAAATGATCACTGCTTATTAAGGAAATCAAGTACATTACATAGACTAGTAGGTACAGAAAATAACAGATTGAATCAAATTTTTACTCATATCAATTTCGGATAATTTTATTTTATTTTAATCTACCACACGAATCAATTTTTTTTGATAAAAAGATAAAAATTCTTATTTCAGAAGTTACCTATTATTAGTTTACATAATACACAGCATTATTAATTCTCTTGTGTGCCTTTTTTTCCTGCTACAGTTGTATTTATCCACTTTATATCACTTTTCCAGAGAACTTTCACCGACAACATGCTGACCCGCAGAGCTGTTGCCAAAGATGTTGAAAGTAAACTGAGGATGGCTCTGGAGGAATTGAAGTCGTCAAAGGACTTCTGCGATCAACTGTTAAGGGAACGCGACGAGAGTGAAATTGAAATTAAAAAAATCGTTACCAAAAACTCACAATTAAAAAGCGAGCTATCTGAACTTCATATTCAGTACATGGATGTGCTTGACCAACGGGATCAACTACAAACTGTTGTTTCTAGTTTTAATGAATGTACCTACACCCATGTAAGGGCTCTGAATCGCATTTCTGAGCTGGAAAGTAGCCTTTGTGAGGCTCAGAAATCAATAAATAACTTAGAACAACTAAAAGAGTCTCACGAGGCCCTTTCCACTCAGAGTCTTTTCAATGAATTATTAGGTTGTAAAACTCAGCCCAATAGTGAGAGTTGTACTGTTATTGACTTGACATCTGAAAATGATTATAAAATAAACCATATAAAACTGAGCAGTCGTAGAAGAATAAAAAAATACTTAAAATTAAGCAATATAATAAAGAAAACTAAAAGGCTTTTAAAGGTACAAAATTCTTGCCAAAAACTCAATGTTTTTAGAAAAGATAGAGTGAATATCCTAGGTAACCTTAAGGCATTAGACTCTGAGCTTGCTCATAGTCACTGTGTGTATGACACTGAGGTAAATGAATTGCAGACTGAAATCTTTCATCTGCAGTCTGAACTTAGGAAAATGACCTCAAGGTATGAAGATGCTCAAAAGCAGATCAAAGAGCATATCAGAGCTACTGATGAGATCCTAAAAATGGGGACATACAACCTTGAGCGGTTTGAATCTCTTACAGCAAGCTGTGCTATCCCACCCACCCCAATCGATACCCCCTCATTGGACACATTATTATCTGATTGCTCTATTAATGTAATGCAAGTAAATAATAGTGCTAGCTCTTACCTAAATAACCCTGTTAGCCAACCGGCCACAAAAACATGCAAAAAACCTACATATCCACAAAAGTCTGTAATTGTTTTTTCAGATAAAATAGGCCAAGACTTAGGTTCCTTATTATCTAGGCATTTAGATCAGAAAGTAACTAATTTCTGTTCACCTGGGGCCAGTTTAAATCACTTGATTGATAATATTAGTCAAGCTAATTTAGACAAGGACACAACCACTGTTATATTTTATGGTGATAGTTTATCAGTTAAGAGGAAGGACCTGACTAGGGGTATTGAAAAATTATTAGAGCTGCATTCTAAATTAAATTGTAAATTTGTATTCTGTGCCTTGCCATATGCCAGTAACTTAACCACTCAGCAAAACAGGCACATTTATGACATGAATTTATATATTTACAACATAACACACCGTCATAGTGACGCCATTTTTTATTTTGATATAAATAAATTCATTAGCAAGTTTAGGCTGACAGAAGATACTATGTATCTGCCCTTTACAACTAAACGACAGTTGGCTACATTGTTAGCATTTAATATACAAAAAAATGACGCGGTTATATGCAATATAAACCAAAATAAAATGATTGATACTGGCAGCAACATTAGGTTGTGTGACCATAGTTTAAACTAGTAAATGCGACAACAGCTAAGTCAATAGAATTAAATATTTTTCATCAGAATATGCAAGGTTTAGCTGGCAAAGATCTCGAGATAGAATTATTTCTTAGGAAATACAACGTCCATTTATTCTGTGTTACAGAACATTGACTGAAATCTCATGAAATAATCAAATATCAAAGTCAGTACACAGTGTTGAGTGCGTTCACAAGAAAAACAGCCATACGCGGAGGGTCTCTAATATTAGTCGCCAACGACATCAAGTGTAAAGAGCGCAAGGACATTATGGATCTTTCTATTGAACGCATTGTTGAGATATCTTGTGTCGAACTGGATAGTTATGTTGTAGCATGCGTTTACCGACCGCCCTCAGGTGATTTTAATACATTTGAAAACGTTATGGAAGAGGTGTTAAAAAAAATTTCTGGTATTAAAAAGCAAAGCATTATATGTGGTGACTTCAATGTCAATCTAATCGAAAAGTCATCCATTAGCTGTAGACTAATTACTCTTTTTAAATCTTTTAATCTAGTATGCTTGTTTAATGAACCGACTAGAATCACTGCTACGTCTGCTACCTGTTTAGATAATGTGTTTTGCGACTGTGAAGTGTTTGATAAATTAATTATAAACGCTTTGCCCTCAGATCATAGTGGTTTGTTGGTGTCAGTACCCAGCCACCTTATACCTAAGTTATGTAAAGTTACTTGTAGGCCGATATCAGATCGACGTATAAACTGTTTTAGGGATAAAGTTTACAATCGCATATCTAATATGGATTGGTTACATAATGATCCCAATTACCTATATCAAAACCTTTTTGATACCATGAAATCAGAATTCGATAATATATTTAAAATAAAATCATTTTCAACGGCCAAGAAAGCAAAGTTTAGTGATTGGGCTACTGTAGGAATTCATAAAAGTAGAGCTAAGATGTATGAACTGTATGATACGAAAACATATAATCAAAACCCAGCTTTCTTGGAATATGTTAAAAACTACTCGAAGACTTTTAGGAAGGTGTGTACTGCAGCAAAGTCTTTATATTATAGCAATATGATCAAAAGGTCATCAAATAAGATCAAAACCACATGGGGTATAATTAACAGTGTATCTGGGAGAACTCAACCACGCGATGATCTTATTGAACTTGTAATTAATGATAACATCTTAACAGATGATTTCGATATTGCGCAGGCTTTTAATAAATTTTTTAGTGAAATTCCAGTTCATACTACTGGCTCTTTGAACTCCTCTTCCCGAAAAGCTGAACTAATATTAAAAATCAGTGTAAAAGAATGCAATGTCTTGTTTGAATTTAAATATGTGACCCCGACAGACATAATCTTAACCTTTAAGTCGTTAAACATTAAAAACACTGTCGACTTCTGGGGTATATCATTAAAAATACTAGATAGCATAGTAATGGCTATAGCACCTGCGCTGGCGACGATATTTAATAAATGTGTAGAGAAGGGTAGGTTCCCCGACTTAATGAAACTTAGTAAAGTTGTACCGATTTTTAAATCAGGGATAAAAAGCGAGCCTTCCAATTTTAGACCGATTTCCATCTTGCCGGCCTTGAGTAAAATTTATGAAAAGATCCTACTCAATCAATTGCTTAACCACTTTAATGAGAATAAGCTGTTACACGGTGATCAATATGGTTTTACTAAGGGACGTTCAACCACAGACGCGGAAGTAGGTCTGCTTCAGCAAATTTACGGTGCCTGGGAGGCATCGCAGAATGCAATTGGTGTATTCTGTGATCTCTCTAAGGCATTCGACTGTGTTGAGCATGCAACCCTTATTAAAAAGCTAAAGCATTACGGTATTAAAAACACTGCCCTTAATTTATTAGCTTCATACTTAGGTGAAAGGTCTCAATGTGTTGAGATTAACGGGGTCAAGTCTCAGGAAGTTAATATTTCAATTGGTGTTCCACAGGGCTCCATCTTAGGACCCTTTCTCTTTTTAGTATATATTAATGACCTGCCGAACTTTGTCCGTGATGTCTGTGACATTGTACTATTCGCAGATGATACCTCATTGATCTTCAAAGTTGACAGAGCTAAGCTTAATTTTGACGATGTGAATGGTGCTCTTTCACGGATATCAAATTGGTTCGAAATAAACAATCTATTGCTTAATTCACTCAAGACAAAGTGTATTAAATTTACTATGCCCAATGTAAAAGTTAATGCTACGAATATTCTTATTAATGGCACAAAGCTGGACCTCGTGAACTCCACTGTCTTTCTAGGCATTACCCTAGACTCCAAACTCCAATGGGGGGCCCATATCTCATCACTTGCGGGTAAATTTAGCTCCGCTGCTTATGCAGTGTGGAAAGTACGGCAACTTACGGATGTGGATACGGCAAGTCTAGTTTATTTTAGTTACTTCCATAGCATTATGTCTTATGGTATCCTACTGTGGGGTAACGCTGCTGACGTGGAAAATGTATTCATACTGCAAAAGAGAGCTATCCGTGCCATTTATGATCTTGGACCTAGGGCTTCCCTCAGAGAACTTTTTAAAGAGATCAACATTCTCACGGTCGCTTCACAGTATATATACGACAAAATAGTGTACATACGTAGGAATATCCATTTATTTAATAAAGTGAGTGACGTTCATAAATTAAATACTAGAAATAAACATAAACTGGTATTACCAATTGTTAGGCTTAAAAAAGTATTTACTTCCTTCGTAGGAGTCGGTATTCGCTGCTTCAATAAGATACCAAAGCCCATGTTAGAGTTGCCACTTGACAGGTTTAAAAAGTATATTAAATCTTCACTAATGAGTAAAGGATATTATACACTAAATGATTTTTTAAATGATAAAAATGCCTTTACACAAATTAACTGAAATCTAGAAGAATTTAATGTTAAGTGCAGCGTGTCCTGCCTAGCGAGCGTTCATTGATTTTAAATATTATTCTCGAACGATGTTGACAGGGTCGTGGATTGGTCATGCTCACTAAAATGTCTTTGCTAGTGGCGGCTCTGTGGAGCGGGTCATTCTTTTCCCTCTAAAATGGTTGAGGAGAGTGATGGCTGCTTCTCAGGTCATACTCGTGAACGGGTGCTGCTGGTGGGGACTGGTCCGTCCCCTGCCCTTTGTCTGACTGAACGTGTACCATAATGCTGTTAAACTTTGTCTCGTTCGGCATCACACTGGAGCTATGACCAGTTGTTTTGTACGCGCTCTTTACATATTTTATAGTAACACTTTCTCTTACTATTATTATTATGCTTTTTATTATATACCTCTACAACATCTCTATTTTGTAAATGAGAGGACTATGTAGACACTGACCAATATCATGAATCTAAGTACACTTATGATTAATCTATACTTAAGCACATCTATTTAGCTCGTTCTGCATTGTTCTCCCATACTCCATAAATGCAATGTATACAAAAAGAATTGTAAACCTCATTTTTTAAAAAAGAGTAACCGTGGAGTTTCTTGCCCTTCTTCTCCACAGGAATGACTTTCCGAACGGGTGGTAGAGTCTTAAGTAATAATAATTTTCTCTTTTTGACTATTCATAAGTGCCTTTTGGTCTACATGAATAAAAAACTTTTGATTTTGATTTTGAAATAGAAGGACGTAAGTACTGGGGAAGGCCTAGACTATCTTACTATGGCTATAAAATAGACCGTCTCTTAGAAGGGAAGAACCCTTTGGACCTCTGCCTACTCCGCAAGGGATCTGGCATGATGGTATAGGCAGATAAATAGTATGTAATTCTTATGAGAATAAAGTTCCTTTAACAATGAAATCTTAACTTTGATTTTTTCAGCGGGATTATTCCTTTGCCGAATGTGACGGCCGATTTTTACAGAGTAGTCATCTTGAAATTTTTTGATAAGGAGCTAGAATCTCGTAAGTTTTTGGAGTTTTATCAGTACGGTATCATTGTAAGTATAAGTTCATATATAACAGCTGCGCATGTAATACATAATGGCTTTGAAGGCCAGAGAGCTTAGCAATAAACAGATTGATATTAGCGTGACGCTATAGACTTTGTATGTATGACTTTATATGTTTATCTTTAATTATACATTGTAGTGCTATGTTACACTATTAATTATGCTACATAAACATAAGTGACAGAACGCTTCGTCGATGACGTTACGATAACTTCAAACGGTTAGTCCTTAGCCCTCTGATTTTGTGCAGGTATTATTTTAATTTTGTAATCTTTTTTCGCTTTCAGTTTACTAGAACAATGGGCCTATATAAGGTGAAACATATAAATGCTAGACTAACGTTAAAATTATGATATAAACCAATGGTTTCCTTCGCGAAAAAAGCGGAAAATTCGTATATTTCAGTTTTTTTCGTTATTTTCTTGAAAAATTGAAACCACGTGCTGATTTTTATCAAAAGAATGGGTTCCATTGATTAAAACTGTTGGTAACGATGTTTTAAACATTAACTATGTCGGTTGTCGTCGGTGAAATGTGGGTGTACAAAGTACACCTCTGCAACTTCCGCTTAGGGAAACATATTTTAGAACCTAATGTCATCGGCGAAATTCAGGCGTACAAAGTACACCTATCGTGGGTGAAATCGTGGGTGTACATAGAAAACTTCTGCCACCTCCGCGCAAGGAAATGTATTTTTGCGTTATGATAATTCATACCATTGGACTGGCAGACAGACAAACAGACACGAAAGGCGAAGAGCCAAAATTGTAGAATTGGCTTCTTCATTAATAGAATAATATCCGTAGGTTGTTATTTCCTAAAAACATACCACGACTTCCTTACACTTTTATTTTATATCAGAGTCAACATCAAAAGTCATTAATTTGTATAGGCCAATACAATCGTTCTCACAAACGTCAAAATTATATTTTTTTTTACATTTACCACCGGATCTAAATGCGACCTCTATTGAGAAAGATCCGGCGAGATACTCAGCGGGTTAGTCTTTTAACTTAATTTGTTTGGCCTAACAGTTACCAGATTTTTCTGTTACAAAATGGTATTATACGTCATTGTTTAATTTTCCTGATTGAGGAGGTGCTTAAAACTAGTCGATTTTATCGTCAAAATAGTCTGAAATTTTGTAATACCCTTTCTTACACAGTCTTGTTTTGATTGCATTTTTAAACTTACTAACTTTATTAACAGGCATGTTTCGGATATCTATGTTTTTTTATGTTGTAGAAGCAATTGAAAATACATTGTCCTTGAAAGAATTACTAATTCTGTGGAGATAAGTAGAATGTACAATAAGGTCATCTATGTTCTGTGTATTAACGTTATGAATGTCGCTATATTTTATAAAAGTTACTTCTATTCTTTTTAATATATAGAATATTTGCATATATAAATTGTGACGCAATAGTTAGAATATTTATTTCTCTAATCTTTTCCTTACGAGAAGCTCTCGGGACTCAATTGTAAAGTGGTCGAACATCACTTTTCTGTAAAAGAAAAATGGTGATCAGTTCTGTTCTGCAGATAGAGCGTCCCCAAAGTAGTATGCCATATGACATGATACTGTGAAAATAAACATATCTAGCTGTTTCAATATCAGTTAATAATCTTATTTTCTTTACGGTATATACCGCTGAGCTTAATCTACCAGATAATTGTTCAATATCCCCCGATATATCCCATTGTACGAGTAGACTGGCATCAAGACATCAGATCCTAGAATTCCGTAACAGTGTAAATTTGCTGAGCAGAGTTTCATGATGTTAAGTCAAAAATTAATAAGATAAATCGCAGAATATACACAAGCATTTTGCAAGTTCTACCAGGCCCCAAAAATATAACTGCATCAGTAGTTGAGCGATTCTTAGTGAAGCCAAACTGGTTTTTGTGAATTTGTTTATGACTAAAGCTGTTAATTGTATTTATTTCCAGATGTGTGAATACATGAAAAGGTATGATTACGTGAACGGTTTCGTGGTCATCAAAGACTACAGAAACATCAATATGTTTGATTTTATGTCTAAACTAAATAGTGTGGAACTACAGCATATTGTGACTATTTTAACGGTAAGTTCCTTATTTCGACCTTGTGAATGCTACTTTGACATGATCAGCAGACAAGAATATTGTCTGAGTACCATATTAACTTAGTATTACCACTGAATGAAGTTGTCTCAATAAGACATTTCTGTCAATTTATGACAGCAGTTTCACCCCCGGTCAACAACGCACCGCCCCAGGGTCTATGTTTCTTTCGAATATTGTATTTAAATCGATAATTATTGAAATCATTTAAAAAGTTTCAAGGTTAGAATTTTTTTGATAGATGAAACTCATTTTCTCCAATCTAGGATTTAAACCTGCGTTGCCACCTGCGCTATGAGTTATACCCTATTATAAAAACAAAGTAGACTTTTAAACTTTCACATTTTCACTTTAGAATTAGAACCCCTTTTACTATAATCTTTTACCACCCCACTGCTGGGCAAAGCCCTTCTATCACAGGAGGTGAGAGGGATAAGGTCATATTCTACCACATGGACCCGATGCGGATTGGCGGAGGCAGGTTTGCTGCCACCTGCTGTTGGAACTTATCAAGCCGCTTATAAGGCTTTAACTAACGTTAAAGCTTAATTTAATTAACGTTTAACTAACGCTTCTAACTTTAACTAACGTTTAACGACTACCGTATTGAGTGGTAACCGGGATTAACGCCTTCCGAAGCACGAAGTCACCCGAATAGAAAATACCACAAACGGTCACCCATCTCAGGCCGACCGAGTGGAACGCTGCTTAACCTTGGTGAGAATCGGAATCGGTAAGAACACCGCGGTCACACATCACTACGAGCATCTCATTCGCTTCCCTAGAATAATATGCTGGTTAGTTACTTCTCGATTAGCGTTACTCGGCAATTAAAAGTAGCTTGACCATCGGATAGGGCTTCTCATAGATATTGGAATTCGTACATAGACTTGCAAGTAATTCTATGTACGAAATACAATATCTCTGAATAGTCATATCTGATGGATCTACCTTAAGTAGCTACGTTAATTTTTGATTAGCTCAGTCTAGAACTTTAAACTATACTGAAAGGTGGTGAAAGTAGCCCTTAGAATGTTTTATCATCCTCTTAAAACGTAGCCCCACGTTGGGGAGTATTCGTGTATTGAGGGTGTGTTTACAGACATGAAAATCACGTAAACTGAAACAAATATTTGTGAGGGGATCGAACCCGTGAAAGCTCGATCCCATAAGTGGAGCAACCTAAAGTCTTGCCTACTGGACCAAACTGTCGGTCATTCTATCTATCTATATCATCACGCCAGTTCCCTTGCGGGGCAAGCAGAGGGTAGAGATGTTTCAACAGGTTATTTCTTTACATACCTCTCTGGATTCCTCCACACTCATAGTACCTCTCATACACGCTCGTCGGTTACGGAGAGTCTTGACTTGTCCTTCAGATAGTCCTCAGACTTGTCGGTCATTAATTTTCGTGGGTGCGTTTACAAACATGAAAATTCACAAACAAATACCCAGACCGGAACAAATAATTGTGGATCACACAAAGATTTGTCCCGTGCGGGAATCGAACCCGCAACTATTCGACACAGTGGGCGGAGCAGCTCAAGCTCCTAACCACTGCGCTTAATCGTCCGTCGTCGATTGAAGAATATATACCTGTCAGAATCTAAAGCTATAGAGCTACTCGTAGATGTCATCTAACAGTTCATAAGTCACAATATAAGCAGCAGGGTTCATGTGATCGCAAACTTGGAGCAAATGCACAGCGTTGTTCCTAAAATGATACTGCCAAAGGACTACGGTGGTTTCAAAAAATCTTCTAAAGAAATAATACGTAAGTATAGCCTTGCTTGTAAGAAACGCATTTGCTAATTTGCAGGATACAATATACAACTTTTTTTATATTCTCCCCTACTTTTTCCTACTCCTGTTTTCTTTTCTTTGTGACTAATATTGTTGCGGGTTTCAATACAATTAAAGCGCTCCCCGGGACACCCCAAGGTTTAAATGTTAGTGTCATCTAAGTAGACCATTGTGACCATCCTACCATTCAGGAGTAACGGTAGTGGGAATGTGTGGCGGACTTAGTCCCAATATAAAAATACTCTAGCCTTGTGTGAGGAAGACTGGAGTAGATAGTACTCTGAATGTGTTAATGATCCCCTGCGGTAGTATTCTTTAGTGCTGTAGGTAAATCTTGGGATATATTATCTAAAATCCAGCCTAAGAATTTATGCTTACGTGTATTATTATCAATATTGGTAGGTATTGAAGTGTTCATTACTGATTGGTGCAGGTCTACCTAATTTAAGTATGTAGGAACATGATTGGGTCCAGGTAATCGATACCTAGTTCGGTACCCAAGATTCGATTTGCCGCTTTATTTATTAATTCTCCATAAACTTATAGTCAAAATTGGACTGATCTACGAATTTAGATTCAACAAGCTGTGGAAAGGAGTAAAGTGGGCTATGCTCGATGCTTTCTTCAAGGATGGTATCCGACAGCGAACTAAAGTTATCAAAATGCCCCACTAGTATAGAAGGCTAAAGTATCAGTAGAGTGCCCATATTTGCCAAAAAATAACCACTTGTTCTTGAGCCAAAGGATCAGCAAACATAGCGCAGTATGCCCTCAGGCCAGGTAGAGTGCAAGTCAAAAATTGAACGAGAGTATTAAAAGATCGTATCCAGTGGTGTGCAAATGGAAACGCCTATGCAGCATTTCCATAAAACATAATTATAATACACATAAAACATATCTAGAAAAATACTACCATAGGCTGATGATGATTCCAAAACAAAATCTTTGCAGTCAAATGTGACCCATTCGACATCATTTACAACTAATTATTACCCACCACTGGGTTTACCAAGCTTCCTTTTGTGGATAAAATGAACCACTATATTAAGCGAGCAGCGTCTATTTCTTAATGGAGCCTCTCGAAGTGTCGGTCTCGGCATGAACTTGGATAAAACCAAGATCATGTTTAATGAGCATGTTATGCCGGGACCGATCTACGTCGATGGTTCGATGCTCGAAGTTGTTCGGGAGTATGTCTACCTTGGACAAGTTGTCCTATTTGGTAGAAACAACTTCGAGAAAGAAATCAACCGCAGGATCCGATTGGGTTGGGCAGCATTTGGCAAACTACGTCACGTTTTCGCTTCGCCTATACCGCAATGCCTGAAGACTTAAGTCTTTAACCAATGCGTCCTACCTGTTATGAATTACGGGGCCGAGACGTGGACACTCACAGTGAGACTAGTCCACAAATTCAAAGTCGCACAGCGGGCTATGGAGCGAGCTATGCTCGGCGTCTCTTTGAAGGATAAAATTCGTAACGAGGTAATCCGACAAAGAACCAAAGTTACCGACATAGCTCGCAGACTCAGTAAGCTAAAGTGGAAATGGGCTGGTCACATCTGCAGAAGGACCGACGGCCGATGGAGCAAGCGTGTCCTAGAGTGGAGACCGCGACTTGGTAAGCGTAAGGTAGGACGGGCCCCAGCTAGATGGACCGACGACCTCAAAAAGGTCGCTGGGACAGACTGGATGCGGAAGGCGGAGGACCGTGTGCAATGGCGCGTGTTAGAAAAGGCCTATGTCCAGCAGTGGACTACGATAGGCTGATTGATTGATTGATTGATTGTCTATTTCTTTCTAACAGCTCTCTGGATACAAAAGAGTTGTGAATGTGGTAAAAATCTTACATGCAGCCACACAACTTCATAAGTTGATTCTCTATCAATGTATTAAGCTCATTATCATAAGTGTCATAATCCTTACTCCTAGTCGCAAACAAGTGGTTGATAGCAGAATTAGGCTTGAAAGTTTCCACTACCAAAATGAAGGCAAAATCTAATACTATCCATTATTGATTTCTTACAGAAGAGTGGGTCGATGCTCTCAGCTCAGAAGACCACGTCGTATACATGAAGATGATGAACAAAGCCTGCACTAACGAGTCGTTGAGACTCGAGGGCAAGTTCAATGAGGACTACATGGGAATGCCCGGATCTTTTAGGAATTTAAGCGTAGATTAGTTAAAAATAATGTTTGTTAGTCCATTGGTTGAGGATTTTTGTCTAATAAGAGTTGTTGCAGAAGAAATATAAGGATGTACTATTAGAATTTGGTTTTCTTTTGGACTGATGATAGTTATTTCTTTATTTATCTAAATGGTATACTTAACTTGACCAAAAGCTGGATATGTACAGCATAAAACAGCTCCATTGGTTAAGGATTTAAATTCAATAACAAAGAAGGCAAGACGTTTTTGTTATATAACTGAACCTGGAGGGTGGATTTTAATTTGTGTTTTTTTTAACAAATTGGTGAATTTTACCTGGACCAAAGGTAAAAGCTGGATACGTTAATCATAAAACCGAACGTGCTGGCGATCTTTGGAAAGTAAGCTTCGTTCAGCAAAGGTTCGGTGAAACAGCCAACGGAGCGCAACGAAAGCGCGATGGAAGCTCTCGGCCTGTAGTCGTAAGCGTGGCGCGCTCATCACACTGCGGGAGGGCCGGGCGGTCGCCGAACAATATCGTCGCACTCGCACGCGTATTGGTGTCTCGCTACCCAGTGCTTCGTTTGTAATTGCGTCGGACGTGACGGCGGCGGTTCGTGACGTTTGCCGTTGCGCCGGAAACTACCCTTAGAATTTTTCTTTAGAAAATGCACACCTCATCCAAATTATGATTCGAAACCAGGACGTGGTGGTCGCCAGCTATACTATGCGCCATTATATCAATGAACCAGGCAGGTAGTTACAAATATGAATTACTAGTTTTTCTATTAGTTATAGCCTGTGTTACACTGGTATATATGCCATATTACTGTAGAGTTTGTCAAAATCCATTCAGTAGATTTCCGTGAAAGTGTAACAAAAATTTACACATCCATCCTCACATATTTTAGCGTTTATGAGTTATTCCGGTCTGATTTGGCAGTTTTGATTCCCCGGGGATTAGTTTTTTTTTAATTCGTTTTTTTTCCAATCTGATCCACCTTTCAAAACTGTTGGGGGATCCAAACGGAAATGTAAAATATATTTAGTGGATCATACAGGAATTAAGTAATATTAATAAATAGCAGGCGACTGGTTTTTTTGGGTATCGGACCGGAATAATCCGTGCTTATAATATTTGTAGGATTTTTTATTATGAACGTCAAACGTATAAGTATGATGTCTGTATGATTTTTGTGGGGCCTTTGCCCAGCAGTGGACGTTTTTCGACTGAAGATAGATATTATGTACTATCACATATGTAAGTATTGTAAGATCTATTAGAAACCGTAACCGGCGAGCGTGTATGAGACGAACTATTAGACTGGAGAAAGCCAAAAAGTTATGTAAGGGAAGAACCTGTTGGAACTCTTACTCTCTGCCTACCCCGCAAGGGATCTGGCGTAATGATATAGATACATAGACGAGTATAGGCCATTCTAGGACTATTCAGATATAAGCGATATTCGATACCGCTGAGTCTTCGCTTTATCTAACAACTATTTTTTACAAGCTTTTATTTAACTTTCAATGTTCGTCTGTCTGTATTTCCGGTTCAAACCTTGTGATCCATTTTTCAAGCACTTTTGGGCTGCAATTTGGCACACGTATCTAAGTCCGATGGCAATGCAATAATATGGTACCTTGGAGCTGATCTAATGATGGAGTCGGGAGGCAGCCATAGGAACATGTGAAATATACAACGTAATCATCTCGTGTTGAGGCATTAGATTTATATTGAGAAGTTCTATGTGACCAGATAGTATTCAGGGTCTGATAATGAAGGCCAATGGAACCATACAAGTACTCAATATAAGCCCACCCTGTTTGGGCTCGTTAGATTTGTATTGACGAGTACTTTACTAAGGATGGTGGTTCAAGCTTCCGTCCGGCTCCATCATCAGACCTTGGAAGGTCTGATGATGGAGCCGGACGGAAGCTTCAACTAAGTAAGATATACTCTTTGTGTCTTTTGCTATAAAAGCTTGAGTTTAAAAAGATCTTATAATATTAAAAATATTTTTTAGAATCTGCATCGATACAGTGAGCTCATGGCTGAGCGACGTTCCATGACGCTCCAAACCTCCGATGATGCTAAGTCCTATAGGCAGCTCAATGGACAGATATTGAAGTCCTTGCGACACGATTTACGGTCCTTCAATACAAGGCGTATTGAGGACACCATAGCACAGAACAAACGCTCTAGAGTGTTCGCAAGAGACGCGTCTATTGGGCAAAGCCTGTTGACGAAGCTGAAGACGGAGGACGGAAACGTAACGTCGAATAGGTCAGAGGTGCTCAGGGAGATAGAGAGTTTCTATGGGCCGTACCTCAGTAGCTGAACCTGTTGTTGACTTGATAAAAGACCTAAAAGCCAAGCTAACCCGACACTACACTGAAGATATCGCGGACATCAGCCTGTACGAGATTAGGATGGCTCTCAAACAACTCAAAAATAACAAAGCGCCCGGCGAAGACGGAATTACCGCAGAGCTTCTGAAAGCGGGCGCAACGCCGGTACTTAAAGCCCTTCAGAGGCTGTTTAATTAACAGGGGTGTGGTGGTACTGTTTTACAAGAAAGGTGATAACACTTTACTAAAGAATTATAGGCCCATCACACTGCTGAGCCATGATTATAAGTTGTTTTCGAGAGTCATCACGAATCGTCTCGAACGCAGGTTTGATGACTTCCAGCCTCCCGAAAACGCCGGTTTCCGGAAAGGCTTTAGTACCATAGACCACATACATACGCTGTGGCAGATTATACAGAAGACCAAAGAGTATAATCGGCCAATATGCTTGGCGTTTGTGGACTATGAGAAAGCCTTCGATTCGATCGAGACTTGGGCGGTTCTTAGATCTCTCCAGCGATGCCATATGGACTATAGGTACATTTAAGTGTTGAAGTGCTTGTATAATAACGCCACCATGTGAGTTCGAGTACAGGGGCAGTGTACGAAGGCGATCCCCATTAAAAGATGAGTAAGACAGGGAGACGTCATTCCTCCGAAACTGTTTACGGCCACCTTAGAAGACGCCTTCAAGCTCTTGAAATGGCAAAGACTTGGCATCAACATCAATGGCGAATACATCACTCACCTTCGATTTGCCGACGACATTGTGGTCGTGGCGGAGTCGCTGGAAGATCCAGAACGAATGCTCGGTGACCTCAACAGAGTATCTCAACAAGTGGGTCTTAAAATGGACATGGACAAAAAGAAAATAATGTCTAACGTCCATGTCGTTACCACACTCACCGTTGGTGTTTACTCTACTCTTGAAGTTGTCGACGAATACATTTACCTGGGACAGGTAGTCCAGTTAGGTAGGTCCTACTTTGAGAGAGAGGTCAATCGATGAATCCACCTCGGCTGGGCAGCGTTCGGGAAACTGCGCAACATCTTCTCATCTAAAATACCTCGCCTTAAGACTAAAGTTTTTAGTCAATGTGTGTTACCAATGATGATATATGGATCAGAGACGAGGTATCTTACAATAGGTCTCATAAAAAAGCTCAGCGTTGCTCAGCGAGCTATGGAGAGAGCTATGCTCGGAGTTTCTCTACGCGATCGAATCAGGAATGAGGAGATTCGTAGAAGAACCAAGGTCACCGACATAGCCCTTAAGATTAGCAAGCTGAAGTGGCAATGGGCGGGCCACATAGCGCGAAGATCGGACGGGCGTTGGGGCAGAAAGATTCTAGAGTGGAGACCACGTATTGGCAAGCGCAACGTGGGACGACCGCGTGCCAGATGGACCGACAATCTTGTGAAAATCGCAGGAAGTCGTTGGATGCAGGTGGCATCGGACCGGTTACGCTGGAAAGCGATTGGGGAGGCCTATTTTCAGCAGTGGACAAGTATAGGCTGAGAATGATGCAGATTCTCAAATTTTTTTTTAATACAATAAGATCGTTTTAAACTTGAGCTTTTATAGCAAAAACATAAAGAGTATATCTTACTTAGTTGAAGCTTTCGTCCGGCTCCATCATCAGACCTTCCAAAATCTGATGATGGAGCCGGACGGAAGCTTCAACCACCATCTTAAATAAAGTACTCGTCAAGAAAATCTAATGAGCCCAAAGAGGGCGGGCTTATTTTGAGTACTTGTATGGTTCTATTGGCCTTCATTATCAGACCCTGAATACTATCTGGTCACATAGAACTTCTCAATATAAATCTAATGTAAAAATACTTTTCCATACAGGGTAACTGGAGGTTTTCCTATGTCAATATTATTTATTCGTTTTTGTTTACTTTTATAATTTAATCTTTTAACTGTCATTCTCATTTTGCTCCACTTTATTATGTATTAGTCCTAAGTTAGGAATGCAGTCTAGTTTTATTTTAAGTTCTAAGTTTGTTATATTTGATTGTATTCTGTTTTGTGTTTTTATTAATAAATAAATAAATAATGCCTCAACACAAGATGGTTACGTTGTATATTTCACATGTTCCTATGGCTACCTCCCGACTCCATCATTAGATCAGCTCCAAGGTACCACATTATTGCATTGTCATCGGACTTAGATACGTGCAAAAGTGCTTGAAAACTGGATCACAAGGTTTGAACCGGAAATACAGACAGACGAACATTGCAAGGTCAATAAAAGCTTGTAAAAAATCGTTGTTAGATAAAGCGAAGACTCAGCGGTAGCGAATATCGCTTAAATCTGAATAGTGCTAGAATGGCCTATACTCGTCTTTGTATCTATATCATTATGCCAGATCCCTTGCGGGGTAGGCAGAGAGTAAGAGTTCCAACAGGTTCTTCCCTTACATACCTCTTTGGCTTTCTCCAATCTAATAGTTCGTCTCATACACGCTCGCTGGTTACGGTTTCTAATAGATCTTACAATACTTATATATGTGATAGTACATAATATCTATCTTCAGTCGAAAAACGTCCACTGCTGGGCAAAGGCCCCACAAAAACCATACACACATCATACTTATACGTTTGACGTTCATAATAATTGACGGACGATTTAGCGCAGTGGTTAAGAGCTTAAGTCGCTCCGCCCACTGTGTCTAATAGTCGCGGGTTCGATTCCCGCACGGAACAAATCTTTGTGTGATCCACAATTATTTGTTTCGGTCTGGGTATTTGTGTGTGTGAACTTTCATGTTTGTAAACGCACCCACGACACAGGAATAAATCCTAGTGTGGGGCTACGTTTTTTTAAAAAAAGATAAAAAAAAAAAAAGAATAAAAAATCCTACAAATGTTATAAGCGCGGATTATTTCGGTCCGATCCCCAAAACCAGTCGCCTGCTGTTTATTAATATTACTTAATTCCTGTATGATCCACTAAATATATTTTACATTTCCGTTTGGATCCCCCAACATTTTTGAAAGGTGGATCAGATTGGAATAAAAAATAATTAAAAAAAAACTAATCCCCGTGGAATCATCACACACCGAAATTCTCAACTATTAAAGCGTTATGATTTAGTTAGCTTGGAGCCTAGGCGTATTTTGCTTATGAGTAAGATGCTCTTTGGCTTATGTAATAATAATATCGACTGTAATGACCTCACGAATGATATATGTTATGTTGTACCTAGAACTGCGATGGTGCGTGGGGTTCGTGCACCCTGTTTGTTCTATACACCTAGGTGCAGAACTAATGCTGGTGTGCGGGTCCCACTACGTCGGCTCTTGAAAACATATAACACGCACTTTCCGTTGACATCTTTGCCCACTCGGATTAAACACCGTCACGCCTATATTCCCCAGAGGGGGTGGCAGAGGTGTACTGAGTACACTCACGTTTCGCCGATGATGTTAGGTTCCATGTAATAGGGGGCGAGCCTATTGCCATATACCGGGCACAATTCCAGACTCCGGACTCATACTGGGAATTTTTCGTTAGAAAAACTACATTTGTCCGACCTAGGATTACCCACTCGGAGTACCAATTTAAAAAGATTATCAATAATAAACATAGCTCGTCTAGCAGTAGCAATCTCTAGTTGTCGATTTTTTTTTCCATACTAATACATGCTGGTCGGCCAGCGCACATGATTATTCTTTTTAACAGCATTTTACTTTATTCCGTAGACAAAACCGTGGGTTATATGTTTATCCAATATCAATCTACCCGTTTTTTTTATTTAACACGGAACATGTAACTGTTTTTTGTCACTTATTTTAAAAATAAAATAAAGAATCGAAACTGGGAATTCAGATCGGAATGACTCATAAACGCGAAAATATGTGTATGGATGTGTAAATTTTTGTTATACTTTTACGGAAATCTACTAAATGGATTTTGATGAAACTCTACAGTAATATAGCATATACATCAGTGCAATACAAGCCTGTGTTGTTGTTCTATAATTAATATAACAACTAGTCATTGATATTTGTTACTACCTGCCTGATTCATTAGTCTAATGGCGCATAGTGTAGCGACCACCACGTCCTGGTTTCGAATCGTAATTTGGATGAAGTGTGCATTTTCTATAGAAAAATTCTAAGGATAGTTTCCAGCAAAACGGAACGATGGTTCGCTTCCTATTACATTAGGATCTAACGTCGTAATTGAGATATTGGGGTACTGTATTTCCGCTGATGGCCTGTATGAAGGTTCCAACACATAATCGACGGAGCGCGACGGGAGTGCGACGCTGGCGTGAACCGCAGAGTTGTAATATACTGAAATGTACGGGACACGCCACACAGCACAGACATGCTCGGCTCAACGGCGAACGTCACGAACCGCCGCCGTCACGTCCGACGCAATTACAAACGAAGCACTGGGGAGCGAGACAGCAATACGCGTGCGAGTGCGACGATAGTGTTAGGCGACCGCCCGGCCCTCCCGCAGTGTGACGAGTGCGCCACGCTTACGACTACCGGCCGAGCGCTTCCATCGCGCTTTCGTCGCGCTCCGTTGGCTGTTTCACCAAACCTTCGCTGAACGAAGCTTACTTTCCAAAGATCGCCAGCACGACCGGTTTTATGATTAACGTATCCAGCTTTTACCTTTGGTCCAGGTAAAATTTACCAATTAGTTAAAAAAATATAAATTTTAATCCACCCTCCAGGTTCAGTTATATAAGAAAACGTTGACACCAAGCGCCAACAGGCTCCATCCTAACATTTCTCTTGCCTTCTTTGTTATTGAATTTAAATCCTAAACCAATGGAGCGGTTTTATGCTGTACACATCCAGCTTTTGGTCAGGTTAAGTATACCATTTAGAGAAATAAAGAAATTAATATCATCAGTCTAAAAGGAAACCAAAATCTAATAGTACATCCGTATATTTCCTTTGCATCAACTCTTATTGAATAACAAATCCTCAACCAATGGAATAACAAACATTATTTTTAACTAATCTACGTTTAAATTCCTAAAAGATCCGGGCATTCCCATGTAGTCCTCATTGAACTTGCCCTCGAGTCTCAACGACTCGTTAGTGCAGGCTTTGTTCATCATCTTCATGTATTCGACGTGGTCTTCCGAGCTGAGAGCATCGACCCACTCTTCTGCAAGAAATCAATAATGGATAGTATTAGATTTTGCCTTTATTTTGGTAGTGGAAACTTTCAAGCCTAATTCTGCTATCAACCACTTGTTTGCGACTAGGAGTAAGGATTATGACACTTAAGATTGATACATTGATAGAGTATCAATGTGTGAAGTTATGTGGCTGCATGTGAGATTTTAACCACATTTACAGCTTGTTAGTATGGTAGCTAGCTAGTGGACCCAATCATGTTCCTACATACTTAATTTAGGTTGACCTGCACCGATCAGTAACAAACACTTCAATACCTACCAGGATTGATAATCATCATCATCATGATCATTTCAGCCTATACTTGTCCACTGCTGAACATAGGCCTCCCCAATCGCTTTCCATTAGATTAATAATAAGGATAAATTTTTATGCTAGCTTTTCAATAATATATCCCAAGATTTAATCTACAGTACCGAAGGATACTACCGTAGGGGAATCTTAACACATTCAGAGTCCCATCTACCTCAGTCCTCCTCACACAAGGCTAGAGTATTTTTATTTTGGGACTAAGTCCGCCACACATTCCCACTACCGTTACTCCTGTATGGTAGGATCCACAATATTCTCCTTATATGACACTAACATTTAAACCTTAAGGTGTCCGGGGGAGCGCTATAATAGTATTAAAACCCGCAACAAAATTAGTCACAAAGAAAAGAAAAAAAGGAGTAGGAAAAAGTAGGGGAGAATATAAAAAAAATCGTATCTAGCAAATTAGCAAATGCGTTTCTTACAAGCAAGGCTATACTTACGTATTATTTCATTAGAAGATTTCTCGAAACCACCGTAGTCCTTTGGTAGTATCATTTTAGGAACAACACTGTGCAATTGTTCAAAGTTTGAGATCACATGAACCCTGCTGCTTATTTTGTGACTTAGGAACTGCTTGATGAAATTTATGAGTAGCTCTATAGCTTTAGATTCTGACAACAGGTATATATTCTTCAATCTTGCTCCATAAGCTTCCTAGAAGGATATATTCAGATTAATGACCGACAAGTCTGAGGACTATCTGAAGGACAAGTCAAGACTCTCCGTAACCGGCGAGCGTGTATAAGAGGAAGTATGAGAGTGGAGGAATCCAGAGGGGTATATAAAGAAATAGCCTGTTGAAACATCTCTACCCTCTGCTTGCCCCGCAAGGGAACTGGCGTGATGATATAGGTAGATAGAATTACCGACAGTTTGGTCCAGTGGACAAGACTTTACGTCGCTCCACTTATGGGATCGAGCTTTCACGGGTTCAATCCCCGCACAAATATTTGTTTTGGTTTAGGTGATTATCATGTCTGTAAACACACCCTCAGTACACGAATACTCCCCAACGTGGGGCTACGTTTTAAGAGAATGATAAAACATTCTAAGGGCTTCTTTCACCACCTTCGAGTATAGTCTGAAGTTCTAGACTGAGCTAATCAAAAATGAACGTTACTACTTTAACTATCAAATATAACTACTCCGAGATATTGTATTTTGTACATAGATTTACTTGCAAGTCTATGTACGAATTCCAATATCTCTGAGAAGCCCTATCCGATGGTCAAGCTAGCTAGTTTTAATTGCTGAGTAACGCTAATCGAGAAGCAACTAACCAACATATTATTCTAGTGAAGGTGGTCGTAGTGCTGTGGGACCGCGATGTTCTTACCGACCACCAAGGTTAAGCAGCGTTCGACTCGGTCGGCCTGAGATGGGTGACCGTTTGTGGTATTTTAATATTCGGGCGACTTCATGCTTCGGAAGGCATTAGTCCCGGTTACCACTCAATGTGTTAGTCGTTAAACCAAGTTGATGCCTTATAAGCGGCTTGATAAGTTCCAACAGCAGGTGGCCGAAAACCTGCCTCCGCCAATCCGCACAGGGTCCGTGTAGTAGAATATGACCTTATCCCTCTCACCTGTTAGAGAAGGTCTTTGCCCAGTAGTGGGACGGTATAAGATGATATTACTATTTTATTATAGTAAAAGGGGTTCTAATTCTTAAGTTGCCTGTCTACTTTGTTTCTGTAGTAGGGTATAGCGCAGGTGGCAACGCAGGTTTAAGTCCTAGATTAGAGAAAGTGAGTATCGTCTATCAAAAAAAAACTTAGTGGTCGGCGATGTATGACTATATATAGGACACCTCTGTCATCCCAGCTTGAGGAACAAAGGTGTGACAATGTATATTTAGTTTTGTTTATACAAATATTAATAAAAAGGAGATATTTGTCGGTTTGTAATCGATGAACTTTGAAACTTCTTAACCGATTTCAATAATTATCGCTTTAAATACAATACCCGAAAGGAACATAGACCCTGAGGTAGTGCGATGTTGGCCGGGGGTGAAGTCGCAGAATACTGCTCGTCTATTTCATAAATTGACTGAAATTTCTTAGTGAGACAAGTTCATTCAGTGGTAATACTAAGATAATATGGTACTCAGACAATATTCTTGTCTGCTGATCATGTCAAAGTAGCATTCTCAAGGTCGAAATAAGGAACTTACCGTTAAAATAGTCATCATATGCTGTAGTTCCATACTATTTAATTTAGTCATAAAATCAAATATATTGATGTTTCTGTAGTCTTCGATGACCACGAAACCGTTCACGTAATCATGCCTTTTCATATATTCACACATCTGGAAATAAATAAAATTAACAGCTTTAGTCATAAACAAATTCACAAAAACCAGTTTGGCTTCACTAAGAATCGCTCAACTACTGATGCAGTTATATTTTTGGGCCTGGTAGAACTTGCAAAATGCTTGAGTATATTCTGCGATTTATCTTATTATTTTTTGACTTAACATCATGAAACTCTGCTCAGCAAATTTGCACTATAACGGAATTACGAACAGGGCTTTTGATCTATTGACTTCTTACCTGTGTGACATAATTCAAAAGGTCGTTGTTAATGGGATACAATCTTCCGGTTCTAATATGAGAATGAGCATGCCCCAGGCGTCGATTCTCGGTGTATTTTTATTCGTCATTTATATAAATGACGTACCCTACTATGTAGGGCGTAATCAGGACAAATCTCTATTATTTAAAATTAAAAGACAGCTGCTTAATCATGACGATGTGATCAGCGCAATGTCAAAGATGGTTCATCACTTACATAACATAATAATCTTTTTCTTAATAAGAAGAAGAAAAAATGTATTAAATTCGCAATGCCAAATGTAAGACATGTAGTGCCCAATGTACAATAAATGGCGTGAATTCAGATCAACTGTATAGTCAACTGTATTTCTAGATATAACTATTGATGCCAGACTACAATGGGACCTCGATATTGATTAATTATCTGGTAGATTAAGCTCAACCGTATATACCGTAAAGCAAAAAAAGATTATGAACTGATATTGAAACAGCTAGATATGTTTATTTTCACGGTATCATGTCATTTGGCATACTACTTTAGGATACTCTGTCTTGATGATTTTCATTCTACAGAAAAGGGCTGTTCGAGTAATTTACAATTTGGTCCCGAGAGCTTCTCGTAAGAAAAGTTTAGAAAAATAAATATTCTAACTGTGGCATCACAATGTATATATAAAAATCTTCCATATATTAAAAGAATATCAGTAACTTAAAAAAAATATAGTGACATTCATATTGTTAGTACACGGAACAAAGATGATCTTATTGTACATTCTCCTCATCTCCACAGAATTAGTAATTCTTTCAAGGAATTTATTTATTTTCAATTGCTTTTACAACAAAAAAAAACAATAGATATCCGAAACATGCCTATCAATAAGTTTAAAAATCCAATCATAACAAAACCGTGTAAGAAAGGGTATTACAAAATTTCGGACTATCTTGACGATAAAATCGATTAGTTTTAAGCATCTCCTCAATCAGGAAAATTAAACAAAATTAAACACAGTTCCATTCAACATTTCAACACAGCACAAGTTTGGCAATTTCTCAATTCGTTTGGTATTGGCAATGGCACCATTAATCAAAATTTACCTAATCTGGATCTTAATGCATTAAACGCACACTTCACCAAGCCTCCTACTTTGCTAAAACAAGACATAAAATCTTCTACTCTTAAATATATTTCCAATCTTCTCTTACCAGTATGTGATTCTTTCTCTTTCAACAGAGCAAGACATCAAGAAATTTATCCTGTCCATTTCCACGATAGCGACTGGCGATGATGGCATTCAAATTCAAATGCTCCTACCTATCTTAAATAAGCTTGGGCCTGTCATCATTTTTCCCATTGCCTGGAAAGGAGCTCATGTTTTCCCATTGACTCAAACACCGAAACCTACCTGTTTATCATATTTTCGTCCTATATCCATACTTCCCTTGCTATCCAAGGTGTTTGCTGTTCAGAATCAACTGTCTCTCTATCTCTCCTCTAATAGCCTTCTAAGTCCTTTTTCAATCTAGTTTTCGATCAAGTCAGCCTTAGTCAAAATAACTGTCGATATCAGATTGGCTATGGAAAACATACTTCTTACCATTTTAGTCTTACTGGACTTTAGTAGTGCTTTTAACTCAGTTGATTTTGACATTCTCTTAGGCACCTTATCCTGTCTGAATGTCTCCGCTCCGGCAATCGCGTGGTTTGACTCTCCTCTTCGGGGCCGCTCCCAATCGGTCCGCTTTGAAGGGGTTTCTTCTGATTGGTGTAATCTTACTGCGGGTATGCCCTAGGGTTGCGTTCTTTCTCCTCTCCTCTTTTCAGTTTTTATAAGCTCGGTTACTAAAGTGATTACTTCCTACTATCATCTTTACGCAGACGATTTGCAGCTGTATCGTCATTCTCAAGTTGGGGAGCTTAATCATGCGATCGGCGTCATCTCAAGTATCATACTTGGTGGCAGATACTATATGAATCCACAAGATATGAATCTACAAGCTCTCTCTCCAGTTCTATTTGATTCTGTATCTATACCCTACTCTAAAACAATTAAAAACATAGGTGTTTGTTTTGACTCCAACCTTACATGGAGCACCCACATTTTAGAGGTAAGCAAAAGGGTTTACGGCTCCTTCCAGTCTCTTAAATGCCTTCAAAGTTACTGCCCTTCCAAACTAAAATAAGCCTTGCTCAGTCTCTTCTCCTACAACTTCTAGACTATGGTGATGTCTGTTTTCTTGATGCCACTGAAGAGCTAGTTAGTAAGCTAGAACGTTTGCAGAATTTGTCTATCCGCTTCATTTTCGGTCTCCGTAAATATGACCATGTATCAGAGTTCCGACGAAAATTGAAGTGGCTGCCTATTCGGCAACGCCGGGACTCACATATCTGTTCTATTCTCTTTTCCATCCTTTATAACCCCAAAGCTCCTATTTATCTACGTGAGCGTTTTGACTTTCTTGTCCCCAAGGAAAGGGCCTGTCGTACTGCTACGTCTCTCCTTCTTCGTTCTTCCTGTTGCTATGATAGGTATTTTACTGTTCGTGTAGTGCATCTCTGGAACTCACTTCCACACGATATACGCACAAGCTCCTCTCTGAACATCTTCAGGAGAAGAATCAGGGAACATTTCCTATTTGATTGTTGATACATATTGATAATATAATATACTATGTGTAGTTTTATGTTTGTTTATTTTATAAGTTATATATATTTAGTTTTTGTATAGTATGTATTTTATTCATATTTATGTTTATTTTATTGTATTTTTGAATGTATGATTGTATAACAGCCCTCTTATTAACATTATCATCTCTCAACACTTAAAGATTCGCTGGAAGAGAACTCATATTTTGAGTTAAGCTCGCCTTTGTATATCACCTGTAAAATTACAACTGCAAATGTACTGTATACAATATAGGATTAAATAAAAAATGAATAAAAATAAGTTAAAAGACTAGCCCGCTGAGTTTCTCGCCGGTTCTTTCTCAATAGAGGTCGCGTTTAGGTCCGGTGGTAAATATAACAAAATGTTATAATTTTGACGTTTATGAGAAATATTGTATACAAATAAATGACTTTTGATGTTGACTCTGACTTTAACTTTGATTAAACTAAAGATTCTATAGTCTCGAAATTACTACGAAATATTTATATCGTCGTTTTCAAACTAATATCTGCTATTTCCAGTATAACTCTGAGATCTATACATATAATAAAAGTATAAGGAAGTCGTGTCTATACATGGAATGTTTTTAGGAAATAACAACCCACGAATATTATTCTATTAATGTAGAAGCCAATTCTAAAATTTTTAGTTTTCGTGTCTGTTTGTCTATCTCATAACGCAAAAACAAACAGGGGGATTTTGATGAAACTTTGCATGCGGATATCTTGTAATGTTAGATGACATACCAAATTGTATTTATTCCGGAAACTCAAAAGGTTTTTGCAGAAAATACAAAAATAAGCGAAACATTGAATTTTTAAAAACACGCTATACTCCAAACCTGTTTGATGGATTTCAATAAAATTTTGGATATTATTTAATTTTATTTAAATACAATACATTTATACAAAATTTTATTCAAATCCATCAAACAGGCTTGGCGTGAAATGTCATTTTAGAAATTCAATGTTTAGCTTATTTTCGTTTTTTCTGGAAAAACCGTCTGATTTTCCGGGATAAATACTATACAATATGATGATACAACATTTAAAGATATCTGCGTGCAAGGTTTCATTAAAATCTGCTTGATATATATACATACATAAAGCCGTAAAGATGAGTAGCTAAAATTTGCCATAGTTAGGCCGACGTGAGGTGTTGAGAAATGTGGATGTACTTTGTACTCATATTTCTCCGACGACAGGTGTACTTTGTACGTCCACATTTCGCCGACGATTCCACCTGCCACCTCCTCGCGCGGAGGTGGAAGCAGTGTTCTGTCTACACCCACGATTTTACCCACGATAGGTGTACTTTATACCTCTGCATTTCACCGACGACACTAGTTCCTAAAATATGTGTCCCTAAGCGGCAGTTGCAGAGGTGTACTTTGTACACCCACATTTCACCGAAGACAACCGACATTTGAAACATTTTTTTTAACAGTTTTATTCAATTGAACCCGGTCTTTTCATAAAAAACAGCACCTGGTTTCAATTTTTCAAGAAAAATACGAAAAAAACTGAAATAGATGATTTTTCTGCTTTTTTCGCGAAGGAAACAATTGGTTTATTTCATAATTTTATCGCTAGTCTCGCGTTTATATGTCTCACTTTGTATAGGCCCATTATTGTCGTAAACTGATTGCGAAAAAAGATAACAAATTTAAATAATACCTGCGAAAAATCAGAGGGCTAAGGACTAACCGTTTGAAGTTATCGTAAAGTCATCGACGAAGCGTTTTGTCACTTTTGTATTTATGTAGCTACAATTTATAGTGTGACATAACACTACAATGTATAATTAAAGATAAACATATAAAGTCATACATATAAAGTCTATAGCGTCACGCTAATATCAATCTGTTCATTGCTAAGCTCTCTGGTCTTCAAAGCCATTATGTATTGAGCAGCTAGTATATATAAACTTATACTTACAATGATAACGTAATGATAAATCTCCAAAAAATTACGAGGTTCTAGATCCTTTTCAAAAAATTTCAAGATGACTACTCTGTAAAAATCGGCTGTCACATTCGGCAAAGGAATAATCCCGCTGAAAAAATCAAAGTTAAGATTTAATTGTTAAAGGAACTTTACTCTCATAAGAATAACATACTATTTATCTGCCTATATCATCATGCCAGATCCCGTACGGAGTAGGCAGAGGTCCAACGGGTTCTTCCCTTACAGACCTCTCTGGCTTTCTTCACTCTCATAGTTCGTCTCAAACACGCTCGCCGTTCACTTGCCCTTCAGATAAGAGACGGTCTATTTTATAGTTATAGTAAGATAGTCTAGGCCTTCCCCGGTACTTAAATCCTTCTATTTTTTTCATTCTATATCTGTTTTGTCATTTTTTTCGATATTCTATCTATATGCCAGAACCACCGGAGCATACCCTTTATCATCTTTATAACATTCTATTACATTAAACCATGTATTGACATTCGCAGCGTGGGACTGTTGCCAACCAGATAGATCGAAGATTTTTTTCAGGACCTCAGGAAATTGTTGGATGTAGATGACATCGGTCCGGCTGCGCTGGAGAACGACTGGAGAGGAGTCATGATGATTATTACCATCGAAACTGGAATTTTTAATAGCGGGTTAACATATAATAAAAACGCGTCTGATATACCGTACCTTATCGGAAGGACAAGTTAAGAATACACCTTACCGGCAAGCATATAGGTAAGGAACTCTGAGAGTGAAAGAAGCCAGGATAGTCTATCTATCTATCTATCTATCTATAACCTCACGCCAGATCCCTTGCGGGGTAGGCAGAGAGTACAGAGTTCCAACAGGTTCTTTCTTTACATACCTCTTTAGCTTCCTCGACTCTCATACGCGCTCGCCGGTTACGGAGACTCTTGAATTTTCCTTCAGATAAGACTCGGTTTATTTGGTCGTGGTAAGATAGTCTAGGTCTTCCCCGGTACCTGCATCCTTCCACATTCACATTGTATATCTGTTTTGTCATTCTTTCCTCTGGCATTCTTTCTATATGCCCGAACCAACGGAGCATGCCCATTCTCATCTTTACACCGATACTATCTTTCATACCTACTCGCTTTCTTACTACGCTGTTGCTAATGCGGTCGGTCAGCTTCACTCCGCACATCTTCCACAGAGCTCGCATTTCTACCGCATTTATCATACTTTCATTCTCTTTTTTACATACCCAGCTCTCGCTACCATATAACAGCGTTGGGACAAGAACTCCGTTATGTATGGCCAGCTGCGCCTTATGGCTTAAGTGCCGGCTCCCAAGTAGCTTTCCTATCGCACCATTCACTCTGTTCCCTGCACTCACTCTTGTCTCTATGTCAGCGGTGTATTTCCCATCCTTACTAAAGGCGCATCCAAGATATACAAACACATCGTTACCAACCACAATCCTTACATTCGTTCTGGTTTCTTCCCTTTCAAAAACCATAATCTTGGTTTTCTTCACATTCAAGTGTAAGCCATTGATCATGCAGTCGTCTTTCATAACTGTGACTAGTGTTTGCAGATCAGTGGCTGTTGGCGCTATTAAAACCGCGTCATCTGCATAAAGTAGATGGTTTACCACTAAGTCACCCATTTGTACACCTTCATTCATCGCTTTCAGTCTTTGAAGACTTTTATCCAGATATACTATAAACAGTCTAGCGGACAACACGCAACCCTGCTTGACGCCGATTTTAACGTCAAACCAGGGTGTTCTGTTACTACCCACCCGTTCGCATGCCTTGCAGTCCACATAATTGGACTGGACGGCTCGCAACAGAGTGCCATCTATGTCATACTCTGGCAAAATGTCCCAAAGTCTCTTTCGCACAACTCTGTCAAATGCCTTTTCCAGATCTACAAAACCGCAGAACACCTTCCGCCCCACTGCCAGATGCTTCTCTACGATGTTGCGAAGGGAGAAAACTTGATCCGAACATCCTCTTCCGGACCTGAAACCCCCTTGTGCCTCGCACAACATTTCATCGGACTTCACGCGCATTCTCCGTTCAAAAATTTTACCGTACACCTTGGCTGCCAAGCTGATCAAACTGATGACCATCTCTTTCTTTATTTATTTAATACTTTTTGCACAATTGGTACAAAGGCGGACTTAATGCCTGAGGCATTTTCTACCAGTCAACCTTAGGGTGATGCAGAAACGATTGAAGCAGGTGCAAATTCAAAGGAAGTAAAAAGTCAGTGAAACAAATATATATTAGTCTTAATGGACCGAATAATGACGAAGTGTTGTGACACAAAATTCATTAATGAGGCATTATGCATTATGCTATGCTCCACTGTGGGTTACGTACATCGCCTTAAAATTAACAATTAAAACTCATTAATTGCGTTGGATTTCACACCAACATACACAATACCATTACACCGACCATACCATTTTTTATGTTTTGCACCTTCAGATTAATTAAAAATACTAAATTAATTTATCCTAAAATATAGCACAATGAGTACAACTTAAGCGGCCTACACTGAACTGAACGAGAAAGAATTAAAATAATGGTGAGAAATGAAATGTTGACAGTAACCATATCCTTTCATACAACACTTTTAAAAAGCATTTTCGAACTATAAGAGAGGAGGAAGCTATAAAAGTATGTAATAAAAGAACCTGCTTGAACTCTGCACTTTCTACCCACCCCGCAGGGGATCTGGCGTGATAATATAGATAGATAGATTTTCAAAACGCGGTATACCGGTATAATATTAATTAAAAAGTAGTATTTCAATACCGGATTTTGGTCGAGTATGCCAGTTTATTAGGTAGGTATTGGCGGAAACTGGTATCTGAACTCTATATACAAATCACGGATACTATTCTATTAATATTTAACTCTGGTAATATACAAGACAAATTTTAGTACATCGTAAAACCCGTGTTTTAATCACAAATGAAACAATAAAGATGAGAAAGGGTATACTCCGTTGTTCGGACATATAGAAAGAATGTGAGAGGAAAAAATGACAATAAAATGCGAAAGTAGAAGGATGTAGGTACCGGGGAAGACCTAAACTATCTTACCATGACCAAATAGACCGAGTCTTCAGATAATGAAGGACAAGTCAAGAGCCTCCGTAACGGCGAGCCTGTATAAGACGAACTATGACAGTGGAGAAAGCCACAGAAGGAAAGAACCTGTTGTAGGTCTGTACTCCCTGCGTACCCCGCAAGGGATCTGGCGTGATGATATAGATGTAATCCAAGTAAATTTGTGTGAGTATTGGATGTTGACCGAGGGGCCTTTTCAGGTTCACCAGGTGATAGGGCGGGGGGGGGGCAACAACTACACTCCAGCCGGGTGGGCAAGGGGGTAATTTAGCAATTAGCTCCAAGGGCGCCTTGGTGTTAGTAACAATCATACTTACTGCTAGTGTTCATAGATGTAGGCACAATGATTGGGCACGTTAAATAAACGTGGATCTGGTTTGGAGCTTTCCCCAATAACGCAGCAGTGGGGAATCCCACCGATCCTTAAATACACTCAGGAGACTGTTGGTGCTGGTGCTAAGGCGGGATAACATAAAGGAAGCGCATCTTTGATTCATTATGGCATATAAGTCATCCGTGTGCACCTCCGCGATCATCCCGGATGCACTACAACGCCACGCCAGTTCCATCAGTATCCTGAATGCATTCTTTTACTGGACGCACAGGTCGCTGTATGCCCGCTGTGTATAACTGGGTTTAAGGCTGCACTTGTGGAAGAATTGACAAAAGGCTTTAAAAAGTGTTATTTTCACGGGTTTCGTTAATCGCGCAAACCTTCGAGCCAGCATGTTACATTGCACAGCCAACGACCTGCGCTCCCTCTCAATATCTTAAGGAGGAACGGTGTAGGCTTGTCTTCAAATTATTTCACAAATGATACAACAATAATACACGCAAAACTGTGACGAAATATCCACCGATCCGCGGTATTGTTCTTTCGCGATTTCTCGCTTTTTGTTGTTTTAACTCAGGTCCTGATTATTAAGTGCACTGTATAAATCTCAAATTTGGCAAAAATATCAGTTACCCGCTATTTTCTAATGCTAGTTTGTGGTATTGAACTTGTAACGACGATATAGGATTTTTATTTGCTTATTACACAGGAAACAAGAAAAATAGGACCTCCTCAAGGAGGAACGGGCTCGGCTTAGCCTTAAATGATGTCACAAATGATACAACAATAACCAGATACACACTAACATACACCGATAATAGATCCGCGGTATTATTATTTCGCGATTTCTCGCTTCGATATAGAATTTGTAAATATTAATTACACAGGAAATAACAAAAAGAGCAGTCTCATGTATCCATGTAGATGCATGTTAGTATTTAGCAGGAATTTATAACAACTTAAGGCAGTTCTCACAGTAGTTCCCAAACTAATCAATCCGTATATCTTGTGTTAAAAACAATCAGTAATGACCTGTCTATGTTTAGTTATCTATTGATTAAAAAATACTCACGCTAATTCTGTAACGTGCTTAAGTTCCACACTAACATTGGTCATCGTGAAGAACTTAGGTAAAACTGTCTTGACTGTGCAAAGTCTATCCAATTGTTTCTTGGCCTTTTCGACGGATCCTTTGCAGGTCAATAGTGTTCTTTCCAAGTAGTCCCTTGCTGGAACAAATATAATATTTTGTTGAAAATCTTCGACTGCCGTTGCTTCAATTTATAAGCCATCTCTGAATGAATCTTTGGAGAATCTATTTGAATATTTTTTCTCAAAAGTTCCTGGATTTTATCACTACGTTGGACAAGTGCTATTAAGGTTTCCTACTATAAATCCATGTTCGGACTCTGGAATTATGCCTGGTGTAATGGCATTAGGGTCAAACTCCGTTAAATTAGAAACTAACATCGTTGGCAAAACGCGTCTATAACTACTTACTAAGACAAGATGTATTTAAAAAAATGTTAACATACAATTATCATTACACCAATTACAGGAGTGAGACCTCGTAATGACGTTTATGCGAGTTATATTTTAAAGATATTTGAATGAAACATTATGAATTTGGCAATCAAGAATCTCCGTAACCGGCGAGGTGTATGAAGCGAACTATGACAGAGGAGGAAGAGATCTGTAAGAAAAGAACCAGTTGGAATCCTGTACTCTGTGGCTACCCCGTAAGGGCGTTTAGCGTGACAGATAGAAAGAGATAGATAAAGGAAACAATTAAAATACATAACTATAGGTTTAACAATTAAAATACTTGACACTGGCCAAATACGCTAAGCATATTTTATAGCTGTTTTTTCTTTGAAGAAGAAATATTTATTCATATTAAGATTAAATTTTGGCTAAACTCGCAAATTAAGGGATGTGTTAGTCTCTAAAAAGCGTTGGTCAAAGTTACATACTTAACCGACTTTATCCCGGTTTTTGTAAAAATCATATTCTCACAAAAAATTTAACTCTTCTTGTAATGTTTTTTAATTTTTTTACCCAAGTTTGACACAGAAAGCTTGCGGGCTTGTCGGCTTGACCGCTAGAAAAATGAGATCTAAATGGATTGTAACTAAACATACAACACATAAAAAACTCACAACTGTGGGATTTTTTTTAATTTATGCGTGGTTTATTGTAAGCATTTAGTTAACATAATATAGTCAATGGAAAAATTCAAAATTTCACCTAGATGGAGGAAAGAAATAAAACACAGTACTTACGAAAATCCCTTTTGACGAAATGCGTTTGTTTCCTTATCCATTCCTCTAACAAATCCAAGGATTCTTTTAATCTTTCCGGAGTGTCATAGTTGTAAAGGTTTCTAATCTTATGCACGGCATCCGGAGGCAATTTTAGCAAAGTATTTGGCTGCATACCCTCCATACTACTATAGTTCTTCACGAGCAAATATCGACTAACCATTTAAGCAGTCTTGAAAGTGACTTTAAAAGTCACTTTCAAGACAACTACAAGGTTATATTTTTATTATAATTTCGTGTCACATGATATGGCTGGCTGGTGTTACAACCTTGTGAGCTTAATATGAAGAAATTTATGTATTATATATATATATATATATATATATATATAGATATCCTGTACATCCTGTAGATTCGACAATAGAAAAACACATACTTTTTACACAATTCTTTAATTCTGGGAAGGATCCTTAGAGAGTGTATCTATTTATGTATTTATTTATGTATGTTTAATATTATGTCCGTCAATTGTGGGCCGATTTTGATACTTCTTGTTGCATTGGGTTCGGTATGGCTTCGCAGTGGTCCTATTTTATTTTGATAGGTATACGACCTTGGACTTTGAAGATAAACCAGGGAACTCCTAGGCGGCAAATAGCACGAATGTGTAAATTCAGTTATTATAAGTGTTATGTCAGGCCTGTAGGTACCTTACAGCAGTACTTAGTAGAATAATATAATATAGGTCTATAATATCAATCAATCAATCAATCAGCCTATCGTAGTCCACTGCTGGACATAGGCCTCTCCTAACACGCGCCATTGCACACGGTCCCCCGCCTTCCGCATCCAGTCCGTCCCAGCGACCTTCTTGAGGTCGTCGGTCCATCTAGCTGGGGGCCGTCCTACCTTACGCTTACCAAGTCGCGGTCTCCACTCTAGGACACGCTTGCTCCATCGGCCGTCGGTCCTTCTGCAGATGTGACCAGCCCATTGCCACTTTAGCTTACTGAGTCTGCGAGCTATATCGGTAACTTTGGTTCTTTGTCGGATTACCTCGTTACGAATTTTATCCTTCAAAGAGACGCCGATCATAGCTCGCTCCATAGCCCGCTGTGCGACTTTGAGTTTGTGGACTAGTCCCACTGTGAGTGTCCACGTCTCACGTCTATAATATATTGATAATTAATTCACTCATCACCTAAAATTGTAAAGTACGTCGGTGCCGGTTGGTGCAGTCGGTTACATTTCACCAACTTTAAATATTTAATTCTTACTTTTTGAAGTCGGCTATCCTTTTTTTTTAAAGATATTTATTGCTTCAGCGGACTGTCTGTAAACCTAATGGTAAGAACTTATCGCCTATGTTTATCTATCTCTCTATATCATTAAGCCAGATCATACTATAATATATCACCTATGTGTAATTTTTAAGTATTTTATTTCATAGTACTTAGTGTTTACGTATTATTATATCATTTTAGTTTCCATATAACCTCCCTAGATAGCGCTGATTGAGACGCCCGGAATTGTGAATCGCGGTATTGAGTTTATTATACATTTTATATAGTCGATAGTTTTTTTTTGTATTATTAGGTCGTAAGCACAGATCTCAAGGACACCGCTCCTGGATCAAATATAGATCACGGTAACCTACCAGGTAGGGATGTGACAAGAGGGGTCAATAATCGATTTTATTTCTTAATCTAAAAATCAATTTTCTAAAAATCGACTATTTAAAAAGAAATAATCGATTTTATAAAAAATCGATTAATTTTTAACAAGCCTACAGTATAAGCAAACTTTTTCGTAACTACTTTAAAAATATAAATAAAATAATCTTATCATAGTGTGAGTGATTCACGAAGTCATATACAAAGTGTTCATAAAATATTGCGCGGGATTTCAGATCAGCAAATTGATCACTTAATTAAAATATGTTTATAAACAAACAATCAAACATATATAACCGGTTAGTTTCGAATGAATACAATAGGTACTTTCCTAAAAGTAACTTATCTTAGTTTGTAAAAACTTATTTTATATCGAGTTTACCACAACACATTTTTCATTGAAGATGTTGAGGTTATAAAACGTATGACTCGAATGACAGACGCTTTTAGTTTTATTGAACGACTTTTACAGAGACCAGTATTTTGCTGTCATAAGGACCACAATAATCATAAAATATTCATGTTACCTGTAAGACAGTGGGATGTTTTCGTTCTATGTGCTGTTTTAAATTTGTAGTATTACTACAAGTTTTTAATTCTTTCGAACAGTACATGCACCTTGCTGTGGTATTATCCTTCTTCGTTATAAAATACTTTCGCCAGCCGCTTTTAGGTGTTTTAAGGTTAGAAGGCATTCATTTTGTTTACCAACAACTATATTATCTCACTCTTTACATGTAAATAATAATGAACTTACTTCGAGTTTTTTTCATCCGTCGCATAGATAGCGCTTTTTATGAAAATCGATTTAAATGCGTATTTTATATAATCGATTTATTAAAATCGATTAATATTACTATAAAAATCGATTATAAAAATCGATTATAAGAAAATAATAATCTATTTAAATAAAAATCGATTATTTTTTCACATCCCTACTACCAGGTTGTTTTATTAGTGCATCCTGTAGGATCTACCTAGTACGTCTAGACCCCAGATCTTATAGACTAAGTATAAGATTTTCTATATAACTTCTAACTAAAAATTTAAAACTAAAAATACCAATTCATAATTATCATACTTAATTAAGGCGACCTTTTTACCAGTGGGCTTTTTTCGCCTGACGATGATGGTTATCAAATATTATGCATATAATATTATGTTCTTTCAAAGCCACAATAAAATACAGTTAATCAAAATTCTCTACGCGATCGAATCAGGAATGAGGAGATTCGTAGAAGAACCAAGGTTACCGACATAGCCCTTAAGATTAGCAAGCTGAAGTGCCAATGGGCGGGCCACATAGCGCGTAGATCGGACGGGCGATGGGGCAGAAAGATTCTAGAGTGGCGACCACGTATTGGCAAGCGCAGCGTGGGACGACCGCCTGCCAGATGGACCGACGATCTTGTGAAAATCGCAGGAAGTCGTTGGATGCAGGTGGCATCGGACCGGTTACGCTGGAAAGCGATTGGGGAGGCCTATGTTCAACAGTGGACAAGTATGGGCTGAGATGATGATGATGATGATGATGAATCAAAATTATTAAAATAAATATTAATACTTTTTTTTCTTAAAGTTTTGTGAGTACGTTATTGCATATCATTTAAAAAATCTTCTATACCACAACAGCATTACTTTAATACCTACAATTTACCTGCACGTGCAAAAATTTACTTCCAGCGCACCGTTTCTATGAAACTTGAGCTTTGTACGGATTTTCACTCTTGTGTCTGTATGTAAAATTCGTTTAACGATAGAACCATATAGAACTAGCATATTAAAAGTACTTAAATCTTTTTGTGAAGTTGATGTATAGTCCCACATGGTTCTTTTGGTCCATGGATGACAATAATAGGGGGGCGTTGGTATGAAATTAGAGTTATCATTCCTTTCTGACCTACCCTGCCACCTCCTTCGCCTCCATTTTCTTCTCCGCGAAGGTTGGCATCGGCTCACTGCCGACCATGTAGCGAACAATGGCCGACAGGTAGAGGTCCCTCTCCAAAGTGGTCACAAACATACCTCAACCAATCCGCACTGAGTCCGCGTGGAGTATCACATAATCTCTCTAACCTCGATTTGTGAGAGGTCATGCCCAACGCTGGGGCAGTAAAGGCTTATGTATTTATTGACAATTTGGTACAAGAATAACATTTACTTAAATAAAATAGTCGCCATATTATCTTTTTGAAATCAAGTTTATTTGGACTTATTTCAAGTGTAATAACGTTTCATGCAAGTCATATCGCGCTATTAGTAGTTGTAAATTCGATCCCCATCTGGAAAAAAATTGTGTGACCCCACAAATAATGTTTTGTGTAGGTTAATTTGGCCTTCATAAACGCACCCACTAACATTCGACCATGGTCAATTTTATTTTCTTTGAAAAGTGGTCATGGTCATGTTTAAACATGAAATTTAAATTTTGCAAGCGAGGTCAGAGATGTATTTGTCTACACTTACAATTTTCTATGTAACTGGTAGCGAGCCCTTGCATTTACACCTTAATTTTTAATAGAAAACCTACATTTTCTAACAAAAGAACCGTAGAGTTAGGACATGATTACTAGTAGAACTAAGTTCTAGTCCCATCTCAACACATCTGTCGGAATAAGTTTTTTTACCCGTGGAGGTTTCCTCGGGATTTCGAAAACCCGGAGTAATGAAAAAGGCCTTTGACCTAAAGATTGATGACAACTTGGTTTATTAGTTTAAGTGTAGATCACATAAGTCACTGATTTTTCTTGTGTTTAAAATTATTGTGTCTACTTGCAAGGGACCTGGCGTGATAAAGAGAGATGATTTTATAATTTTAGTCGGTTAAAAAAAAGTGGTATCTATATTTTTTTAATTTAGTTTATCTTTTTAGTGATTAGACCGCTACATTGAAAATGACATGTAGCGATAAAATTTATTCACAAGATCAAAGGGACGACAGCAGAAGTACTTGAACTTGCTCTATCGGACCACACTGCACAACTGTTAAAAATTCCAGTTAGACCTACTTGCTTGAAATCATATTAGTATACCTAGTCAAATATAAAGGCCGGCGTGACTTTATAAAAATATATTTATTTAACAATACAAATTAATAATAGATACTCAAAATATTAATGCAGTCAATTAATATTACTTAACGTTAGTGCGAACGGTAAGAGAGCTGAGTCGATATTGAATGTACTTTGCTTGGCGATGGTTATTTATAGGCATCGTCAAGTAAACAACTCTTTCTAGAAGGAACCCACGCATTATGCGTATTATTAATTGATATTGATTATTAAGCATAACAGTTATTAGAATTGGACTGAGACTAAACAAGTAACCTGATATCTGTTTACTTGATAAATACGCAGCTGAGGCAAGTTAAGCTGATTAAGCAAAACAGTACTTGGAATTATATTCTATGAGCAATAGTCTGTTGTTATTGCATCATCTTTTAAAGTACTTGCACTGAGCTGTGTACTGGTCCAGTATACACAACTCCTCCCTCCATAAGTTCAAAATCAGCTTTCGATTTTTGAGAATGTTGATTTTGCTTATGTTTACATAAGGACAATATTTTAGACTTATTAATATATAAAACAATCAAAAGCACAATTATTAATATTACATAAATGATTATAAAACCTAAACTTATGTTATGCACATTCACTGAATATACGTGGTTTTCACTTTTACTGTTTAACACGTGTGACAGGAACTGAAGAATTTCTAAGTTGACTTCGTCTAGGCTGATTGGCTGCTTGTAGACTTTCTCTCCTGCTGTGATGCTTGGTAAATTTATAACTGGAACTTGATGGAAGACTTGATTAGTTAATTGTATAAGACGTTTCCTTAATGTGATGTTCTCTAATTTGGCTTTACATTCATTATTTAGGGTTAATACATAAGTGCCAAAAATGTTGTACTGGTTAAAATCATTTTCACAGTGTTCTGTGAGAAATGTCTGTTTTTTCTAAATATATTAACCATGTGTCAGGCCGAATAGATTAGACCTTGACTTTTGAAGATTTCACTGTGAGTGGAGAACATGATGTAATTTGTGAAGAAAATTTCATTAAATCTGTAATGCATAAGTCTTCATTAGTGACAGATAAATTATCTTCATAACACAGGAATTCTCCTTCGTCTATTTCTTTGCATGATTGTGATAGTGGAAGTATATCTGACCCTCTGACCAGGATTTGGGAATATTGAGGCGTTAATAGGAATGTTAGGTTTAAATGAGGATTATACATGGGAAAAGGATAAAGTTTGTAATAGTTATAGAAATCCAATTGGACAATTGGTATCGACATAATAAACGTTATTCGTTTGTCCTTAATATATGCTCTTATGTCTATACAATGTTCAATTTTTATCACATTATCGGAATTTACTGGATACATTAATTTATCTATTTTCTCTATATCTTTAAGAGTTGATAACAATTCATCTATGTCTAAAATGGATTGATGTACAATATTTAATCTACTGAAAGCAATAGCTGTTTCAACCTCATCTAACCTAGTTAACAAAATTTGAAAATTATGGATAATTAAATCGAAAGTATTCATGACAATTTCTTTACTATGTTGGAATTGAGTTTTATTTAGGATGGATTCTATTTCGTTAATTGTTTTGTCTATTTCAATAAAATTATATCTCGTAGAGTTTGTCAGATTTACTAATACTCTAATTGTTTCGGAAACTAATGATATTTTGTTATCAATAGCGTTTTGTTTAGATTGAATATGACTTATTAAGGAATCGTATCTGATTGCGTCTTCATTATCTAAATTGCCTGTAATGGCTTTAACTATTGAACCTAAGGGATTTAAAATACCTCTTTTAATTCTAATTGTTGGGACTAATTGATTATAGCGCTCTAATGTTAAACTCATAATATACTCAGTTTGCATTTGTGCATCTATGATATTTCCGTCTAAGAAATATACATTTAAATTTTCTTTTAAATAATCGTTCATCATCATCAGCCCGTGTCAGTCCACTGCTGGACGTAGGCCTCTCCCATGGCACGCCACTGAGCTCGATCTTCAGCTCTCCTTCTCCAATCCCTGCCCGCTGCCTTACGAATATCGTCGCCCCACCTAGCTACAGGGCGCCCTACACTACGTTTGCCGACACGCGGTCTCCACTCAAGAACCAGTCTGCCCCAACGGCCATCGGTTCTGCGGCATATGTGACCTGCCCACTGCCACTTCAGCTTGCTAATTCGCTGAGCTATGTCGGTAACCTTGGTTCTCTGACGAATAACTTCGTTCCGGATTCGATCCCTAAGAGAAACTCCGAGCATAGCTCTTTCCATAGCTCGTTGAGCGACCTTGAACTGGTGGACAAGCCGCACAGTGAGTGGCCACGTTTCGGCTCCGTATGTCATTACAGGTAGGACGCACTGATTAAAAACTTTCGTTTTTAAGCATTGGGGTATGGGCGATAAGAAGACTCGACGGAGTTTCCCAAATGCTGCCCAGCCCAGCTGTATCCGTCTCTTAACTTCCTTGTCGAAGTTGTTTTTACCCAGTTGGAGCACCTGCCCTAGGTATACGTACTCAGAAACAACTTCGAGGGGGGCTCCGTTTACGGCGATCGGTCCCGGGTCAACATGCTTGTTGATCATAACTTTAGTTTTATCTAAGTTCATCCGGAGACCGATTCGCTGAGACGAAATAGCAAGGCTGTCCAGCATCTGTTGTAGGTCTTGCAACGTTTCAGCCATGATGACGATGTCGTCTGCAAATCGCAGGTGAGAGATGTATACGCCATTTATATTGATGCCGCGACCTTTCCAGTCCAGCGTCTTGAACATATCCTCCAGTACATTGGTGAACAGTTTTGGTGATATGACATCACCTTGGCGCACTCCGCGGCGCAGGTGGATATGTTCAGTCCGCTGGTTCTGTACTTGGACGGTCATCGTTGCAGCTTCAAAAAGGCATCTCATCACCTCGATGTATCGCCAATCAACTTGGCATCGTTGCAAGGAGTCCAGAACTGACCAGGTCTCGACAGTGTCAAAGGCCTTCTCATAGTCCACGAAGGCTAGACATAGGGGCAGATTATACTCTGTAGTCTTCTGTATAATCTGCCGCACTGTGTGGATGTGGTCTATGGTGCCGTAACCACTTCGAAACCCGGCCTGCTCCGGGGGTTGAAACTCGTCGAGCCTTCGCGCAAGACGGTTCGTGATGACCCTTGAAAACAGCTTGTATACATGGCTCAGAAGCGATATGGGTCGATAGTTTTTCAAAAGGGTTTTGTCACCCTTTTTGAAAAACAGGACGACCACGCTTCTGTTCCATGCCTGCGGAGTTCTCCCAGTGTAGAGGACAGTGTTAAATAACTTCCGAAGCTCCTTAAGTACTGGGGTACCTCCTGCCCTCAGAAGCTCAGTCGTGACGCCGTCCTCACCCGGGGCTTTTCCATTTTTAAGCTGTTTAAGGGCCAACTCGATCTCATCCAGGTTGATCTCGGGCAAGTCTTCTGTGAAGTGACGTGTTAGGGTGGCTCTGGGATCTCCTCTAAGAGATTCGGGTCGAGGTGCGTGTGAGGCGTAGAGCTGGCTATAGAAATTCCTGACTTCCGAGAGGATTTCCGGCCTAGAAGCAATCACAGTACCCGCTTGTGTAGTCAACCTTGTCAAGTGGTTTCTCCCAAGTGGCTGGACGAACACTTTCGACCCCCGGTTCTGCTCGATGGCTTTCTCAATCTCAAGATTGTTGTAAGCTCGGAGGTCGCGTCGGACCAGCTTTGTGATCTTTTTATTTAAGGCCCGGTGTTCTGACAAGGTTGAGGCTGCATTTCGGCGCCGCTCGCTCATAAGCTCCAGAGTCCCCCCCGAAAGTTTAGATTTCCTGCCTGTACGCCTCGTTTCGCATAATTTAGTACCCTCTTCTCTAAGAGTCTGTACCACCTGCTCGAATTTCTGATCAACGCTGTCAGTGGTTTCCAAGGCAGCGAAACGGTTTTCCAATTTTAACTGAAAAGCTTGGGAATCCATAGCGGCTTGGAGCAAATTCGGTCGGAGACTGGACTTCATCAAGCGGACTCTTTCGCGCTTCCATTGTATATTCAGAGTGCCCCGTACGAGCCGGTGGTCGCTTCCGGTTTTAAACCTTGCGATCACTGAGACATCTCTGAATATGCGCCTCTTGTCCGCCATGATGAAGTCGATCTCATTTTTTATTTTACCATCGGGGCTTTGCCACGTCCACTTTCTTTGGGGCTGTTTTTTAAAGAAAGAGTTCATCATAAACAGCCCTTCTCTTTCGAGAAAGTTGACGAGCGTTTGCCCCCTGTCATTTCTGCTGCCATAGCCGTATGGTCCTACTGAGGATTCGCTGTCAGTTTTTACTCCCACTTTGGCGTTGAAATCTCCCATGACAACGTTGTAGTGTGCCTTAGGGGTATTATGAAGGGCCTTAGAGATGTCCTCGTAGAGTACCTCTATGTCCTCGTCCGAGTGTGCCGAAGTCGGTGCATAAACCTGCACGATCTTGAGGGTGTACCTCTCGGTCAGCTTAACTATGAGATATGCTACCCTTGTCGACACACTGGACATTTCTAAAACGTTGTCAGCGAAGACTCTATGGACCAGAAACCCGACGCCACCCTGGGAAAGTTGGTCTCCCTCTCTAAAGTACAAAAGATGGCCAGATTCTAGGGTTATGGTGTCTTCTCCCTCTCTTCGAACTTCACATAAACCCAGAACGTGCCATCTTATGCACTTCAGTTCTTCTTCCAACTGCAGAAGATGCTCATCCAGTCGCAGCGTGCGTCCGTTATACGTAGCCAGGGTCAGTTCATGTTGGCGGCCTACCGTAGCCCGGAGATTCTTCGCACCCCCTGCCCCGCCGGAACCGTGACCGCCGCCGTGGTCAGGAATAGCGGAGCGACCGGGAACTGGGGGCCGTGGTATATTCCGACTTGCCATAGAAGGTTTTGCCCATAATCGCCACGCTGGGCATGCGGGTTGGCGATCGCAGGGCGTAACTTCTCGCACTAGTGACGCTGCTGCCCGTCACCGGTCTGGTTAAAAATTTAGTTACGCCATATTTCAATGGTTATACCGCCATTGTCGGTCGTCAGAGCCTCGTCCGTTGATCAGCAGGATGCACCGCGGGCAGGAGAGGTTGACTTGGGGAGCGTAGATGGTAGGTGTCCCCCTTGCACCCTAATAAATAAATAATCAATCGTTAACTTCATTCATAAATAAATAATCGTTAACTTCATAATACTTGTTAACGTTATATTCAATACTGTTACTAACAAATTTTAAATCTAATATTTTAATTATATTCCAATTATAAGTGCCAATGAATGCATGTCCTTCCTTAACTGGGAAGATTCCAGGATTATTTTCAATTTTCTGAAGTTGAAGGGCCAGGTTTTGGGCTGCCTGTACGAGGATCAGGAGCGCGAACCTGCGGAGGACGTTTTATATCTTTTATTGGGACTTTTGTGTTCCTAGAACGGGGTTTACTTTTGCCATGGTTTAATAATATTTTATCGTCCTGTTTTACTTTACGTTTAAGTTTCTTTTTAACTTTTATTTTGTTTGGATTAAAGTCTTTGATTGAAAATATTAAAGGACTCGATGTATTAACCATCATTGAAAAAATATCTTTTAGTAAAATAGGAATATCGGAAGAATCCACGTTTTCCTTTGAATGGATAGTTATAAGGGATGATTTTGATTTTTCAGACACGGTCAAAGTATTACTATTTAAAGAAGAAACTGGGTTGGTTCATTTTGATTTATTTGAATCTTCGGAGGATTTTGTTGTGGGGCTTGAGGCATTAACCTTCATTGATAGATTATCTTTTAGTATATTAATTTTTGCACGTGAAAGCGCATCAGCGTTTTCATTTTGTTTAACGGGTTTGTATTTAATTTCGTAATCAAATGCTGTTAATTGTAATTTCCAATTAGTAAGTCTATTTCCAGGTTCTTTAACGGAATTTAACCACATTAGGGGTTTATGGTCACTTAATATGGTGAATTTATTTCCATATAAGTATGGCCTAAAAATTTAGGCCATAATAATAAAAAAATTATTATTATTTTATTATTATGGCCTAAATTTTCTACACGCCCATACTATGGCTAATAATTCTTTTTCTATTGTACTATAACGGGTTTCTGCGTCGTTTAATGTTCTACTAAGATAAGCTACAGGCTTGTCACTACCTATCGGTCCTTGTGATGGTATAGCGCCAAGGGCATAATTGGATGCATCGGTTGTTAACAAAAATGGTTTAGTGAAATCGGGGTATTGTAAGATTGGGGCGTTTGTTAAAATTTCTTTACATTTCTCAAATGCATCAATATATTCTTTGTTAATTATAATTTTGTGTCTTTTCTTTAAACATTTAGTGAGAGGTTGTCATCATCATCATTGTTCATGTGAAAACCCCTTCGATACCTCAGTTGCTGGTCCTGAGTTTTCTATCGGTTAGATTTGGGAGTCCAGGCACCGCAATCCCCAAATACAAGGTGAACCACTCACCTTGACTCGTCTCCCGAAGGTAGCTCCGCCGTGCACGGCTGCCTGGTTGTTTCAATCCTTTTATATTGATGTCTTTAGCATACCACCTTATTGTCCGAAATCTCACAAGTTGTTTTGCACAAATAAACCGACGAATAATGTAGTAATTTAAATATTTCCGGTAATCGATCAACACCCTTGCACCCGAATTCAATGTTGTAGTTTTCCAACTACCCTCATATTCCGAGTCGCAGTTTTTGCGGTCCACCCACATAATTGGTGAATCACAATGCCCGAACATCCCCCCGCCTAACCAAGACCCGTCTTGGTTCCTAATTATCTATGGGTAACCTACACAATTTAGAAATGGGCCTCATCAGGACACCGTTTTGAGTTTTCACTTCTGCAACCCGTACAACCCCGTCTTTACCTGGTAAAAGTTTGACTAACCGTCCGCGTTTCCAATGTAAAGGAGCTAAATTATCTTCTTTAATCAAAACCAAGTCATTGAGTTTAGGAGGTTCCGTCTGTGAGGTCCATTTGAACCGCTGTTGAAGAGTGTGTAGGTATTCATTTTTCCACCGAGACCAAAAGTGTTGAGACATCTTTTGAATTTGTTGAAACCGAGACAGCCGGTGCACACTGACATCGGTGTAAGGGTATTCAGGGAGAGCCACCAGTGGTTGTCCAATCAAAAGGTGCCCCGGAGTTAATACATCCAGATCCGCCGGATCCGTACTAAGCGGATATAACGGGCGAGAGTTCATGACGGCCTCCACCTTGGTGAAGAACGTGGTGAGCCCTTCGAACGTTAAACGTGCTTCGCCGAGCACACGCTTGACGTGTGTTTTTGCAGATTTAACCGCCGCCTCAAATAAACCGCCGTGGTTTGGACTCGAGGGCGCATTAAATAGCCATTTAATGTGATTCTTCGTCAAGTTCCGTTCAATTTCAGATTGGTTGTCCCGCAAGAAAACATACAATTCTTTCAAATATTTATCCGTGCCCGTATAATTTGTGCCACAATCCGACCGCACTAGTGAGGGTAGTCCTCGACGAGAAATAAATCGCGTAAACGCCGCTATAAAGGCTTCAACCGATAGTTGACTGACTACTTCCAAATGAACACATTTAGTACTTAAACATACGAAAATGCACAAAAAACATTTTTCTATCTTCGCGTTCCGTAGCGAGCTAGATTTAATATAAAATGGTCCGGCAAAGTCCGTACCGACTCCGAGAAACGGACGAACACCCTGTACACGATCTGCGGGCAGATCCGCCATGAAGGGTTGGACAGGTCGCGCCCGGGACCGGTAGCACTGTACGCATTTAAAGGTGATATGACGCGTCACGCGTCGAGCCGAAACAATCCAATAGGTCCGAGATAAAATGGCCGAAAGTGTATTTGCACCGACGTGACAAAATATTTTATGATAACGAGTTACCAATAGTTCCGTGAAGCGACCTTTGCCCGGTAGTAAAACAGGATGCCGCGCAGCGTACGGCAGCTCCGACGCACCTATTCTGCCGCCGACACGAAGCAACTGATCGTTATCAATGAATAAATTCAACCGCCGAAGTGAGCCCTTAATTGATTTCTTTGACTGAAGGGCCGAAATTTCTTCGTGAAAATATGTATTTTGTACAATTCGTATTAAATGTATGGTCGCGTTTCTACGTTCCGCAACTGAGAGATTACCGCCGAGTTTACATGTATTTTTACAATTATTAGCGAACCGTAGTGTGTACGCCGTTACATTTATTAATTTATCGTACGAACTGTACCGATCCAATAAATCGAATTCTGAATCGACGGTATTAAGGTTAACAACTTTAGCTTTCATGCCCGGTAACATGTCCGCCGGAAAGTCCGAGCACTCGCCGGGCCACCGGGCCGGGGGGTCCCGCAACCAGCGCGGCCCCCACCACAGCGGGTGCTGCAGCAGCTCGTCGGCTGTCGCGCCGCGCGACGCCACGTCCGCGCAGTTCATCTCGCCGGGGACATGTCTCCATAAAATATCTACTTTAGATGAAATAATTTGAGATACCCGATTTCCTTCAAACACTTGTAATTTATGTGGTGATGTTTTTAGCCACGCCAATACAATGGTACTATCACACCAACACACGACATCATCAATCGCAATGTCACTCTGCAGGGAGGGGACTATGTGGTTGATAAGCGTAGTCAATAGGGTCGCACCACTCAGCTCTAACTTAGGGATGGTCCGCTTTGTGTTTAATGGTGCCACCCGAGACTTAGCCATAAGCAACCGCATAAAGACATTACCGGCCTCATCCACCGACCGCAAATATACGACCGCAGAAAATCCTACCGATGATCCGTCACAAAACCCATGAACCGAATAACTGCTATTTTTATCCGGTTTCAGACATCTAGGTATTGTAATCTTTTGTAGATTAGGCAAATCCGAAACGATATCGCGCCACGCTCGCACTATATCCTGCGGCGCGGGAGCGTCCCAGTCTACCTTCCGTGAATTATCACCAGTGCTAAGCAATCGTTGTAGTAATAATTTAATTTTGAAAACAACCGGACACACCCATCCGAGAGGGTCGTAAAGGCGAGCCGTCAATGATAAAATACTGCGCCGAGTGACAGTAGTGTCCGTTGGTAGATTCAACTTATACGAAAAACTGTCTGACCTTGGGTTCCACTGTATACCTAAAACCTTCATAAATTCCGATCCGTCGGTATCCATGTTAAATGACTGAGCCGTCTCCAAATGATCCGCCGGCAAGTCGTCCAACAGTTCCGGTGCGTTCGACGACCACTTCCTGAGCTCGTAGCCCGCCGTGTGCATGAGCGCCACGAGCTCGTCCTTCAGATGCCGCGCGTCGCGCAGCGTGTCCGCGCCGCCGTTCAGATCGTCCACGTAACTGTTGTGACGCAGCAGCCGGGCCGCCCGCGGGAACCGGTGCTCCTCGTCACTCGCCAACTGATGTAAACACCGTATAGCGACGAATGGACTGGACTTTAACCCGTATGTGTTTGTGGTCAGCTCATAAACTACCAACGGTTCATCGGGTGACGAGCGCCAATATATTAATTGGTATTTCCGATCGTCCGGATGTATCCAGGTTTGCCGGAACATCATTTTCACATCCGTAGTGAACACAAACAGAGGCAACCGAAAATTAATTATAATTTGTGTGATGTCATTTTGAAGTCGTTCACCCGTGAACAAACAATCGTTGATGGACGCACCGGTGCTGGTGGGTACACTTCCGTCGAAAACTACCCGAATTTTTCCGACGTCGCCTAATTTTTTAAAAACACCGTGATGCGCAAGAAAATAATGTTCCTGTCCTGACGAAACATCAAATTTGGAAACCGTCATATGACCGAGTCTTAAATATTCCGACATAAATTCCACATATTTTTTTTTAAATTCTGGTAGCCGTTTCATTTTTCGTTCTAAGGCCGTAAATCGACGCAGGGCCGTCTCCTTAGATTCTCCCAACCGCTGTCGATCTGGCAACAGTGGTAATCTGACAACATATTTTCCGTCCGAGCCGCGTGAGGTAGTTGTAGAAAACAAATGTTCACATTCTAAGTCCGCCGGGTCCTTGATTTTCAGCCTGGGTGGTTCTTCCGATCGCCAAAATCTCTCGACCGCTTCAATTAATGTAACACCAACATTAACATTTGATTCCGAGTTATCATTTTTTAATGGTTGCGCCGGACCGAAAATCGCAAAATCAAAAATGGTGCCTAAAGCATACGGTCCATCAGTACCGAAATTCACCTTTTCACCATTTAAAATTTGACCTAATATGTCACATCCGAAAATTATGTCAACATTTGACATATTAAATGAACCGTCATCCGAAAATTTTATATGAGCAATTTGTTTACTAAACCTACGCGCTAAATATGAAGTTGGTTTCTTCAAAACCACCGCCGTAACCGATAACAAATAACTCGAATTTACCGGTTTAAAATAAAATTTAACAACATGACAACATTCATTGTTATTAAATCCGCCGACGCCTGTTAACGGTGTTTGGTTGTAATGTCGCCTTAAACCCAAACTTGCTACCAAATCACTCTTAATTATAGTGACTTGACTACCCAGGTCTAGCAGGCCTCTGGATTTGATAAAATCCCCCCGATTGGATTTTACTTCTACAATGACCGTGGGTAAGATGACATTATCCGCTAGCCGAGGTACCGAGGCGACATTACACGACTGTAATTGCTATTCCTGTGGCACACGCGGCACCACAGGACTCGACTGCCGCCCACCCCAATCAGTCCGCTCCCGGCGGTGTCGGGTCTCCCAGTCCCGCTGTTCCCGTGGGTCCGAATCACGCCCGTAACCATCCTTTAACTCGCGTACCCGGTCCATAGATCCCGCGGAACTATCACCACGCCGTGGATAACGCGAGTCTCGAACCGATGACCTAGGAGACGCGTGCCGTGACCGCCGCGACTGAGTAATAGGTGAGCGCCGCCGACCGCCCGTCGCTCTATCGCATTGCGCCGTAACAAATGCGCGCCGTGTATACGGCTCGCCGTCCGCCGGTGAGTCAGAGCGCGCAATGGACGTTGTACAAATTAGTTTGTTATGTCCGATATTTCCGCACCGACTGCATGGTACCTTGCGGGTACACGATGCCGCCAAATGAGTACCGAAGCACCGAAAGCATAAGAATTGTCTTTTAACCCAATCCTTACGTTTAGACCTGGACATGTCAGCAAATTTATAACAGCTGTCTATACCGTGCCCCGACCTCTGACAATAGCCACAGTCTTTAATACGGCCGTAGTTGTTCGCCCGTTCCCGCTGGTCCTGTGCTGGTGGTTCCGTCACAATATTATGCACCCTGCGCTCGGGCCTGTTGTGAGTGCGATCCGCGTAATAAGAAACCGGTTCCGCAGTGGCCGTGTCTATAAGTCTACATTCATGTTGTAGGAATTCTATGAGCTGATCAAAAGTGGGTAAACTTATATTATTGCCACCGTGTTTTTGCTCAAACCGTGTTCTGACGTCAATTGGTAATTTTTGTAGACTTACATGCAATAAAATGTAGCTCCACTCGTTAATTGGAAAACCTAAATTAGCTAATGCCCGCGAAGATTCCAATAACGGGTTCAATATTTTAGTTCGAAGCCCAGCACACTTATTCAACACCGGCAAATGTAAAATCCGCGCAATCAGTGAATCCGCCAACAATCTTTTATTTTCATACCGGCCTTTTAGGATATCCAATGCCGTGTCTAACGACCCGTCCACCATCGGCAGATGTTTAATAAGTGCTTTAGGCTCCTTTTCCACGTGCGAAATAAGATAATGAAATTTTTCCGTTTTAGTGATATCTTTCCGTGTTAAAACCAATGATGTAAACAGACTAATGAAGCTACACCATGAAAAAACGTCCCCGTCAAACGTACTAGGCACAATCCGCGGTAGCCGCGGCGTTGACGCGCCCTCCGTGGGCATGTGGGTGCCGTCAAGGTTCGGATAGGCCGCCGAGACCGCATCCAACTGGTTGTATATCTTATCTTATCTTGTCATTGGCTTATCGGACCGAGGAGACCTCAGGCGCACTTCGACCCGTTGGGATCTTTTGTGCTGTCCTTGCCCTAACGCTCTTACATACCTGTAGAATCGAATACTCCCTGTACCAGGCTGCAGATTCCAGCAGGAGGAAAGAGCCGAAATTCCTCTGGGTTTGGATAGGCCACTCCCAGTAGCTTCATTCGCCGCGCCGCCAGAGCATCGCAGTGGCATAGAACGTGCTTCATGGTTTCAGCTTCTGTCCCACAGTTCCTGCATGCCACGTCGCTGCAAAGGTTCATCTTATGTAGATGTTCTTTTGTGCCATAATGGCCAGTATAAGCTCCGATTAGTTGCCTTAATTGTAGTCTGCTATGTTTTAGCAGTCTCTCGCTGTCGCTGTCACACCATGTGGAAAGGAAATCCTTGGAGTGTCTCAGCCCTGTTTTAGTTTCCCATTCTCTCCCGTGTTGTTCTTGGGCATATTTGAACAGCGCTCCTCTGTAGGCACCATCTGGTATGCCTATGAACGGTTCAGGACCAACAAATTTCTCCATTGCTCCCTTTTTGGCTAAGTCATCCGCACGCTCATTGCCATCAACCCCCGTGTGCCCAGGGACCCAGACTAATCTAATCGTGTTGCGCGCTCCACATCTGTCAAGAAGGTATGCGCACTCCACGGCCAGTGCCGAGTTTAGCTCATAGGAGCTGATGGCTTTGAGGGCAGCCTGACTGTCACTACAAATGTAGATTCTCTTGCCTGTAATTCGTCTGTCCAATATCTCTTTTGCACAAACATTTATCGCATAGGTCTCTGCTTGGAATATTGATGCAAATCTACCCATGCTTTGGCTTAGATTGTATCCTTCTGTATATACACCGGCTCCTGTTCCAGACTTGGTTTTGGATCCATCCGTGTACCATATCATTTGTTCTTTACCTTGCTTGTTTAGACCACTTTTCCATTGTTCCCTGGTAGGGATGTGGGTGCTAAATCTTTTGTTGAACATGTACGTGGTCAAGATCTTGTCACATCTCATGTTCCTAATGTCATCTAGTTCCTTGTGTGGCGCTAGCTTGGTGTGTTCAAGGCTTGGCGCTGTTATGCTCCATATTCCAGTTTTCTCCAGTCTATAGAGCGCCTTCCTCGCCTCAGTCTCAATGACGATGTGTAATGGAGTGAGCTTAAGTAACCGCTCCATAGCTGCCGTCGGTGTTGTTTTGAATGCACCTGTGATGGCCAGGCAGGCTGTCCTTTGTAGTTTCATTAGATCGTCCCTGCAGGTTTGTATTTTAGTTCTGGGCCACCACACGATGCATCCATACATTAATATCGGTTTTACCATAATTTTGTATACCCAGTACATTATTTTGGGCTGTAGGCCCCATGTCTTTCCATATGCTGACCTGCACATATTCAGTACTCTCAATGCTTTAGCAATGGTATGGTCAACATGTGCATGCCACCGCAGTTGCTTATCCAGTATAACCCCTAGATATTTAACTTCAGTGGCCCATTTAATTTTATTACCGTACATATGTAGATCTTGCAGACCTGTTAGTACCTTTTTCCGTGTGAATAGGATCACGTTAGTTTTCTTTGGGTTAACCGAGAGACTATTTGTCGTGCACCAGTTTGTGACTTTGTCTAGAGCTTCCTGCATCAGTGTCGATACTGTATTTGGAAACTTTCCATTGACTGCTATCACTATATCGTCCGCATATCCAACTCCGTAGAACGGACCTTTGTTGATTATCCTCAAAAGAGAATTCACTACCAGGCTCCACAAAGTCGGCGATAAGACACCTCCTTGCGGGCATCCTTTAGTCGTTTTGACGAAGAGACTTTCTCCTAATATTGTAGATTGGATTATCCTGTTCTTTAGCATGTTTTTGATCCATCTGATTAGAGTTGGTTCTATCCCATGCCCTGTAGCAGCTGTTTCAATGGATGAGAATGTTGTGCGATCGAAAGCACCTTCAATATCCAGAAAAGCTGCAGCACAGATTTCCTTTTGCTGCAAGGCCATCTCTGCGCGAGTCACAACATAGTGTAATGCAGTCTCCGTAGACCTACCGGGTAGGTACGCGCATTGCATCTTATGTAGAGGATGATCCTTTAATGGACTATCCTTTATGTGCCTATCCATCATTTTCTCAAGACATTTTAAAAAGAACGATGATAAGCTGATTGGTCTATAGGATTTGGTATCCTCATAATTCGGTTTTCCCGGTTTGGGGATGAACGTCACTGTTACCTGCCGCCAGATCCTAGGGGTATGCCCAAAGGCCACACACGCCCTGAACAATCTACACAGGTGTTGGTTGAGTAGTCGTTCCCCCTCTTGTAACAGAATGGGATAAACACCATCCGGTCCAGGGGCCTTAAACGGTTGAAAGCTCTTCAAGGCCCATTTGAGTTTATTCTGTTCCACGACTTTCCCTGCCGTTTCCCAGTCAGCTCTGGTTGTTTTTAAGCTAAGCTCATCCATGTTGACATCATACATGGTGTCCTCTTCCTGTATTTCTACTGAACCCGGGAAATGCACGTTGAACATCGTTCTCAATGTTTCTTTCCCATTGTTTGTGAGTTCTCCTTTCTCATTCCTTACTGTAGTAAGTGGATTTATTTTGGCCGTAGATATTGCCTTGGCTAGCCTCATACCCTCTGGGAGGCTGCATATGCTTTGGCAGTGTCTTTTCCAGGCCCTTCTCTTTGCTTTCCGCACTTCTGTGTTGAACCTCGTGAGTATCATAGAGTAAGTACCGAAGTTCTTAGTTGCTTTTGCCAGATTAAATGTCCGGCGGGTCTCTACTCTCAGCTTTGCTAGTTCTGGCGTCCACCACGGTACACGCTTCGCTAGGACTGTACTCTCCGGACAGTTGTTAGTCCAGGCGCTATTTACCGCCCTAACTACGTTATCTGCTTCAAACTCTATATCTAATATGGAGTTGAGCCTACCTCTGACCTTTCCAAGCTCTATCTTTAGGTCTCTTTTGTACGCGGCCCAATCAGTGTTCCTGGGGTTGCGCCTTTTTACATTTATGTTATTCATTTCAGCTTCGTACCGGAAACATATGTAATTGTGATCTGAGGATGAGATCTCATTGGAGACATGCCAGTTGCCAATTTTCTTACTCGCTTTGTTGCTGGCAACTGTGATGTCGATAACTTCCGCCCTTCGTTTATTCACAAACGTGGGCTCATTGCCTTTGTTAAGAATTTGTAGAGGAGAACTTACCAGAAATTCCAGAAGTTTTTCCCCTCTCTGATTAGTGTCCGAGCTGCCCCAGACGATGTGATGCGCGTTGGCATCAAAACCAATGATGAGCTCAAAGTTGTTTGTGCTGGAATAGTCGACCAAGTCACGTAGTTGTGTTGTAACTGGGTCCGCATATTCGTAGGGCAGATAGGCAGCCGAGAAGATAACATCCCGACTGCCCGTTTTACCTTCCAATTTTAATTTCACCGTGGTGAGATCCCTGTGACAGAAAGTGGACAGAGGCATTGCACTTATGCCATTTCTGACAAAAATGCAAGTCCTCATGTCATTGGTTAAGCAGTTATGGAACAGGTTACCTCCCGCCCCATCTAAGCCCCGTATCTGTCCCCTATATATGTAGGGTTCCTGTATTAGTGCTACATCAAAGGTAACCCTGCGCAGCTGGCGATCTAGTATCGCCGTAGCCGCCTTAGAATGATGTAGATTTATTTGCACACACCTTAGACCAAGCTCCGTTGCCGTCGAGTTTGTGTACGGATTAGGAAGTCCAGACAAGGGACTCCCCTATCCAGCATAGCTTTCGGATAGTCATCCGCTATGATGGCCATCCTTGTTGTCGTCAGGGCATCCTTGAAGGAGGACCCAATGCGAGCTCGCTTTGTGTCCCCTGTGGTATCCCTGGCCTCATCGCTAATCTCCCTTGCCCGTTTCGTGAGTGTTACCTCTTTCACAGGTGATCGGGAGATGGCAGTTTGCCTAGCCAGCTCCGTGCGCCTCCTTCTCTTAGCAAGGCCGCTGGCACGCTTGCGCTTCTTCGGAGAGACCTGGTCACGCAGTCTGCCAACGCTGGTCGCCTGAGCGGTACAGTTTTCGGGTCCAGCAGAGCCAGGCGCCTTGACCTCCGCCTTGGCAACCAGGGGTAGACCGGAAGACACTGACTCTCCCCTAGAACCACCTGGTTGTTTGCTTGTAGGGACCAGACTGGCGCCACCGGTCGGGTTCGCTGCCGTCACTTGTCCCTTTGCCTTTTTGTTGCCCGTAAGCTTGGTGTTTCGCCCTGATGGGCCTTGTGTGCATGATGCACCTTGTCCCCTTTCGGAGACCATGTTGGGGTTTAATTTTATTTTGTCCATATGACCTAAAAAGTTTTCGCTCTGATAATTCCCCACCCGCCACGGAGCCCTCACCTTTGGGGATGCTATATAAGCACCAGGACTATCACCAAAGTATAGGATTCCAGGATGAGTTGTCCACGAGACTAACGTTGTTCGCCCTCCCTCCCACGTAGTGTAGGCTTACACCGCCGCCTGCGGACCCCTTCACCCTAGAACCCTAGCCTAGCCCATCTGAAGGATGGACTTCAGCCGATTGACTACCACGCGGCTACGTGATAGCCTCCCGTTTGGACAGAGATCCAGACCGAAGAGGCGTGTTGCCAGCGACAGACAACAACTGCCGGTCCATCGCCGACTCAACCTCCAGGACTCCTTCACCTGCTGTACGGGTCACCGCGCACGGCACGAACACGCAGGAGATTGTCCCCCCCTCCCCCCTATTCCCCTGCCGCAGCACCCAATCCCAAGCACTGCGCCATGTCGGGTCATCCGCCATCGCCAACAAGATCCCCCGTAAGGGAAGTTATTGACGATACCCGGGGTGCACCGTCCCGTGCCCATTGTCGTTCCTCTGGACGTATCCGCGGGACTGGCAATGGGTCGGGCGCACTAGGAGGTTACCCGACAGCAGCACCCCCTGGTTGTATAACTCCGTGGCCTCTTTGTATTTTACCTCATATCTACCGATTATTTTTTCATCTTCTGAAGAAGTATTGGTCAGTATGCCCTCGTATGACTCCGTTAAAACATTGAAATAGTCATGCAGTTTTTTGAACCGAGCTGATAAAACACCCGAACTACAAGTTTTACTATTTACTAATTTTGACGAATCTACAAACCAGTCGTATTTAATTTTAAATTTGCTTTCAAAAGATTTTGCCATCTTTGGAAAACAATAGAACCTCTAAACACAATGCCTATTACAATTTAAATAATTATTTCTATGCCAAAAGTAGGTACCCCGTTTGTAACCGTTATAAATAAATGAAACCCCTATCTAACCAACTAATTTACGAAAACCCAATCCGGCTCGGGGACCAAAATTATGTTCATGTGAAAACCCCTTCGATACCTCAGTTGCTGGTCCTGAGTTTTCTATCGGTTAGATTTGGGAGTCCAGGCACCGCAATCCCCAAATACAAGGTGAACCACTCACCTTGACTCGTCTCCCGAAGGTAGCTCCGCCGTGCACAGCTGCCTGGTTGTTTCAATCCTTTTATATTGATGTCTTTAGCATACCACCTTATTGTCCGAAATCTCACAAGTTGTTTTGCACAAATAAACCGACGAATAATGTAGTAATTTAAATATTTCCGGTAATCGATCAACACCCTTGCACCCGAATTCAATGTTGTAGTTTTCCAACTACCCTCATATTCCGAGTCGCAGTTTTTGCGGTCCACCCACATAATTGGTGAATCACAATGCCCGAACAATCATCATCTCAGCCTATACTTGTCCACTGCTGAACATAGGCCTCCCCAATCGCTTTCCAGCGTAACCGGTCCGATGCCACCTGCATCCAACGACTTCCTGCGATTTTCACAAGATCGTCGGTCCATCTGGCAGGTGGTCGTCCCACGCTGCGCTTGCCAATACGTGGTCTCCACTCTAGAATCTTTCTGCCCCAACGCCCGTCCGATCTTCGCGCTATGTGGCCCGCCCATTGCCACTTCAGCTTGCTAATCTTAACGGCTATGTCGGTGACCTTGGTTCTTCTACGAATCTCTTCATTCCTGATTCGATCACGTAGAGAAACGCCGAGCATAGCTCTCTCCATAGCTCGCTGAGCAACTCTGAGCTTTTTTATGAGACCTATTGTAAGAGACCACGTCTCTGATCCATATATCATCACTGGTAACACACATTGACTAAAAACTTTAGTCTTTAGGCACTGAGGTATTTTGGATGAGAAGATGTTGCGCAGTTTCCCGAACGCTGCCCAGCCGAGTTGGATTCGTCGATTGACCTCTCTCTCAAAGTTGGACCTACCTAACCGGACTACCTGTCCCAGGTAAATGTATTCGTCGACAACTTCAAGAGTAGAGTTCCCAACGGTGAGTGCGGTGGGTACGACATGGACGTTACACATTATTTTCGTTTTGTCCATGTTCATTTTAAGACCCACTTGTTGAGATTCTCTGTTGAGGTCGCCGAGCATTCGTCCTAGACCTTCCAGCGACTCCGCCATGACCACAATGTCGTCGGCAAATCGAAGGTGAGTGATGTATTCGCCATTGATGTTGATGCCAAGTCCTCGCCATTCCAAGAGCTTGAAGGCGTCCTCTAAGGTGGCCGTAAACAGTTTCGGAGAAATGACGTCTCCCTGTCTTACTCCTCTTTTTATGGAGATCGCCTTCGTGCACTGCCCTTGTACTCGGACTGACATGGTGGCGTTATTATACAAGCACTTCAACACTTCGATGTACCGATAGTCAATGCGGCATCGCTGGAGAGATCTAAGAACCGCCCAAGTCTCGATCGAATCGAAGGCTTTCTCATAGTCCACAAACGCCAAGCATAGTGGCCGATTATACTCCTCGGTCTTCTGTATAATCTGCCGCAGCGTATGTATGTGGTCTATGGTACTAAAGCCTTTCCGGAAACCGGCTTGTTCGGGAGGCTGGAAATCATCAAGCCTGCGTTCGAGACGATTCGTGATGACTCTCGAAAACAACTTATAAACATGGCTCAGCAGTGTGATGGGCCTATAATTCTTCAGTAAAGTGTTATCACCTTTCTTGAAAAAGAGTACCACCACACCCCTGTTCCATGCTTCCGGCGCTTTTCCTTCGAGCAAGACGGAATTAAACAGCCTCTGAAGGACTTTACCGGCGATCCGCCCGCTTTCAGAAGCTCTGCGGTAATTCCGTCTTCACCCGGCGCTTTGTTGTTTTTAAGTTGGTTGAGAGCCATCCTAATCTCGAACAGGCTGATGTCCGGGATATCCTCAGTGTAGTGTCGGGTTAGCTTGGCTCTTGGGTCTTTTACCAAGTCAACAATAGGTTCAGCTACTGAGGTATACAACTGTCCATAGAACCTCTCTATCTCCCTGAGCACCTCTGACCTATTCGACGTTACGTTTCCGTCCTCCGTCTTCAGCTTCGTCAACTGGCTTTGCCCAATCGACGCGGCTCTTGCGAACACTTTGGAGCCCTTGTTCTGCTTTATGGTCTCCTCAATACGTCTTGTGTTGAAGGACCGTAGATTGTGTCGCAAGGACCGTCGTGTCCATTGAGCTGCCTATAGGACTTAGCATCATCGGAGGTTTGGAGTGTCATGGTACGTCGCTCAGCCATAAGGTTTCGGGTGTAGTCGGATAGCTTTTGAGGCCTATTTTTACGGTGGGGCTTAAAATGCTTGGACCCGACCGTATGGACAGTCTCTACCAACCTATTGTTGATTTCGTCCACTGATGCGCTGCTGTCTAGCAATTCGAAGCGGTTTGACAATTCGAGTTGAAAGTTCTCGGGGTTTTGGATATGTGTATTAGAAGGTCGGAGCGTAGACTTCATCAGACGCGATCTTTCCATTTTGACATTAATATTTAATGTGCCTCTGACCATTCGGTGATCACTGCCGGTTTTTACCCTGTGAATCACGGAGACATCATTAAATATTTGTCGCTTGGTGCTCATGATGAAGTCTATCTCATTTTTTGTGAAACCATCAGGGCTCATCCAGGTCCATTTCCTATGAGACGGCTTCTGGAAGAAAGAGTTCATCATAAAGAGTCCCTCCTTCTCCAGAAATTCGGCCAGCCTCTGACCCCTGGGATTACGCTGCCCATATCCAAATTGCCCCACTCTCAACTCATCATCGCCCCGTTTGCCCAGTCGCGCATTGAAGTCACCCATAATTACTGTAAAGTGTGCTTTGGAAGTATGTATGGCTCTACTAATGTCCTCATACATAACTTCGACCTCATCATCTGAGTATGCCGAGGTCGGTGCGTAGACCTGTATGACCTTCAGCGAATATCTTTTGGATATTCTGAGTATCAGGTACGCTACCCTGCTCGACACACTAGTGATGGACACAACGTTGTTTATGAGTGACTTGTGGACGATAAATCCGACACCACCTTGGGACTGCTGTTCGCCCTCCCGGTAGTAAAACAAGTTGCCGGATTTTAAGGTTATCGTGTCCTCGCCCTCTCTTCGGACCTCCGATAAACCAACAATACTCCACCGCAACTTGTTTAACTCTTCTTCCAGCTCAACTAGCTTCTCATCTGTCCTCAATGTGCGTGCGTTGTATGTCACCAGGGCCAATTTTCGGTTTTGGTGGTAGCCGAATCTCTGCCGGAGATTCTTAGCACCCCTTGTCCTGTCGTTACCATGGCTGCTACCGTGGCCAGGACGAACAGGACCGCCGGGGACTAGGGGCCTGGTTTTCTTGCTTTCTTCCATATTGGTTGGGGGTGTTTGCCATACTCGCCACGCTTGGCAGGCGGGTTGGCGAGCGCAGTTTTTGGTTGTAAAAGTGTTAAGGGAACGCTGCTGCCCATTCCCTAGTTTTCCCTTAGTCGCTTTGTACGACACCCGATGGGATGAGATGGGTTGGTCCTATTCTAAGCCGGGAACCACGCGGCTAACTGGTTGTGTTAATTTGGAAAAATCTTTAATGAATTTTCGGTAGTAACCTACTAATCCAACAAAACTACGTATTTACGAAGGTGTTTTAGGTAACGGAAATTGTAATATGGCTTTAATTTTGTCATCATTTGGTTGAAGACCATTTTCTGTAATAGTGTGACCTAGGTAAAGAACTTCTTTTCTAAGAAATTCACACTTGTCTAATGTTACTTTTAAATTTGATTGCCTAAGTCTTTCAAATACTTTTTCTAATACTGAGTTCTTAGATTTACGCGAATATTACACATGAAATAAAACTATTTTTTCGGATTTTATCGCGGTTTATTTTGATTTTTAAGTTTTTTAAGTTCCCGACGTTTCGAGTGCTTTGCAGCACCCATGGTCACGGGAAGGACTGAGGTGTTAGATGTCCAAAAGGCATAGTTGTTCCGGGGTACCCTCAAACTTCTTAATTATTTTTTTTTGTTCTTGTTGGTCCGATCTACGCAGAATGAGCTCACGGTGTCTTGAGGTCTTGCAGTGTTATGCTTGGTTTTAGATTTGATTATATTAATTACTGGATCCCAAGACGATGGAAGCACCCAGCCATCTTCTCTATTGAAATTAGGATGTTTTTTTATTTTCAATAGCCTCGCGAATCATCCTTGTTAGGAATCGGTGTTCTTTCACGAAGATTTGTGGTCTATGAAATCTGATGTTAAGGCGGGTGCGGTCAAGGACATGTTCACAGACTGCAGACTTCTTTGAGCGACGGTGTTTTAGGTCAGCTATGTGTTCTTTAACCCGAGTTTTTACTGGTCTTTTTGTTTGTCTTATGTAAGAGAGACCACATTCACAATCAAGCTTGTATACTCCTGCATCTTGAAGAGGGATGTGACACTTGACAGATGGTAAAAACTGACTGATCTTCTTTGGCGGCTTATAAAATGTTTTAATTGAAGCACGCTTCAAGATGTAGCCAATCTTGTCTGTGACTCCTCTTATGTAAGGTAGTACAGCAGGGAGAGGCTCGACTGTGGCTGGTTTCACTCGGTCACTGTGACGTTGGCGTGGGATTCGAAGCTTATTGTCGTGCAGGACTTGCTTGACATGTTGAAGCTCGGCAGCCAGATGTTTCTTGTCACAGATCCCTTGTGCTCTCTGAAACAAAGATTTTCCCACAGTAGCTAACTGTGATGGATGGTGGTGAGATTCACCGTTTAGGTACCTATCAGTATGGGTCTTTTTTCTATAAACCGTATGGCTTAAGGTGTTGTTGGGGTTACGGATTACTGAGACATCTAGGAAAGCTAGGGAATTGTTTGCCTCCAACTCCATTGTAAACTGAATTTTAGGGTTAATGGATTTAAGATGATTAAGGAATACATTAATTTTGTCAGATGGTAATATTGTGAAAGTATCATCTACGTACCGCTTGTAGAAACTTGGCTTTACCGGTGAGGTACGAAGGGCTGTCTCCTTAAAGTCTTCCATGAATATATCGGCAACAATGGGAAAAACAGGGGAGCCCATCGCCACACCATCTACTTGCTTGTAGAACTGCTCCTTCTACAGTAGGTAGCCAGATGTAAGGCAGTGTCTCAATAGTTCTGAGTATTCCGCTGGCATGTTGTTCTCCGCTAGTTTCCTTTCTACAATTTCGACACAGTCTTGTACAGGTAAGCATGTGAATAGTGACTGGACATCGAAACTGACCATAGTTTCATTGTCAGTGAGATGTAGATTTTTGATCTCACTAACAAAATGGTATGAATCCTTAACATGTGCTCTTGTGTGTCCTCTGAGTGGCGAGAGCACTTTCGCTACGTGCTGAGCCAATCTGTAGGTTGGTGTGTCGATTTGGCTAACAATTGGACGTAGGGGAACATTCGGTTTATGAATTTTTGGGAGCCCATACAACTGTGGTAGTTTTGCACACGAAGGTATTAGTGATTTGACGTACAGATTCAATGTTTCGGAGTGTTTCTTTATGAAATCATTAGATTGTTTTAATATACTGGTGGTTGGGTCTGTCTTGACCTTTTTGTATGCCCTAAAGAATAATTGCCCTAAATTATTGCCCTGAATTAATTTGAATTATTTGCCCTAAAGAAAACATAAAACAAGTCAAAATAAAGGGGTTTTATATACAAAATCCTTTAAAAATAGCAAATCATTTTAATGACTTCTTTGTTGACCATGTACATTCTCATAAAAATAAAATAGTTAAGTCACTCCACCACCCTGTCTGTAAATCATTATTTATGGAACCTGTCACCGTTCCCGAGATAATACAATTAATCACGGAATTGAAAAATACAGGTAGTACAGGATATGACGATATTTATACATTTGTAATAAAAATCGTAAAGTCTCAAATATCCATGGTTCTATGCTATATTATGAACAAAGCAATTGAATATGGTACTTTTCCAGACCAATTAAAAATGACTACTATTGTTCCTATATTTAAAAAACATATTGAAAAAGTCATATATAAATAGCCTATGTAAATGTCTCGAGAAAAATAAAATATTGTATATAGTATAGAGTATATATAGTCGTATAGAGATCTTGCATTATTTAAGTTTCTCAAAAATATTATTACAGCTGTGGATAACATACTACACGTAACGAGCCTATACATGGATATGGCAAGAGCTTTTGACCATGTAGACCATGAACTACTAATACATAAGCTAAATATTTATGGCATAAGAGGGAATGACCTAAATCTTATCAGATTTTATCTCCGTAACAGACAACAAAAGACACAGATCACTAGAATTGATAGTAAATCTTGATTATCTCAATCATATTTTCACGTTCTAGGGTGGTTTCGTATGGTATACCGCAAGGGAGCGTCCTTGGCCCATTGTTGTTCCTGGTCTATATTAATGTCCTACCTAAATCAATTAGACATCCGATGGTTAAACAGGCAGAATCTGATATAAATAAATCTTTAAGTGACATAATAAACTGGATGAATCAAAATAATTTAGTAATAAATCTTCATAAAACAAAAACATTAATCATAAACTATTTAGGTGAACGTATTGAAGAAGTAAGAAATACAAAATTTCTTGGTTTACAAATTAACAATAACCTCTCATGGAAAACCCACATCGACTTTATATGTAAGAGGTTAAACCAGTTATCCTATCTCTTGTACAAATTGTCCAAAGTAGTTGACCAAAAACAGTAATTATGGTTACCATGCACATGTAGCATTAATCCTGCCTTACGGTGTAATTTTCTGGGCAAATTCATCATACAAAGATATTGCATTTAGATCTCAAAAACGATACATTAGAGCTATTGGGAATATAAGACAAACTTTTAGTTTTTTTTTGGGAATAAAAAACTGAAACTTTTGACATTACCCTGTATTTATATAATTGTAAAAGTACTATTCGTATCACGCAACGAACTATTATTTGAGAAAAGGGGTGAAGGTAAACGTGACCCCACCAGAATAAAACTGCCACCAAATAAACCTAACTTTATGAGTCAGAGCTTTCTTTTAATGGCTGGGAGAATATATAACAAAATATTGACAGAAATCAAAACAATCACCCAGTTAGCCTCATTAAAAAGTAGACTACAAGCTTTTCTGATAGATAAATGCTACTATACTATAAATGAATTTCTCACCGATATAATTTAATAATTAGAAAATATATAAATTAGGAACGATGTGCTGGAGCAATTGAATGAGTTTATATATTTAAATAATTTTAGAGTGAATGGCGCGATGGGAAATCTACTTGGGAGCCGGCACTTAAGCCGAAAGGCGCAGCTGGCCATATATAATGGAGTGCTTGTCCCAACGCTGTTATATGGCAGCTCGAGCTGGGTATGTAAGAAGGAGAATGAAAGTAGGATAAATGCGGTGGAAATGCGAGCTCTGCGGAAGATGTGCGGAGTGAAGCTGACCGACCGTGTTCGCAACAGCGTCGTAAGAAAGCAAATAGGTATGAAAGAGAGTATCGGTGTAAAGATGAGAAAGGGTTTGCTCCGTTGGTTCGGGCATATAGAAATAATGTCTGAAGAAAGCATGACAAAACAGATATACAATGCGAAAGTGGAGACAGGTATGTAAGAAAAGAGCCTGTTGGAGCTCTGTACTCTCTGCCTACCCCGCAAGGGATCTTGCGTGATGATATAGATATATAGAGATATATATATATATATATGGATTCTAAATTTGACATTATTTATATATGAATGCATAAAGATAATTTATGGGCGATTTGAAATAATTTTTTTATTGCTTTAAGTTCTGGGACGAATCATGTTTGGGCGCAGAACAATGTCCTATGAAGCATTTTTACAAATTTATTGGGAACTTTATTTATTCTGGTTATATTTTTTCAGGAAGCTTACGGAGCAAGGGTAAAAACATTTCACTTAACATCTCTAACACCGTTGCTTCACGTTTTAAGCCTTCCCTGAATAAATACTTAATTTTTTTGGAGGCCGAAGTTGCTTACCTCCGTAGGATTTACTCGATTTTGATGGGTGATTTGGTGCAATAGTTAAGAGCTTAAGCCGTTTCGCCCAATGGATCGAAGAGTCACGGGTACGATTCCGCACGCACTTATCTTTATGTAACCCACAAATTCTTGTTTCCGTCTCGGTATTTGTGTGTGTGAGTTTTTATGTTTATAAACGCAACTACGACACAGGAATAAATTTAAATGTAGCTACGTTTTTTTGGCCAATGGAACCACCCTGCTACTTAATATAACCCTGCCGCATTTGGGCTTGTTGGATTTGTATTAACGAGTTCTTTAGACCTGGGTGCTATCCAGGGTCTGCTGATGCTGCGGAAACAAAAAGCCATAGGAACTCCTCAACTAAGCAAGATATAATCTTCGTTGTATTTTTGTTATAAAAGCGTGTTTTTAAATGACAGAGATGAGGAAAGAAATATACCGGCAATGCAAGAATGCCACTAAAACTTTAGTGAAAGAAAAGCGTGAAAGAGCCAGTATGATTGAGGAGGAGAGGCTGGCGAAGAACTTCGAGAACAACACCATACTCTTTTGGAGCAAGGTGAGAAAGGCTCGAGGTGATTCGTCAGGCTCCAGAATGGATAGGATAAACTCTAAAGATGGTGACATTCTTGCAGACACACAAGCTGTGCTAAACCGGTGGAGGGAATATTTTGGAGAAATGTACGGAGATGCCCCGGATACTGATGCCGCAGATGTGCCCAAAGGCGAGATTGCTGCACCAGAATCAACGGAGGACATCACTATGGAAGAAGTTGAATGGGCGATAGGAAGTATGAAAAAAGGGTAAAGCTGCGGGAGTAGCATGATATCTGCCGAGATGATCAAATATGGGGAAAGTTGCGACGCTTTCCGGGCCTTTGCAAACATAGTACCCTTGTATAAAGGCAAGGGCGCATAATATGACTGCGCCAATTACAGAGCTATCAGTTTGATCAGCTTGGCAGCCAAGGTGTACAGTAAAATTAATGAACCGAGAATGCGCGTGAAGTCCGATGGAATGTTGTGCGAGGCACAGGGGGGTTTCAGGTCTGGAAGAGGTTGTTCGGATCAAGTCTTCGTCCTCCGCAACATCGTAGAGAAGCATCTGGCAGTGGGCCGGAAGGTTTTCTGCGGTTTTGTAGATCTGGAGAAGGCATTTGACAGAGTTGTGCGAAAGAGACTTTGGGACATTTTGCCAGACTATGGTATTGATGGCACTCTGTTGCGAGCCGTCCAGTCCACTTATGTGGACTGCAAGGCATGCGAACGGGTGGGTGGTAACAGGTCACCCTGGTTTGACGTTTAAATCGGCGTCAAACAAGGTTGCGTGTTGTCCGCTAGACTGTTTATAATATATCTGGATAAAAGTCTTCAAAGACTGTAAGCGATGAATCAAGGTGTACAAATGGGTGACCTAGTGGTAAACTATCTACTTTATGCAGATGACGCGGTTGCGCGATGCAAACACTAGTCACAGTTATGAAAGACGACTGCATGAACAATGGCTTACACTTGAATGTAAAAGAAACCAGGATTATGGTTTTTGAAAGGCAAGAAACCAGAACGAATGTAAGGATTGTGGTTGGTAACGATATGCTGGAACAAGTGAATGAGTTTGTGTTTCTTGGATGCGCCTTCAGTAAGGATGGAAAATACACCACTGACATAGAGAGAAGAGTGGGTGCAGGAAACAGAGTGAATGGTGCGATGGGAAAGCTACTTGGGAGCCGGCACTTAAGCCATAAGGCGCAGCTGGCCATACATAACGGAGTTCTTGTCCCAACGCTGTTTAATGGTAGCGAGAGCTGGGTATGTATGAAGGAGAATGAAAGTAGGGTAAATACGGTAGAAATGCGAGCTCTGCAGAAGATGTGCGGAGTGAAGCTGACCGACCGCATTAGCAACAGCGTAGTAAGAAAGCAAGTAGGTATGAAAGATAGTATCGGTGTAAAGATGAGAAAGGGCAAGCTCCGTTGGTTCGGGCATATAGAATGAATGCCAGAGGAAAGAATGACAAAACAGATATACAATGTGAAAGTGGAAGGATGCAAGTACTGGGGAAGACCTAGACTATCTTACCACGACCAAATAAGCCGAGTCTTATCTGAAGGAAAAGTCAAGAGTCTCCGTAACCGGCGAGCGTGTATGAGACGAACTATGAGAGTCGAGGAAGCCAGAGAGGTATGTAAGGAAAGAACCTGTTGGAACTCTGTACTCTCTGCCTACCCCGCAAGGGATCTGGCGTGATGTTATAGATTTAAAAAGGTCTATTCAAATATTTATTTTAATTATATGCAAATCATTCTAACGATCAGTTTTTTTACTGTTTTTTGGTCAAGTGGCGCACAGTGCGGCTGTTGATCGCGGGTCCTGGGTTCAAATCTTAGGTTATATAAAACATGTTCTTCTTGGAAAAATCTAAATAATAGTTCAGATTTTTGAATTGTGCCCAGTGTGGCATAAGACTCACATTAGTTTTTGTTATAAATAAAAAAATACATCTTAATGTAATACGTGTGTGGTGACACCGCGAAGTAAATTAGAAGGGGATGGCCTAAGCTAGCGAGCTTTTTGATTTCCTATAAGCTTTGACGTCCAAGTATGATCAGTCAGGACAACATGCTCTTTGAGAGTACAGTCTTTGGCTTAACGAGCACCATTATGTTAGACATTTTGCAAAATACGTCTGGGCCTGGTAATTTACTACACGGATCTTGTAGAAACTCGGGATGATTTCCATGCGTTCAAGCGTTTTCTCCATACTTATGGCAAAAATGCTGGAATCAAACATGATAATCACAAAAAAGCGCCGTTAAGATTTTTTTCGTATCAATGGGCTAATCGACTGGCCTTATCCTAGTTGTAGTCTCCTCTTTTATGGCTGATTGATTGACCTTTAGGAACTACTCTTGAAGTTGTCGACGAATACATTTACACGGGACAGGTAGCCCTGTTAGGTAGGTCCAACTTTGAGAGGGAGAGGAATCTACAATCGACGAATCTAGCTCGGCTAGGTAGCATTCGGGAAACTTCGCAGCGTGTTTTTAATTCAAAATATCTCGGAGCCTTAAGATTAAGGTTTTTATTCAATGTGTGTTATATATACCTGGGACAAAGAATCCAATTAGGTGGGTCCAACTTCGAGAAAGAGGTCGATCGCCGAATCCAGCTCGGCTGGGCGGCGTTCGGGAAGCTACGTAACATCTTCTCGTCCAAAATTTCGCAGTGTCTCAAGACAATAGACTTTAACCAGCGTGTGTTGCCAGTGATGAGTTATGGCACTGAGACATGGTCGCTTACAATGGGCCTCATAAGAAGGTTTAGGATCACCAAGGCGTCAAGGCGATGGAGAGAGCTATGCTTGGAGTTACCCTGCGGGATCGAATCAGGAACCAAGAGATCCGCAGGAGGACCAAAGTTACTGACATAGCATTCAGAATTACTAAACTTAAATGGTAGTAGGCGGGGCACATCACTTCTAGAACTAACGGCCGTTGGGGCAGAAAGGTTCTCGAATGGCGACCACGTACCGGAAGACGTGGAGTGGGAAGGCCCACTACAAGATGAACCGATGACCTGGTGGAGGTCGCGGGTAGAAGTTGGATGCATACAGCACAAAGCTAGTCGTTGTGGCGGTCTTTAGGGGAGGTCTTTGTCCTGCAGTGGACGTTTTTTGGCTGAAGAAGAAGAAAAAATCTGTTACCAGTGATGGTATTTTACAATAATTCTTATAAAAAAAGCTCAGAGATACTCAGTTTGCTATCGAGAGAGCTCGGCGTTTCTCTACGTTATCGAATCTAGAATGAAAAGATTCGAAAAAAGAATATAAGTCACTGGCATAGCCCATAGGAGTAGTCAGCTAAAGTGGCAATAGGCGCATCATATACCGCGAAGATTGGACGGCCATTGGGCTAGAAAGATTCTAGACTTGAGACCACGTATTGGCAAGCGCAGCTTGGGACGGCCGCCTGGACCGAGGATCTTGTGAAGGTCGCAGGAAGTTGTTGGATGCAGGTGGCATCGGATCGGTTATTCTCGAGAGTGGTTGGGGAGGCGTATATTCAGCAGTGAAGTAGTATAGGCTGAGATGATGATGAGCTGTTAGGTGTTGCGGGGACCGTAAATGATACAACCTTCTGCTTTAATGTCGTATATTTGTATCTCACAAATATACCTAATAGAATGTAAATTATAAACTAAAAACTTACTTCGTAGAAGAATCAAGGTCACCGACAATGCCCATAGGATTAGTAAGCTGAAGTGGCGATGGGCGGGCCTCATAGCACAAAGATAGGACGAGCGTTGGGGCAGAAAGATTCTAAAGTGGAGCGCAGCGTGGGACAGCTCCCTACCAGATGGACCGACGATCTTGTGAGGATTGCAGGAAGTTACTGGAAATTTTACATACGGGTTTCATTGTCGCCGACATAAACTCCGTCCCTCTGTCAGTGGCTATCGTTCCTGGAATACCAAATCTCAAAATAAATTTACGTGGAAATGCATTAGCAACGGACTTAGTATCCTTATTTTTTAACGGAATAGCTTGCACAAATTTTGTTAATTCGCACTGGATAATCAATATGTAGCAACAAATATCTTCATCCCTGACTAATGAACCCACTACGTGTAAGTATATTTAATACAATGCCGAGGAGGCAGTTGTGGTTATCTCGATCGTTTCTTTAATATATCGAGGATACTTAGATTTCTGATATATATTGCATGATCTGAGATGATGATATATGTGGCTAATAATAATGTCTCTTAATTGAAAGTCAAAGTAATTGAAGGATGGCAATAAATGAAAGTCATTCACGATTAGTGTTTATTCATCATCGTCATTAATTCTCTTAATCCCACGTAAAATGGATATTCGTGGTCCAAACCAATATTCTAATGTTTTTATCTCGTCAAAAACGTATGTTATAAAATCTATATTATCTTTATCTTTCTATCTATCTATATCATCACGCCAGATCCCTTACGGGGTAGGCAGAGAGTATAGAGTTCCAACAGGCTCTCCTTCTATACCTGTCTGGCTTCCTCTACTTTCATAGTTCGTCTCATACACGCTCGCCGGTTACGGAGACTCCTGACTTGTCCTTCAGATAAGACCCGGCCTATTTGGTCATGCTAAGATAGTCTAGGTCTTCCCCGGTACCTAAATCCTTCTACTTTTGCATTGTATATAAGTTTTGTCATTCTTTCTTCGGACATTCTTTCTATATGCCCGAACTAACGGAGCATACCCTTTCTCATCTTTACACTGATACTCTCTTTCATACATATGTGCTTTCTTACTACACTGTTGCGAATACGGTCGGTCAGCTTCACTCCGCACATCTTCCGCAGAGCTCGCATTTCCGCCGCATTTATCCTACTTTCATTCTCCTTCTTACGTACCCAGCTCTCGCTGCCATATAACAGCGTTGGGACAAGCACTCCATTATGTATGGCCAGCTGCGCCTTTCGGCTTAAGTGCCGGCTCCCAAGTAGCTTTCCCATCGCGCCATTCACTCTAAAATTATTTAAATATACAAACTCATTCACTTGCTCCAGCACATCGTTACCAACCATAATCCTTGCATTCGTTCTGGTTTCATCCCGTTCACAAACTATAAAGTTTAAAAATTTTCTTAACATTCAAATGTAAGTAGATCAGTGGCTGATGGCGCTATTAAAACCGCGTCTTTAAATTAAAAAATATATCATGTTTTTAACGGACTAAAATTATAAAATCATCTCTGTATATCACGCCAGGTCTCTTCAAAGTAGATACAATAATTTAAACAAAAGAAACATCAGTGACTTATCATCAATGTTTAGGTCCAAGGACTTTTTTCATTAATCCGGGTTTTCGAAATTCTGAGGAAGGCTCCACGGGTAAGAAAATTTATCCTGACAGATGTGTTGAGATTGCACTAGAACTTAGTTCTAATCATGTCCTAACTCTAAGGTTCTTTTGTTAGGAAGTGTAGTTATTCTATTATAAATCAAGGTGTAATGGAAATGGCTCGCTACCGCTACTAATTGTAAGTGTAGACAGATACATCTCTGACCTCGCTTGCCAAATTTAAATTTCATGTTTAAACATGACCATGACAACTTTTTAAGGAAAATAAAATTGACCATGGTCTAATGTTAGTTGGTGCGTTTATGAAGTCCAAATAATTAACATACAAAAAACATTATTTGTGGGGTCACACAATTAAATTTCCAGGTGGGTATCGAATTCACAACTACTAATACCACGATATGACTCACATGAAACTTGAAATAAGTCCCAAGTAAACTTGATTTCAAAAAGATACTATGGCGACTATTTTATTTAAGTAAATTTTTGTACCAAATTGTCAATAAATACATAAGCCTTTATTGTCCCAGCGTTGGGCATGACCTATCACAAATTGAGGTTAGAAAGATTATGTGATACTCCACGCGGACTCAGTGCGGATTGGTTGAGGTATGTTTGTAACCACCTTGGAGATGGACCTGTCGGCCATTCTTCGCTACATGGTCGGCAGTGAGCCGATGGCAACCTTCGCGGAGAAGGAGGTGGCAGAGTAGGTCAGGGAGGAATGATAACCCCAATTTCATACCAATGCCCCCCCATTATTGTCATCCATGGGCTAAAAGAACCATGTGGGACTATACGTCAACTTCTGACTACTACGTCTACGTCTACGTCTGTATCCGTCGGCAGGTTCGCGTCGGCTGATGAGTCGCCAGCTGTTGCTACGGACCCGCGCGATGCACCGCATCCCTCCGCACGCAGCACACCGCGCCCCGCCGCCCAAAATACATCGCGCCTGGCTGTCAGCTCCGCAGCCCCGCCGGTGACGTCTAACGTCACGTAACGACTTCTCCTCGTCGTGATTACGCCGCCGTCACTGCCGCCCGCACACCGGAAAGGATAACTGGAAAGGCACGTAAGGAGCCTCGGACCACTGCGAGGGGTCTAGTTGATGAGGAAGGCTTCATCAAGGCGGAGAAGAAGCCTCCTCGAAGAAACCGGTGTGGGACTGCACCGGTTAACGAAGGCATACTCCTGTGTTCAGCACTACCTACGACGCTGCTATACGTGTCACGGCTACACTACACCACCCAAGCTGATGACGTTGTGGAGTATGCCCGCAAGAAGTCCTTATATACTCTGAGGGTTAAGAAGCTGAACTCGCAAAACAATGCGGCTTTTAATTCCTTTGTTGTGCGAGTTCCCACAGCCAAGCTGGAGACTTTAATGAGCGAGGAGTTCTGGCCGAGGGGTGTCGTATTCAGAAGATTTCGTGGGAGACTGCGAGACACCCCTGTACAGTGCAACATGTCGTCGGCAACACATGTTACTTAGTTTATAAGTTTTACTATATTATATGAATGTTAGTCTGTAAGGTATATATTCTAAGTAAGCTAAGTTGCACAAAATTAATTTTTGTAAAGTTCAGTTGCCTGAATTAAATGACTTATTTTATAATTATTATTATAATATGAAATAAAATACTTAAAATTTACACATAGGTGATGTATAATAGTATGATCTGGCTTAATGATATAGAATAGATAGATAAACATAAGCGATAAGTTCTTACCATTAGGTTCGCGGACAGTCCGCTGACGTAATAAATAACTTTTTAAAAAAAGGGAAACCGACTTCAAAAAGCAAGAAATAAATGTTTAAAGTTGGTGAAATGTAACCGACTGCACCAACCGGCACTGACTTGCTATACAATTTTAAGTGATGAGTAAATTAATTAGTAGCGCTGTGCGACCGCGGTGTTCTTACCGATCACCAAGGTTAAGCAGCGTTCGACTCGGTCGGCCTGAGATGGGTGACCGTTTGTGGCATTTTCATATTCGAGCGTCTCCGTGCTTCGGAAGGCACGTTAAGCCGTTGGTCCCGGTTACCACTTAATGTGGTAGTCGTTAAGCCGAGTTGGAAGCCTTAAAGGCGGCTTCATAAGTTCCAACAGCAGGTGGCCACAAACCTGCCTCCACCAATCCGCACTGGGTCCGCGTGGTGGAGTATGACCTAATCTCTCTCACCTCGATTTGTGAGAGAAGGCCTTTGCCCAGCAGTGGGCAGTATAGGCTGATATTATAAATTAATTATTAATATTTATAGACCTATATTATATTATTCTACTAAGTACTGCTGTAAGGTACCTACAGGCCTGACATAACACTTATAATAACTGAATTTACACATTCGTGCTATTTGCCGCCTAGGAGTTCCCTGGTTTATCTTCAAAGTCCAAGGTCGTATACCTATAAAAATAAAATGAGACCAATGTGGAGCCATACTGAACCCAATTCAAAAAAAGTATTGAAATCGGTCCACAAAAAACGGACATATTGGTAAACATACATAAAAAATACATAGAGTGTAATTTGGAAACTCCTCGTTTTTGAAGTTGATTAAAAATCGATTTACGCCGGACCAGTTGCAGTATGAACCACGCGCTATGCGGCAATGTACACCCTCATACAATAAAAAAATGGCCATCATCATCATTGGTGCGCGATGTCAACTCGCAACGGAACTTTATTATCTATATGATCACGCCAGATCCTTGGCAAGGTAGGCATAGAGGGTTTCAATCAGGATCATATTACCATTATGATTGATTAATAGATCCCCTCTCTGGGGATCCTTCCCAGAATTAAAGAATTGTGTAAAAAGTATGTGTTTTTCTATTATATATATATATTGAGCTCAGGAATACGCTAGGTGCTATCTTAGAGCGTTTAAATGTGCTCGAGAACCACGAGGTTAGGACAAGGTCACCTGGGACACCACGTGATCTTGCCACGGAGGAGGCAGGCACGATCGCCGTGCCGCTACCCGCATTGAGCCCGCTTTCGTCAGCCGTTGATACGGAAGCAAGCACTTCAACCGCGTGCGACCCGACAACGGACAGGATCATTGGAGCATTGAGCGCGCTTACCAAAGTAAGATCTACCCATTATTATATTTCGAAGTTTGACCCGAGTGTTAATGACTTCGACTCTTGGTGTAATGAAGTGGATAGGGTGCGCGGCACGAATGTTTGGGACGACAACGAATGCCTGTCGCGTATAGCCAATTCTTTAAAGGGCGAAGCACGTAGCTGGCTTAACCATTGGGTTACTAACGACCGTAGCTGATCTAACTTTAAACACGAATTCAAATCGTTATATCCACGAAGAGTCGGTGTGGCAGATGTTTTGTTTAAGGTTATGTCCACGTGTTTTGATGATTTTGCTTCGTACGCAGAGTATGCTAGACGCTCAATTTTACGGCTTAACATTGTAAATGGCTTGAGTGATGAATTAATTGTCGCTATAATTATATGAGGCATAAACGAACCTCAGATACATGTATTTGCAACTAATGCTAATTACTTTTGAAATTTTTTTGTTGAATTCTTATCAATTTACACTAAAAATAAGCGTGTATCTAATAATCGCGTCTCATTCCCGTGATTCTGTGCGCTCGTAAACGATCATACCCTCGTTCGGAATATAATAAAAACTACTATTAGTTTGGGGGTACGAGCCACGTTCAAAAATTTTGTCCAAAGAAAATTAATACCGACACTCAAATAAATAAGCTAATAATTAGTATGGTTGTTCGTATTGTAAAAAACCGGGTCATGCATTGATACGTGTTTTGCTTAGGAGCATTCGAGATCCGGCGATAAGAAGAAAGTAAATTTGTGTCGCGAACAAGTGAATACTTCGAATGACATTCTAACTGTTGTGATTCAAGGCGTTCCGGTAGACGCGCTCATCGACAGCGGTATATGTGTTTCTTTAATATGTGAGTCGGTTCTTAAATATATTAACAGCAATCGAATTCCATCCTCTCTAGTGCTAAAAGGTATAGACAGAATGTTGAATCGACTTATGTAACGCAAGTAGTTCAGTGTAATCGAGTATTCTTAGTTGGTAATTGTTGACAGGAATTGCTTGCAATTTACTAGTCTTTTCATAGTAGGTACGGCTTTGTCCACAGTGACCACTGGGAGGATGAGCATTCAGTTGAACAGCATAACCCCAGTTTATTATAGGCCGTATAAGCTGTCATATGACAAAAAGTTACGTGTACGTGTGAATTATATCTCAGGGTCAGGTGAGACCGAGCGTTAGAAAAATCAACCACTTGTTGAGTCCCCGCTACCCACAAACGTAAAATAAATTAGGCGATTTACTTTCGTCGTTTCATATGCAATTATGCGACCAAAACCATTCCTATCTCTCTTTTAACCCGCAATGGAGTGCCGTTCAAATAGGGAGAAGAACAAAAGAGCGCTCATATGTCTTTGATCGATTGTCTTACGAGCAAACCGGTGCTTGCAAATTTTGACCCCAAGTTACCAACGGAACTGCATACAGATGCAAGTTCTGTTGGATACGGAGCCGTCCTTTAAAAAAAAGTTTACTTCAGTAAGACAACGAAAGGAGCTGAACCTCGATACTGTTCATACGAACTTGAGACGTTGGTGGTTGTAAAGGCACTACACGAACTTCCCCGCTGCAGCTGCTTGTCGGCATAGACTGAGCGACTCCCTTACTTAAGTCGTTGGTGCGCAACACTGCTGCTGCTGAAGTACAGCCCAACCGCGAAGGCATGAGGGAATTGCCTAGGCAACGAGCTGCGAAGCTACTGGATGACAATTGGCGTAAGCAAGATGAAGTGGTAAACAAAACCCGGTCGAATTTTTAATACTAACGATTGGCTATTTGTCAGCATAAGTTCACAGGTAACTGGCATATTTGACTCTGGCATGTATGGCCCGTATTCAGTATCGTATTCAGTACTACCGTATGGGCGGTACGAGTTGAGTTTGCTTGGTGCTTCATGTACGAAGACCACACATGCATCCGCAGATTATATGGTGCCGTGGCGTGGCGAGTGGACGCCTGATGCATGTGCCACATTTTTTGAAAGTAAGTTGAAATGTTTGACTATCACTTGTGAAATGTCGGAATATAGACTGGTGTGCTTATACTGATATTGATGATGTGGTCTTTGTGTACCTGTGAGGAATCCGGTATATGCAGCATATAGTATGCACGTATATCAATGCCAGTATGCGAACTCGTGTGCCTTTGCTGAAGCCGTTATGCGAACTGTGTGCCTATGACGATGCCGGTATACATGTTAGGCATGTATATCGATGCCAGTATGCGAACTCGTGTGCCTATGCTGATGCCGTTATGCGAACTGTGTGCCTATGACGATGCCGGTATACATGTTAGGCATGTATATCGATGCCAGTATGCGAACTCGTGTGCCTATGCTGATGCCGTTATGCGAACTGTGGGCCTATGACGATGCCGGTTTACATGTTGAGCATGTATACTGATGCTTATACGCAAACTAGTGTGGATTCTATGCTGAAGTTGGTGTTATCAACCTGTAGACATGGAGGTGCTTTCTCTGGATATTTATTTACTCTAATCAACTATGCAACAACTAGGTGCTTTTAAAAACAATTTCATGAGGGACTGATGTTGTTTCGTTTACTTATAGATGCAGACTGTCCGAAGGCTACGAACAGCCAGGCAGATCAGACAGACCACGTCGAGGTAGTTTAACCAGGATGCTCACCCAGGAATGCTTCGTAGGTGGACGAGGACGTCCACTTGTCAGGAGAGGCCGTGTTAGCGCTTATACCCCGGGCGTGGGGACAACACGCCATGTCACGTGATTCATTTAGCAGAGAGGAGATAGCGCGCGCGCCTCGTCGAGCGATCAAACGGAACACTACTTTTTGGGGAGCAGCCGGCCGAGTAGGACGTATCTTGAGCTCATACCCCAGTCGTTGTATTTCTTTTGTTTTGTTCTTTTGTTTTTTTTATCAATTTTTATAATAATCGCTAAATATATATATATATATATATATATATATATATATATATATATATATATATATATATATATATATATATATATATATATATATATATATATATATATATATATATATATATATATATATATATGGTTTAGGTTTAAATAATTTATTCTCATGAAGACAAAAAGCCACTTACATGAGAATGTAGATTGAGACATAATAAACTTATTTTAGGTAATGGTCACCGAAAGACACCATAAAGATAAAGAATAGGTCGGTTGCACGTTCATTGGTTTTACCATCAACTAGTAGGGTGGTATCGTTTTTTGTGATATTTGTTGTCAATTATATATTTCGATAGTTGATATTTAAAACCGCTAAACGTGCTTACACTTTTTATATAAGACTGCAAATTATTATACAGTTGTGCTCCTTCATAGGTAATACTTTTTTACCATAATTTGTACGTATCTTTGGTAGAACAAGTAAACTAGGTCTACGGAGACTACGTTTATTTATTTAACATTTCTTAACAAATGTTATGTTAGTGACTGTAATGTGTTATGGTTTTATCTATAATTTTTCTAATTAAAATACAAGTATTATACACGTAAAGTTGTTTAATATTCATTAGTTTTGTTTCCTCAAAGATTTTGTTTCGTTTGTGTTAATGGAATAAAGTTTTTATGATCTTATTTTGTATTCTTTGTAGTTCTTGTAGCTTTGTTTTACTAGCGCTGCCCCATACTTCTATGAGATACAGTAAATGTGATTTAACAGGAGAATTGTAAATCGTGAAACGCAGTTTTTTAGTTATACAGGAACTTATGTTGTGAAGAGATCCAATAAGTGAGGAGATTTTGTTTTTAATATAGTCAATTTGTTTGTTCCATGTCAAGTAATTATCCATTCTCAAGCCAAGGTATTTATCGCAAGTTTTGTGTTCTAATGGGTTGTTATCAATAGTTAATGGGTCATGCAGTGGAATTACTTTATTTTTAGGTTTAAACATAATGTAACAAGTTTTGGAGATATTTACAGTTAGCAGAATATATTGGAACCATTCAAACAGAATTTTAAGATCTTCTTGGGCACGTGAAATAACGAAGCTCCGAAATAAAATAAGCATGTGTCGTCTGCGTACAGAGTTAAATTATCGTGTAGCTCTAGTTCTGTAATACTATTTATATATGTCAAAAATAGTAATGGTCCCAATGTGGATCCTTGCGGGACACCACACGTGATTTGTGAAGGACTACTTTCGACGTTACTTATCTTGACTATCTGGGATCTGTTTGTTAAGTAAGATTGGAGAATTTTGAGTGCATTGCCTCTGATACCAACGTTTTCTAGTTTTTCTAATAGTGATTTGTGACTTACGGTATCAAGGGTTTTTTTTTTAAATCGATAAATATACCCAAAACAATGTTTCTTATCGATATATTCTCTGATTTTTGTTGTAAGATCAATAGTAGCTGTAGTGGTGTAGTTTTTAGTTCTAAATTCATATTGGCCTTCCGATATGAAATTAAAAGATTCTAAGTAGCTTAACAGACTTATATGTAATTCTTTCTCTAAAATTTTGACATAATCAGCAGTACAGAGATGGGACGATAGTTTCCGGGTTCGGTTTTAGCTCCCGATTTATAGATCAATGTTACCTTTGCAACTTTTAAAGTATCTGGGAATTCACCACCACTTATAAGTGTATTTAAAATAACTTACTCGCGATTAAATTTTGTAGACTTGAAATAAAACTATTTTTTCGGATTTTATCGCGGTTTATTTTTTGATTTTTAAGTTCCGACGTTTCGAGTGCTTTGCAGCACCCATGGTCACGGGAAGGACTAATAAAATCCGAAAAATAGTTTTATTTCATGTGTAATATTCGTGTAAATCTAAGAACTCAGTTTTGTAGACTTTTTATAACTTTTGTGATAATTTTATATATACCGCTACTTGAATTCAGATCGAGATCTTTAATAATTTTAGTAATTTCATTAGTACTACATGGATCTAGGGTCAAAAGTTCATGAATATTTTTTTGTGATTTTGAAGCACATTGTGCTGAAGTGGTATGATATGTGTTTGCTAGTATGGGCCCTATAGTAGAAAAATACCTGTTAAAACCTCACAGATTTCATTTGTGTTAGTGACTAAATTAGAATCAACTAAAAGCTTTGAAGGAGCACCACCTAGTTTTATTTTATTGCTGGCTAAACTATTTATAAGTGATCAAAGTTTTTTAGGGTTATTCGTACAGTTTGTAAATAATTTATAATAGTATGAATTCTTCGTATATTAAATTAATTTAGCAATCTTTACTCTCATTACTTTGTAATTCGTTTCTTATTTCTCATTTTCTGGATTTTGTGTTGTATCCATAGATTGTTTATTTGGCTGATTCCAGTAATAATATCATTATTGACCCAGTCTTCTTAAGGTGGTTTCTGTACCTGTGTTCTTACTACTTTATTCTTTTCCATGTACTGCTTTATTTTAAATTCTAATTTTCTGTAGTCGTTTGACACGTCTTCTAGTCCGTTTGATTCTACTGAAATATATAATTTTTTGTAATCTATACGTTCATAGTTAAAACGTATTTTAGGGGGTGGATTCATTTTGTTGATTTTTAAATATATTTGTTTATGATCAGATATAGATGAATTGATAATAGCCATGTTGTAATGTTCACCTTTTAGGTTTGTGCTGACATGGTCTAGTATAGATTTCTTTGTTCAAGAGTCTCTTGTACAATATGTTTAAGTCATACAATATGTTTAGAAGGTCAATGTTAAAGTCTCCAAAAACTATTGCTATTTTCCGTTGTAGAAATTGTAATCTCATATACATCTAAGAACCTTGCAAGATTAGTATCACCGGGATTGTAAACGACGCTAATATCTAGCGCAAATTTATCAATTTGTATCCATAGGTAATTATTTCTACCTTGGTATATTGATTCACTAAGGTTATGTTTTAGGTCGTTATGTACGTATACTGATACTCCTCCTCCCCTACTGTATGTTCTATAGTAATGTGTATAGTTATCTATCTGTAGTTGTAAGGTTTGATTTTCATTCTGTATCCATGTTTCTGTTAGCAAAATGAAGTGTAAAGTTGTAGGTATCGATTTAATAATACATTTGAGTTCGTCTAGTTTTCCTGTCTTTCGTATACTTCGTGCATTTAAATACAGAAATGACAGTCGAGATTTTTCAGTTTTTAGTTGTTGGTAATCATTTTCTATTTGGTGGGTTATATAGTATTTGACAACGTATCATTTATTATTGTTGGTTGGAGTTTTTTGAAGCCTGTTTTACGATACTTGGTACACCGTTAATATATTTGATAGTCAAATCACTTTCTCCAGATTTTGTTCGGCGAGTTAGTTCATCTCTCATAGCTAGGAAATATTTTTGTTGGCCTGGTGTTTGGTCAGAGAAAATTTTAATATTATCAGGCAATTTTTCTTTATTGCGGAGTAGTAGCATTGCACGCTCTAGTTTATCATAGCAGACTTTAATCTTGCGCATTTTTCCAGCATTGTATTTGCCGATACGATAGATCTTATTCGGTTTTGGCATATTCTCGCTTATTATGGAGATTATTTTTGAGACGTCAAATTCATCTTTCAGTATTCTTGCCTGGATGCTAGTGGAGCTCTGCTCCAGTATACTAAGTATGATTAACTTACTACTACTTACTTACCGTGTTCTGAGGCAATTTTTGCCGTCGTGTATTTGATATCTTGGATTTGTATACTAATATCTGCTACATTAGAGGTAATTTATATATATATATATATATATATATATATATATATATATATATATATATATATATATATATATATATATATATATATATATATATATATATATATATATAAATACAAATGAAAGTGACAGCAATAGCGTTGCGCTGACATCAATGTCTTCATATTAAGCTCTCAGGACCTTGTAACACCAGCCAGCCATATCATGTGCCACTAAACCAATAACGACAGTAATTACAATAAAAAAAATATAACCACGTATTTTAAAGTCACTTTCAAAACTGCTTAAATGGTTAGTCGATATTTGCTCGTGAAGAACTATAGTAGTATGGAGGGTCTGCAGCCAAATTCTTTGCTAAAATTGCCTCCAGGTGCCAAACAAAAGATTAGAAACCTTTACAACTATGACACTCTGGAGAGACTGAAAGAATCCTTGGATTTGTTAGAGGAATAGATAAGGAAATAAACGCATTTCTTCAAAAGGGATTTTCGTAAGTACTGTGTTTTATTTCTTTCCTCCAACTTTTGAATTTTTCTATTTACTATAGTATCTAACCTAAATGCTTACAATAAACCACTACACAGTATTACATGTGATCAAACGAACTTACCTAAAGTGAAGTTCGATCATTTTTATACGTAGTCCTTCGTTCGAAGATATAAGTACCCAACCCGCCCTGCCCGTTCGTAAAGTTGAAATGTACTACTTTTAAAAGGAATGGTCGCAGAGGTTATGTCCACAGATACCATAGAGGAAGCGCTGATATTTCAGGTCTCTAAAGGATGCGCGGCTGCCAAGCGAGTCGAGAGAGCTGCATGTGTTTTATATCTTCGAACGAAGGACTTTGTATAATAATGATCGAACTTCACTTCAGGTAAGTTCGTTTGACATTACATAGATACTAATATGACGAAAGATTGTGTTGTATTTAGTCAGCAGTTATGTGAAGGTGTTCTTTTGGCGAATAGCTTACCAAAACCAAAGTATAATAAAATTCGATCAGGAATTTCAAAGGAGGGAAAAGAAATTTTATTTTTCCTACTCCTATTTTTTTTCTAATTAAATTTGTTGCGAGTTCCAAGGCAATTAAAGCGCTTCCCGGGACACCCCCAGATTCAAACCTTGGTCTTATAAGGAGGCCATTGCGGATTCTGGCTTACAGGAGTTACAATCGTGGGAATATGTGGCGGGCTTAGTCCCAATAAAAAAAAGTACAGCTCTGCCACTCTCGTTTTTATAAAAAGAAACACATCAAATTTACTAAATACAAGTGAAAGTCACAGCAGGCTTTCTCGATCGCGTTACGCAAATGTCAATGTCTTCATGCTAAGCTCTAAGGACCTTGTTTCGCCAGTCGTATGGCGTAACGTCATTAATGAAGGCAATAATTATAATAAAAAAATATATAATGTCGTATTTCATTATCTTTTTCAAAACTGCTTAACTGATTAGTTGATGTCTGCCTGTCGAGGAGTATAGTACTATGGAAAATCTGCCTACGAATCCTCTGCTAAAACTGCCTTCAGATGCCGTGGAGAAGATAAGAAAGCTTTACAACTACGATAATCCGGAGAGACTGAAGGAATCCTTGGATCTGCTAGAAGAATGGATGAAGAAACAAACGCATTTCGTCAAACGGGATTTTTGTAAGTACTGTGTTTTATTTTGGTATTTTGATTGATTCCTTTATCGAAGCGAAATTTTGATTTTATTCACCACCTATCCGGTGGGTGCAGAAAAATGTGCCGCACACCAACTAAAGTATTTATCCCAAATTGATAAAGCGCTTAGATTTGAAAAACCCGCAGGGGTAAGTAAGGTACTGCATATTGTGTGTCTTGTTTACTAGTTGAAACCCATTTGTATCTTAATTTTTCTATCCGTGAAGCCGATCATGCCACAAGTCTTCTGCACCTATCGTGGCTTTTATTTTTGTTGGAATATAATTCTGACAGGAACGAAAAAACTGTAAAGGCCATTAAGTATGTCGCGTAAAACAAAGGTTTTCTCTAGAATAGCAAACCCCTTGCCATGCAACGCTGGACTAAATTTGACCTTAAGAAAAAGTACTTTTAAAAGAAACAACGGCTTTATACTATTTTAAGCGTAATTGGTAATACCTATTTCTATTTACTTATCTATATTATCAAAAAACATCCCTTGCAGGGTATGCAGAGAGTACAGAGCTACAACAGATTTTTTCCTTACCTCCGATTTCCTCCAATCTCATAGTTTGTCTCATACACACTCGCCGGTCACGGACGCTCTTGATTGTAATGTGCTATAATTATAATATGTTAAAAATAGAACTCGTATTGACGTCATTGCAGCGTCTCGCTTCTCTAATTCATATAGTTTGGCGAATATATAAAACTCTAATGAGGGCTCATTAGAGTTTTATATGCTATCTCTTCTACATATCTCAAACATGGGTGGCAGAGGTATACTGTGGATAGCAACGATGTTAGTTCCAAATGTATGACCTTATAGCAGGCACAATTACAGAGACCCACTGGTTTTTTTTAGTGAAAATACCTAAGTAGCACTTGTCCAACTTAGCAATCAAATCCAGGAACATTTGCAGGAAAAGATCTAAAATAATTTAGAGAAAAGGCTTATCAACTGAGTCAACGGCCGTTGGATATTTTCAAGAATATGTATCCTATTAATATTATATATATCTAGCGTGATGATAGCCTTGCGGGCTAGGCCTTATTATAAAAAATGAAAAACTATGTATTTTTGGATGTTTGTAATCACGCAAAAGCAGCTTTATGGATTTGTACCAAATTTAGCACAGAGATAGTCTATTGCCTGAATTAATACAAATAATTTTATCCCAAAAAAAATGTTAGGTTCCTGTCTAAAAACAACGCGGACGAAGTTGCGGGAAGAACTAGTGCATTATACTTGTTTCAGCAAGGGACTATTTGGAAAGATCACTTTTGACCTGCAAAGGATCCGTTGAAAAAGCCAAGAGACAATTGGACAGACTTTGCACTGTCAAGACAGTTTTACCCAGGTTCTTCACGAAGACCAATGTCAGTGTCGAAATTAATCACATTACAGATATTGGGTAAGTAGTTTTAACATATGCGTTGTTTTTAACACGGTTATGGCCAAGATACGATGGATTGTTTACTTTGGGAATTACCGTGAGAACTGCCTCAAATTATCATATACTTATTACTTTTAATTACTAACATGCGTCTACATGAGCCTGCTCTTTTTGTTATTTCCTGTGTAATTAACATTAAAAATCCTATATCGAAGTGAGAAATCGCGAAATAACAATACCGTTGATCTATTACAGGTGTATATTAGTGCGTATCTGATTATTGTTGTATCATTTGTGACATCATTAAAGGCTAGGCCGAGGCCGTTTCTCCTTGAGGCACCCTTGAGCTAATTGTCCTCTTGTCCGTCCGGCTGTAGCGTAGTTGCCCGCTCGTCCTATGTCGGGTGAACCTGTACAGACCCCTCGGCCAACGGCATAGATCATTCACATATACATATTTGTTAACAAACACCAGTTTTACGATATAATTAACATTTAATTTGTGTGTATTGCATATAAAGTTTGGGCACCGGTTTTCGGTAGTACCTGCCAAACAACTGGCATATTAGATCAAAATCCGGCATTGAAATACTATACATTTTGATTGGAAGACCGATTTTTGAATAAAAAATTTACTTTTTGATTCGTATCTATCTATCTATATCATCACGCCAGATCCCTTGCGGGTAGGCAGAGTACAGAGTTCCAACAGGTTCTTTCCTTACATACCTCTCTGGCTTCCTCCACTCTCATAGTTCGTGAGACGTATGTACTACATACTGGAATACCGCTTTTTGAAAATGATCGAATGATCGATGATTTCAATTTCAAAAGACCTTTTTATAAACAAGCTTTTATAGCAAATAACACAACGAACATATCTTGCTTAGTTGGTTCCATTGGCAACCTTTCGGCTTCAGTACTCCACTCAATAACAATCTAATAAGCCTAATCACGAGGGGGTTACGTTGTATAATTCACATATTTCTATATCCAATATTGGAGTGTCATCGGACTTATACAGTCATTCCAAATTTCAGCTCAATCGGATACCCGTAATTGCTTAAAAAATGGATCACAAGATTTGAATCGGAAAACGAGACAGACATACAAACATTGCAAGCTAAATAAGAGCATTTAAAAAAGGTTACTTCGACTCTCATCATCTTAAAATTCTTAGATACAACTCGGTGTAGGCCTCCTTCAATATTTCTTCACTTTACTCTATAACATTTTGGTATAAATTAATCTAGTTGTTGTTCGTCAACTTCTAAATATCATCCTTCGTAGAAATAGCGCATGCTAAAGTAGTTAATCAAGTTTTCATTCTAATGGCTATAAGCAGCGTTTTTGACATATTTGTAGGTAATCCAGATTTATAACTGGCCTTGTTTAAGTTTACGCGAAGGCAATTATTACTAAAAATAATCGAATCGTTCGATTGTTCCGTTCATTCGAATGCAATCGAATGACAGTCGTAATTTTTCGATTGTTGATCGATTTTTAGGTTGTTGCCCAGCGTTTCAACTGCGCGCGCGTAACGTTACGAGTAAGCAATCGACAGACGAATCAATTGCACTGTCGATTGTTTTGGTATCGTTCAATAATTTATGTACATAGGTAATAAGTAAATTAGTATAATTTATAAAAATACTTTGCAATTTGTGGTAATCTATCATCATGCCAGGTCTCCTGCAGGGTAGGTTGAGTGATTATAACTGCGTTAGATTTGTTTCTATTAGTCTACAATTCAATCTCAAGTTACGATGGAAATATTTCCAACATAACTTAAGCTATTTACCGACATGACCTTCACGGACAGAAGTTAGCCATCAAAACGTTCTCCCTGTATCGAATGTATCCTCGAATTGGTAATGCACCGTCCATATTGTATTTTTTTTAAAAACGTAGTCCCACACTCGTATTTATTCCTGTGTCGTGGGTGCGTTTACAAACATGAAAATTAACATGCACAAAACCCAGACCGAAACAAATAATTGTGAGTCACACAAATATTTTTCCCATGCGGGAATCGAACCCGCGACTATTAGACACTGTGGGCGTATCTTGTCCGGTGAATCTGTAAAGGCCCCGCTGCCAACAGCGTAGATCATTCACACACACACACCCTGTGGGCGGAGCGGTTTAAGTTCTTAACCACTGCGCTAAATCGTCCGTCAAATTTCATTCGTTCATTCGTTCGTCGATTGTTAATCGATTGTATTTTTGTGAGGACGAATGAATCGACAATCGAATGTGTGTAACTACAATTGTCAACTAAAACGATAGTTTTGTTTGTAAGAATCGCCTAGCGCTAGTTACAGTATTTGTTGTTAATCTAAATCCGCAAACGAGAAAAGTATGATATCTCAGTGAACTCAAGGTTTGTCTGACTTCATTATTTCATGGTAATCTATGCTTGCTACAAATTCAATTAATTTAATGAGATTTACTAAATTTTGTTCCAAAATAATGTACCTACGTGAATCGTAGTTAAAAGTCATTATTTGTCTAAACGATATTTTTTTATCAGAAGAAACCATCACTATTCAATCCAATAAAACTACTAAGACTTAAGGAATCACAAGTTCTTAAATTGTAATTATCCACTTTATTGTTGGGAAATAACGTCCAAATTCGAAAAACTAGAAATGTACATACATATGTATGGGGTTACACAATGTTATCTAGACAAACAAGTTCAACATTGTGGCTGTTAATTGCTTCTTGCAGTATTATTATTGTTCTTGCTTTGCGAGTCGTTGTTGAATAAATGTGGGACAAGATTTATCTTTTAAAATTAAGCAATTAACTCTCAACAAAAAGCGATACAAAAGCTTCATATTAAATTGTTTTCATTACGTACTTACCTATGTAAATGCCATTTTACATAGGAAAAATGAAACTTATTTTTTAAACAAAAGTATATAATATGCCCCTACCTATGTAATTGGCGATTTTCGATACTGGCTAGTGTGAAGATCGAAATTTTTCATTCTATTTAGAATTCCAAATTTATATAGCATGAAATTTTTTTTCAAAATCAGTTGTTCATTTGTTTTCCCTCCGTTCGATTCTTTTTTGATATTGCTGTATCTGTAACCATGGAAAAATCGATATTGCGCATTAATTTCCACCACCGACGAAGCACAGATAGCACGCAATATTAACGACGTGTATGCACAAGGTACCATGCATTTTATTAGTGTAGCTAGTATAACAATTTAATTTTTCCCTACTTTTATTTGCTGAGGAATTTATTAGTTATAGTATTAAATGGTATGGATATATTTAACTACCACGTCATGGTTATACTTAGTTATGGGTAGGCAGAGAGTACAGACATGGGTAGTGCGGTGAGTGCGGGATGTTTGTTGAATTTTTGGCTTCACCGCGCGGCGTGCAATTACTACTGGACGCGACTTCTAGATTATCTTTATTCTAAAAGTCTAGTGGCGAATAATTTGCTTTGCGATCACAAGGTCCTGGGTTCAAATTCTAGGTTGAACAAATGTAGTATTTCTATCGAAAAACTCCCAGTATCAGTCCGGAGCCTGGAATTTGCGGACGAACGATTTAGCGCAGTGGTTAAGAGCTTAAGCCGCTCCGCCCACTGGGCCTAATAGTCGCGGGTTCGATTCCCGTACGGGACATATCTTTGAGTGATCCACAATTATTTGTTTTGGTCTGGGTGTTTGTGTATGTGAATTATCATGTTTGCAAACGCACCCACAACACAGAATTAAATCAAACTGTGGGGCTACGTTTAAAAAAAAAAAATGTTTTAGTACATAGCAATAGGCTCGCCCCTATTACATAGGACCTAACGATGTCGGCAAAAAGTGGGAGTGCGTAGTAAACCTCCGCCACTCCCGCTTGGAGAATTTATAATATTATATTATTTATTTGAATTATTATTTTAGCTGTGTTTATGTTAGATCAAGACGATATTAATAATATCAGTCTCAATTGTAAAATTTACATTTAAATTAATGTCATTCTTAGGACAAAAGAGTTTATTCAAAATGTTAATTTTGAACTTTTCAGCGGGATTATTCCTTTGCCGAATGTGACAGAAGATTTTTACAGAGTAGTCTTGTTCAAATATTTTGATAAGGAGCTAGAACCCAAACACTTTATGGAGTTTTTTCAATACGGCATCATTGTAAGTATAACTCCATACACAATAGCTGCGCTTGTGGCTTTAAAGACCAGAGAGCTTAGCATGAAGAGTTTATTAGCGCGACGCCATTGAGTTGATATGCTATCCTTTTTACACTATGATTTATACTAAATAAATCGCCAGAATGCCCACATACCATCGTTTATATATAATATTCTACATAATCCCACAATTCCCTCTACCTCAAAAACCGGTTTGGTTTCTTTTATAAAACGCATTCGAGATACCTAAGGTTATCAGAGAATCTGAAGTAGAAAACACTAATGCACTCCACAAACTTCTTTCATAAATCCTCTACTAATAAAGCTGTTTGCTTGTGTAATACATTGCCTCTTAAGATGCGACTTGTCAGCGTGATTCTTCAAAACTTCATTCTTCTGAAATAATATGTCCATATCATCACGTCAGATCCCTTGCAGAGTAAACATGTGAAATAATTTAATTAGGGATATAGTACGTGTTAGGGATATATTAAACCAACAAGGCCAAACACGACGGGAATGTGTTGTTTATTTTAGAAGTTCCTATGACCAACTTCCGAATTCATAATCAGACCAGGTACTGTGTTCCGATTTTTACCACGTGCCAAGCGATCCTTGTCGGACTATAATTAAAATTACCTGACTAAATCTATTTAAAATTAACGATTAAAGTACAAAAACAAAATTAAATAGCTCCACCGAATTGTTGTTACGAATCGTGGGGAACTAAAAATCAAAAAATAAACCGCGATAAAATCCGTAAAATAGTTTTATTTCATTAAATAGCTCTTTCGAATTACAGTAATAACCAAAATTCGAGTTAATTAGTATTACATTTCATGTTTTTTCCACTAAGAGTGTGATAACTCTTGTAAGCTTTAATTGATATAGATTTATTTACTTCCAGCTGTGTGAGTATTTGAAAAGACATGATTACGTGACCGGTTTTGTGTTAATTGACGACTTCAGAAATATCAATATGTTTGACTTCGTGACTAAACTTAATGCTGTGGAACTACAGCAGTTGGTGACTATTTTAACGGTAAGTTTATTATTTCGTCTTCATTAAGGCTGCGGTGTATGTGAAATCCGTGTTTGTAAACGTACCCACAGGAATAATTCCTAGTGTGGGACAGCATTATATTCCCCAAACGAGAGAAGTAGAGGCGTACTGTGTACATACAAACATCGCCAATGACTGAGATTTAATTCGATAGAAAACGTTCACTTTTTTGGACTAGACCAAGGTCATCGTCGCCGAGGAAGACCCAGAAAGCGGTGGCGCATTGACCTCAATGCCTATCGAAAAGAATGGCCATTATTGACAGGGTATAGAGATCGTCGAAGAAAAGAGAAGGAGACCTTTGTCCAGCAGTGAGACACATTAGGTTAATAAGAAAAATAAAAAAAATGTAACCGAGGACTCCATGATCGCCATCCGCTCTATACTATTGAAGCAAGGAGGCAAGTTATTTACCTTAGTAATTTTAACTTTACATAAAGGCCTCTATCTCTACCTTTGAATAATGTACCGGTTAGTTACATCTCGATTAGCGATACTCAGTAATAAAAACTGACTAGTTTGACTGTCAGATAGGGCTACTTAGGGATGGTAAATTTTGTGCATAGACTTACTAATATGCAATTTTGTCAATTAGTCTACTTCAGATTTTTTACTTCCTTAGGATGATGATGTTGATAAGACTTTATTCGACGACGGTTAAAGTGGCCCTTCTAGGTATGTTAATTCTGGAGATATTTTTCTAGGAAGCTTACGGAGCAAGATTAAAAAATGTTTACCTGATGTCAGAGTCTAAAGCTATAGAACTACTAGTAAAACTCATCAAACAGTTCCTTAGTCACAAAGTAAGCAGCAGGATTCAAGTGATCTCAAATTTGGAGGAATTGCACAGTTTTGTTCCTAGAAATATACTGCCAGAAGACTACGGTGGCTTTGAGAAATCTTCTGACGTACTAATTCGTAAGTATAATCTTGCTTGTGCACATGTCCTAATTTGCGGGAAAAGAATTTTTAAATGATGTCTAGTGTAAGGACGGCTGGGATAAAGGACTCTTAAGGGCCTACCGCGACCGACCATTTATTGACCGAGAGAGTGATAGTGATGTAATTAATTTACAAATGAATAATAATGGTCGAATATACACGCACTCGGAAATAAACTACGTATGTGCAAAAAGAAATTTTAGTATTTTCAAAAAAACCATACTATGAAATAAAAAAACTGCTTTACATGAACTTTGCTACAATTATTCACATGTTTTAAGTTAATTCTATTGACTAGTTCTTATGCGTTGCAAGTGGCAATCAGAAAATGTGAATCAGAAGATGAATTTAGATTTTTTCCTATCGCAAAATTTTTGTTCAATCGTATATTCCTTTTACCAGATTCTAAAATATATAGTCAAAAATCATGTTATAAGTTAAAGTAAGTAAAAAAACACGTTTTTTACCCGGCAGCCCTTAACGTGTTAAGATTCCCCTACGGTAAATCATGGGATGCATTATCAAAAAGCTGTTTCTTAGGTTCGTTTTCATTAACAGCTTTGGTTGAAGTGTTTGGTACTAATCAGTACAGGTTTACCTGACTAGTATGTATGAATATGATTGGGACCAGGTAATCAGTACTGCAAGATTTCAACCTGATTCCTTATGTGTAAGCGCATAAGCACTGGCCTTTTATATCCGCACCAAACAGTACCGACTCCCATATACTTGTCTGTATCGAAAACCTGCCTCTTTATGCAAGAATCCTTATGTGAAATCAAGAGCCATTGCTGAGAGTAGACTCCATGCTTTGATTTACAATGTTTCTCCCCTTTGCAACATTACCATACTACATCATAAAAACAAACTCTCTGAGTAATTTTGTCGTTCTTCTGAACCAAACTGGCATCCGTAAAATAATGTTGGATTAAGACCAGTTCTTTGTTATGTCTTTAGCTATAGTTTTTAGTTCCAATTCTGACTATAGGAAGTTTTTACTTTTCATTTTATTTTCTTATTTGAATGACCTAAGATATGCAAACTGATTCACTTGATCCAATATTAAAATTACTCATATATTAAATACAATCCATTACGAGTTTTACAATAGTTTTGAATGTTGCTGTTTCTAAATAAAACCACAAAATTACAAGTGAAAATCTTAATCAATGCATTCTGTCCATAATTAATTGGAAACGATTCCTTAATTCATGCGTGATCACACATAGAAACTCACAATCGGGCTGGTCGACGTATTCAAAGTTAACGAGCTATGGAAAAGAGTGCAGTAGACTCTGCTCGGAGTTCATCTTAAGGATGGTATTCAACTGCGAAGTTATTTAAATACCCAATTAGATTAGTAGGCTGAAGTGTCAGTAAAGTTACCCACATTTGCCAAAAAAACACCCATCGCTTTGATAAACGAGTTCTTGAGCCAACGGATAGGCAAACGTAGCACAGAATGCCCTCAAGCCAGGCAGAGCGACGATCTTTGCAATCAAGAATGGAACAAGAGTACTGAAACATCGTATTTCCATTAGATACTATCTATCTATCTATCTATAACCTCACGCCAGATCCCTTGCGGGGTAGGCAGAGAGTTCAGAGTTCCAACAGGTTTTTTCCTTACTTTCTCTGGCTTCCTCGACTCTCATAGTTCGTCTCATACACGCTCGCCGGTTACGGAGACTCTTGACTTTTCCATCAGATAAGACTCTGTTTATTTGGTCGTGGTAAGATAGTCTAGGTCTTCCCCGGTACCTGCATCCTTCCACTTTCACATTGTATATCTGTTTTGTCATTCTTTTCTCTGGCATTCTTTCTATATGCCCGAACCAACGGAGCATGCCCTTTCTCATCTTTACACCGATACTATCTTTCATACCTACTCGCTGTCTTACTATGCTGTTGCTAATGCGGTCGGTCAGCTTCACTCCGCACATCTTCCGCAGAGCTCGCATTTCTACCGCATTTATCCTACTTTCATTCTCCTTCTTACATACCCAGCTCTCGCTACCATATAACAGCGTTGGGACAAGAACTCCGTTATGTATGGCCAGCTGCGCCTTATGGCTTAAGTGCCGGCTCCCGAGTAGCTACTCGGGATCCGGATACTTCCCATCGCACCATTCACTCTGTTCCCTGCACTCACTCTTCTCTCTATGTCAGCGGTGTATTTCCCATCCTTACTGAAGGCGCATCCAAGATATACAAACTCATTCACTTGCTCCAGCACATCGTTACCAACCACAATCCTTACATTCGTTCTGGTTTCTTCCCTTTCAAAAACCATAATCTTGGTTTTCTTCACATTCAAGTGTAAGCCATCCATTAGATACTGTATTTAAATAGTCTCCTGCAAGTGAGATAAGCCTATGAAGCAGTCCACTTTTTGATGTATCTATAAAAACGTTTCATAGGTTGATGATGATGATTCTAAAAAGATAATTTCGATTATCTTTGCAGTCAAATTTGAGCCATTCGACATAATCACTCATACTGGGTTTTGTGAAGCTTCCCTTTATTGATACAAGTTATCCCTGTATTATGCCAGCAGCATCCATTTCTTTCCAACAGCCCTATGGATGCTATCGAGCTGTGAAGGTGTAACAACTTCTAAGAGGTCGTAGCCCCATAACAACTTCTTACATTGATAGAGAGCTATTGATTATAATGATAAGATCATAACTATTACTGCCAGGTGGAATAATGGTTGCAAATCAGTGGTTGATAGAAGAATTAGGCTCTAAGTTTCCACCACCAAGATTGAAGCAAAGCTTGTAACTGTTCAGTATTGATTTCTTGCAGAAGACTGGGTCGATGCTCTCAGCTCAGAAGACCACGTCGAGTACATGAAGATGATGAACAAAGCCTGCACCGACGAGTCGCTGAGACTAGAGGGCAAGTTCAATGACGACTACATGGGAATGCCCGGATCGTTCAGGAATTTAAGCGTAGATTAGTCAAAAATAATGCATGTTAGTCAATTCAATGATTATTTTTTGCTAAATAAAAATGGAGGAATAAGGAATTACGAGGTAAAGGATTATAAAGATCGTACTTACTGGCTTATTGGGTTTTTAGGGGTGTTTATATTTATTCCTATAGGTTTTACAAGCTTTTATGTAACTTTTCAAGCACTTGCAGGTATCTGATTGAGCTCAAATTTGTATTCAATACATGGCAATGTAATTAATAATATAATATCAGCCTATACTGCCCACTGCTGGACAAAGGCCTTCTCTCACAAATCGAGATGAGAGAGATTAGGTCGATTACTTCACCACGCGGACCCAGTGCGGCTTGATGGATGCAGGTTTGTAGGCCACCTGCTGTTGGAACTTATCAACCCGCCTTTAAGGCTTCCGACTAGGCTTAACCACTACCACATTAAGTGGTAGCCGGGACCAACGGCTTTTCGTGCCTTCAGAAGCACCGAGACGCTAGAATATGAAAATTTCACAAACGGGCACCCATCTCGGGCCGACCGAGTCGAACACTGCTTAACCTTGGTAATCGGTAAGAATACCGCAGTCGCACAGCGCTACGAGCGCAATGGCAATGTAACTTCGATGATAATGTAATAATATGGTATCATAAAGCCCCTGTATCCGGATGTAGAGTACTTATCAAGATAAAGTCAACAAGCCCAAATACGGTGGGGTTATGTTGAGTACTGTGTGGCTCCATTGGCCACCGTTCGGCTTCATCTTTAGTTCCAGAACACTATCTGGTTGTAAAGTACTCGTCAATCCCAATCTAACGAGCCTAAAAACAACGGAGTTACGTTGTATAGTTCACATATTCCTATAGCCACCTTCCGACTTCATCATTAGACCAGCTCGATGGTATCATATTATTGCATTATCATCGGACTTATACTAAATTTCAGCTCAATCGGATGCTTGATAAATGGATCACAAGATTTGCACCGAAAAGACAGGCAGACAGACATCGAACAGTGCAACTAAAATAAAATCTTGTGATTACTATGGTGTCGCTTTTATGGGGAATTAAATCTTAATTGATTCTGTTCTCAAATCACTCTCTTAGGAAGGGTATTCACTAAGGATATAGTCGCGTAACTTAACAATTGGTATTCGAATTTAAAAACGAACAATTTTTTAAAATTGACAGCCAAATTGTTACATTAGACGTGTATTTTAGGTACATTATTTAAGATATTTTAGCAATGCTTGTGTTTCTAGGGCGTAGGCTGTATAAGTTTGTATATCATTGAAATAAAAAAAAAATCGATCCGTCTATATCTCTCAAGTGGGGATGGTAGTGGCTACATTTCTGCCAACCACGCTTTCCAACCGTTGTCCTTGGGTAAAACAGCACTTAACTTGGGCAGTCTGAAATGGGTGACAGTTGAGGCGTGTCTATATTCGGGAATCTGGAGATACGCGAATATTGATGCTTCTGAAGGCACGTTTAATTGTTGGTTCTGGTAACCACTCTATTTTTTGCTGTTAAACCAAATTGGAAGCCTTGTAGGTGGCTTCAAAAATTCCAACAGCAGGTGGCCACAATAATCTGCACTGTGTCCGCGTGCTGGAGAATAACCTATTCACTTTCACCTCGCTTTATGATTTATAGAATGAAGTACCCCACCAAGTATTATCCGCTACCGAATGTGCGTTTATATTTTCAATACATCCAGACCATATTTCCCAATGGTTTACTGAATCAAGGTGTCCCGACTTCGATCCTTGCATGAAACAAATCTTATATGCTTCACAAACATTTTGTTTCGACCTGAGTGTATGAGCTAGGATAGGTGAAATTTCGTTTTGTAAACACACCCACGACAAAAAAGGGAAAGTATATATCTATCTATATCATCACGCCAGATTCCCTGCGGGGTAGGCAGAGAGTACAGAGTTGCAACAGGTTCTTTCCTTACAGACCTCTTTGGCTTTGATCTACTGAAAATAATTTGGTGCCCGGCTGATGATGACCAGTCTATCTAACTAATTTAAACGGTCCTACTCAATTGGTTTGTTTGACAGTTGTAAGACTTGAAACTTATCACAATACAACTCACGTTCAAACTGCAATAATAAGAAACTCGACCTATTAGTTTCGAATGATAAAGTTACCGTCTTGGATTGTACTGACTCGTTAGTACCTGAAGATCCGTACCATAAATCATTGTGTGTGTCGGCTGAGTTCATACAACTACACACCTTAACTATACATCCTCTTTAAGTTTTAATACCACTTAGATGATTTCGTTTCGCTTTCTGATAATTTAGATAAAATTAACTGGCATCACAAACTCTTCGCTAGGTCGATTGAAGATATTGCAACGTTTTTTACGACACAATAATTAAGCTACGGAATACGTATACATTTCACCCTGGACAGTGCTACTTAAATTAAAATATCCTCCATGCTATAAGACCAATTTAATTAAAATTCTCAAAGAAAAATCTAAGTACCACAATAAGTCTCTCCGGCCACCAATCTTTTGGTGTGTGTGTCCGTGTGAAGGATCTAAAGACTACGCTTTTAAATCAATGTATTTGTCAAATTGAAGAAAAAAATTTTAAGAACCCTAAAGCATTCTGGTCTTACGTGAAGACATAATGTAAATCTAATCTTTACCCCGCTATGCTGAAATATGGCAACTACTCAGCTTATCTACAATAAATATTGTGGATATGACATTTGTGCAGATCCAGGAGAGTGAAGTTTACACCTCACTCAAAAATCAAATCAAATCATCTTTATTTCAGGCTCTAAAAAAAAAAACAAACCCATAAGTTGTTAGTAAACATTTGCTTAAACTATGTTAGTAAATTTACATTTATTATTTTTATATACCATTACACCAAGTGTATCCTACACAGGTGCTCCATTTAATGGCCCTCAGTTTTGCTGGCAACAACTCTCAGCAGACTGTTGTCACTGTCTCGAACACGTCGCAACAGGGATGCGCATCTTTTGCGTATTGCTTTTGTATTTGTATTCAAAGCATTTGCGTTTGTATTCAAAGCAATTGACTCAGAGAAATCTGCTGGACTATTCCGCCTATTTTAATAAGTAAATGTGCCTTAAGCTTACTATACCTATATTAATTCTATTCAAGCACTCCCTTGAGGAGGGCGTAGTTCCTATTATATGGAAGACCGCGTTAATGACGAACCGACGACCGAAGTTAATGACTCCTATACATAAAAAAGGTGCTAGAGAAGAGGTCGAAAACTACAGGTCCATCTCTGAACTTTGTCTATTCGCGAAAGTATTAAGAAAAATCATCTCGAAGCAGATATATAACTTTTTTAAGTACAGTTTTGCTAAATGTCAACGTGGTTTTTTGAAGGGGAACTAACACCTAACAAACATCATATCTTAACGCCAATAAGTGGAGCACCAATATACACCAATAACAGTAAAGCTTTTGATCATATAGATCACTTGCTGCCACTTTGAAATCTCGCGTTAATCAGTATTAGAGGTAACCTTTACAGATGGTTCAAACCTTACGTTGAGAATCAATGTCAAACTCAATGGCATTTTTTTCAAAATTGTGCTCAATGGTTTTTTAGCTGGGACCTCACACATATCACCCGGTGTCCCACAAGGTTGGCTATTAGGCCTCTTGCTTTTATCAATGACATTTCATTCAGTTCCCGTAATTCTAAGATAATGTTGTACGCAGACAATATGAAGATTTAACTGGTAATTGCCCCGAAGATGCACATTTACTTCAAGAGGATTAAACAAGGTTTCAGGTCTGTTCATATACTTAGAAACATTTTCCTATAAATCATAATGACACTCTTTTGGACACATTTTTAACACGAGTTACTACTATACGAGACCTATGTGTAGCTTTTGACTCGAAACTTCTTTTTTCATACGCTCATCAACAACATAGGCACTTATCCAAAGCCCTTGGTTTTATTTTGAGAATATCATGTGAAGTTCAAACTATTAAAACATTCAAAATATGTAGGCGGTCATGTTCAAGAGGGTGCTCGTCGCGACCCCTGCCCGTCGTTATGGCTGCAATCATGGACCAAAGACGTACCGCAGTGTGGGCTAGGGCGTCCCCCAGAGGCGACGCGTACTGGCCCACCCCTGTCGGTACAAATATAGGTGGAAGCGGCGCTGGGGGCCGCCACCCATCACGCCGGGCCCGAACTGGCGAGTCGTGGGGTGCAGAGTGCCGAATAGGCACTTGGAATGTGAGGGGTGGTATGGAATATAAGATGCATGAGGTGATTGACGTAACGAAAGAGAAATGCCTGGATGCTCTGTGTGTAACAGAGACTAAGCGAGGGGGCAGAGAAACCAGAGGCCCCACTCTTGAATCAGATCACTATCTCGTAGTTGCGCGATTTAGTGGTCTGTTCAGAAAGTGGAGGCACTGGCGAGAGCGCATCCCCTTCGGAGACCACGAAAGCATGAAGGTTGAAAAGTTGCAAGATGAGAGCGTGAGGAAAATTTATAAATACAAGCAGAGTCCGGGACAAGCTTTCGACAGTAGTAAAATATAGATGAATGCTGGAATAGCCTGAAAGAGAGTTTGCTAGAATCCACGAAAGAATTACGTGGTTGCTCAAAGAAGCATAGCACAGTAAAAGGTGATGCATGGTGGGATGCGGAGTTACTAAACTCCTTAAAAAGTAAGAAGAAAGCGTGGCAGGACTATGTTTCTTCTTTGAACCTAAATGCCAGTATGACAAAGATGGAGAAAGAAATATACCGGCACTACAAGAATACCACCAAAACTTAGGGAAAGAAAAGCTTGAAAGAGCTAGTGCGATTCAGGAGGAGAGGCTGGTGAAACACTAAACTCTTTTGGAGCGAAGTGAGAAATTCTCGAGGTATTTCGTCAAGCTCCAGAATGGAAAGGATAAAATCTAAAGACACACGAGCTGTGCTAAATCGGTGGAGTGAATATTTTGTAGAAATGTATGGAGATGCCCCGGATACTGGTGCCACAGACAAGCACAGAGGCGAGTTTGTGGCACCGGAATCAACAGAGGACATCACTATGGAAGAAGTTGAATGGGCGATAGGATGTATGAAAAATGGTAGAGCTGCGGAAATAGACATGATATCTGCCGAGATGATCAAATATGGTGGAACTTGCGTCCGGGACGCCTTTTGGGTCCTTGCAAACCTTTGCTGGAGGTCTGAAAGGGTCTCTACAGATTGGCGCCGCGCAGTCATAGTACCCTCGTATAAAGGGAAGGGGTCACAATATGACAGCGCCAATTACAGAGCCATCAGTTTGATTAGCTTGGCAGCCAAAGTGTACAGTAAAATTATTGAACGGAGAATGCGCGAGAAGTCCGATGGAATGTTGTGCGAGGCACAAGGGGGTTTTAGGCCCGGAAGAGGATGTTCAGATCAAGTTTTCTCCCTCCGCAACGTCGCAGAGAAGCATCTGGCAGTGGGCCGGAAGGTTTTCTGCAGTTTTGTAGATCTGGAGAAGGCGTTTGATAGAGTTGTACGAAAGGGACTGGGACATTTTACCTGAGTATGGTATAAATGGCGCTCTGTTGCGAGCCTACCAGTCCACTTATGTGGACAGCAAGGCATGCGTACAGATGGGTGGTAACATGTCACCCTAGCTTGACGTTGTAATCGGCGTCAAGCAGGGTTGCGTGTTGTCCGCTACACTGTTTATAATATATTTGGATAAAAGTCTTCAAAGACTGAAAGCGATGAATGAAGGTGTACAAATGGGTGATCTAGTGATAAATCACCTACAATATGCAGGTGACGCGGTTTATGTAGCGCCAACAGCCACTGATCTGCAAACACTTATCACAGTTATAAAAGACGACTGCATGAAAAATGGCTTACATTTGAATGTAAAGAAAACCAAGATTATGGTTTTTGAACGGGAAGAAACCAGAACGAATGCAAGGTTTGTGGTTGGTAACGATGTACTAGAACAAGTGAATGAGTTTGTATATCTTGGATACGCATTCAGTAAGGATGGAAAATACACCACTGATATAGAGAGAACAGTGAGTGCAGGGAACAGAGTGAATGGTGCGATGGGAAAGTTACTTGGGAGCCGGCTCTTAAGCCAAAAGGCACTGCTGGCCATACATAACGGAGTGCTTGTCCCAATGCTGTTATATGGCAGCGAGAGCTGGGTATGTAAGAAGGAGAATGAAAGTAGGAATGCGGTGGAAATGCGAGCTCTGGGGAGGATGTGCGGAGTGAAGCTGACCGACCTGAAAGCGAGTAGACATGAAATATAGTATTGGTGTAAAGATGAGAAAGGGTATGCTCCGTTGGTTCGGGCATATAGAAAGAATGCCAGAGGAAAGAATGACAAAACAGATATACAATACGAAAGTGGAAGGAGTTAGGTACCGGGGAAGACCTAGACTATCTTACCATGACCATATAGACCGAGTCTTATCTGAAGGACAAGTAAAGAATTTCCGTAACCGGCGAGCGTGTATGAGACGAACAACGAGAGTGGAGGAAGCCAAAGAGGTATGTAAGGAAAGAACCTGTTGGAACTCTGGACTTTCTGCCTACCCCGCAAGGGATCTGGCGTGATGATATAAATAGACAGATAGATAGAGAAAATATGTACATACTGTGCGTTTGTTCGCAGTCATCTTGAAAATGCCTTGCAGGTATTGAATCCCAATTATAACATACAAAATAGACTTGTAACGACTGTTTCTATAATCATAGGTATTGTTAAAGTTAACTGTGAAAAGTTCTAAATGGCCTTATTTTACATATATGTGCAACTATTCTTACTTAAGCTGTATGTCGACTGAGGGTGCTTTATCTCAAGCAGACTGTCAAGTACGATACTGCTAGAAACACACTGGTCTATGCTTGTTATCTAGACTTATTTAATTGCTTGAATGAATGAAATTATGTCAATGTTCAAGTACTGGTACAGTCATCAATAAAAGAGTATGAGATGGGCGGGTGCGTAATGGGACGTGTACTGGTTGGAGTGCGGGGTGAGGCAACGCGGTGTTACCTCACCACACCTCTTTAACCTGTACATAAACTGGCTGATCAGTGAGCTCAGATCCGCCAAGGTTGGCTGTTCCATAGATGGGGTATATATAAATAACATAAGTTACACTGATGATACGGTGTTGCTGGGCTCATCAATTGGCGCGTTGAGAAAACTATTGCGCATCTATGAATCATATGCGGTGACCCATGGGCTAAGATGTAATGCCAAGAAGAGTGAATGCATGATATTTAGAGCTAAAAACAAATGTTACTCACCAGAACCTGCTATTAGTCTTTGCGGTACACACTTGAAATTAGTAACTAAGTTTAAATATCTGAGCCACTGGATCACTGATGAATTATGTGACAACGAAGACATTGATAGAGAGCGCAGGGCGCTGTCTGTCCGGCGCAATATGTTGGCCCGCAGGTTTGCACGATGTACCACGCAGGTAAAAGTGACTCTCCTTAGAGCATACTACCAATCTTTTACACACATACTCTGTGGGATAACTACACGTGGCGAGCATACAGCGCCCTGCGTGTCCAAAACAACAATGCATCTAGAATCCTACTCGGGCTGCTGCGGTTCCGTAGCGCGTCTGACATGTTTGCCGAGGCGCGAACTGATGATTTCTTTACCATCATCAGAAATAGGCCGCCTCACTCTGGAGTAGAATACGCGGGAGTATCAATGGGATCCTAAAAGTGTTGAGCAAGCGTTGGGGTTCTCCCTTTTTGCAGAATTTTGCAATCCATTGGGATTGCATCTGAGCCAAATTCCCTATTTATTTTAATTATATCAAAGTGTTGTATTTAAAAGGCGAGCCCTTTTAAATAATATATTGAACGTTTATTTATTATAAAAATTGATTTCCAAGTATTATTTTCATTTATTGTAATTTAATATTTCACGGACGATTTAGCACAGTGGTTAAGAGCTTAAGCTGGTCCACCCACTGTGTCTAATAGTTGCGGGTTCAATTCCCGCACGGGACAAATCTTTGTGTGATCCACAATTATTTGTTCTGGTCTGAGTATTTGTGTGTGTGAATTTTCATATTCGTAAACGCACCCACGACACAGAAATATACCCCCAAGTGGGGCTACGTTTTTTAAGAAAATTATTATAATGGGGCATTTGACTAAAATGTAATAGTTTATTTTTATTTGAATTGGACATATATTTTGTTTATTGTTTTAGAATTTTTATGTTTTAATGTGATGGTGGAATAGCTTTTTATTATGTTTCTCTTATATGGGTCCTTGTAAACTGAAATAAATGATTTATTTTATCATAATTATTTTTAGTAACCGACGAGTGTGTATGAGACGAACTATGAGAGTAGAGGAATCAGAGAGGTATGTAAGGAAAGAACCTGTTGGAACTCTGTACTCTCTGCCTACCCCGCGAGGGAGCTGGCGTGATGATATAGATAATTATTTGCCTTGAAAATAAAATAAAAAATGTTATAGACAGATTTTATCATAAGTAGCTATAGTTAGCCGAGTTAAAGTTAGTCGAGTTGCAAAGCGCATCGCTTTGTGATCACGAGGTCCTGAGTTCAAATCGGTTAAACAAATATTGTTTTTCTAACGAAAACTTCCCAGTATGAGACCAAAGGCTGGAATTGTGCCCGGTATATGGCAAAAGGCTCGCCCCCTATTACATGGAACCTAATATTGTCAGCGAAAAGTAGGTGTACTCAGTAGCCCCGCTTGGGTAATATAGGCGTTACGGTGTTTATTTTTTTATTTAGTTATTATATACTCAACCAGTACTCAGTTCAGTGCAAGTACATTAGAAGATAATGCACTAAAAACAAAGAATTGCTCAATTCTACGAACTATTTTGATGATTCGTCTCAACTTGGCTCAACTGCGTATTTATTTAACATATCATGTTAACAGATATCAGATTACATATTTAGTCTCTGTTTTATTGTCTCTCAGTTCCGCTAACTGTTTTGATTAATTAGCAATTGTAAATTATAACGGCGCACTCTGCGTAGGCGATGCCGTCGTAATCATGTTTGTTTGGCGATGCCTATAAATAGCCATCACCAGACAAAGTACCTTTAATATGATCTCTTACCGTTCGAATGAATTTAAGAAGTTTTGTAAACGAATGTAATACTTTGAATATTTATTATAAAGATTATATTTGTAAAATAAAATGTATTTTTTATAACGTCACGCCGGCTTTTATATTTGACTACCTACTACCTACAAATGTTTATAATCTTATCGTTGTCTGTCACTGCGGGTAATTAAACGCTGACTAGCGTATTAAGTTCTGTATTAGGTGCAGTACATATAATCGTTACTCGTGACTGCCTCGTTGGTCTAGCGGCTCATAAGTATGCGGTTTTCCTTGCGCATGCTGGAGTGTCAGCGGGTTGTAAGAGGCTACCATTATATCTGCCAATAATACCGCAAATAGCGGAAGTTAAAAAGGAGGTAGTACACCGGTGCCCCATTAAAGGAGGTCTCATTTGGGCTGAGTTTTATAGAGTAGTAGAACACCGTTTTTAAAAGTGGCAGTGTCCATGGTATCCATAGCGCTATTCTGTTGGTTGTTGCTTTAACATCACTTCCCGCAGGTGCTGCACAAGGCGACTACGTGGTGCGATGAGATGATGACCTGTAGCGTCCTCTCTATGCACAGTACTACTATACTGCAACCTGCCCGCTTAGCGTGGCAATTACAGCATTTTCCCCCAAAGATTTTTCCCGGCTTTGCTAATCTTGGCCATTGTACATGGTAACAAGGAAAGGGATGCTTAGAATCTCCGGCAGATGCCGGGCTACTTCCAAAGAAGACCACTGGCCCTGGTAAATCACAAAGCACTGCGGATTGATGAACTGAAACAAGATTTGAGTAAATTACACTAAGATCTATTATAGATCAAAGAGAGGGCGAGGTCTCGTAACAACTAAATGTGGTAAGTTACGCTATTTCCGGAAGTTTGACTATCAATCTCAGCGCAGTTTAGTACGTACTATTCTCTGACGAACAATCTTTGCAAGATCAAAAGTGTGTCGGCCAGTGTATCGTACCTAATACAACATTTTACATTTCATAAAACACACAATCCAAATTTTTTTACTTACTCATTTGTGTCACTTTCATTCTCCGAAATTCCATCGCTACACGATTATTACCACACGGATATAAAAGTCTATAACAGCACAATTAATACCAGTACAGGACTTTGTGACCGCTACCCGCACCATACGTCATTCAACCAACAAGACATCATTAAGAACAACAAAAAATACGGACATGCGCATTATTATTCTATATAGTAAATTTTAATGCATTTATGCTGTAATCCGAACGTCCTTCAGTAACCTGCGATTTAGCAGTATAGTGGAATCGTATTACATTTAAAATTTCAGTAGCAATTACGTACTCATACAACTAACATGATTTAATTGTAAAATCATTTCAAGTTACAAACAATCTTCAACTCCCACAAACGGGCCACAACTCATTCATATTCTAAATTCATATTTTATAACCGCTTTCAAAACTGCTATATACATACACCCCGATTAGAAAATTGCTTCATAAAGTCAAAACGAAAACCAAATTATCAAATTTAAAGGTGTTTACCCTTTCTTAAAGCACTTTTATACCCCAATTAACAATGAAACTTGTGCGTGTATGTGTGCGTTTTGAGAAATACGTTTGGAATCTTCTTCTTGCTATGAATCAAGAAAAAAATGTAAATTACATTAAAAATTGTTGGAATCAACTCAGTTACCGATTTAGAACAAAATACTTTCAGATCTTGCGTTTATTATGTTACAGCTTGTATATATATATATATATATATATATATATATATATATATATATATATATATATATATATATATATATATATATATATATACCTGACTGACCGACCGTATTCGCAACAGCGTAGTAAGAAAGCGAGTAGGTATGAAAGATAGTATCGGTGTAAAGATGAGAAAGGGTATGCTCCGTTGGATCGGGCATATAGAAAGAATGCCAGAAGAAAGAATGACAAAACAGATATACAATGCGAAACGAAGTCAAGAGTCTCCGTAACCGGCGAGTGTGTATGAGACGAACTATGAGAGTGGAGGAAGCCAGAGAGGTATGTAAGGAAAGAACCTGTTGGAACTCTGTACTCTCTGCCTACCCCGCGAGGGAGATATATATATATATATATAATAAACCACGCATAGATTTAAAACAGCCCGTAGGTGTAAGTAACTAAACCTTGAGAAACGAGATCATAAGGCAAGGATATCACCTCCAGGAAATCATTGCATAGTTTCTCTTGAGAGTAGCAGATATTGCGAAGGTCGCCGAATTATTCCGCCACGCAAAAGACAAGTACAACTAAAGAGCGCTAGCTGGTAATCGTCACTAGTAGAGACACCTTATGAAGAAGTACTTCTTCGTGAAAGAAACAACAGTTTCACACTCCTTACATTTATCGTATTTCGTGTAAGTGATAGAAAAAAAGAAAGAGAGAATAACGTTTATTCAGTGACACAAAATACATGGCAAATAATATAAAATAAAATCCTTTTTTAAATGTGGAACTGAAATGGTATACACTCAGCATAATGCCGGTGCAACTCAGGTGCCACGACGTTGGTTTTCCGTGTATACCAATTCAAATTGAGAGCGTAACTGCGCGCAATAACAATACAAAGAAAAAACAATAAAAACAGTTATCAGAGTAAATGTAGTTGTTGAATACAAATGTGAAAAATAAATTATATTAGTAATAATTAATAAAAACGACAATAAACAATAAAAATAACAAAATAGGGTTAAGTCGATCTGAAGAAAATTTAAGTACACGGCTTGGAGAATTAGGTACACGGCTTGGATAAAAACAGCTATGGAATTAATTGTTAGTGTAAAAGGTGCTCTTTTAAATTGGTTTCATCGTAAATTTATTAATTGAACTATAATTCCTGATTGGTAGTGGGAGATTATTCCAACATGTCGTAGCTAGATAACGAAAGCTGTCACGAAAAGTAGCCGTGTTATGTTTAGGGCAAACTAGGCGAGACGCCAGCAGTACTACACGTTCTGAAAACTTAATTTTCGCGTAAAGATAAGGAGGCATTTTTTTATGTACAACCCCAAATAGTAAGCAGGTGAAATAGAGATCACGTCGATATTTCATAGACAGAAGTTTATTATTAATGATAGGGGGAGTGATATGAGCTCTAGGAGGTATTGGGAAACAATAACGAACACATGAATTTTGAACTCGTTGAATCAATCTCTTAGTTGGGCTAAGAAGATATTCACCTATAACTATATCCGCGTAATTGAGCTTCGATGATACAAACTCTCACACAAAGTGATTCTAATATCAACATTCAGGTATTTACGTACTTGGTAACCTTCAATCTATAAAAACAATTTTAACTACCTCTACCACATGATTATGAAATCTCAGTCTGCCGTCCATTAAAATATCCAGATTTCGAGCCTCAGTTACCTGCTTAGTAATCTTATCATAGATTTTTACCTCAGGGACACAGATATTAATTTTATTAATTTGACTTTTAGATCCTAGCACAATAAACTTAGTTTTAAGTGGTCTTAAAACTAGCCTGTTATTATTGGACCACTCAGATATACAATCCAAATCCTGATTAAGTCGGCTCACTGCGAGTGAAGATTGATGGGGTTTGAAGGATGTATAAATGTGAACTCTATCTGCATAAATATGATAATTACAAGTATGTTTAGAGTTAATAATATCAGTACTATATATAGAATAAATAGGATAGGACAGGATAGGGCCTTGTGGAACACCGCAAGCAACAAAGGAGGGCTTTGGAACTAATCTTATACCTGCCTCATTACAAATTTCAACCCGTTGAGAGCGACCAATGAGGTAACTAGAGAACCACCTCAAAGCAGTGCTATCGAATCCATAATATGCATGTTTAGAAATAAGTAAATTATGGATGATGCTATCAAAAGCACATGAAAAATCTTATAAAACTAGTAAATAAACTAGTAAAACTAAGTAACTATAGTTCCTTCTCCTGTATCAACTCCTGCAAAAATATTATCAACGACATTGACCAGACCTGTAACTGTACTGCGACCTTCTAGAGTTTTTGAAAATTTGCGACGTTCTAGAGTTCCCGTGAATTAGTTTTGCTTTCATTAATGTAATGTTAAAAATAAAAGATTCCCAGAAAATTCATTCAATGAAGACTTTTAAACAGCGGTAACGGTTGTTGAGGAATTTTAGTAAAACTTTAATTTACTTGTTATAGCAAGAGACTTCTTGGAAAGAACACTCATGACCTGCAAAGGATCCATTGAAAAGGCCAAGAGACAACTGGACAGATTTTGCACATTCAGGACAGTCTTACCCAAGTTCTTCATGATGACCAATGTCAGTTTGGAATTTAAGAATATTTCAGAATTGTGGTGAGTATTTTATAAATGTTTTGAGCATTCCCGTCCTTTGCAAGGTACCTTAAAAAAATGGCCCTAGTTACCAGTTACGCATAGACGAACGATTTACCGACGGTGCTAAATCATCCGTCTGTCCGTAAGTGGTAAACTAGTATATCCGTGACTATCTGATTTGAATAGTCGCGGGTTCGATTTCCACACGGGACAAATCTTTGTATGACACCGAATTATTTGTTTCTGTCTGGGTATTTGTCTGTCTGCACCCACAGCACAGTAATAAATTCTAGGGCGGGGCAAGGTTTTTTGTTAAAACAAAAACAATGAGGTTATCATTAAACCAAATTGGAAACCTTATAGGCAGCTTAATAAGTTTCAACAGCACGTGGCCACTAACCTACCTCCACCTATCCGGACTGGGTCCGCGTAATGAAGTGTCACCAAAAGTCTCTCATCTCGTTTTATGTGAGAAGGTCTTTGCCAAGCTGTGCCAAGATTACAGATTTATTCCTGAGGTAGAGCATTCCATAGCAAGATGGATGGACGCAAGTTAAAGATAAATCGAATGCAGTAATTAAGAAGACGGTCTAGTTTGTTGAGATGATCCGCATTCAGGTCGTAGTAGCACACATCACTATAGTCAAGGACTGCACGAGCATTGCCTTTGTGTGAGAGGGGAGTAAGTTTTTAAGCCGATAGAGGTATCGCAAGGTACTGGTGAACATTCTAGACGTTTTAGCACTCAAGCGCGGATTCTAGATCTTTCTTGACAGATCGTTCTGTTGCTGCTCTGTTGTTGATAGGGTGTGAAGCCGCGAAAATTCTAGTGTGTTTGTAAAGTTTTACTGCATTATTTTGCACTTGTGTGTCTTAGCTTCGGGAAACTGCTAGTGTGTTTTTAAAGGTTTACTGCATTATTATGCACTTGGGTATCTTAGTCTACGATCAAGATAATTATTGTTGTTAATTTTGCGAGTCACTTTTAAACAGATGTAGGATACAGCTACCTAGCATCGCAAGGTCATTTCTTGACTAGATTTAATTACATTAATTACTTAGATTTAAGAATTAAATAAAAGTGTAAGGCAATTAGCGAGTCTAAACCAACGATTTGCTCGTATGCCTTTCTATGCGTGCCTAGTCTGCATTTTGACGTTTTCATATTTATATATTATACAGGTACATACAATTATACATGGCAGGGAAGTTCTGGATTTGGCTGAGGCTAACGAAAAGGTGATTTTGTGTGGCGATCTGAACGGATGGGTAGGAACCAGGCGGCAAACTTGCGACGCTGCTCTGGGTCCTTATGGTGATAAGAGAGTGAACGATGCAGGTAAGCTCATTGTAGATGTTTGTTTGGAAAAGGGTCTCCTTGTGTCTAATACGATATTCCAGCACAAGGACATACATATGTATACGTGGAGAAGGAATGAACAAAAAAGCATGATAGATCTGATCCTGGTTGATAACCGTCTCCGAAGCAAACTACAAGATACGCGTGCGTATAGAGGCCCCACTCTGGAATCAGACCACTATCTCATAGTTGCGCGGTATAGTGGACTGTTCAGAAAGTGGAGGCACTGGCGAGAGCGTATCCTCTTCGGAAACCTTGAAAGAATAAAGGTTGAAAAGTTGCAAGATGAGAGCGTGAGGAGAATTTATGAAGACAGAGTCCGGGACAAGTTTTTGACAGCAGGCTCTTCTGACTCAAATGTAGATGAATGCTGGAATAGCCTGAAAGAGAGTTTGGTGGAATCCGCGAAAGAAGTATGTGGTTGCTCAAAGAAGCATATTACAGCAAAAGGTGATGCATGACGGGATGCGGAGTTGCAAAGCTCCGTAGAAAGTAAGAAGAAAGCGTGGCAGGACTATGTATCTTCTTTGAACCTGAATGCCAGTACGACAGACATGAGGAAAGAAATATACCGGCAATGCAAGAATGCCACTAAAACTTTAGTGAAAGAAAAGCGTGAAAGAGCCAGTATGATTGAGGAGGAGAGGCTGGCGAAGAACTTCGAGAACAACACCAAACTCTTTTGGAGCAAGGTGAGAAAGGCTCGAGGTGATTCGTCAGGCTCCAGAATGGAAAGGATAACATCTAAAGATGGTGACATTCTTGCAGACACACAAGCTGTGCGAAACCGGTGGAGTGAATATTTTGGAGAAATGTATGGAGATGACCCGGATGCTGATGCCGCAGACGTGCCCAAAGGCGAGATTGCGGCACCAGAATCAACGGAGGACATCACTATGGAAGAAGTTGAATGGGCGATAGGAAGTATGAAAAATGGTAAAGCTGCGGGAGTAGACATGATATCTGCCGAGATGATCAAATATGGTGGAACTTGCGTCCGGGACACTTTCCGGGCCCTTGCAAACCTTTGCTGGAGGACCGGTAGAGTCCCTACAGATTGGCGCCGCGCAGTCATAGTACCCTTGTATAAAGGCAAGGGCGCACAATATGACTGCGCCAATTACAGAGCTATCAGTTTGATCAGCTGAGCAGCCAAGGTGTACGGTAAAATTATTGAACGGAGAATGCGCGTGAAGTCCGATGGAATGTTGTGCGAGGCACAAGGGGGTTTCAGGTCTGGAAGAGGATGTTCTGATCAAGTCTTCTCACTCCACAACATCGTAGAGAAGCATCTGGCAGTGGGGCGGAAGGTTTTCTGCGGTTTTGTAGATCTGGAGAAGGCATTTGTCAGAGTTGTGCGAAAGAGACTTTGGGACATTTTGCCAGAGTATGGTATAGATGGCACTCTGTTGCGAGCCGTCCAGTCCACTTATGTGGACTGCAAGGCATGCGTACGGGTGGGTGGTAACAGGTCACCCTGGTTTGACGTTAAAATCGGCGACAAGCAGGGTTGCGTGTTGTCCGCTAGACTGTTTATAATATATCTGGATAAAAGTCTTCAAAGACTGAAAGCGATGAATGAAGGTGTACAAATGGGTGACTTAGTGGTAAACCATCTACTTTATGCAGATGACGCGGTTTTAATAGCGCCAACAGCCACTGATCTGCAAACACTAGTCACAGTTATCAAAGACAACTGCATGGTCAATGGCTTACACTTGAATGTGAAGAAACCCAAGATTATGGTTTTTGAAAGGGAAGAAACCAGAACGAATGTAAGGATTGTAGTTGGTAAGAAGTTTGTATATCTTGGATGCGCCTTCAGTAAGGATGGGAAATACACCGCTGACATAGAGAGAAGAGTGAGTGCAGGGAACAGAGTGAATGGTGCGATGGGAAAGCTACTCGGGAGCCGGCACTTAAGCCATAAGGCGCAGCTGGCCATACATAACGGAGTTCTTGTCCCAACGCTGTTATATGGTAGCGAGAGCTGGGTATGTAAGAAGGAGAATGAAAGTAGGATAAATGCGGTAGAAATGCGAGCTCAGCGGAAGATGTGCGGAGTGAAGCTGACCGACCGCATTAGCAACAGCATAGTAAGACAGCGAGTAGGTATGAAAGATAGTATCGGTGTAAAGATGAGAAAGGCCATGCTCTGTTGGTTCGGGCATATAGAAAGAATGCCAGAGGAAAGAATGACAAAACAGATATACAATGTGAAAGTGGAAGGATGCAGGTACCGGGGAAGACCTAGACTATCTTACCACGACCAAATAAACCGAGTCTTATCTGATGGAAAAGTCAAGAGTCTCCGTAACCGGCGAGCGTGTATGAGACAAACTATGAGAGTCGAGGAAGCCAGAGAGGTATGTAAGGAAAGAACCTGTTGGAACTCTGTACTCTCTGCCTACCCCGCAAGGGATCTGGCGTGAGGTTATAGATAGATTGATAGAAATTATACAATCTTAACTTGAAATAAAACTATGTGTCGGATTTTATCGCGATTTATTTTTGTTTTTTAAGTTCCCGACCTAAAACACCGTCTCTCTAAAAAGTCTGCAGTCTGTGAACACGTCCTTGACCGCACCCGCCATAACAACAGATTTGATAGGCCACAAATCTTCGTGAAAGAACACCGATTCCTACCAAAGATGGTTCGCGAGGCTACGAAAAATTAGAAAACATCCTAATTTCAATAGATAAGATGGCTGGGTGCTTCCATCGACTAAGGATCCGGTAATTGATTTAATCAAATCCAAAACCAAGCATAACACTGCAAGGCCTCATTGTGCGTAGATCGGACCAACAAAAATAATTAAGAAGTTTGAGGGTACCTCGGAACAACTATGCCTTTTGGACGTCTAACCGCATTCCTTCCCGTGACCATGGGTGCGGCAAAGCACTTAAAATCAAAAACGTCGGGAACTTAAAATCAAAAAACCGCGATCAAATCCGAAAAATAATTTTTTTGATGTGTAATATTCGAGTAAACCTAAGAACTCAGTACCTATAATCTTAACTTGAACTTTTCAGCTGCCTTGCGCCTATGCCGATTGTGACAGAAGATTTATACAGAGTAGTCATCATAAAAATAAATGGTAAAGAGTTTACACCCCGCAATTTAATGGATTATTATCAGTACACCATCATTGTAAGTAAAACTCAACACAAAATACCTGCATAAGTAGCTTTGGCCATTAAAATTTTACAAATAATCACGATTCTTATACCTTTTTATTAAAAATCTTTTCTTCGTGAGCTAAGTAAATTAACTACAAAAAATAGGTATAGGTACAACTGTTGTATTTATGAAGATTTCATTATTACCTCAAGCCAGTGGTTTTCGTATTGAGTTATAATAAGAGCGCTTAAAGTTTTGTCCGTGAGCGAATTAAAAAGATACGAAGTAATGATCAATCCCAAACTTAAATTTGACAAGTCTTAAACTTAAATTGCAAGTTGAGGAGGTCTCAGGTGAGGAATCCAATGCTTAAGATCCACTGGTACTAAAAAAGAGCACTTCAAAAAGTAGCATCTCTATAGCAAAACTAATTCCGCGCATTAAAAAACACCTAAAAATTGACATCAAAGGGCGGCGCGGCTTATCAGCTGGCCAGCAGATACCTTCGGTTTTCTGGATTTTCACTTGATTGAGCTATGATATTTCGATAGGTCAGTAGGTAGATGTTACTTATTTAAGTGTTATTTTTATTAATTTTTTTCTATAGCTTGCCAAACCAGCTCGAAGTACTGCTCCTTTTCTAGACTTTTTCTGACTGCACTCTAGGGTCTGGTATTGGTCATGCTCACTAAAAAGTCTATGCTTGCAGCGGTTTTTAGGTGCGGGTCACTGCTCTCCCTTTAATATGGACGAGGGAGGTGATGGCTGCTCAAGTAGTCATACTCAGGAACGGATGCTGCTTGTGGAGACTGGTCCGCCCAGAATCCTCTAGCTATTAATTATATAATATAATATATGGTATATTTAAAAATTAGGGGTCTGTCCAAGAGCGTGCTCGTCGCGACCCCTGCCAGTCATTATGGCTGCAATCTTGGACCGAAGACGTACCGCAGTGCGGGCTAGGGCATCCCCCCGAGGCGACGCGTACCGGCCCGCCCCCGTCGGTACGAATATAGGTGGAAGCGGCGATGGGGGCCGCCACCCATCACGCCGGGCCCGAACTGGCGAGTCGTGGGTGCACCCCACGACTCGCCGAATAGAACCTGTTGGAACTCTGTACTCTCTGCCTACCCCGCAAGGGATCTGGCGTGAGGTTATAGATAGATAGATAGATATTTAAAAATATTTTTTAGTCTTATATCTCAATCGTAAGGCATCACATTGGAGCTGAATTGCATAAATGATTTTGTATAATATAAAAATGTATGTATCTATATCTATCTATCTATCTATCTATAACCTCACGCCAGATCCCTTGCGGGGTAGGCAGAGAGTACAGAGTTCCAACAGGTTCTTTCCTTACATACCTCTCTGGCTTCCTCGACTCTCATAGTTCGTCTCATACACGCTCGCCGGTTACGGAGACTCTTGACTTTTCCATCAGATAAGACTCGGCTTATTTGGTCGTGGTAAGATAGTCTAGGTCTTCCCCGGTACCTGCATCCTTCCACTTTCACATTGTATATCTGTTTTGTCATTCTTTCCTCTGGCATTCGTTCTATATGCCCGAACCAACGGAGCATGCCCTTTTTCATCTTTACACCGATACTATCTTTCATACCTACTAGCTGTCTTACTATGTTGTTGCTAATGCGGTCGGTCAGCTTCACTCCGCACATCTTCCGCAGAGCTCGCATTTCTACCGCATTTATCCTACTTTCATTCTCCTTCTTACATACCCAGCTCTCACTACCATATAACAGCGTTGGGACAAGAACTCCGTTATGTATGGCCAGCTGCGCCTTATGGCTTAAGTTCCGGCTCCCGAGTAGCTTTCCCATCGCACCATTCACTCTGTTCCCTGCACTCACTCTTCTCTCTATGTCAGCGGTGTATTTCCCATCCTTACTGAAGGCGCATCCAAGATATACAAACTCATTCACTTGCTCCAGCACATCGTTACCAACCACAATCCTTACATTCGTTCTGGTTTCTTCCCTTTCAAAAACCATAATCTTGGGTTTCTTCACATTCAAGTGTAAGCCATTGATCATGCAGTCGTCTTTCATAACTGTGACTAGTGTTTGCAGATCAGTGGCTGTTGGCGCTATTAAAACCGCGTCATCTGCATAAAGTAGATGGTTTACCACTAAGTCACCCATTTGTACACCTTCATTCATCGCTTTCAGTCTTTGAAGACTTTTGTCCAGATATATTATAAACAGTCTAGCGGACAACACGCAACCCTGATTGACGCCGATTTTAACGTCAAACCAAGGTGACCTGTTACCACCCACCCGTACGCATGCCTTGCAGTCCACATAAGTGGACTGGACGGCTCGCAACAGAGTGCCATCTATACCATACTCTGGCAAAATGTCCCAAAGTCTCTTTCGCACAACTCTGTCAAATGCCTTCTCCAGATCTACAAAACCGCAGAAAACCGTCCGGCCCACTGCCAGATGCTTCTCTACGATGTTGCGGAGTGAGAAGACTTAATCCGAACATCCTCTTCCAGACCTGAAACCCCCTTGTGCCTCGCACAACATTCCATCGGACTTCACGCGCATTCTCCGTTCAATAATTTTACCGTACACCTTGGCTGCCAAGCTGATGGCTCTGTAATTGGCGCAGTCATATTGTGAACCTTTGCCTTTATACAAGGGTACTATGACTGCGCGGCGCCAATCTGTAGGAACTCTACCGGTCCTCCAGCAAAGGTTTGCAAGGGCCCGGAAAGCGTCCCGGACGCAAGTTCCACCATATTTGATCATCTCGGCAGATATCATGTTTACTCCCGCAGCTTTACCGTTTTTCATACTTCCTATCGCCCATTCAACTTCTTCCATAGTGATGTCCTCCGTTGATTCTGGTGCCGCAATCCCGCCTTTAGGCACGTCTGCGGCATCAGCATCCGGGCCATCTCCATACATTTCTCCAAAATATTCACTCCACCGGTTTAGCACAGCTTGTGTGTCTGCAAGAATGTCACCATCTTTAGATTTTATCCTTTCCATTCTGGAGCCTGACGAATCACCTCGAGCCTTTCTCACCTTGCTCCAAAAGAGTTTGGTGTTGTTCTCGAAGTTCTTCGCCAACCTCTCCTCCTCAATCATACATTCTTTACAACAAACAGCACGAATATGTACATTTATTTATTTATTTAAAGGCACCTCAACAACTCACACACCAGTTAAATCATAGAATTAAATTATTATATACTTTATTTTTTTATGATGTGTCAGTCACTTAAAGAAGTGCACAGCATTTGCAGGATGAATTATAATTAATAATAGGTAATTAGGTGAGAATAGTTATTGAACATCGTATGTATCTATACAAAAAAAATATTAAAAAAGTAATGGAGAATAAGCCAAAAAGCCCGCTGAATTTCTCGCCGGATCTTCTCAGTGAAGGCCGCGTTCCGAAAATGAAAAAGAAAATATGATAATTTGTACACTACACTACAATTTGTAAACACCCCGCAGGGTTAATGCAAAATAAACGATTTGAGTTTTAGATACATCACCTGGGCTTTCGGTCATGGACGACTAAAATGATACCGTGTAAAATAATTCTGCTTTTTAGCTAACTTAGATGTTAAGGTGACATTACTTTTTTGAGTCGGGTTTCCGGTTTTAAAAAGTTAATTATCTTAAAAATTTTAATGATAAGTAAATCAATATAATTATATTATAAATAGAAAAGCATTTATTCTAGTAATTATTTACTTCTATCCAAACCAATATTGTTTTATCTTGCAAAAAAGGACTATTAGGGCCATCTATAGCTTGAGTAGTCGCGACTCTTTAAGGGAACTGTTCAAGGTAGGTAATATCATGACGGTCCCATGTCAATATATTTATGAAAATATTATGTATACTAGAAAAAATTAAGATCTTTTTAATCAGCTAGGTGATAGGCATTGCTATAACACACGACATAGAAATAAATTAGATCAACCGCAGTTTCATCTGTCAAAAATTCACACGTCTTTCATGGGGCACTGTGAGATTTTATAAAAAAATCCAATTGACGTCACTAAACTTAGTGAAAATAGGTTCATAGCTTGTGTAAAACGAACACTTTGTAAGCAATCTTATTATTCAATAGAAGATTATTTAAATGATAAAAATGCTTAGATAGATGCTATTCCAGCTCCACTTGAGTCATGACAACCTATTCAACTGTTGTTAGTTAACATTCCCTCTCTTCCTTCTATTAATTTAATACAATGTGTCCTTTTTTTGTAAATGAGGGAACCATGTAGCCATTATCATAAATAGTATTATTTGCTCTTTTAACTTAGACTCACCTGATGACCAACCTACATTGTTCTCTCATACCCCATAACAGAATGTAGATGAAAAAGTTTGTAATTATTTATTTTAAAAGAGTAACCGTGGAGTTTCTCGCCCTTATTCTCCACAGGAATGACATTCCGAATTGGCGGTACATACTTTGTTACTTTTCTGACGATTCATAATACTGTAATGGTTTACATGAATAAAAAATATTCTAATTCTGATTCTGAACATTTTTTATGCTCTCACTATACAGTAGTCGCCTCGGTGCCGTATGCCTCTCCTTACTTCCCACACTTAGCTCTCTCCCGTGCTTTTGCCATCCAGCCGGGTCTACATTTCCGTACAAAAATGTCTCACCATCTCGTTCTCGGTCTGCCTCGCTTTCTCGTGCCTAATATTTATATACCTATATTATACTATTCTGCTTATTTCTGCTTTTTTGACATTTTTTTTCCTTACTTTGATATTTTGTATTAACTTACCTAACATAATCTTATTACTTTTTTATATTTTGTTTTGTCTGCATTATATCTTACCGACAATCACACTAATTGTACATTTAAATGATGAGCATGTTCAATAACTATTCTCACCTTAATACCTATTATTAATTATAATTCATTCTGCAAATGCTGTGCATTTCTTTAAGTGACTGACACATCATGAAAAAATAAAGTATATAATAATTTAATTCTATGATTTAACTGGTGTGTGAGTTGTTGAGGTGCCTTTAAATAAATAAATAAATGTACATATTCGTGCTGTTTGTTGTAAAGAAGCTCAATGGTGTAAAATTAAAATGGGCCCACCTTGAAGTTTGGAATCAATGCAAAAAGAATTATCAAAATTGGTTCATAAACAAGAGTCTCCGTAACCGGCGAGCGTGTATGAGACGAACTATGAGAGTCGAGGAAGCCAGAGAGGTATGTAAGGAAAGAACCTGTTGGAACTCTGTACTCTCTGCCTACCCCGCAAGGGATCTGGCGTGAGGTTATAGATAGATAGATAGATAGATAAGTTCATAAACAAAGAAGTTAAAAAAAAACACAGTCGAATTGTGTACCTCCTTCTTTTTGGGAGTCAGATAATATTCTGCCGAGTTCTTTAGACAGGTATCTATAGTATTGATATGACCCATAAATGAATATAAAACCTCCTCCTTTTGGAAGTCGGGTCATTAGCTTTGAGGCTTTAATTAATATATTTTTTTTATTACAGATGTGTGAATACATAAAAAGGCATGATTACGTGAACGGATTTATGGTAATTTTAGACCAGAGATACATCAATATTCTTGACTTTGTGACTGAATTGAATATTGTAGAATTACAGCAGTTTATGACAATTTTATCAGTAAGTTTGTTATTTCAGCGGGCGTCATTGAGGCTTTAATGTTGTCGGATAATTCTTAGATTATTAATATATCCTAACACATTATTCTTGTCTGCTGACAGGAATAACGTCTTAGGCTGGCTTCGCGTTTACCATCAAATGTCTTGTCTCACAAAAAACTATCAATTTATATATAAGTAGTGACAGCTTAGGGTTAGACCGTTGGACTGCAACGTCAGCAAGTTGCAAAGTCAGAGGTTTCGGGTTCAAGCCGAGGCATGCACCTCTGTATTTTCGAAAGCATGTGCATAATAAAAATTTATTATCACCAGCTTTAACGGTAAAGAAAAACATCGTGAGTAAACTTGCATGCCTAAAAGTTTCTCGAAGGGGTGTGAAGTTCACCAACCCGCACTAGGCCAGCGTGGTGGAATATGGCCTTAGCAGTTTAATTAGCAGTTTAAGAAGAGGCCCGTGACTAATGGTGGGACAGTTTCTTTACAGGGCTAGTATTATTACTATTTTATAATAATTGTAAAAATCATATCTTGACAAGATAATTTTAATACTGTATTAGAAATGTCATCATCATCATCACGAAATCACATCGAAAGCATGTGCGTATCATCTTCTGCTGGACATAGACCTCTTTCAATGAGCCCGATCCTCGGCTTTATGCATCTAGTTCCTGCCGGCTATCCAAAGTATGTCGTCACTCCCATCTCTCGTCATAAACAGCGTTTGCCAGTTCGTGGTCTCCATTTCAAAACCCGTCCAAAATTAAAATGAACTTAATAATATTGTCTTTTATACTTTATAAGTTTTTTTTTAACTTGCAATGTTAGGACCCCTTTTTCCTATCATACAGGGTTGAAATTTGACATGTTGGTTCATGTCCGATGACAATATATTCTTATGGTAAGCGTGGCCTGATTCTATATACAGAGGACTGACTCCAGATGAAGGGTTATCTCAACGGCCAACAGCAGAGACACGAAATTTTGTAAAGACATCGAAATTTATTGGCCGCTTTAAATTTCCCGATTACCTAGCTGCATAAGAAAGAAAAAATAGGCTAACAGTGAATACCTAGACAACAAGAATAAATATAATAAGGATAATATTAAGACATTATTTAATTTAAAAAGACAATTTTTAAACAAGCTTTTATAGCAAAAACACAATGATCTCTTACTTAGTTAAGGAGTTCCTATGGCTTACTACCAGCTCCATCATCAGACCTAGGCACCATCCAAGTCTAAAGTACTCGTCAAGAACAAGCCCAAACACAGCCGGGTCGTATTGAGTTTTTGGGTGGTTCTATTAGCTACAATACGGCTTCATCATCAATCCCTGAACACCATCTAGGTGTATAGTACTAGTCACTACCAATCTAACAAGCCTAAACAGAAGTGGGTTACATTGTATAGTTGACATGTTCCTATGGCCACCTTCCGAGTCCATCATTAGACCAGCTCCATGATATCGAGCATGTCACTGAACACATACGTATGCCAAATTTCAGCTCAATCGGATTACAAGATTTGAACCGTAAAGACAGGCATACGAACATTGCAAGTAAAATGAAAGCTTGTAAAAATAAAAATGCATGTACATACTATGTAGCCGCACAACCAGGTTTGTACAAGCTCGTCACTTTGAGACCCTGGATAATCATAGGTTTATGACAAGCCAGTCGCGCGGTACTGAGCAAGAAACTTAAAACGAACTCCTTTGCCGAGCGAAGTGGTCGAAAACAAATAAGCTTGCTTTAAAAAATCAAATCTTTTTCATATTAATTTATTAATCATATTAATTTTCATCTTATTCATTCATATTAATATTTAAAGCAGTGATAGCCTAGTAGTTAGAACGTTGGACTGCAAAGTCAGAGGTCTCTGGTTCATACCCAGGCAAGCACCTCTGTCTTTTGGAAAGCATGTGCTTATCAAAAATTATCTATCACTTGCTTTAACGGTGAAGGAAAATATCGTTAGGAAACCTGCATGCTTGAAAGTTTGTGGGACAGTTTATTAACAGGGCTAATATTATTATTGTTTATTTTATTACTTTACATTTACAGCTACAGAATAGAAATTTGCAAAATTTATCTCAAATTGTATGGGAACGTTTATTTTAGATCTACATTTTAGGGAGCTTACGGAGCAAGGATAAAAAATATATTCGTGCTGACTGAATCCAGAGCTATTGAACTAACAATGAAAATTGCTAAACAGATCTTAGGTCAGAAAATAAGTATCAGGGTTTATGTAATCCAAAATTTGGAACAATTGCACAGTGTTGTTCCTAAAGAGATATTGCCAAAAGACTACGGTGGCCTTGAAAAATCTACTGACATATTAATTCGTAAGTACATCCATCAACATAACTCGGATATTTAAATTACCCAAGATTTGCCTAGAGACGAATGAAGTAGGTTTATGGGACTTAACATCTATGCCGTTTTCACACTGTGTGTTTATTCCTGTCCGATCCCCAACACTGATCCTTTGCTACTTATTATTATTAATAATTTCCTGTCTGATCCACAAAATATATTTTGCATTTCCGATCGGATTCCCCTACATTTTTGAAACGTGGATCAAATCGAAATATAAAATCTCCTAGGGGTTCAAAAGTGGGGATCGGACATATTTTCTGATTCTTCAGTGATTTTTAGTTTCTACATACACATGTCATCGCAGTAACATTATACTACGGTAGCCTTCTTTGATATAGTAGATAGTCAATAGAATATACCATTAAAACTATCATAAAAGAAGAAATAAAAAAACTGTTTATAATTTATAAAAATAATAATGAGATAATAAAGAAGTATTTAATTTTATTATGAAAACACGCGTGGCGATCGGGTATTATAACTTATTAATTGGCAATATAATTAATTGGCAGCTATTTATAATAGAAGTTTTATTAGAAATATATCCTGAAAAAGTGCCCCACGCTTTTTGACAACAAAATTAATTATTTCGTTATTATTTTCTACTTTTGAGACGAACTATGCGTGTGGAGGAAGCCAGAGGGGTATGTAAGGAAATAACCTGTTGGAACTCTGTACTCTCTGTCTACCACGCAAGGGATCTGGCGTGATGATATAGATAGATTGTCTACTTTTTAGTTCGGCTTGTTATTAAAATGTGTTATTGATAATTTTTTAACTCTTAATCTTTTTTTTCGTCTCGAAACAATATCTCATGTAGTTAGTACAAAACAACAAAGACGGTATATACTTGAACTGTAAAACTAATATTTTTTTATCCTTGTGATCCCGGTCAGTATGCGAAACCAATGTTACAAAATTATCGGACATCTTGAAGTTGGTTAAAATTACGTTGAAAGATTCCGTTACATAGATACATGCAGGTCAAGATAATAAAGCGTGTTCAAAACTATTTATTTTGAATTCTTCAAGGAGACTGGATCGATGCTCTCAGCTCAGAAGACCACGTTGAATATATGAAGATGATGAAAAAAGCCTGCACCAACGAGTCGTTGAGACTGGAGAGCAAGTTCAATGAGGACTACATGGGAATGCCCGGATCCTTTAGGAATTTAAGCGTAGATTAGTCTTAAATAATGTGTATTAGTCAGTCTATTAGTTGAGGATTTTTTGATTAGGAACGGGGGGGACGAGAGAAATGTTAGAATGGAACCTGTTAGCGTTTAGTACTCTTCCATTAAATCTCTAGATTCTGAGCAAATACTTTTATTTAATATAATAATTATTTAATTTTCTTTTTATCGTTTCGACGGCAGACATGTCAAATCTATATAGAAGCGACCCAGAACGCGGCCACCTCGACCGCATTGTTAGTGGCATTCTTCAAATCCTGCCTCGTGTAGGTGTTGGAACATGCAAAGCAGGATGTAAGGTGGGCCATTGTTTCACATCACATCAACTGCGAGAATTATTTCCAGTTGGCCTTGGAGTAGTTAAAACGGCGCTTTAAAGGGACTTTAAGGGGACGTACAGCGGGCTGAGTTGTGCACATGATCAGCCTGTACTGTGTACGAGGTATTTGAAGGTGCATACCGTTTTGGTGCACTTTGAGCTTATGCTTTCGCTGATCAGGTCTGGGTTATAATCACGCTTCCATCGGCCGCTATTAAAATAACCACGATCATTTGCTTCTGCCCACTCCTCAACCCCTTGCCTACTTGCATCCGAAGTATTGTAGCCCTAGCTCATACTTTGACTGTTAAAGTCACCGGTCACAACTTTGACATTCTGGTCATGAAAGTTTTCATGAAGTGACGGTGCGGTTTCCAAGGTCTATTGTTATGACCTCAATTCCGTTCTGGGTCGAACATTTGATAGATTTTGTGTTTGCGCCGGGAGAAACAAACACTGCGTTACCGTGTTTCGGGTGACAGATCTCAGCCGGCCCTGCGCTTCGTCTCTATGGGTTTCTTGGGCACACAGAACGTCGCAGTGCGTCGTACGACATAGTTCAGAAAGTATTTTGGACTTGTCCTGTGAGAAACCATCGATGTTAATAGATACTACACACTGGGCAGGTTTTAGGGCTGGACTGAAGGTGTTTGCCTTTGTAGTGAACAGATTGATTGTTACCAGGGTGCGCCGGACGTATGGAGGCTCATAAAATACATCACACGGGGAGGCTCCTTTCATGTACTGTGTATTTTTAATAAGCCTAGCGGAAGAAGTCGCGGGCAGAAACCAGTATATTTATAAATTGAGTTCTTAGATTTACGCGAATATTACACATGAAATAAAACTATTTTTTTCGGATTTTATCGCGGTTTATTTTGATTTTTAAGTTCCCGACGTTTCAAGTGCTTTGCAGCACCCATGGTCACGGGAAGGACTGCCTGACTGACTGTCCTTCTAGTTTCTTCCTCTGTTTCTGTTTCTGTATAAACTATCTGTGTACCAACTTTCAGCCAAATCCATTCAGCTGTTTTTGCGTGATTAAGTAACAAACATCCAAATATCGAAACATACAAACTTTCACATTTATAATATTAGTAGGATATTTGCTACCGCTGTGGATCGTCGTAAATCGACGATAAAGAAACGATTTTGTTAGATCAATGTGAAGGACAAGTCAAGAGTCTATGTAACCGGCGACCGTGTATGAGACAAACTATGGGAGTGGAGAAAGCCAGAGAAGTATGTAAGGAAAGAGCCTGTTGGAACTTTGTACTCTCTGCCTACCCCACAAGGGATCTAGGGTGATGGATCGGTAATCGGTACTGTGAATCGATTTAATAACCCCTTAAATCGGAACAATTTAAATAAATATAGACACCGTCATGCCTATATTCCCCAAGCGGGGGTGGCAGAGGTGTACTGAGTTCACCCACATTTCGCCTGCGATGTTCGGTCCCATGTAATAGGGGGCGAGCCTATTGTCATATACCGGGCACAATTCCAGCCCCAGACTTATACTGGAAAGTTTTCGTTAGAAAAACTACATTTGTCTACCTTGGATCAAATGCTACCTAGTTTACCTAGGACCATGTGTTTACAAAGCGATACGCTTTGTCACTAGAGCAACGAAGCAGTCAGATCAATTTATTCATAAAAAAGTTTCTTGAGTGGTTATGATGCGGGGAGATAGGTATTGAAACAATAAGTTACAATGTGTTTACAAATATTTAAATTACAATGATCGTGTCTGTCTGTCTGTATTTCCAGTTCAAATGCTGTTCAAGTTTTTTAGAACTATAATAAGTATAAATAAGTTAAAATTTGGCACACGTATACAAGTTTGGTGACAATGCAATATTACGGTACCTTAGAGTTAGTCTGATGATGGATTCGGAAGATGGTTATATGACGGAAAATATGAATAAAACAACGTAACCCACTCATTTTTAGGTTTGTTAGGTTAGTATTGTACTACCCATATATAACCAGATAGAGTTCAGGGTCTGATGATGAAGGTAAAAAGTAACCAATGGAACCACCCAACTACTCAATATGACCCTACCGTATTTGGGCTCGTTGATTTAGTCCAGTGTCCAGGGTCCGATGATGGAGCCCGAAGCAAGCTATATGAACTCTTCAACTAAACAAGATACTTTTATTGTTTTTGCTATAAAAGCGTGTTCTTAAATAGGTCGTTTTAAAAATAATTATTCAATGTAAAAAATGCATGGACCTTCACGTTTTTAGAATAATAGCTTTGGGGTTAAGTGAAATAAGCTAATTTACGTAAGCGAAGACGTAAGCAAAACCGGATTAATTATAATTATTTTTAAAATTATCACAGTAATGAGAATAACACCTCATTTAATTATACATGGTACACAAGAAGGTACTACGAAGATTAAGTAATTGTTATTTTAAAAGACAACAATATTTTTAATAGACGTGGGAACAAAACGAAAAAAACTTGATTGTAAGTAATGACATAAAAATGAGTTTTAGTTTGGTCTTTGGATGACGTCGACAGGGGGGCGTTGCACTAAGGGGAAAACGAGTCATTTTCGTGTCATAAGTGTGTAATTTCCGTATTTTAGAAGATATTTACGTGATTTTTTTAAGCTTTCAAATAAAATACATTAGAATAATATCAATTAATTTTTAATTAAAATAAAAAATAATGAACTTATAATAATAAAAAGTTACACTATATTGTTCGACTAAAGTAGTGAAAATAATATAGAAATTATAAAATTAAGAACATTAGAACGCAAAATACAACATAAGAACGCAAAATTTAGTTATAATAAGTATCAATAAAAAAATGGCTTTTTAACGAATTCAAAAGCTCTAATATTTTGTTTCAAATTTCCATAGATATTTATTATAAGGTTTTCTTAGGCTCTTTATATAAGGGCTTGAAGTATATAAAATGTATAAAGAACCTCTTCATTAATAGTTATTCTAAAGCATTATATAGGATAGTAAAGTTTTCCCCCTTGACTCCTGGATATCTTTGGTAAAGTGTCCAAGGTGTAACACAAAATGATGCCGTGTTACACTTTCTCCGAGAAGCAATACTTAATGTACAGAAGAAAATCTATAATACCACATACACAAACACTCATTTATTATAATACAGTTGTATTAAATCAAATGCGTACTGTCCTAGTTGCGACGAAAGATTTTCCTACTTGACATAACTTGAAGTATAATAAAAATATTTTATCAATCTTTCATTAAAATTAGTGAGTTCTGACGAATAATGATATTTTGATACATATTATATTGAACTTCTGGCCGTAATGCTATCATTGGTATTGCCACTTACTGCCAATTATACCAAGTTTTTTCCTGAACGTCTTCTGTGCATAAAATTTCGTTGCTTTTTTCGTTACTACACGTATATTTTTTGTTGTTATGGTCGACTATTTCTTAACTTATTTCGTAACCCTAGATTGTATTATACATGCCGTATGAGTTTCATGAATCTCATAAGTCTTAGGTAAACCGGATCATTTTGTACTTTTTCCACTTTATTCATTTTGGTAGGTCTCCTAGACTGGTGGTACTATCACTATGAGTCAAAAATGATGGTAAAAGGTCACATTTTATCAGACTTATATAAAAAAAATGAAACACCTATTATACCAATATATAATAAGCTATATGAAAGAAATAAAGAAAGAAAGAAAATACATTTATTTAACCACACACAACAAACTATAAACAAAAGGTAAATACACATAATACAGCATACAAAAAACATACAAAATACAGCATATGCCAGCGATTGTGTGGGGTTAAACAGGCTACTACCTCAGCATTTTGCTGCACCATAAACACTTATGGTGCAGCGCTGGTATTCTGGCAGCACCTATGAAAAAGGTGACGTCACAGATGTCATATCGACGATTCCACACATTCAGATGTAAATGAATAAGAAAATTGTTGAATGAATATTATATAATAATTATAGTAAGTTTAATAAACGAGCAACAGATATAGGAAAATGAAATTAAACAATTTGTAGGGTACATAATAAAAAAGAAAACTTCAATTATCAACCTTAAGGAAGAGGACATGGACAGACATAAATCTACAATTGGTGACCATCAGTGTGTATAATAAAGCGAGAAATTACTTTAAGATTGCAGTGCTGGTACATAAAACAGGTGTGCCTCCATACAGGATGAGCAAAAACGTTAGGTGAGTGCGCTAACATATATCAACAAGTATTAAGATCTATCTATCTATCTATCTATAACCTCACGCCAGATCCCTTGCGGGGTAGGCAGAGAGTACAGAGTTCCAACAGGTTCTTTCCTTACATACCTCTCTGGCTTCCTCGACTCTCATAGTTCGTCTCATACACGCTCGCCGGTTACGGAGACTCTTGACTTTTCCATCAGATAAGACTCGGTTTATTTGGTCGTGGTAAGATAGTCTAGGTCTTCCCCGGTACCTGCATCCTTCCACTTTCACATTGTATATCTGTTTTGTCATTCTTTCCTCTGGCATTCTTTCTATATGCCCGAACCAACGGAGCATGCCCTTTCTCATCTTTACACCGATACTATCTTTCATACCTACTCGCTGTCTTACTATGCTGTTGCTAATGCGGTCGGTCAGCTTCACTCCGCACATCTTCCGCAGAGCTCGCATTTCTACCGCATTTATCCTACTTTCATTCTCCTTCTTACATACCCAGCTCTCGCTACCATATAACAGCGTTGGGACAAGAACTCCGTTATGTATGGCCAGCTGCGCCTTATGGCTTAAGTGCCGGCTCCCGAGTAGCTTTCCCATCGCACCATTCACTCTGTTCCCTGCACTCACTCTTCTCTCTATGTCAGCGGTGTATTTCCCATCCTTACTGAAGGCGCATCCAAGATATACAAACTCATTCACTTGCTCCAGCACATCGTTACCAACCACAATCCTTACATTCGTTCTGGTTTCTTCCCTTTCAAAAACCATAATCTTGGTTTTCTTCACATTCAAGTGTAAGCCATTGATCATGCAGTCGTTTTTCATAACTGTGACTAGTGTTTGCAGATCAGTGGCTGTTGGCGCTATTAAAACCGCGTCATCTGCATAAAGTAGATGGTTTACCACTAAGTCACCCATTTGTACACCTTCATTCATCGCTTTCAGTCTTTGAAGACTTTTGTCCAGATATATTATAAACAGTCTAGCGGACAACACGCAACCCTGCTTGACGCCGATTTTAACGTCAAACCAGGGTGACCTGTTACCACCCACCCGTACGCATGCCTTGCAGTCCACATAAGTGGACTGGACGGCTCGCAACAGAGTGCCATCTATACCATACTCTGGCAAAATGTCCCAAAGTCTCTTTCGCACAACTCTGTCAAATGCCTTCTCCAGATCAACAAAACCGCAGAAAACCTTCCGGCCCACTGCCAGATGCTTCTCTACGATGTTGCGGAGTGAGAAGACTTGATCCGAACATCCTCTTCCAGACCTGAAACCCCCTTGTGCCTCGCATAACATTCCATCGGACTTCACGCGCATTCTCCGTTCAATAATTTTACCGTACACCTTGGCTGCCAAGCTGATCAAACTGATGGCTCTGTAATTGGCGCAGTCATATTGTGAACCCTTGCCTTTATACAAGGGTACTATGACTGCGCGGCGCCAATCTGTAGGGACTCTACCGGTCCTCCAGCAAGGGTTTGCAAGGGCCCGGAAAGCGTCCCGGACGCAAGTTCCACCATATTTGATCATCTCGGCAGATATCATGTCTACTCCCGCAGCTTTACCGTTTTTCATACTTCCTATCGCCCATTCAACTTCTTCCATAGTGATGTCCTCCGTTGATTCTGGTGCCGCAATCTCGCCTTTAGGCACGTCTGCGGCATCAGCATCCGGGTCATCTCCATACATTTCTCCAAAATATTCACTCCACCGGGTTAGCACAGCTTGTGTGTCTGCAAGAATGTCACCATCTTTAGATTTTATCCTTTCCATTCTGGAGCCTGACGAATCACTTCGAGCCTTTCTCACCTTGCTCCAAAAGAGTTTGGTGTTGTTCTCGAAGTTCTTCGCCAGCCTCTCCTCCTCAATCATACTGGCTCTTTCACGCTTTTCTTTCACTAAAGTTTTAGTGGCATTCTTGCATTGCCGGTATATTTCTTTCCTCATCTCTGTCATACTGGCATTCAGGTTCAAAGAAGATACATAGTCTTGCCACGCTTTCTTCTTACTTTCTACGGAGCTTTGCAACTCCGCATCCCACCATGCATCACCTTTTGCTGTAATATGCTTCTTTGAGCAACCACATACTTCTTTCGCGGATTCCACCAAACTCTCTTTCAGGCTATTCCAGCATTCATCTACATTTGAGTCCGAAGAGCCTGCTGTCAAAAGCTTGTCCCGGACTCTGTCTTCATACATTCTCCTCACGCTCTCATCTTGCAACTTTTCAACCTTTAATCTTTCAAGGTCTCCGAAGGGGATACAATCTCGCCAGTGCCTCCACTTCCTGAAAAGACCACTAAACCGCGCAACTACGAGATAGTGGTCTGATTCCAGAGTGGGGCCTCTATACGCACGCGTATCTTGTAGTTTGCTTCGGAGACGGTTATCAACCAGGATCAGATCTATCATGCTTTTTTGTTCATTCCTTCTCCACGTATACATATGTATGTCCTTATGCTGGAATATCGTATTAGACACAAGGAGACCCCTTTCCAAACAAACATCTACAATGAGCTTACCTGCATCGTTCACTCTCTTATCACCATAAGGACCCAGAGCAGCGTCGCATGTTTGCCGCCTGGTTCCTACCCATCCGTTCAGATCGCCACACAGAATCACCTTTTCGTTAGCCTCAGCCAAATCCAGAACTTCCCTGACATTATCCCAAAACTTCTCAACGTCCTGGGGTGTCGACGAGCTTACGGGAGCATACGCTGCGACCAAAAATACTCTAGTGACACCCAGTTTTAAACGGACCCAGAGAAGTCTCGCATCGCACAGGCCATAATCTCTCACTCCAGAGGCCAGGTGACGGAACAGCAAGATACCCACCCCCATGCTGGCACGACTGCTCTGCGGTACACCAGACCACAGAGCCATCGTTCCATCAGGAAGATCACAGGTTTCACTGCCCCTCCGCTTAGTCTCTGTTACACACAGAGCATCCAGGCGTCTCTCTTTCATTACATCAATCACCTCATGCATCTTATCTTCCATACCACCTCTTACATTCCAAGTGCCTATTCGGCACTCTGCACCCCACGACTCGCCAGTTCGGGCCCGGCGTGATGGGGGGCGGCCCCCATCGCCGCTTCCACCTATATTCGTACCGACGGGGGCGGGCCGGTACGCGTCGCCTCGGGGGGACGCCCTAGCCCGCACTGCGGTACGTCTTCGGTCCAAGATTGCAGCCATAATGACTGGCAGGGGTCACGACGAGCACGCTCTTGGACAGACCCCCTATTATACTATATACTATAAGATTCATGAAACTCATACGGCATGTATAATACAATCTAGGGTTAAGAAATAAGTTAAGAAATAGTCTACCATAACAACAAAAAATATACGTGTAGTAACGAAAAAAACAACGAAATTTTATGCACAGAAGACGTTCAGGAAAAAACTTGGTATAATTGGCAGTAAGTGGCAATACCAATGATAGCATTACGGCCAGAAGTTCAATATAATATGTATCAAAATATCATTATTCGTCAGAACTCACTAATTTTAAATAATTATAAATAATCCGGTTTTGCTTACGTCTTCGCTAACGTAAATTAGCTTATTTCACTTAACCCCAAAGCTATTATTCTAAAAACGTGAAGGTCCATGCATTTTTTACATTAAATAATTATTTTTAAAACGACCTATTTAAGAACACGCTTTTATAGCAAAAACAATAAAAGTATCTTGTTTAGTTGAAGAGTTCATATGGCTTCCTTCCGGCTCCATCATCGGACCCTGGACACTGGACTAAATCAAACGAGCCCAAATACGGCAGGGTTATATTAAGTAGTTGGGTGGTTCAATTGGTTACTTTTTACCTTCATCATCAGACCCTGAACTCTATCTGGTTATATACGAGTAGTACAATACTAACCTAACAAACCTAAACGTTTGTGCTTGTCAGATTGGTATTGACATGTACTATACAACCAGATAGTGTTCAGGGTCTGATGATACAGCCAAAAGGTGGCCAATGGAACCACCCAACTATTCCATATAACCCCGCCGTGTTTGGGCTCGTTGGAATTTTCGTAACGAGTACTATAGACCCAAATGACGTTTAGGGTCCTAATGAATGAGCCGAAAAGAAACTAAAGGAACTCCTCAACTAAGCAATAAGCATAGTTTCGTCGTGTTTTTTTAATAAAGCTTCAAAAAAGGTACTTTTAATTCAAAATTATTTAACAAAGGTTCTCTACAAGTGTTTCAATGCTTCAAAGCCGTAATTCTACGCAGGAATTTTATGTTGAATTATACTTACATTGATAGCACATTGATATAGCTCCAAAAAATTTCGAGATTCAAATTGCTTATCATTAAATTTGAAAATACCTACTCTGTAAAAATCTTCCGTCACGATCGGTAAAGGAACAAGATAGCTGAAAAGTTTAAAGTTATGATTTTGTAATTTGAAAATGAAAAGAAGAATTTAAGTACAAGGAAAAATTGCAAGGAGATTGTTATTATCAAGCAATGCGTTGCTTAGGCACTCGTTGAGCTGTGTGACCTCAGTGTTTTTAGCGATTGCCAAGGTGAAGCAGCGGTCGAAACGGACGGTCTGAGATGGACGGTCACAAATAATTGTAGGCTTGAGTGTTTATATTTGTGAATAAAATGTTCATAAACACACCCACTAAACAGGAATTAATCCTTGCAGGAGCTAGGTTTTTTTGGTTTACAAAACATGAATATACATTTTAAAACTATTTTAAAACGTAAATTACTACTAATAAATGGTCATATTTACAATTTGTTTTCAAACTCACTAATCTACAACCGGATCGAAACGCGGCTGCCACTGAGAAGATACGTCAAGTAACACGGCGGATTTTTCTTTTTTGTCAGATTCTCTATTCATTTTGTTTTTCATCATTTTCTGCTTACATACATTATTATACTATACAAAATTAAGTATGTGAACCAGCTCCATTCTGACGATTTACGACTGAAATATAAGAGTGGCCCAGTCTCCACATGCTGCACCCGTTCACGAGTATGACTACTTGGGCAGCCATCTCCTCCCTCGAGCATATTAGAGGGAAGAAAGTGACCCGCATCAAAAAGCCACTGCAAATAGTAAAATGGTAATTACCCAAGAAATAAAGAAGCAACCTATTATGATTAATTAGTTACACAGTTCCGACACAAAAAAAAGGCATTGTGTCTTGGGAGACAAAATTTTGCTTAAAAATACTCACGCTAATTCTGTAACGCTCTTGAGCTCCTCTCTGACATTGGTTTTCGTGAAGAACTTGGGCAAAATTGTTCTTACTGTGCAAAATCTGTCTATTTGTTTCTTGGCCTTTTCGACGGATCCTTTGCAGGTCAGAAGTGATCTTTCCAAGTAGTCCCTTGCTGAAACAAGTATAATTTTCTCTTAAAAAGACTCTTTTTAAAACACGCTTTTATACCAAAAAACATAACCATGATATCTTGCTTAATTGAGGAGTTCCAATAGCTTCCCTCCGAGACCATCCGGGTCTATAGTACTCGTCAAGAGAAATCCAATGAGCCCAAACACGGCAGGGTTATATTGAGTAGTTAGGTAGTTCCTTTGGCCACCTTTCGGCTTCATCATAATACCCTTTACACTATCTGGTTGTATAGTACTTGTCAAAACCAATCCAACAAGCCTAAACAAGGGAGCGTTATGTTGCATATTTCATGTTTCTATGGTCACCCTCCGACTCCCTCATCATACCAGCTCCATGGTACGATATTATTGCATTGTCATCGGACTTACATACGTATATTAAATTTCAGCTCAATCGGATAGCAGCAAAAGTGGAGCACAGGATTTGAACCGAAAAGACAGACATACGAACATTGCAAGTTAAATAAAAGCTTGTAATAACATTTCACTAAACATCTCCAACACCCGTCGCTTTAGTTTTTAGCCTTTCCTGAATAAATACTTATTTTTTTTGGGGGCCGAAATTGCTCATGTCCTTAGGATTTACTCGATTTCGACGGATCATTTGGTGCAGTGGTTAAGAGCTTAAGCCGCTTCGCCCAATGGTCTCGAAGAGACAAGGATTCGATTTCCGGGGACAAATCTTTATGTAACCAACCCACAAAAAAAAATCGGTCTGGGTATGTTCGGTCTTTTGTATGAGTTGTTATGTTTGCAACACGACACAGGAATACATCATAGTGTAGCTACGTTTTTAAAACAAAAAAGAAACAAAGAAAAAAAATTACTGAGCAGCATCAATTAAAGTGAAATAAACCGAAAAATATTAAAATGAAATACATGGTACTCACGAAAATCCTGTTTGACGAAATGCTTTTGTTTCTTAATCCATTCCTCTAACAAATCCAAGGACTCTCTCAGTCTCTCCGGAGTGTCGTAATTGTAAATCTTTTTTATCTTCTCCGAGACCATCCAGGTCTATAGTACTCGTCAAGAGAAATCCAATGAGCCCAAACACGGCAGGGTTATATTGAGTAGTTAGGTAGTTCCTTTGGCCACCTTTCGGCTTCATCATAATACCCTTTACACTATCTGGTTGTCTACACTATGATGTATTCCTGTGTCGTGTTGCAAACATAACAACTCATACAAAAGACCGAACATACCCAGACCGATTTTTTTTGTGGGTTGGTTACATAAAGATTTGTCCCCGGAAATCGAATCCTTGTCTCTTCGAGACCATTGGGCGAAGCGGCTTAAGCTCTTAACCACTGCACCAAATGATCCGTCGAAATCGAGTAAATTCTAAGGACATGAGCAACTTCGGCCCCCAAAAAAAATAAGTATTTATTCAGGAAAGGCTAAAAACTAAAGCGACGGGTTTTGGAGATGTTTAGTGAAATGTTATTACAAGCTTTTATTTAACTTGCAATGTTCGTATGTCTGTCTTTTCGGTTCAAATCCTGTGCTCCACTTTTGCTGCTATCCGATTGAGCTGAAATTTAATATACGTATGTAAGTCCGATGACAATGCAATAATATCGTACCATGGAGCTGGTATGATGAGGGAGTCGGAGGGTGACCATAGAAACATGAAATATGCAACATAACGCTCCCTTGTTTAGGCTTGTTGGATTGGTTTTGACAAGTACTATACAACCAGATAGTGTAAAGGGTATAATGATGAAGCCGAAAGGTGGCCAAAGGAACTACCTAACTACTCAATATAACCCTGCCGTGTTTGGGCTCATTGGATTTCTTAATCCATTCCTCTAACAAATCCAAGGACTCTCTCAGTCTCTCCGGAGTGTCGTAATTGTAAATCTTTTTTATCTTCTCCGAGACCATCCAGGTCTATAGTACTCGTCAAGAGAAATCCAATGAGCCCAAACACGGCAGGGTTATATTAAGTAGTTGGGTGGTTCAATTGGTTACTTTTTACCTTCATCATCAGACCCTGAACTCTATCTGGTTATATACGAGTAGTACAATACTAACCTAACAAACCTAAACGTTTGTGCTTGTCAGATTGGTATTGACATGTACTATACAACCAGATAGTGTTCAGGGTCTGATGATACAGCCAAAAGGTGGCCAATGGAACCACCCAACTATTCCATATAACCCCGCCGTGTTTGGGCTCGTTGGAATTTTCGTAACGAGTACTATAGACCCAAATGACGTGTAGGGTCCTAATGAATGAGCCGAAAAGAAACTAAAGGAACTCCTCAACTAAGCAATAAGCATAGTTTCGTCGTGTTTTTTTAATAAAGCTTCAAAAAAGGTACTTTTAATTCAAAATTATTTAACAAAGGTTCTCTACAAGTGTTTCAATGCTTCAAAGCCGTAATTCTACGCAGGAATTTTATGTTGAATTATACTTACATTGATAGCACATTGATATAGCTCCAAAAAATTTCGAGATTCAAATTGCTTATCATTAAATTTGAAAATACCTACTCTGTAAAAATCTTCCGTCACGATCGGTAAAGGAACAAGATAGCTGAAAAGTTTAAAGTTATGATTTTGTAATTTGAAAATGAAAAGAAGAATTTAAGTACAAGGAAAAATTGCAAGGAGATTGTTATTATCAAGCAATGCGTTGCTTAGGCACTCGTTGAGCTGTGTGACCTCAGTGTTTTTAGCGATTGCCAAGGTGAAGCAGCGGTCGAAACGGACGGTCTGAGATGGACGGTCACAAATAATTGTAGGCTTGAGTGTTTATATTTGTGAATAAAATGTTCATAAACACACCCACTAAACAGGAATTAATCCTTGCAGGAGCTAGGTTTTTTTGGTTTACAAAACATGAATATACATTTTAAAACTATTTTAAAACGTAAATTACTACTAATAAATGGTCATATTTACAATTTGTTTTCAAACTCACTAATCTACAACCGGATCGAAACGCGGCTGCCACTGAGAAGATACGTCAAGTAACTCGGCGGATTTTTCTTTTTTGTCAGATTCTCTATTCATTTTGTTTTTCATCATTTTCTGCTTACATACATTATTATACTATACAAAATTAAGTATGTGAACCAGCTCCATTCTGACGATTTACGACTGAAATATAAGAGTGGCCCAGTCTCCACATGCTGCACCCGTTCACGAGTATGACTACTTGGGCAGCCATCTCCTCCCTCGAGCATATTAGAGGGAAGAAAGTGACCCGCATCAAAAAGCCACTGCAAATAGTAAAATGGTAATTACCCAAGAAATAAAGAAGCAACCTATTATGATTAATTAGTTACACAGTTCCGACACAAAAAAAAGGCATTGTGTCTTGGGAGACAAAATTTTGCTTAAAAATACTCACGCTAATTCTGTAACGCTCTTGAGCTCCTCTCTGACATTGGTTTTCGTGAAGAACTTGGGCAAAATTGTTCTTACTGTGCAAAATCTGTTTATTTGTTTCTTGGCCTTTTCGACGGATCCTTTGCAGGTCAGAAGTGATCTTTCCAAGTAGTCCCTTGCTGAAACAAGTATAATTTTCTCTTAAAAAGACTCTTTTTAAAACACGCTTTTATACCAAAAAACATAACCATGATATCTTGCTTAATTGAGGAGTTCCAATAGCTTCCCTCCGAGACCATCCGGGTCTATAGTACTCGTCAAGAGAAATCCAATGAGCCCAAACACGGCAGGGTTATATTGAGTAGTTAGGTAGTTCCTTTGGCCACCTTTCGGCTTCATCATAATACCCTTTACACTATCTGGTTGTATAGTACTTGTCAAAACCAATCCAACAAGCCTAAACAAGGGAGCGTTATGTTGCATATTTCATGTTTCTATGGTCACCCTCCGACTCCCTCATCATACCAGCTCCATGGTACGATATTATTGCATTGTCATCGGACTTACATACGTATATTAAATTTCAGCTCAATCGGATAGCAGCAAAAGTGGAGCACAGGATTTGAACCGAAAAGACAGACATACGAACATTGCAAGTTAAATAAAAGCTTGTAATAACATTTCACTAAACATCTCCAACACCCGTCGCTTTAGTTTTTAGCCTTTCCTGAATAAATACTTATTTTTTTTGGGGGCCGAAATTGCTCATGTCCTTAGGATTTACTCGATTTCGACGGATCATTTGGTGCAGTGGTTAAGAGCTTAAGCCGCTTCGCCCAATGGTCTCGAAGAGACAAGGATTCGATTTCCGGGGACAAATCTTTATGTAACCAACCCACAAAAAAAAAACGGTCTGGGTATGTTCGGTCTTTTGTATGAGTTGTTATGTTTGCAACACGACACAGGAATACATCATAGTGTAGCTACGTTTTTAAAACAAAAAAGAAACAAAGAAAAAAAATTACTGAGCAGCATCAATTAAAGTGAAATAAACCGAAAAATATTAAAATGAAATACATGGTACTCACGAAAATCCTGTTTGACGAAATGCTTTTGTTTCTTAATCCATTCCTCTAACAAATCCAAGGACTCTCTCAGTCTCTCCGGAGTGTCGTAATTGTAAATCTTTTTTATCTTCTCCGAGACCATCCAGGTCTATAGTACTCGTCAAGAGAAATCCAATGAGCCCAAACACGGCAGGGTTATATTGAGTAGTTAGGTAGTTCCTTTGGCCACCTTTCGGCTTCATCATAATACCCTTTACACTATCTGGTTGTATAGTACTTGTCAAAACCAATCCAACAAGCCTAAACAAGGGAGCGTTATGTTGCATATTTCATGTTTCTATGGTCACCCTCTGACTCCCTCATCATACCAGCTCCATGGTACGATATTATTGCATTGTCATCGGACTTACATACGTATATTAAATTTCAGCTCAATCGGATAGCAGCAAAAGTGGAGCACAGGATTTGAACCTCAAAAATCGTTAGGTTTTTCGAAAGTATAATTATACAGACTTGTGGCCTTTTGCACAGGTCACAATTATATAAAATTTCATTGAGATCGATCACACAGGTTATAAATAAAGTGTCTTTTTAGAAATTCAATGTTTTTCTTATTTTCCGAGATAAATACTATACAATACGTTAACCAATATTTTAAGGTATCCGCATGCAAAGTTTCATCGAAATCCGCCTGGTACTTTTTGCGTGATGCCGGTTCATACCCTCCGACAGACAGACAAACAGACACGAAAGCCAAAAATTGTAGAATTGGCTTCTACGTCGATAGTATGATACCCCTGGGTTGTTATTTCCTAAAAATATTCCATGTACAGACACGACTTCCTTACAGTTTTATTATATGTATAGATAATAGATCAAGCTTTTAGCTACATTTTGAAGTATCATACATGCAGCTCCGCATAATATTGATAAAAGCATTTATGGCACGGCTCTCTTGGGCGTTTCCCCATAGTGCGTTGGTGTGAAATCAGGGTTATCATTTAGTAAAATTTTCCTATTCTAGGAATATGTTTCAACAGGTGGTTCCACACGATACTAATTAAAAAAAGAACTTGGGTACATTTAATAGCAAATGTCAACTCTGCGACTAACACAAAGTGACATTTCACTTGATGACAGCGTAAGTTCTGATTTTGGCCGCGGTCAATAGAGGAAATCAAAAAGCTCGCTAGCTTAGGCCATCCCCTTCTAATTTGCTTCGTGGTGTCACCAAACACGTATTACATTAAGATACATTATTTTTATTCATAATAAAAAACTAATTTGAGTCTTAGGTCTCACTATATCACCGGGCACAGTTTCAAAATCTGAACTCTTATTTATATTTTTTCAAGAAGAACATGCTTTATCTAATATAAGATTTAAACCCAGGACCCCGCGATCGACAGCCGCACTAAGCGCCACTGGACCAAAAAAGCAGTAAAAAACTGATCAGTATCGTGCATTTCCATATAATTAAAATAAATAAGTTTCATCTGAATAGACCTTTTTAAAAACAACCTTTTATAGCAAAAACACAACGAAGATTATATCTTGCTTAGTTGAGAAGATCCTATGGCTTCTTTCCCGCACCATCATCAGAGCCTGGATACCAGCCAGGTTTAAAGTATTCATCAAGACAAATCCAACGAGCCCAAACACGGGGGTATTATATTGAGTAGCAGGCTGGTTCCATTGGCCACCTTTCGGCTTCATCATCAGACCAGCTCCATAGTACCATATTATATCATTGTCGGCATCTTTACATATGTGTGCCAAATTAAGACTCAATCGGATACACGCCAATGCTTGATAAATGGATTACAAGATTTGAACCGGGAAGACAGACAGACATACGAAGCTTGTAAAAAACCTGAAATCTGCGAGAAGGACTCGAAGGGTTCCTTATACAATTATACAGTACCCTTAGAGCGCGAGTCGTCTGGCTTGGCGATCAACTAGATGGCGTTCTTTGAATTTTCCGTCGATTTCGTCTTGCATTGATATAAAACCTTCAGTTTTTTACTATGTTTATTGCTACACGTATTAATATATCTTCTTTATTATTATTTAATATTTAACATAAATTGCAACTTTATACTTTTATCCGTTCCTGACAGACAAACAGATGTACGAACACATCCTATAAGGATTCTGTTTTACCGATTAATCTGCGGAACACTAAAAAGACACATAAATTCATATAACATTGGTGTCTAGAATAGATTCAAATATCAGTTGATATTCGCCCGCCAAGACCCACAGTACTATCAACATGGCTTCGAATCATCTACTACAAGTGTCTCCAGACGCGATGCAGAAGATAAAAAAGATTTACAATTACGACACTCCGGAGAGGCTGAAAGAGTCCTTGGATTTGTTAGAGGAATGGATTAAGAAACAAAAGCATTTCGTCAAACAGGATTTTCGTGAGTACCATGTATTTCATTTTAATATTTTTCGGTTTATTTCACTTTAATTGATGCTGCTCAGTAATTTTTTTTCTTTGTTTCTTTTTTGTTTTAAAAACGTAGCTACACTATGATGTATTCCTGTGTCGTGTTGCAAACATAACAACTCATACAAAAGACCGAACATACCCAGACCGATTTTTTTTGTGGGTTGGTTACATAAAGATTTGTCCCCGGAAATCGAATCCTTGTCTCTTCGAGACCATTGGGCGAAGCGGCTTAAGCTCTTAACCACTGCACCAAATGATCCGTCGAAATCGAGTAAATTCTAAGGACATGAGCAACTTCGGCCCCCAAAAAAAATAAGTATTTATTCAGGAAAGGCTAAAAACTAAAGCGACGGGTTTTGGAGATGTTTAGTGAAATGTTATTACAAGCTTTTATTTAACTTGCAATGTTCGTATGTCTGTCTTTTCGGTTCAAATCCTGTGCTCCACTTTTGCTGCTATCCGATTGAGCTGAAATTTAATATACGTATGTAAGTCCGATGACAATGCAATAATATCGTACCATGGAGCTGGTATGATGAGGAAGTCGGAGGGTGACCATAGAAACATGAAATATGCAACATAACGCTCCCTTGTTTAGGCTTGTTGGATTGGTTTTGACAAGTACTATACAACCAGATAGTGTAAAGGGTATTATGATGAAGCCGAAAGGTGGCCAAAGGAACTACCTAACTACTCAATATAACCCTGCCGTGTTTGGGCTCATTGGATTTCTCTTGACGAGTACTATAGACCCGGATGGTCTCGGAGGGAAGCTATTGGAACTCCTCAATTAAGCAAGATATCATGGTTATGTTTTTTGGTATAAAAGCGTGTTTTAAAAAGAGTATTTTTAAAAGAAAATTATACTTGTTTCAGCAAGGGACTACTTGGAAAGATCACTTATGACCTGCAAAGGATCCGTCGAAAAGGCCAAGAAACAAATAGACAGATTTTGCACAGTAAGAACAATTTTGCCCAAGTTCTTCACGAAAACCAATGTCAGAGAGGAGCTCAAGAGCGTTACAGAATTAGCGTGAGTATTTTTAAGCAAAATTTTGTCTCCCAAGACACAATGCCTTTTTTTGTGTCGGAACTGTGTAACTAATTAATCATAATAGGTTGCTTCTTTATTTCTTGGGTAATTACCATTTTACTATTTGCAGTGGCTTTTTGATGCGGGTCACTTTCTTTCCTCTAATATGCTCGAGGGAGGAGATGGCTGCCCAAGTAGTCATACTCGTGAACGGGTGCGGCTTGTGGAGACTGGGCCACTTTAGCTTATTATTCATTAAAATAATTTTATCAGTCTTATATCTCAGTCGTAAAGCGTCAGAATGGAGCTGGTTCACATACTTCATTTTGTATCGTATAAAAATGTATGTAAGCAGAAAATGATGAAAAACAAAGTGAATAGAGAATCTGACAAAAAAGACAAATCCGCCGAGTTACTTGACGTATCTTCTCAGTGGCAGCCGCGTTTCGATCCGGTTGTAGATTAGTGAGTTTGAAAAAAATAATTAAAATTGACCATTTATTAGTAGGCAAGGTTTATACAAAGTAAATAATTTACGTTTCAAAATAGTTTTAAAATGTATATTCATGTTTTGTAAACCAAAAAAATCTAGCTCCTGCAAGGATTAATTCCTGTTTAGTGGGTATGTTTATGAACATTTTATTCACAAATATAAACACTCAAGTCTACAATTATTTGTGACCGTCCATCTCAGACCGTCCGTTTCGACCGCTGCTTCACCTTGGTAATCGCTAAAAACACTGAGGTCACACAGCTCAACGAGTGCCTAAGCAACGCATTGCTTGATAATAACAATCGACTTGCAATTTTGCCTTGTACTTAACTTCTTCTTCTTTTCATTTTCAAATTACAAAATCATAACTTTAAACTTTTCAGCTACCTTGTTCCTTTACCGATCGTGACGATAGATTTTTACAGAGTAGGCATTTTCAAATTTAATGATAAGAAATTTGAATCTCGGAATTTTATGGAGCTATATCAATATGCTATCAATGTAAGTAAAATTCAACATAAAATTCCTGCGTAGAATTACGGCTTTGAAGCATTGAAACACTTGTAGAGAACCTTTGTTAAATAATTTTGAATTAAAAAGACCTTTTTTAAAGCTTTTATTAAAAAAACACGATGAAAGTATGCTTATTGCTTAGTTGAGGAGTTCCTATAGATTCTTTTTGGCTCATTCATCAGGACCCTGAACATCATTCGGGTCTATAGTACTCGTTACGACAAATCCAACGAGCCCAAATATGGCGGGGTTATATGGAATAGTTAGGTGGTTCCATTGGTCACCTTTCGGCTTAATCATCAGATCTTGAATACTATCTGGTTGTATAGTACATGTCAATACCAATCTGACAAGCCCAAACACGAAAGAGTTACTTTGTATATATAATATGTTTCTATGACCACCTTCCGACTGCATCATCAGACCAGCTCCGTGGTGCTGTATTATTGCTTTGTCACCGACTTTACATACGTATGCCAAATTATAGCTCAATCGGAAACCCTCAAGTGCTTGTACAATGAATCACAAGATTTTATCTGGAAAGACAGACAGACAAACTGATAAACAGACAGACAGATATACGAAAATTGCAAGTTAAATAAAAGCTTGTTAAAATAACGCGCACCTTGATGACCACGGGGTTATTTTGTTTTTGGAGTTTAACCAGTAACTCAGTGCGCATGAAGGCATATTGTTGAAATAAAACTATGCACTCGAAGCACGTTGTGGGAGCAAAAAGGAAAAATAGTCTACGTACTCTAACGTTTGCCACAAAAAAAATACTTGAGGTGCCTTCACTAGTATGTATCTATCTATCTTCAGCCGGAAGACATCCACTGCAGGACAAAGGCCTTCCCGAAAGACCGCTATAACCACCGGCTTTGTGCTATATGCATCCAATTTCTACCCGTGACCTTCAAAATGTCATCGGTCCATCTTGTAGGGGGTCTGTCCACTCCATGTCTTCCGGTACGTGGTCACCACTCGAAAACCTTTCTGCCCCAAGGGCCGTCAGTTTTACCAGCGATGTGCCCCGCCCACTGCCACTTAAGTTAAGCAATTCTGAGTACTATGTCAGTGACTTTGGCCCTTCTGCGGATCGCCTCGTTTCTGATTCGATTCCGCAGGGTAACACCGAGCATAGCTCTCTCCATCGCCCTTGTGTGTGATTGTGTGATTTTCAGCCTTGATCTATTATGTAGTACCTCATTAATCAATGCATTGAAGGATTAAATTTTAACAAATAATTTGGATTCTTATTCTCTCTGGATTTTGTGCCTCAATAGCTAAAAACCCTTTTGGATCACTTTGTTGCCCATCTCTCTATCATTCTCGATTCCTTCGTAAAGGTTTTGGTGTGTTATAATCGCCGTTCGTAATCTATTCGCACCTATATGAAAAAGGTGACCCGGGTAATCGTAGCCGCCGCCGACTACGCAACTGACTCCACTCCGGTCAATCGTTATCACCTCCCGCGGCATATTCTCACTGACTCTTCAAATCCCCTAACTTTCTCTATTCGGATATAGATACAGTATACAGGACCATATGCCGACCTCGCTAGGGCGGTTAAAAATTTCCTTGCCCGTCGGCCGGTGCAGAGCACCACGTCGACACACCTAGTATAAATATGCAAAAAGTTTTGTTAACAATAAAATGATATTGCTGAAGCTCCTGTAGTCTTTAACTAATATAGAGTCCTTTATTTTCAGATATTTGAATATTTGAAAAGGCATGATTACGTGAACGGTTATGTGATAATTGGAGACTGCAGAAATATCAATATATTTGAATTAGCGACTAAATTAAATACTGTAGAACTACAGCAGTTTATGTCTATTGCAGTGGTAAGTTAATTATTTTATCAGTCGTTATTAATGATGCTTTAATATTGTAAGGCATTTATGAGATTATTAATATATTGAACTTCTGACATTATTCTTGTATCTAGGATCTCATGATCTAAATAATACATGTAAGAATAACTTCCTGAGCTGCAATTCTGTAAAAAGTCTTGTCTCTCAAAGAATTAGCTATTTTTTATAATTATATTATATGAGGTAAAAGAACTTTATCTCGACTAGACAATGTATCGTTTAATATTTTAACTTTCAATTTAGACCTAATAGAAATATAAATTCGAAGCATATTTCCCAAAATTAATGGAAACTTCATTCTAGATATAATTTTTCAGGAAGCTTACGGAGCAAAAGTGAAGAGTATATACATGATGACAGAATCTAAAGCTGCAGATCTAGTAATGCGAATGGCCAAACAGTTCCTGAGTCAGAAAATAAGTGGCAGGGTTCATGTGATCCAAAATTTGGAACAATTGCACCGTGTTGTTCCTAAAAATATATTGCCAAAAGACTACGGTGGCACTGAAAACTCTACTGACATGATAACCCGTTAGTAAATATTCCAAAACAACTTAGAAAAAATCTTTAAATAAATGTAGATTTCCATAAATGAATGATGTATCCCATATACATCCCATATACTAGTTAACATCTGTGCCACTTTGTCACGGTCATATTTTTGGATGTTGGTTGTCAGGGATTTTCACTTTCTTCAACCTACATGTTATGTTAATAACATTCCCCTATGATAGCTTTCTTTGACACAGTAAAAAGACTATTGGATAGACTATTAAAAAAAGTTTTTATTTTGATTTCTTATAGGAGAGTGGATTGAAGCTATCAGCTCAGAAAACCACGTCGAACACATGAAGATGATGAACAAAGCCTGCACCGACGAGTCACTGAGACTGGAAGGCAAGTTCAACGAGGAATACATGGGAATGCCCGGTTCTTTTAGGAATTTAAGTGTAGATTAGTCAAGAATTATGTATGTTTGTCAATTGGTTAAGGTTTTTCTTGTTAAATAAAAATGGAGGAATAGGGATTAGGAGGGAGAGTAATATGAGGATGGAACCTTTTGGCGTTTGTTTTTTAGAGGTGTTGTTATTATCCTTTACCTGAGTGTATGAGAAGGGATATCTAAAATTCAGGTTTGTGAACGCACCCACGACGAAATGAGGAAAAAAGAAAAAGGAATGTATTATTGGGTTTTTATTAGTTTGTTCTAAATCGGTAAGTGAATTGACTCCAACTATTTTTAATGTATCTTAAATTTTTTTAGTTTGGAAAATATGCTGGTAGGGTACCAGTCCGCTATAACAAACTAAATTAATTCTTGACTCGAAGCAATATGGAGATTTCAAATGCATTTCTAGAATTCTTTGATTGTTAATTTGGGTACGAAAGTGCTTCAAAAAGGGTAAAAAAAACCATCACGCCTATATTCCCCAGAGGGGGTGGCAGAGGTGTACTGAGTACACTCACGTTTCGCCGGCGATGTTAGGTCCCATGTAAAAAGCTCTAAATTTGGCAATTGGGTTTTCGCATTGAATTTGCGAAGCAATTATCTAATTGAGGTGTCTGAGGTCTTGCGTTATTTACGATACACCTTGCATAGAACAATCCTCAGTAACAGTCCACGTAAGGTCATAATAAAATATAATACTAAAAATGTTAATAATGTTATTGTAGTCTACTGTAGGTAATTAAAACTGGAATATTAAGGGTGTGTGGGCTACCAAGAGCATGTGGGCTAGTGTAATGTATCATTTTTTTATTTTTACATGGGGAAAATAGGACTCTCGTCAGTATCGGGGGACGAGTTGTACTTCTACCCCAAATAAAAAACTCACAGTGGCCGGCGTCGATACATTTGAGGTGCTCTAAGAACGCCCCGGTGCCTCTCTGTGCCGCGCTCTGAAGGGCCTACCATCGGAGAGGAGAGTCTGAACTTACTTGCCTCTTGCACAGACGCTGTACTCACGGTGGCGTAGGTCTTTCCACCACACCGTTTTCTTCGGGTTCGCACGGTCATTTTTTGAGACAAAAGGTATTCTTTGTCCTTCTCTAGTATATAATCTCCTAGAAAAATTCTATCAAAATCTGTTCAGCGATTTAAGCCCAAAAAAGTAACATACTACCATCAGTTATTTTTAAATTTAAGAATTTAGGGGTCAGCCTCGATTATTAATTTTATAAATTCACATCAGTTTTTTAACAGAGTTAGTTTTATATTTTCAAGTCATCTTTTTATGAGGTGCTGCCAGGATACCAGCGCTTTACCACAATAAAACATCATGGTTCAACAACATGTGAACCCTTATTTTTTTGAACAGAGGGATATGCCTAGCGCTGTCGCCACAACGCGAGCTTTGGTGATGTGGCAGTTATGTGGGGCTCGCACTCACTGAAACCCCCCGACGCCCGTCTCTTGCCCAAGTGCTCTGCCGCAGGAATCGCCAGTGGCATAGACATCTGCGGCGCGGGTGGACCTGATCTGGTTCACACAGCCCTCGCCTCCATCCCGTACTCTTCTTTGTTAGGGTGCGCAGAACGCAGCGCACTTCCGTCACAAGCAACTTGTGAACCCCATATAACCTTTGATGTGTATTGATTGTGTAGTGATTTGATATGTATTTTGTCATTTTTATTATTTATTTTACTTCAGGTATAGTTGTTTTTCCTTTCTTTATGTCTTCGTATATATACCATCCTATTGCCGTATCTTAGCTTCATAAAAAGATCCATGGAAGTGCATCCCACTCTAAATCCTAACAGTATTGCACACTTGTAAGTGTGCAATGTTCTGCGATTGTGATAGTTCTATGTTGCGCGTTTGTAACTGCACTGATAATAAGTGTGTATTGATATAAAAAACTTAAAAAATGGAAAACCGGTTGGTGCAGTCGGTTACTTGGTACCGACTTCAAATATTTATTATTGTCTTTTGAAGTCGGTTTTCCTTTTTTTGAAAGTTTTATATTTTTAAATTTTAGGTAATGAGTGAATTTATTATAAATATTTCATCATCATCATCATCTCAGCCTATACTTGTCCACTGCTGAACATAGGCCTCCCCAATCGCTTTTCAGCGTAACCGGTCCGATGCCACCTGCATCCAACGACTTCCTGCGATTTTCACAAGATCGTCGGTCCATCTGGCAGGCGGTCGTCCCACGCTGCGCTTGCCAATACGTGGTCTCCACTCTAGAATCTTTCTGCCCCAACGCCCCTCCGATCTACGCACTATGTGGCTCGCCCATTGCCACTTCAGCTTGCTAATCTTAAGGGCTATGCCGGTGACCTTGGTTCTTCTACGAATCTCCTCATTCCTGATTCGATCGCGTAGAGAAACGCCGAGCATAGCTCTCTCCATAGCACGCTGAGCAACTCTGAGCTTTTTTATGAGACCTATTGTAAGAGACCACATCTCTGACCACATTGACTAAAAACTTTAGTCTTAAGGCACTGAGGTATTTTAGATGAGAAGATGTTGCATAGTTTCCCGAACGCTGCCCAGCCGAGTTGGATTCGTCGATAGACCTCTCTCTCGAAGTTGGACCTACCTAACCGGACTACCTGTCCCAGGTAAATGTATTCGTCGACAACTTCATGAGTAGAGTTCCCAACGGTGAGTGCGGTGGGTACGACATGGACGTTAGACATTATTTTCGTTTTGTCCATGTTCATTTTAAGACCCACTTGTTGAGATACTCTGTTGAGGTCACCGAGCATTTGTCCTAGATTTTCCAGCGACTCCGCCACGACCACAATGTCGTCGGCAAATCGAAGGTGAGTGATGTATTCGCCATTGATGTTGATGCCAAGTCCTTGGCATTCCAAGAGCTTGAAGGCGTCCTCTAAGGTGGCCGTAAACAGTTTCGGAGAAATGACGTCTCCCTGTCTTACTCCTCTCTTTATGGGATCGCCTTCGTGCACTGCCCCTGTACTTGGACTGACATGGTGGCGTTATTATACAGGCACTTCAGCACTTCAATGTACCGATAGTCAATGCGGCATCGCTGGAGAGATCTAAGAACCGCCCAAGTCTCGATCGAATTGAAGGCTTTCTCATAGTCCACAAACGCCATGCATATTGGCCGATTATACTCCTCGGTCTTGTGTATAATATGCCGCAGCGTATGTATGTGGTCTACGGTACTAAAGCCTTTCCGGAAACCGGCTTGTTCGGGAGGCTGGAAGTCATCAAACCTGCGTTCGAGACGATTCGTGATGACTCTCGAAAACAACTTATAAACATGGCTCAGCAGTGTGATGGGCCTATAATTCTTTAGTAAAGTGTTATCACCTTTCTTGAAAAATAGTACCACCACACCCCTGTTCCATGCTTCCGGCGTTTTCTCTTCGAACAAGAGGGAATTAAACAGCCTCTGAAGGACTTTAAGTACCGGCGTTCCGCCCGCTTTCAGAAGCTCTGCGGTAATTCCGTCTTCGCCCGGCGCTTTTTTTAGGTTGTTTGAGAGCCATCCTAATCTCGTACAGGCTGATGTCTGGGATATCTTCAGTGTAGTGTCGGGTTAGCTTGACTCTTGGGTCTTTTACCAAGTCTACAACAGGTTCAGCTACTAAGCTATACAACTGCCCATAGAACCTCTCTATCTCCCTGAGCACCTCTGACCTATTCGACATTACGTTTCCGTCCTCCGTCTTCAGCTTCGTCAACTGGATTTGCCCAATAGACGCGTCTCTTGCGAACACTTTGGAGCCCTTGTTCTGTGCTATGGTCTGCTCAATACGCCTTGTATTGAAGGATCGTAAATCGTATCGCAAGGACGTCAATATCTGTCCATTGAGCTGCCTATAGGACTTAGCATCATCGGAGGTTTAGAGCGTCATGGAACGTCGCTCAGCCATGAAGTTTCGGGTGTAGTTGGATAGTTTTTGAGGTCTATTTTTACGGTGGGGCTTAAAATACTTGGACCCGACCGTATGAACAGTATCTACCAGCCTGTTGTTGATTTCGTCCACTGATGCGCTGCTGTCTAGCAATTCGAAGCGGTTTGCCCATTCGAGTTGAAAGTTCTCGGGGTTTTGGATATTTGCATAAGAAGGTCGGAGCGTAGACTTCATCAGACGCGATCTTTCCATTTTGACATTAATATTTAATGTGCCTCTGACCATTCGGTGATCACTGCCGGTTTTTACCCTGTGAATCACGGAGACATCATTAAATATTTGTCGCTTGGTGCTCATGATCGGTTCGATTAAAATCGTTTATTAAAGTCAGAAATAGTAACATTAAAATTTAGATTAGATTAAGAAATAGGCTTACAATTAAATATCAATGTAAAATATAGTTCAAACTAGGATTCAACATCCTGTATCTTAAAGGGAAGTGATTCCACGTGATACAATAATGCCTTATAATATAACAAATTTATGCTTCTTTCCATTTAAGATCTTTTAAAAATTGAGAAGGTAACAATAACAAAAATATATTTATGTATGTAAAGAAAAAATAAGAGAGTGCGCTAGTGTGAGTGTGTATGTGTGTGTGTGTGTGTGTGTGTATGTATACGTGTGTGTGTATGTGTGTGTGTGTGTGAAGCGGTGGAACTAAACTGTCTTTTATTTTATGTACGTAAGGAGGTTTTTTAGTTTCATTATAGTTCAGGTTTTGCAACCAATTTTGAGTTTTTGTTTTTACGTCATATTTTGTGAGATTTACAATATCAAGTAATTTATTGGCCGTATTATAAAGGCGTGAGCTTAGTGTCGTATATTGACGACCATAAAATACGGTACTATACCGATCTATTTGGAATATGTTTATGTTGCTTCGTCTACGGGGGGGTTACTATGTATGGGTCGGCTTGAGTGTTTACGTAGAATGGAACGAAGAATGTAGAGCTGCCTAACTGTAAGTACGCTAGAAAGAACATATAACTGCTTAGTAGGAAATCGAAAGGGTTTGGAATGCATCACTTTAAGGATGGCTCTTTGAGCTCGTTCTAATTTCAAAAATTCATTTTTTGATGCACCACCCCAAATTTTTTTTTTTTTTTTTTTTTTTTAATTTATTTGGGTAAACAAACAGTGACACAATACATAATAACTTGTTAAAACACAAAACAAAAAATAAAAGACAATGCGTTAATAATTGTGGCACCCACACCGTTTACCACAGATTACTATAAATATTTTAAATATTGGTACAATGCAAAGAAAGCAGCAGACCAACTTATAATTAACACTTTTGCACATATTTTTTTTATCGAAGAAGTTCCTTAATTTTAGTTTTAAAAGCACCAGCTCGTGTTGCCGCTATATCAATTGAATTAAAATAAGTATTATAATTATGAACTAAGCGGTATAGCGGCGAACGTGTGCCAGCGTTGGTACGACAACGGGCCGTTGCAAATAGTTGGCAGGGAATACGGCAATGCGTTCTAGTGGGTATTTTATAACTAATCTTATTGATTAGGCTAATACAATCATATCTGTTGTGGCACAGGTCGTAAAGTAACATTGCTTCAAGCTGTTTACGTCTAGATTCTAATGAAAAAAGATTAAATTTATCAAGTAGTTGTTTATAAGACAATTTTCCATGAGAACATTTATAATGCACACAGCGCAGAAATTTTTTTTGAACATTTTCAAGGGCTGAAATATATTTGTTATAGAGTGGATTCCAGATAGATACAGCATATTCAACTTGAGGGCGGATCAAAGCTTTATATATATACACATAAGTAGAGGGTCTCGTGAATTTTGTGGCAGAACGCATGACAAATCCATACATTTTAAAAGCTTTAATTATTATGTCATCTATGTGTACGTCCATATGTAATTTACAATCTATTGTAACTCCCAAATCCCTAATTGTACTAACTTTGTCAAGTTGCTCACCGCACAGACTGTATGAAAAGTTGCTTACATGTCGTTTTTTTTGTGAAAGTAATGGTTTTACATTTATTTATACTCAAAGATAGCTTATTACGTGTAAAATAAGAAGTAAATCTATCAAGATCATTTTGAAATCTGGCATGGTCATTAGAATTTTCTATACTATGGTAGATCTTCAAGTCGTCTGCATATAGCAAGAAGTTACAGAATTCAAAACAAACATGTATATCGTTTATAAACATCACAAATAGCAACGGACCTAAAATTGAGCCCTGTGGGACTCCGGAGCTTACAGGTACAAAATCTGACTCATGACCATTCAAAACAACTTTTTGAGTGCGATTTGAGATATACGACTTGAACCATCGCCACAGATTACCGCGGATGCCGTTAAAGGCAAGCTTATCAAGCAATATTTTGTGGTCTACTCTATCAAACGCTTTTCGAAAGTCGGTATACACGCTGTCTGTTTGTAAGTTACTATCTAAGTTTTCAAAGAGGTAGGATGTATATATCAAGAGATTAGTGGTGGTAGATCGGCGCTTTACAAAACCATGTTGTTGTGGTATAATAATATTATGCAATGACGGGTATATGGAATTGTGAACTAATCTTTCGAAAAGCTTTGACAGAGCGGGAAGGATTGAAATAGGGCGATAGTTTTCAATATCCGATTTATCTCCACCTTTATGAATTGGGACAATACGAGCTGATTTCCAAATCCTTGGAAAAAACCCCTTCCTGTAAACATACGTTCAAAAGATGCTGTAGAGGTTGATAAATTACGGCCGAAGTTGATTTAAGAAAAATTGGCGGAATATTATCGACTCCCGGACCCTTGACTATATCTAAGCTACGTAGTTCCTTACGGACGGCATCTTTAGAGATAGTTAAATTACTGAGAATGAGATCTGAAGTGTTATTAGTATCTGGTATGTCATCTATATCACAGTCATTAGTAACGCAAGATGGTTCAAACACGGATTCAAAGAATAATGAGAAAAGATAACAAATATCAGACGGATTATCTGCTACGAGGTCTTTGTATATCATTCTATTAGGAATATCCGGGCCAGTTTTCAGATTATTTACATATTTCCAAAAGAATTTCATATTACTACGAATTCCCTCTTCAACCGAATTAATATACTTTTTGTAGCAATTATGAGATTCTATTTTAAACCGGCCCCTGTACAGGGCAAAAACTCGATAATCAGACACATTTTTGTACTTTTTCCATTTAACCCAAGACTTATTTTTGTTTTTAAATATGTGAATCAAAGCTGGTGAAAACCATATTGGAAAGTGAGAAGATTTGACAATTTTTATGGGAATACGATGTTTTATAATGGAATATAGATTTTCATAGAAAACAGAGACGGCACTTTCTGCATCAGCATTTAGAAATAATTTGTTCCAATCAATGTTAGCGATATCTTTGTTTATTAGTGAGTAGTCAGCTTTGTTGAAGTTAAATTCCACTCTAGTTTTGATAGGGATATGTGTAAAATTATAGTTAATCGGTACTATTGAATAAAAGGGCGGATGATTCTCATCAGCTGGGACAAGCGATGCCGATGCAAGCGAGGTTGTACTATTATTTATGTTTGTAATAAATAAATCTAATATTCTGCCTCTACTATTCTTAAATCTATTTATTTGTAAGGTGTTGAAAAAACTCATAAAATTAATTAAACTCATGTTCGATGGACAATAATGACTGCAGATAATAGGCTCCAAGTGCGTAAAACAGTCTCTCCACTCAATTGTGGGAAGATTATAATCTCCCACTATAATATATTCTTTTGCATCCGTAGATTGCAGCAAAAAAGTCAAGTTGTCGAAATGTAATCCGTATATATCCGAACTCATATTTGGCGGAATATAAGCGGCGCTAATAACGTAACAGGATAGGCGCGTACGCAGCTCAATAATTACATGATCAATCAGCGGGGAGGGCGAGGCGTGCGTCGGCGTATAAGCAGTGCTGGTACAGCCGCGGGCAGCACGGGCGGCGCACACATGGCGCACCGTCGCACCGGTTCCGTGGCGCACGGCCACCAGCACACCTCCACCATCGCGACGCCCGCTACATACACGGTCTCGATCACACCTAAACACCTGATAACGGGGATCTACAAACTCACTATCGGATATATTGTCATGCAACCAAGTCTCTGTCAGAATAATTATGTCATAATTTTGTGATAGAATATTCATGTAAATAGTGTGCAATTTTGTCCTTAACCCTCTACAGTTTTGGTAATACATTGATAACATATACTTATCCATTTAATAGCGTATAATTACAGAAATATATATATTTTATTTTAAAGTAACACATTATACCGCCCCTTGACATAATAATAAATAAAGCATTAAAGTTACAAAAGTAGATTTGTATTGATTCGTCAGTATAATGATGTATAGATATAAAGTATAGATTCACCCATCGCGCTGTCCATGTAGAAACAAATACGAAAAACAATAACATAAGGCGCTGATGCATCATAAACCCGTCAATGGAATTATATAAGTTACGTTTTAGTTTGTCGTATAATATGTAGTTGATTTTAAAGAGATTGTGCCCACAAATACGTGTATTTAGTGGTTGGTGTCCAACAATATCCTCTGGATTAAAAGTATGATAGTAACATGACAACACTTTATACTTCATGCCTAATTCGCTAACAGTATTGCAATGATAGTTATAATAACGGACACTATGACACACACAATAATAGAAACAGGTTTTGTTTACAGTATGCATTAGCACCGCGTGCACAATAAATAATAAATACATGACATTGAGAACTTTTTTATTAACACATAAAGTTGCTTCACTTGATTCTTGCAATATCCTGGAGCGATCGGATTGCGATAGCAGGTGAAGTGTCCGATTTACGAGCCAGAACTGTACCGTGTTTAACCCACACATATTTATAACCCTGTTGTTTAGCTGTTTCCCGACTTTGACGAAACAATAACTTGTTATTGAGTGTAAGGTGCTCATTTACATATATGGTGTTCGAGGGCCCAGGCATTTTAAGTGTTGCCGAGTTCAATCCCTTTACTGCACGGAAGGCGGCTATCATATTATCACGCAGCATTCTGTTAGCGAACTTTACAATGATATTCTTTGGTCTTTGGTCTTTCTGGTCCGCATGGGGTACTCGATGGATCGAAGTTATGTCTGCTGGTCGTATAGGACACTTAATCGCATTACCTAGGCATTCTAATATGTCAATAAGATTCTCCCCACGCCGATCTGGAACATTGCATATTTCGACATTGCATTGCCTGGCCTGCTGTTCCATCATACATATTTTATTCTCAAGTATTTTGATTTGAGCTGCGGAATCCTTAGTGTGAGGTAAGCTACCTTCAATTGCCTTCAGCTGATTATCAAAGTGGTCTTGTCGGTTTGTCGAGAATTGGACCGATTTTTCCATTTCACCCAATCGAATATTTGTATCATTCAATGACTTATTGAGATTCATGTTGTCCAAGTTGAGCTTAGCCATACTAGAGTTAATTTCCGCCAGCGCAGAAGATATTTTCGTATTATTCGGTATGCAATATCCAATTATTGATTGGCATAGAGCTTTATAGACTGATGTTAGGGTTTTTTGTAAGTAACATGTCTCAATTGTTTGAAGATATATATCATCTTTCTGATTTTAGAAGAGACAGTTTCGAGGTGTCTGTGCCATGTTAGGCGTTCATCAATTTCTACTCCTAAGTAGCGTATATAAGAGACTCGGCAGATTGTGGGACAGGGGCAATTTAGAAAGGTACAATCATCAGAATGTATTTTGAGGCGCATATTTTGATGGGGTAAATTTGTGGATAATATAGAAAAGGGCAAATATTTGGTTTTGCTTGGATTTAAGGTAAGGGCATTATGCGTTAGCCAATCTATAACAACTTTTAATGAGTATTCCGAGGTTTTAAAAATTTCGATCCAGCTTTTCCCATGTATAAGCAGGGCAGTGTCATCTGCATAGGTATAAATTTTACAGTTGGGGATCTGAAGTTTGCACAGGTTGTTTAAGTAAATCACAAAGAGTGTTGGTCCTAGTATACTGCCCTGTGGGATACCTTTTGTGGTGTAGTTATCATCGCCGACAATTCTTTTGATTTTAAAGCATTGAGAACGGTTGGTTAAATAGTCCTTAAAGATATCATAGGCTATGCCTCGAATTCCATTCGATTCAAGTTGTGCCAAAAGGATGGGAATGGACTCTGAATCGAATGCCTTTGAGATGTCTAAGAAAATACCTAGAAATTTCTCTTTTTTATCCAGTTTCCTAGTTGTAAAGTCAACAGGGTCCCCTATTGCATCCTCCGTCGACGTACCCGCTTGAAAGCCATACTGATTATTTAGCTATGATGTTGTGATGGTGGAGAAAACCTGTTAGGTTAGGTTATTTATTCAATACGCGTTCAAGTATTTTAGATAGTGACGTCAGGACAGAAATAGGTCTGTAATTATTTACTAGCTTGGATCTCCACTTTTAAAAGTCGGATGGACAATAGCCTTTTTAAACGCACGTGGGAAGGTCTGATTAGTACACCGAAGTGTACTAATCAGACCAATCACACACGTCTGTAATCGCCTGCCTGCCGAAGCAGGCTTTTAGAAGGTTCGTTGAGATACCATCCCATCCAACGGCACAGTCGCTACGCAGCAACATAATTATGGACTCAATTTCTGTCTCGTCAGCAGCCAATAAGGCTAGTGAGTGAGGCTGGAAAGTCGTCGAAGAATGTTGAGAAGCTATAGAAGCTTGTGAGGAAGAAGGGTCCATCGCAGGAACAGCATTATTTCCTATATCCACAAAGAAATGGTTGATCTCGTTTATTGAAAGAGTAGGGTCGTTAGTAAAGTCTAAGAGCTCAGTCGGTGGTTCACATTTGGTATTCATATTAGTTATTTGTTTGACAGCCCTCCATGTTGATTTTATATTATTTTTACATTTGTCAAGCAGGCTTTTTTCGTAGACACGTTTTAGTTTTTTTAGTAATCTATTGCAAATATTACGGTATCTCGTGTATGTCAACTTTAATATAGTATTGTCAGATGTTTTCTTTAAGTTTTTGTGCATTTTGTCGCGATTACGAATACATTTTAACAGGCCCGGTGTGATCCATGGTTTAATATTCCTCTTAGTCCTTGAGAGGTTTTTTTTAGTAGTGTGCTTGGTGATGACAGACAGGATAAGATTGAGTAAAGTATCAGTGGCTTCGTTAGGGTCTTGTTTATCTATAACAATAGAAAAGTCAGTCTGTTTAAGTTCTTGGATTATAGAATTATTGTCGATTACAGTAGTATATTCATTATGAATTCTTTTTTGCCTTTCGCAACAAATGCTTAATAAAACAGGGAAGTGGTCAGTAATACACGATTCTATAACTAATGTTCTTGATAATTTAATATTTTTTAGGAAAACATGATCTAGGCAGCTTGTACCTCTTGTGGGATAAAGATGAGTAGGTAGGAGTCCATGTAAGGCGTTGAGAGTAAGATATTCGTTGCTGCGGCTGTCGTCATTACCGATCTTAATATCTATGTTCATGTCGCCGACGATAATAATATCCTGTTTAGAAGATAGAGAAGTAAATAAATCATTTAGGCTATTAATAAAATTATCAGTATTTCTAACAGACGGTGAGCGATATATAGCGATTACGACAGCGTTATCATCTAATTGGCATGCTAGACAGTTTGAATCTTGAAAAGATGGTTCTTGGAAAACACAATTTAAAATTAGGGAGTTGTATATAATAATTCCATCATTTTGGTTATGTATTCTAGTAGTCGCGTAATGTTTATAGCCATCGAGTTGTGGAACATTTGAAGACTTAGAAAGCCAGCACTCTGTCAGAATAATTATGTCACATGAGACTTTGATATCATGTAATAATACTACTAATTCGTTAAAATTTTTACTAACACTACGTATATTTAGGTGGAGTATATTTAAAGTGGTCTTCGGATTACCTCAGTATTTAAAACAATTATCGGGCGTGATTAATTTAGATTTGCCTTCATTTAAAACGTTCAGTTCATTGTCTATGTCTAATAAATCGAACACGTCTTAATACAGTTATATTCAGAATTTGTTACCAGGAAAGATAATACAATAAACCAAACATATAGGCTGTTAAACATAAACATAGTAATTGACATAAATATATTTAGTAAACATTTTATAGAGTTTTGTTTATTGTATAAGTTGTTTGTATATAAATTTGATGGTTGGTTGTGTAATGTATCAAATGTGTGTAAAGTGTTTATGTGATAGTCACAGACTGGTATAAATTTATGTGTTATGTAACAAACCTTAACAAATGCATTGAGCGAGTATAAAATATTGTACTTACATACAAGACATACATCGGTACAATAACTAGGTAGTCATGGCATTACACCGTTCTGTTTTTCTTTTAAAGTAAAATATATTGCAGACTTGATTCAGATCGTACTACGATGTGTTTAGCACCCTGATTTTTTATTTTTATTCGATGTCCAGCAGAATTTGAAGTTATTTTGTTTGGAAAATTCTCGCGCTTTGTTGAAGAGACTGTTTGTCCCCACCATTAGATGTTCGCTAATGAATATCGAGCGTTTAATACCAGGAATTCCTAAAAGCTCAGTGTTCAACTTATTTTGTGGGTTTTTTCTATTAAACTCACGCACCGAAGACAGAAAGGTGGACTTCATATGTACGATGGTAAATTCTGCGACAATAGTCTTGGGTAAGCCTTCTTTAGCGGGCAGCCGGTAAACATCTCGGATTTCCGTCGAGGCAGTGTCAGTGCTTACCGTCTTCCCTATGGTAGTCACAACATTCAATAGGTCTTTTGTTATCTCTGTCTTTTGAAGGCATATTTTTGGTAGTGATACTAGACATTCTCGAGCTTAGTTGTTGATCTCGATTTTCTTCTTCAAGCATTCGTATATACTCCAAGTCTTTCTTACGTTCATGTTGCAGATTTTCGATTGTCTTCGTAATATCCTCGTATTGCTGACTAAGGAGTGCTACTGACTTCTCAATTTCGATATTAGTTTTTCGAATACAGTCGTTCTGACTTTTAATTTCTGCTAAATCCGCAGCTAATTTAGATAAACTAGTGCATTGTTCCTTCGATAATTTTGCTAGACTAGCCTCCTGTTCCGCCCTCCATATATTGAGCTTTTCAAAAATTTCGTCCCTGAGAGAGTTTAAATCTCTCCTGGGAGGGGAATCATAGTCTTGACGTGGACGTTTAGATGATGTTGTTCGGGATTTTGTATGTATAGATCGAGATTCGTTATTTACTGCGCTATCCTTTGAGAGTTCGGAGTCCGAAAAAGCTTGCTCTATGACGTTCCGTGCAGTTGGCGGTGGAGTGCGACGTGTTTTAGGCATTGCAATTAATATAAGCGTGAGCGTAAGCAAAGCAAAGCGATGATGAAGTCTATCTCATTTTTTGTGAAACCATAAGGTCTCATCCAGGTCCATTTCCTATGAGGCGGCTTCTGGAAGAAAGAGTTCATCATAAAGGTCCCTCCTTCTCCAGAAATTCGGCCAGCCTCTGACCCCTGGGGTTGCGCTGCCCATATCCAAATTGCCCCACTCTCAACTCATCATCGCCCCGTTTGCCCAGCCGCGCATTGAAGTCACCCATAACCACTGTAAAGTGTGCTTTGGAAGTATGTATGGCTCTACTAATGTCCTCATACATAACTTTGACGTCATCATCTGAGTATGCCGAGGTCGGTGCGTAGACCTGCGAATATCTTTTGGATATTCTGAGTATCAGGTACGCTACCCTGCTCGACACACTAGTGATGGACACAACATTGTCTTTGAGTGACTTGTGGTCGATAAATCCAACACCACCTTGGGACTGCTGTTCACCCTCCCGGTAGTAAAACAAGTTGCCGGAATTTAAGGTTATCGTGTCCTCGCCCTTTCTTCGGACCTCCGATAAACCAACAATATTCCACCGCAACTTGTTTATCTCTTCTTCCAGCTCAACAAGCTTCTCATCTGTCCTCAACGTGTGTGCGTTGTATGTCACCAGGGCCAATTTTCGTTGTTGGTGGTAGCCGAATCTCTGCCGGAGATTCCTAGCACCCGTTGTCCTGTCGTTACCATGGCTGCTACCGTGGCCAGGACGAACAAGACCGCCGCGGACTAAGGGCCTGGTTTTCCTCTGTTCTTCCATAATATTGATTTGGGGGGTTTGCCATACTCGCCACGCTTGGCAGGCGGGTTGGCGAGCGCAGTTTTTTGTCGTAGAAGTGTTAAGGGAACGCTGCTGCCCATTCCCTAGTTTTCCCTTAGTCGCCTTGTCCAATACCCGATGGGATGAGATGGGTTGGTCCTATTCTAAGCCGAGAACCACGCGGGCTGTAGTTTTGTATGTACTTTGTTTTATTCCAGTATTTTTTTGACTACTCAATGCTTTCTTCATGTAAGCGAAATTTTGTTTTCTTTTTTCACCAACCAGTCAGCGGCATACAGGTTGAATTTTGGAAGTCACGATGATTTAAAAGTAAAAAAACACACCGTCACGCCTATATTCTCCAAGCGGGGGTTGCAGAGGTGTACTCAGTACACCCACTTTTCGCCGACGATGTTAGGTCCCATGTTATATGAGACGAGCCTATTGCCATATACCGGGCAAAATTCCAGATTTTGGACTTATACTGGGAATTTATCGTTAGAAACACTATATTTGTATATGTATACTATATTGTTGTTGTATACTATATTTGTCCCACCTAGGATTTGAACCAAGGACCTCATGGTCACAAAGCGATGAATGTTGCCACTAGACCAACGAGGCAGTCACGATGATTTCTTACGAAATGTATGGGAAAAGATTTTTGACATTTTTGACTTTTCTAGTACTTCAACTCAGAGGTTCAGTAGAGTTTTTGATCATTATTTCAGAAACAGAATAAATAAGCAGCCAAAAAAGTTTTTGTGCAAATTGCCCATTTTCTTGCTGATCGCATAGATTTGCAAAACTCAAAGGTGTTCTTAGTGTGCTGAACCTTGTGCTGTGAGATAACAAGGCAAGGGTACCACCTCCAGAAAATCATTGCTCAGGGGCCTAGTACTAACATATTGACGTTAGCGTTATGCTACCGAGTTGATATGCCTTAAATAAATATGAACTTAACATCACGTTTTCTGGTCAAAGTTATGTTAATGATAACTTATTCGTGCTACACCTTTTGTTCTTCTTGGGAGTAAACGCATACTGCCAGGATTTTAAGCTATTCTACGTTACAGAATAATAAAAAATATGCAGAGCTTGCTGTAATTCTTTGCTAGTTGGATAAGCACCTTAAAAAGAAAAAAAATCTTCTTCTTTAAGTGCCTGCAATAAAGAACGGCTTTAAACTATTTTAACGTAATTCGTCAGTATCAAGTGATAGTTATTGAATAATATTTTAGAAGTGCTCATAATAAATCTCGTTTTATTTTAATTTTATTTATTGTTTTGTCGCCATTGTGTCGGCTCATGCCAAACTTTAGTTGGTCTAAATGATATGCTATCATTTTTGGAGTTCCGTACCTCAATCAGTAAAAACGGAACTTTTCCCAGAGAATTCATTCAGAGAAGGCTTATCAGCTGTTAAAGATTTTTAGTAATTTATTATATATTTTACAGCAAGAAACTACTTGGAAAGATGACCTTATGACCTGCAAAGGATCCGTTGAAACGGCCAAGAAACAATTAGACAGATTTTGCACAGTTTTAGCTAAGTTCTTCACGAAGGCCAATGTCAGTTTGGATCTTAAGCATATCACAGAATTAACGTGGGTTGTTTTTTAAACTGTAATGGCGTCTAAGATATAATGGATTTCTTAGTTTCAAAACTACCGTCAAAATCGACGTAGATTGAAATACATTACTTATATTTTTGGTATTTTATCTTAAGGCGTATACTAATGTTTTGTTGTTAATAGAGCCTTGATTATATGCATTTGCAAATTGCATATTTCATTTGCATAAGCATATGCATTTGCATATTGCGTGTGCATATGCATTTTCATATTGCGTTTGCATATTTTACCTAAAATTTAATGATGGGCATTTCCGCTATAATTTTTAAATATAATTTATTATAACAGTAGGTAGGGTTGTTAAAAACCATAACATACGTCAGAGCTGACGGAAATATTTTTAAAGGAGATGTATAACGGCTATTTTCTACTCATTGAAATATTTTCAGTGATAGAAGACAAAACGACACTACCTAATACCGAACATTAGAGTTATAGGTAGTGACGCCTGGTTTAACATTTTTAAAAGGAATTTAAATGTTAAATGATAGTCATAATATTGTTATGTAGTTGATATAATTTCCTGAGTGTATTCTGGAAAGTGTACACGGTGTAATTTTAGTCATCTTGGAGCGAAAGCCAATGTGATGTATCAAATGCCTACTGTTCACTGCTAATAAAAAATGAATAACAAGAACACTTCAATAAGTAACATCTATCAGTAGGTAGTGGGTCAGTAGACCTATCCGAAGTCGGGCGGTAACAATTAAGAGATACCGTTCTTCTTTTTTCCCTATTACTTCCGGTGTACCTCAAGGGTCAAATCAATTTTACCCGAAAAAACAATATATCACTGATATTATTAGCAGTGAAGCTCTTCAAAGACTATATGAGGTTTGACCATAAATTTACTTTTGCTGCGCATTTCGATTACATTACTGCTAAGGCGTATCGTATGCTTGGCTTTGTCTTGAGAATTGGCAGGGAGCTCAGAAGATGTTCCACTATAATTACACTTTTTAATTCCTTTGTTCGTTCTATTCTCGAATACGCCTCTACAGTATGGAACTCTTAATACAAAGTATACATAGACGGTATTGAGCGCATCCAAAATATGTTTATAAGGCATTTACGTTAAAGGCACGGTTATGCTGAAAACATTATTTCTAATATTTCTTTCTTGTCTGTTCAGCGGTCAGAGAGGGATCAAATATTTTTATTCAAAATTATTAATAATTTGGTAGACTCACCATCTTTGATGAGCAATATATAATTTACATGTCCACGACTTTTATCGCGTAATAATTTCCCCTTTATTATACCTTCTTGAAAATCTAAATTCACATGTAATATTGTTTATACCATGTGCGTAGGAATAATAACAATGATTACTCTTATTTGGATATGTATAATTGCCAATTGCATGCTTTTAACATATTAAAAACAAAAAAAGACTGGTTAATTAATTAATTGATTGTGCTGTGAGTGGATGTCAAAAAAGTAAAGTTGGCCAATCAAAAAAGTGATTCCATCCAACTTTACTTTTTTGGCATCTACTCACAGCACAAGAACCAATCAAGTCTCACTTATTTTATTTAGAAAACTCCCCATTCGGAGTGGTAAAAATAAAAAGAAATATAGTATATTTTTTTGTGTTGTATTTATTCAAATATGTAATTATTACACTACTAATTATTATTGTTATCCTATTACATTGTTATATGATAACAGTCGTAACGTTTACAATGACAATCACAAAACAGTCATAATTTTAATGGAAGGGATGTACTTGATGCATTGACAGCAAATAATTAATATTTGGCTTCAGGTTTGTTAGGAATAATCGCAAATCTCCCCGTTCCGTGATAATCAATCTGCTCCTTTTTTTTGTTAAAAGGTTTTTTATGACACTTAAACTTCTTTCGACAAGATATGACGAGAGAAACGCTATCAAAAGCTTTCTCGCAATTCCCCACAGTCCAAGATATTTTTCGGGTATTTCTGCCTGCAGCCAAAATGTTTGATACCCTCTTTTAAATTTGACCTTCAGCTCCTCACCAGTGCTAAGCTCGAGCAGCTCCTCTTGTAATATCACAATCTCCACTTCCGTTTCATCAAATGGATTTATGATCCATGGTGGTATTTCCATCGTCAGAATATCTTCAAATCTAATTTTGAAGTCTTAATGCAGGGCAATTAAATGTTGAACGTATGTCTGAATATCCTCCTCAAGACACTCTACCTGTGACAAGTTTGAAAACTGGGAAAATTCGCGCCGACTAATATTTTGCTTCATAAATTTAGATTTTCCAAGAAAAGCTGAAATAACACCCTTTGTTTTTATTAAATTGAGGCTGTCTCCTTGTAATTGTAAGTTAATGTCATTAATTTTTTTTAACAAATCTGTCAAATACGCAATGTCTTCCAAATTGATCAGCTTTTCTTTTAAATCCGGATCTTTACTTTCCAGAAACTCTAAAACTCATTCAAAAATTGAGTAAAAATTTGTTAAATGTGCACCTTTCGACAAACAGCGTACTTCAGTATGTAAAAGCAATCGTTGAAAGTCTTCATCATTTTCATGGCACAATTGTGCAAATAAACGCGTATTTAACGCATTGCTTCTTATTTTGTTAACTGCATTAATTACAAATTGAACCGATTGGTGCAATCTATCACTCAAATTTTTCGCTACTAGGTATTGTCGGTGGATGACACAGTGAATTGCAGTTACCTCTGGTATAATTCTTTTAAGATGGCTTATAAACCCAGAATATCGTCCGACCATGGCAGGAGCTCCATCTGTTGCCACCAAAATAACGTTTGTAAATGGAATCGATTTTTCGTTAATTAAATCACTCGGACATTAAATATTGATTCATCTTTAGTATCCGTCTCCAAAGTTTTTTGTTTTTGAATTTCTTTGTCCATAACAAATCGAACATATGTCAATAATAATGCTTCATTACCAGGTAAAGTTGTTTCGTCCAGTTGAATAGAAAAATGAGTTGTATGCAGATAATTACACAAGAAACTGTCAATATCAGAGCTCATTTCATCAATAGGTATTTGTACAGTATTGTTACTCAAAGGAATTCTTTTGAGTATGTCAAATGGAGATTTGTGCGAACAGTTTTTAAAACCTCTTCAACAGTGGGTAAAATTAACTATTCTCCAATGGTGTGCGGTTGTCCAGATTTCGCTAAAAGTAATAAGATAATGTAAGATGCCCGCAAGCCTTCGTCGTTACTTTCAGAGGTTAAAGCGAACATACTGTGCACGGTGGGCCCCTTTTCATATTTGTTCCTTCAATGCTTGAAAATATTTCAAATCTTTACCTATTTTATCAGGATGATCTTCTTAGATGATCTTCGAGCTCCGATGGTTTCATAGAGTCATTGCTTAAAACTTTGCTGCATAAAAGGCATATGGGCAATCGCTTGTCTGCCTTTGATGGAAGAAAACCAAATTTTAAATAATCAACACTATACTGTCGATATTTCTTCTTAGATTCAGCCATGTTTCGTATCAGTTACCTACCTGTAAATAAAAAAAAACTTTCTTTTAGTAATCATAGGGCAGTCTTACTCAACAAGATATGATATTTAACAGAATAGGATAACCTAATTAATTATTGCAATGAAATAAACAAAATACCGACGGCAAACTGATTCTAATTATTAAAAGCAATAAATCGCTTCATAAAACTTTATTATGAATCTTAATCCATAATAGAGTTTTATGAATACAGCTGAACTGATTTTAATGTAATGTAAAACATTTTTTCATGAATATATTTTGATATATTTCTGTTGTAATATTTTGATATCAAAACTCCGGGATTTTAATTATTTATTTATTACTTTGTTGCAAGTTACGAGTACGCGACGACACCTACAATTTATGAAAATATATTTAATTAAGTCATTTAGCATTAGGAACTTGGATGCAGGTCAATCATAATATGTCTCTCCTCTAGTGAACCACCACACAGTCGCGTAAAAAAAATACTAATAAAGTAGGGACAAAAAGTTCAACCTTTCTTGGCTTTCTGTTCTTTTATAGAAGTATCTAATAATGACTCTGTTCAGTATGTAATTTTAATACGTACCTACCACACGCAAACATTACAAATATACTTATTACAACATAAAATAAAAGTATGTATAACAAATAGACAAGTAAATACTTACTTTTTCTGACACTGGCAAACACTAATATCGATTCACTTTACTTTCATTTTCTTTTCGAAATTCCGGAAACAAATTAGTAACGTTTAACCTTGGCATTTGTATTTATATTGGTGAAGAATCTAACAAGTTCATGCAAGACTGCAAGCACACACCACAAGTCGTATTTCGTCCCTTTGCACGTCTGAACAAGCGTTGCAGACAGCGGCACAATGGCGTCACGATGGCGACAAAACGAGCTTTATTATTAGCATTTATAAAATATTTTTAAATAATTATCGCTTGAGACTGGTGAATTACGTTAAAATAGTGTTAAGCCATTCTTTATTGCAGGCACTTTAAGAAGAAGAACTTTTTCTTCTTAAGGTGCTTATCCAACTGGCAAAGAATTAAAGCAAGCTCTGCATATTTTTTATTATTCTGTAACGTAGAATAGTTTAAAATCCTGGCAGTATGCGTTTACTCCCAAGCAGAACAAAAGGTGTAGCACGAATAAGTTATCATTATCGTAACTTTGACCAGAAAACGTGATGTCAGGTTCATATTTATTTATGGCATATCAATTCGGTAGCATAACGCCAACGTCAATATGTTCATGCTAGGCCCCTGAGCAATGATTTTCTGGAGGTGGTACCCTTGCCTCAAGGGTAACCAGTTCCGCCAAGCTGGTCTAAGTTGGTAGTCTCCAGTGTGTGTTTGTTGAGACTGTTCGATTCATCTCATAAGATGCCTTGTTACCTCACAGGTGCGAGTAGTGTCTCTGTACTCGCACCTTTAAGTTTTTCAAATCCGTGCTGTCAGCAAGAAAATGGGCAAATTGCACAAAAACATTTTTCCCTGCTAATTTACTGAACCATGGTTCAGCACACTACTCGCACCTTTAAGTTTTTCAAATCCGTGCTGTCAGCAAGAAAATGGGCAAATTGCACAAAAACATTTTACCCTGCTAATTTACAATAAAAAATCCATGAAATTGCATCCCACTCTAAAACCTAACAGCACAATTGTGCAATGTTCGGCAATTGTGTTAGTTCTACGTTGCATGTTTATTACTGCACAGATAATAAGTGCGTATCGATATAAAAAACATAAATAATAAAAAATGGAAAAACCAGTTAGTGCAGTCGGTTACTTGGTACCGACTTTAAATATTTTCTTTTCTTAAAAGGTGATATTCCTTTTTTTTAAGTTTTATTTAAATTTTAGGTGATGAGTGAATCAATAATAAATATTTATATACCTATATTATATTATTCTACTTAGTCCTACAGTAAGGTACCTACACGATTGATGTAATACTCATAATAATTGAATTTACACATACGTGTTGTTTGCCGTCAAGGAGTCCCGTGGTGTATCTTTAAAGTTCAAGGTCCAATACCGATGAAATTAAAATAGGACCACCTCGGAGCTACACTGAATCCAATGGATTTACGTAATACCCATAATATCTCAATCTACGCATTCGTATTGTTTGTCTCCTGGTGTATCTTCCAAATCCAAGGTCAACTACCGATGAAATTAAAATGGGACCACCTTGGAGCTATGTTTAACCCAATGCAATAAAAAACATCAAAATCGGTCTAAAATTGACTGTAATATCAGTTAACAAACATAAAAAGCAGACATACATGCAGACGAACATAGAACCTCCTCCTTTTGGAAGTCGGTTAAAAACTAACACACTTTATGACCTTGTGGCGATCACGAAGACCAACGAAACAGTAGTAACGAGAAAACAAAACAGAAGTAGGTAATAAATTTATATTTTAAAACCGCTTTTAGAACTGCTTAAGTAGTTAATCGATATTTGCTTGTTAAGAACTACAGTACTATGGAGGGTGTGCCGCCAAATTAGCGATGGGCAAATGTCACGAAAAAACTATCGAATGAATTGACAATTGTAGTTACACACATTTGATTGTCGATTCATTCGTTGTCACAAAAATACAATCGATTAACAATCGACGACCGACGAAAACCGACGGTGCATTGCCAATGCGTAGGGCACATTAGCAGTTATTTCTGTCAGTGAAGGTCATTTAGGTAAACAGCTTGAGCAAAGTAAGTTCGAAATATCAATTGAATAATAGATAGATTGTAAGGGGGAGATTTTAGACTAAGCCTCGCGCACCACTCCTCCAGAGCACGCCGTCGTTCCCGCCGTCTCACTTCTTCGAGCGCAGGCACACCCTCACCGCTTTGGCGGGCGCTGCGAGTCTGGTCGTAGACCCTTGCGTTCATATCCGCCAGGATGTCTAGCGGCGGAAAGCGCGCTAAAAGCGTTGCCGCCTCGAAAGATACGGTACGATATCCTTGTGCGCTACGGATGGTCATCTTGCGCTGCAGGCTCGAGATCTTCATCCTACTGCGCCGGACGCCCGACAGTCGGTGTGACTATACGGATCCCCGTAGAGGCTACGCACCTCCTCCGACTGCCCCCCGAGGTTGGGCAGCAGTCTATGCATAGCACCCAGTACCCTTTCGAACCAGGGGGCCAGGAGCTCGAAGTGCTCCTCGAAGCCCAAAACATGAAATTTTAACAAATTAGAAACAATATCACAAACTCCAATTCAAGTAGTTCCCCTACTAATAGCAACACAACATGCACTAACACCATACTATCATCTGAAGAATTCCAAGCCTACTGGGCAAAAATATGGGATAACCCTGTTGAACATATTACTTACGCTGCTTGGACTAACAATTTACAAGCAAACAGCCCAAGCTTAGAACAAATGGAGTTGAGAAATATTCCTCTTGAAATTTTCCATGAGGTCATTAATAGGGTGCATGATTGGAAGACGCCGGGATCAGATAATATTCATAATTAATGACTTAAAAAATTTACAAACCTCTCTTCATATCTACACAAATTCATAAATTACTTTATTCACAACCCTCAGTACGAAGTTTATGTTGCCGAAGGATGCGAACGATGCCTCAAATCCAGTCAAATATAGACATGCCTTCAAACCACTTATAAAATTATTACATCCTGTATTGCAGAAACTATTTACATGCATGTTAATACAAACAACATACTTTACAAGGAATAAAAGGGTTGCAGAAAACAGCCAAATTTGTAAAGAGCAGTAACAAGCCATGTTATCGTTTCTAAACAAGCCTATACTTATAAAAAATACATTTTTACCATGTACATTGATTACCAGAAAGAATTCGATTCGGTTCCACATTCATGGCTAACATCGTACTAAATTTTTATAAAATACGTCCAACTCTTAACCACTTTCTTAAAAGCACTATGCTTAACTTGTCCACCTTTCTAAAAATTAACAGTCATGGGACTAAGATTGATGGATTAAGATTCGAAGAGGAATATTCCAAAGAGACGCGCTAGGCCCCCTCTGGTTTTGCTTGGCACTCAACCCACTATCATATCTTCTCAACAGTTCTGTTATGGGTTATTAAATAACAAACTTCACTAATTCTGAATATACTTTATCCCACTTAATATACATGGACGACATTAAACTATACGCAAGCTCTTTACAAGAAATACATACATTAGCGGACATAGGAGAAACTTTTACACGCGATATTCGAATGCAGTTTGGTATTAATAAATGTAGAATACAACCCGTGCGTAATGGAAATTTAGAATTAAACACGTATGAACTTCAAGAGGACCAAATAATAGATCCAGTAGATAATAACACCGGTTATAAATATTAAGGCTACCATAGAACACGGCAACTATATTAAAAAGAAACAAAAATAACATTAGAATGCATCTTTAGAGCAAGATTACATAAAATACTAAATACTCACCTAAACTCTAAAAATATTATTAATGCCATAAACACTTATGGTATCCCTTTTATTTAAACGAGGAGAAATGCCTAACGCATACCCGGGCCGAGGGCACGGCCCGGGTATACGTTAGGAGGCTCGCCGACTTGAAGGGCCGCAAAATATGGACATCTTCGGCCGAGAGTCCTTGGCGGAGCTCCTCCGCCAGTGCGTCCGCCTTCGGGGAGCTGGTCGCGCCCGAGACTTCGAGCAGGCGCGCACCTATGTGCGCTTGGCTCTGAGCCCGTCCATCCCGAGCTCCCCGATGTCAATGGTTGACCTGGCGCGATGGAGCAGCGCAGAGTAAGTAATGCCCCGCTTCTCTGCCCCGGGTGCCAGGGTCAGTACGACTGCCGCCGAATCCGGAGCGCGGAGCCTCCGGCGTAGACGCGCTCTCGCCTTTTTGGCCTTTCTGGCCCTGTTCTTGCGGGCCCCACTGGCCACCTACCCTGGCATTGAGAGGCGCTGGCTGCCGCTGCGGCGCCTTTTTCTTCTGCCCATTGGCCGTCCCCTTAATTCCCTTGGCTTTTTGGGCCGCAGGGGGTTTGGGGGCAGCGGGTGCAGCTGCGATCGGTATGGGTTCGAGCGTCTGCGCCGACGTCGATGGCATGGCATCCTGTCCCGAGGGGCGACTCGGGGTTTTCCGCGGTACCTTCTGCGCGTACGTCATCGCAGGGGTGGGCGCTGTCGGCGTCTTGTTGGCGTTCGTGGTTAAGGGTGGGCGCAGGAGTTTTCCCTCCAGGAACGACAGTCTCTGGAGGACTTTGCCCATCTTCTCGCTAATCAAAGTCGCCAGGTCACTGTCTGGCGCTTTGGGAGCTGCCTTGGGAGCCGGATCATGTGGCCTGTCCTCAGTGACAAGGACCATGGCCTTAACCACGTCCAGCTCCTTTTTCATCTCCGCCATCTGCTTGCGGAGGCGGGTGTTCTCTACCTGCAGACGGCGGACCTCGTCCGAGGCGGTACGGGAGAACGCCTCTTGCACCACCTCGTCGATGGTGCTGGCCGCCAATTTCAGGGCCTTCGGGCACGTGCCCTTGAGCCCCTTTGATATGCGGGCTAAGTCCCGTATGTTCTCGAGGGACTGGGCCACTTTGCCTTTTAGCCCCTCAAGGAGCAGCTCGTCCGGGTCCAGATTCGACGAGGCTCCCGACGCCGCACGGGAACTACTCGCGGCGGCCAGTGCGGCCTCGATGACCGATTGGTCCGCCTTTTGTTTGAGGGCCCGCCTTCCCGTGGTGGGGGGTCGTCCTCTGCCGCGTTTGGACTGCGGTTTTGGCGGTTCGTCAGCATCCGAGCCCGAACAACTGCCTTCCAGCCTTCTGGGTCGCTTTTTGCGGCACATTGTGGTGCTTCGAGCGAAGCTGGAGTCCGAGGTGGACATTTCGCTCACTTCCATCTCCTCGTTTTCTGTCGCAGAAGCGACCTGCTGTAATCGTTGCATGACCACCACCAGTTCGTTGGGCCTCATCACCTGCAACTCGGTGTCCTTTGTTCCTTTGAGAACCTTCTCCTCCTTCTTGTCGTTATTTTTGTTTTTAGATGGGTTGTCCATGTTTGGTCCCACGAGTATGGGGGAATTAAAACGTCGACCCGGGCGGAGCCCCCTGCACCCGGGCAAGCTTATATACACCAAGGGGTCAGCCGGTACCTCGGGTTACCGCACCTACAGGTGGTAATTTTTTAAAGTGGTTTTCTTCCACGCGGCCCAGCCGGCGAAGGCAAGGCCCCCGTCCCAGCGTAGAGCCGAAGCTCCTCGTTGCCGGTTACGGGTTCGCCATCGGTGGTCAAAGACCGTGTCTGGAGGCGGGATAAGTGCACCCCAGACCCGACGACTAGGAGGGGAAGGGAAAGGATTGAGAAGGAAGTTAGGGCTGGAAATAGATAAAGGGGAGGGGAAGGGTTATGTTAGGGCTTTGCGCCCTCTCCCGACTTTTGTTACCGCGGGGTCTCACTTTTACGTTACCCAGAGAGATACCTAGAACCCCTAGGCAATGCTTCTCCATTTTACCCGCTGCGTTTCACCCTCTCCGAAAGCCAGAGATTGTGAGAGGCAGCATGGCGACTCCTGCCACACGCGCCGGACTATTCGCCACCGCCAGCGGTCCCTCCCTTTTTTTTTTTTTTTTGTTTCGCGGAGGAAATCTTTTAAAGACTAGCCCCCTACCTGCCTCGGGTAGGTAGGCGGGGGAGTGTCAGACTTTCTGCCGCAGTCCCCGCCCCGCTTACGCGGCGCGGAGACCGCGGCAGCATACCGACTAAAACCTCTACGTGTTCCGCTTTCCGCTTTAAGGAGAGGCTACAGGTACGGGGACTTCATCCGCAGCCTCTCTGGCGGTTGTCCATAGTTTGGACCCACTTAGTTGTGGCCGCGACGCCCCACATTTCGCTCCTATGTAGGGGACGTGCTGGAACATAGGCACGCCCCTTCACTTTGAGGGCGCCAGTGTCGAGCAGGCGACGGCCTCCTATGCCGTCACCTGCTGCTGAAAAATATCACTTGGACAAAGCGCATAGATGTTAAGTAGTCCCTTATATATCAGTCATTTACGCAAATCTGGAGTTACTTTAAGATTTTTTCTGAATTGTTTTAACAAATGTACTTACGGGTTAATATGTCAATTGATTTTTCATGACCACCGTAGTCTTTTGGCAATATTTTTTTAGATACAACATTGTGCAATTGTTCCAAATTTTGGATCACATGAACCCTGCTACTTATTTTCTAACTCAGGAACTGTTTAGCTATTTGCATTACTAGATCTAAAGCTTTAGATTCTATCATGACGTATATGCTCTTTATTCTTGCTCCGTAAGCTTCCTGAAAAAATATAACCAGAATAAGTAATAAAGTTCCCAATAAATTTGTGAAAAATGCTTCAAAGGACATTGTTTTGCGTCCAAACATGATACGCCCCAGAATCAAAAGCAATAAAAATGATTTCAAATCACCCATAAATTATCTTCATACATTTATTATTAAAGGGACAAACAGGGAATCGCATTATTGCACAAATAGTATCACATTTTGAGGTTATAATTTAGTACAGCAATAAAATCGTCATGTAAAAATATATTAGCAATAATCAAATCGAATATGGTTGAAAGTAATTGATTGAATATAACCGATTGATAAGATTGAGATCTACCATCGTAATTCTATGAGAAAATTCACGTTCGGTAGAAACATCGGCGACTTAGATTTAAGTACTTACAAAATTGAAATATTCGTTTTGGATTGCAAATTGTCCGTTATATACGGCTATTTTCCACTACTAGAATAAAATAGATGAATAACTACGGTATAGGCCTCATGTTTGTTGGTTCTGGGACCATTTTTGACGATATCCTTTTAATTCTTTTACCTCTAAATTTCTAATTAAAAATATCACAATCTCTTATATATAATTGTACATTTTCTTGTCGAGGTATAGCTATTATATCTCATGTAATATAATTATGGAAAATAGCTCAAATTCCTAGTGAGACAAGACTTCTTACAGTATTGCCAGCTCAGGACATTATTCTTGCTTTTATTTATTAGATCATCAATATGTTGAGCGCATGACATTATTCTTGTCAGTTTACAATAATAATATCAGAGGTTCAATATATTAATCACACATACATCTCTATCCTCTACCTAACGGTTGCTTGGAAGAAATCGCTTTAAGCGATAAGGCCGCTTTACTCAACCTTCATAACCATATTCGATTCTGTTTCTTTTTGTGATTATATTTTATGTGCAATAAAGTATTTAGTAGTTTATAGAGTATATTATTATTATTTTTAATCCTACTAATATTATTTATGTTTTTAAATTTTTTATGTTTAGATGTTTGTTACTCAATCACGCAAAAACCGGTAACTGGATTTGGATGAAATTTGGACACAGATTAACACACAGAATACTTGTTTTCTGTCTAAAGTTGACGTGGACAAATTCGCGGAAAAAAAATAGTTATCTAATAATTATCTGATACTCTATATATCTATATTTTCACGCCAGATCCCTTGCGGGGTAGGGAGAGAGTACAGAGATTTGATACTGATAAAATAATTAACTTACCGTTGATACAAAAAAGAGCCTAGATAAAAGAATAATGTCAGAGGTTCAATATATTCATAATCTAATCAATACCTTACAATATCAATGCATCATTAATAACGACTGATAAAATAACTGACTTACCGTTGCAATAGACAAATACTGCTGTAGCTCTACAGTATTTAATTTAGTCACAAATTCAAACACATTGATACTTCTATAGTCTGCAATTATCACAAAACCGTTCACGTAATCATGCCTTTTCAAATAATCGAATATCTGTAAATAAAGGGCTCTATATCAATCGAAGCCTACAAGGGCTTCAGCGATATCATTTTATTGTTAACAAAACGTTTTGAATAATTATACTAGGATATACTAGGTGTGTTGACGTGGTGCTCTGCGCCGGCCGACGGGCAAGGAATTCTTTAACCTCCCCGGCGAGGTCGGCGTCTGATCTTTTGTACGGTATATATATCCGGAAGGAGAAAGTTAGGGGATTTGAAGAGTCAGCGAGAGGACCCTGTCGGGAAAAGCAAAGTGTTGAGGAGAAAGGAAGACTATTAGGGATGTTAGATTAAAAGTAATAAATATTACTATATTCTTATATTGAAATACTTAGCTTCGGACTAAGTTATGTTATTGTTTGTTAGAAGTCAGTAGTAATAAATTTTTTAGTAGATATATTACACTTTTATATTAGTTTATATATATATATATATATATATATATATATATATATATATCAATCAATCAATCAGCCTTTCGTAGTCCACTGCTGGACATAGGCCTCTCCTAACACGCGCCATTGCACACCGTCCTCCGCCTTCCGCATCCAGTCTGTCCCAGCGACCTTTGAGGTCGTCGGTTCATCTAGCTGGGGGCCGTCCTACCTTACGCTTACCAAGTCACGGTCTCCACTCTAGGACACGCTTGCTCCATCGGCCGTCGGTCCTTCTGCAGATGTCAAAGTCAAAGTCAAAAATCATTTATTTGTATAGGCCAATACATAAGCACTTACAAACGTCAAAATTATTACATTTTTTACATCTACCACCGGATCGGAACGCGGCCTCCACTGAGAAGATCCGGCGAGAAACTCAGCGGGCTAGTCTTTTAATTTAATTTGTTTGGCCTTTCCGATATCCATTATTTTGTTTTTAAAAAAAATGTATTATACATCATTTATAAATGTTGCTGATTGAGGAGCTGCTCAAACCCAATCTGTTTTATCGTCAAGATAATCTGAAATTTTATAATATTACTATATAAATAAAAATGGATATAATTGCCAAACAAAGATCTACGAGAAATTTCAGTAAATTTTGGAAATCCACAAATAAGCTGGATATTAGGCCCGGCCTACCCGTAAGCGTTGGAGGTAAGAACGACTCTGGGGAGATAGCGAGGATGTTCATGGAACATTTCCAAGTGCGATCTCCACTTGGCCCTTCAGATGTGAGAGTCGATGCTGAGTCGTACTGTTCGGGAGAGGAGCCGATACCACACCTGTCGGCTAAACATATCGAAGCCGTAATTAAGAATACGAGTAGAGGCAAATCACCAGGCCATGACGGACTGAGCATCGAACATTTTAAATATGCTGGGGTCCACCTGCCGAGGATCCTATCCTTGTTCTACGCGATGTGCATTACGCACTCATACCTACCAGCCGACTTGATGAAGACGATCGTAGTCCCCATCGTTAAAAACAGGACAGGCGATATTTCAGACAAGGCGAACTACCGTCCTATCTCTCTCGCCACTACCATGGCTAAGATATTGGATAGTCTGCTTGATTCATGGTTAAAAAAGTATCTAAGCTTGCATGACGCACAGTTCGGATTCCAACCCGAGCTATCAACTGAAAGTGCAATCCTGAGTCTAAAGCACACTGTCCAATATTATATAGATCGTAAAACCCCGGTATACGCCTGTTTTCTCGACCTCTCCAGGGCCTTCGACCTTGTATCATATGACGTGCTCTGGAAAAAGTTGGGCGACAGGGGTATACCGGTAAACGTTCTGAAAATCCTCCAATTTTGGTATGCGAACCAGTCCAATAATGTGAAGTGGGCCAACACTCTTTCCGAATCATATAGGCTGGAGTGCGGAGTAAGACAAGGAGGCTTAACGTCTCCTAGACTCTTTAACCTATATGTAAATGATCTGATAGTCGTGCTCAGCAGTATGCGTGTCGGATGCCGGGTGCATGGTGTAACTATAAATAACATCAGCTACGCGGACGACATGGTGCTGCTGGCCCCGACTGCTGGAGCAATCGGAGAGATGTTGAAGGTTTGTGAGAATTATGCGGCTGCACACGGACTTGTTTATAATGTAAAAAAGTGTGAATACATTGTCTTTAAGGCTGGAGGTAGATACCCAGAAAATATACCGGATATTACCCTATGTGGCATGAACATTAAAAGACTAAATAAAGTAAAATATCTTGGGCACTTTCTAACTGACGACCTTAAAGACAATGTAGATATAGAGAGGGAGCGTAGGGCGTTGGCGATTAGAGGCAACATGCTGGCACGTAGATTCTTCCGGTGTACTGCAAATGTGAAAGTCACGCTTTTTCAGGCATACTGTCAGAGTTTCTACACGGGAAATCTATGGATCAGATATGCCAAAAGAGCGCTAGACGTCCTACGAGTCCAATATAATAATATTTTTAGGATGCTGTTGGGATTGCCTCGTTTCTGCAGTGCCTCAGAAATGTTTACACAGGCTCGAACGGATGGCTTTTACGCTATCCTTCGCAAGAAAACCGCATCGCTGATGAGTAGAGTAAGAAGCAGTCACAACAGTATCCTCCAAACAGTGGCAGAGAGCTATTGCTCTCCTATTTTGAGACATTTTGTATGGAGGACGATAAATTAAGGAGAAACTAATCTCTCAGTTTGTTGTCCTTCATGCTTAGTGGTTAAACTGTACATATTTGTAATAGGTTAAATGTACTAACAATTGTAATAAGTTTTTTTGTATACTAACACAATGGGCTTTTGTTGCCCGCAAAAATAAATATTATTATTGTTATTATTATTATAATACCCTTTCTTACATAGTCTAGTTTTAATTGCCTTCTTAAACTTATTGATAGGCATGTTTCGGATATCTATGGGTAATTTGTTGTAAAAGCGTATGCATTGCCCCATGAAAGAATTACTAATTCTGTGGAGACGAGTGGAATGTACAATAAGATCATCTTTGTTCCGTGTCATGATGACATGATGAATGTCGCTATATTTTTCAAAATTACTGATATTTTTTTTAACATATGGAAGATTTTCATATATAAATTGTGATGCAACAGTTAGAATATTTATCTCTCTAAACTTTTCCTTAAGAGAAGCTCTCGGGGCCAAATTGTAAATTGCTCGAACAGCCCTTTTCTGGAGAACAAAGATGGTATTAAGTTCTGCAGAGCATCCCCAAAGTAGTATGCCATATGACATAATACTATGAAAATAAGCGAAATAAACAAGTCTAGCTGTTTCAATATCAGTTAGTAATCTAATTTTCTTTACCGCATATGCCGCTGAGCTTAATTTAGCAGATAATTCATCAATATGGGGACCCCATTGTAATCTGGCATCAATAGTGATACCTAGAAATATAGTCGACTCTACAACGTCTTAATCCACGCCATTTATTTGTACATTAGTTGCAACCTGTCTTACATTTGGCGTTGTGAATTTAATACATTTTGTTTTCTTCTCATTAAGGAGAAGATTATTCGTGTTGAACCAATGAACAATGACAGTGCACTGTTCACATCGTCATAATTAATCAGCCGTCTTTTAATTTTGAATAATAGAGATGTATCATCCGCGAACAGCACAATGTCCTGATTATCCCCTACATAGTAGGGTAAATCATTTATATATATGAGGAATAGAAATGGACCGAGAATCAAACCCTGGGGCACGCCCATTGTCACGTTAGAACCGGGAGATCGCTTTCCATTAACATCAAACTTTTGAATTCTATCACAGAGATAAGATGTCAAGAGGTCGAGAGCCCTGTTCCTAATTCCGTAATGGTCTAATTTCTTGAGGAAAGTTTCATGATGCATACAGTTAAACGCCTTAGACAAGTCGCAGAATACACCTTAAGCATCCTGCGAGTTCTCCCAGGCCATACAAATATTTCTCATTAATTCAACATCAGTAGTAGAGCGATTCTTAGTGAATCCTAACTGGTTTTTGTGAAGTAGTTACTACTAAAGTGGCTTATCAACTGATTTAGGATAATTTTTTCAAATATTTTACTTAACGTGGGCAGCACAGAAATAGGCCGAAAGGTATTTGGATCCGATGTACTACCCGATTTAAACAAAGGAATCACTCTACTAAGTTTCATAAGATCAGGAAATACACCACTTGCAACACAACCGTTAAACACAGATGCCAAGTGGGGGGCAATAATATGGATTACAGAACTGTCTTTACAGACAGCCCCCATACATATGCCACCGTGTTTTTAATATTAAGATTATTAAAATTATTTATTATATCTTTCCCACTGACAATCGAAAATTCAAAAGATGCGCTGCATTCTGATAAACTTTGTGTAAGAAGCAACTCAGCCGAAGAACAAGACGACGTCAGAGTTTTAGTAGTTAACAAAGGAATATTAAAAAAAAGTCTCAAACCCCGACGCTACTTCCTGATCGGCTTTAATTTGAAAATTGTTGATAAAATGTGAGACATTTTTATCAACAATTTTCAAATTAAAGTCTCTATTTCGCACTGTTGTCCTACCGGTTTCACTATTAATAACGTTCCAAGTCATTTTAATGACATTACCGGATTGTTTAATTTTATTTCTTAAATAGATAGACTTAAAAAGGAACAGGCTCTTTTAAAAATTTTACAATAATTCTTAACATATTCAATATATTCTGGTTTATGGTTATAAGATTTTTCATCATAAAGTTCATATAACCTTAGTCTACTTTTAAAAATACCACAGGTTGCCCATTCACTAAAACCGGCACGATCACCAACTATGACATTTTTGGCCTTAAAAATGTTATTAAATTCATCACTGATAAGGTGAAACAATGAGTTATATAAATCGTTTGGGTCATCCCGAAAGAGCAACCTACGTACTTTCTCAATTAAATTGCATTTAAAACGCTCTAAGCGGCCTACATTCATTGGGACAAAGCTAACCTTTTTCTTTTGAACCTTACTAGTCCTAGGAAACACAACTAACTGACCGCTATGATCGGATTCTAGTTTGTTTATTACAGAATAATACCTAGGTCTAACATTAGTAAAAAAATTATCAATACATGTTGCACTAGTAGCAGTTATTCTAGTAGGTTCCAAGAAAACATTGTACACATTGTACAACAAGAACCAGCTCCAATTTGACGCGTACAACTGAAATATAAGACTGATAATAATATTCTTAATAAATGATATGCTAAAGGACTCTGGTTGGCCCAGTCTTCACAAGCAGCACCTGTTCACGAGTATGACTACTTGAGCAGCAATCACCTCCCTCGACCATATTAGAGGTAAGGAAGTGGCCCGCACTAAAAAGCCACTACAAGTAATAAAATGGTAACTACCTGAAAAATAACAAAGCAGCAACCTATTATGATTCATGAGTTACACAATTCCCACAATAAGTAAGGCATTGTGTCTTAGGAGATAAAATTTTGCTTAAAAATACTCACACTAATTCTGTAATGCACTTCAGCTCCTCTCTGACATTGGTCTTCGTGAAGTACTTGGGCAAAATTGTCTTTACTGTGCAAAGTCTGTCTATTTCTTTCTTGGCCTTTTAGACGGATCCTTTGCAGGTCAGAAGAGATCTTTCCAAGTAGTCCCTTGCTGAAACAAGTACAATTTTAATTTAAAAAGTCTCTTTTAAAACACGTTTTTGTAGCAAAAACACAACTATTATGTCTTGCTTAATTGAGGAGTTCCAATAGCTTCCTTCCGACACCATCCGGGTCTAAAGTACTCGTCAAGGCAAATCCAACGAGCCCAAACACGGCAGAGTTATATTGAGGAGTTAGGTAGTTCCATTGGCCACCTTTCGGTTTCATCATCACACCCTGAACACTATCTAGTTATGTAGTACTTGTCAATACCAATCCAACAAGCCTACACATGGGAGGTATGTTGTATAGTTCATATGTTTCTATAGCGCCCTCCCGACTTTCTCATCATACCAGCTCCATAGTACCATATTATTGCATTGTCACTGGATTTACATACGTATACCAAATTTCAGCTCAATCGGATACCCACAAGTGCTTGAAAAATGGATCACAAAATTTGAAACGGAAAGTCAGACGGACAGACATACGAACATTGCAAGTTAAATAAAAGCTTGTAATAACAACATTTCACTTAACATCTCCAACACCCGTTGCTTCAGTTTTTAAGCCTTCCCTGAATAAATACTTGATTTTTTTGAGGGCCGAATTTTCTCGCGACGCGATGATTTGGTGCAGTGGTTAATAAATTAAGCCATTCCACCAATGGACCAAAGAGTCACGGGTGCGATTCCCGCACGGGACATATCTTTATTTAACTCTCAAATACTTGTACTTATCTGTTCCGGTCTGGGTATTTGTGTATGTAAGTTTTTATGTTTAAAAACGCACCCACGACACAGGAATAAATCAAAGTGTAGCTACGTTTTTTAAAACGAAAAAGAAACATAAAAAAATACTGAGCAGCATCAATTAAAATGAAATATATTGTCTATATATCATCACGCCAGCTCCCTCGCGGGGTAGGCAGAGAGTACAGAGTTCCAACAGGTTCTTTCCTTACATACCACTCTGGCTTCCTCCACTGAGACGAACTATGAGTCGTCTCATACACACTCGCCGGTTCCAGAGACTCTTGACTTGCCCTTCAGCTAAGACACGGTCTATTTGGTCATGGTAAGATAGTCTAGGTCTTCCCCGGCACCTACATCCTTCCACTTTCGCATTGTATATCTGTTTCGTCATTCTTTATTCTGGCATCCTTTCTATATGTCCGAACCAACGGAGCATACCCTTTCTCATCTTTACACCGATACTATCTTTCATACCTACTCGCTTTCTTACTACGCTGTTGCGAATACGGTCGGTCAGCGTGACTCCGCACATCTTCCGCAGAGATCGCATTTCGACCGCATTTATCCTGAAATATATAGTACTTTCGAAAATCCTGTTTGACGTAATGCTTTTGTTTCTTAATCCATTCCTCTAACAAATCCAAGGACTCCTTTAGTCTCTCCGGAGTGTAGTACTTGTAAAGCTTTTTGATCTTCTGCACCGCGTCTGGAGGCAATTGTAGTAGATGATTCGAAGCCATGTTACGGCACTGTGGGTCTTGGCGGCCGAATATCAACTGATATTTGAATCTATTCTAGACATCAATGTTAACGGTGTTTATAAGTTACTTTTAGTGTTTCGCAGGTCATTCGGTAAAAACGGAATCCTTATGGGACGTACATCTGTTTGTCTGTCCGAAGGTTAAGGCCCTTTTTCTCAGTTTTTCTCAGATTTGTCTTAACGAGTACTTTAGACCTGGATGGTATGCAGGGTCTGACGATGGTGCGGAAAAGAAGCCATAGGAACTTCTCAACTAAGCAAGATATAATCTTCGTTGTATTTTTGTTATAAAAGCGTGTTTTTAAAAAGGTCTATTCAAACTAAAATTATTTATTTTAATTATATGCTAATGCAAATCATTCTAACGATCAGTTTTTGGTCAAGTGGCGCATGGTGTGGCTGTCGATCACGGGGTCCTGGGTTCAAATCTTAGGTTAGATAAAGCATATTCTTCTCGAAATAATCTAAATAATAGTTCAGATTTTAGAATTGCGCCCGATGTTATGGTGTGGCATAAGACTCAAATTAGTTTTTTTATAAAAATAAAAAAAAATACTACGTATGTGGTGACACGGCGAAGTGAATAAGAAGGGGTTGGCCTAAGCTAGCGAGCTTGCGAATATTGGACGGCCGTTAGGGTAGAAAGATTCTAGAGTGAAGACCACGTATTGGCAAGCGCAGCTTGGGACGGCCACCTGTCAGATGGACCGACGATCTTGTGAAGGTCGCAAAAAGTCGTTAGATGCAGGTGGCATCGTATCGGTTATTCTGGCGAGCGGCTGGGGAGGCGTATATTCATCAGTGAAGTAGTATAGGCTAAGATGATAATGAGCTGTTGGATGTTGCCGTACAGGATACAACCTTCTGCTTCGATGTTGTATATTCGTCTTTCACAAATGTACTAAACGTAATGTAATGTATGACCCCCTACCTCACGGTAACCCATATATAAAGGGCTACACATCATGTAATAGGGTGCAGTTAAGCAAATACACGGTAAACATCAATACGTTATCTTGTTGAAGCTAAAGTACCAAAATGGTAACCAATAGCTCCACGTATCACTATGCTTATCGCATTGAATTCTCAGAAATGAGCCTAAAGTCTTATGTGCATTTTCTAAAGCGCCAATCGATTGATTATGACACGCAGTAGAAGATAATTTTTCAATACTTAAAATTTTATATACGGGTTCCATTGTCCCCGACATAAACTCCGTCCCTCTGTCAGTGGCTATCGTTCCTGGAATACCAAACCTCAAAATAAAATTACGTGCAAATGCATCAGCAATGGACTTAGTTTCCTTATTTTTTAACAAAATAGCTTGCACAAATTTTGTTGATTCGCACTGGATAGTCAATTATTTGTTCCGGTTTGGGTATTTGTTTGTGAATTTTCATGTTTGTAAACGCACCCACGACACAGGAATAAATCCTAGTGTGGGGCTACGTTTAAAAAAAAAAAAAAAAAAAAAGTAGTAATAATTATCTTCATCCCTGTCTAATGAACCTACTACGTGTAAGTATATTTTATCTAATGCCGAGGAGACCGCTGTGATTATCTCCATCGGTTTTTTAATATATCGGGGACACTTAGATTTCTGACATATACTGCATGATCCTACAAAATTTTGGACGCCTTTATCTATATTTGGGCAATAATAACGTCTCGTAATTGAAAGTTAAAGTAATTGAAAGATGGCAATAAATGAAAGTCGTTCATGATTAGTGTTTTTTCATTATCGTCGTTAATTCTCTTAATCCCACGTAAAATGGATATTCGTGGTACGAACCAATCTTTTAATGATTTATCTCATCACAAACGTATGTAATAAAATTTATATTATCTTTATCTTTAATTATGCATATTTTTTCGATACGTATCTTGTTACAAAACAAACTCAATTTTTGCACAAATTCGGCTCGCGAGAAATGCGCCTTAAAATCGAGATGCATAATATTTTACTTAATATAAAAGCAAAACATTCAAATTCTTCTTCTAACATATTATCTTTTCTGATTTTACTTTATTCAGGACATTTCATAAATATAATTTCTACCGAGTAACATGTTTTTTTGTAATATATCTACAACTCTTGGCTGATCAGACTATTTGTCCTTAGATGTATTAAGATCCGTATCTCCATCCTTTATTTGTGTCGATTCACTTGTCTTCTTTTTCTGAGCCCTAGTTACTACCCTGTTCATGCATCCATTTCAAATCATCTGATGTCAAACATACTCTTGATAATGCATCAGCCACAGCATTCTAGTATAAGTTAAGTTTTAAAAGACTATTTGAAGGATCTTCCATTCCAAAGAGATAGACTAATGGTTTATGATCATCACGATTGTGAAATTTCTACCACATATGAAGAAAAAAAAACAAAAAGAAATAAAGGAGAAAAAAATATCGACGACGGCTTTGCAGTAGTCCAGGAGCTTAAGCTGCCCTCTGCATCAAGTAGCCGCTTCAAAGCCCGTACGGGACAATCTTTGTGTGATTCACAAATGTATGTTCCGGTCTACGTATTTCTCGCCCCCTATTACATGGAACCTAACCATAAATGCTGGATATGAATACTATTTATGAAGATTTAGATGCACTTGGTACAAAGCGATCTCTAGTTTGTAAACCCGAACAATGTCGCACTATTCTAGACAATATACATGGTTCTTTAAAAATCTTACACTTAAATATACGAAGTGTAAATAAAAACATAGACGAACTTCGGGTATTCTTGATAAATATTCAAATCACTCCAAGTATTCTAGTCCGGTCTGAGTGCTGGCTCAGTAAAACCTCAATAGCTCCGATATTGGAAGGATACCAGGCTTATTGTACAAAAAATAACCACAATCAAAATGATGGTAAAATAATATATATTAAACTAAACCTAACACACACAGTTAGTGAACCCTTTATATCTGAGGCTAACTATGTAACTTGTCATTTACTAAGCCTGTTGACGCAACTTACTTAACGGGACATCCCTAGTGATGCCGCGCCTGTGCACATCACTACCGGAAGAAGAAGAAAAAGAAACCTACCGACGCCACGGGGGATAGTAGCTTTTATCAATTTAAGAAAATTGTAATTCCTCATCTTGTTCAAAACCCAAGGGAATAAAATGTTCCAACCCATAATTGTGTAAGTTATTTATGTCCCAGTGTGGACAAAGCCATAAAATAATGATCATTGCAGTTTATCGATCACCGAGTTTCTGAAACACTAGTAATTTCCCCCATAGCCTTAATGACATTCTCACATCTGTTGCTAGCATCAATAATATTATTTTAATCAGGGATATAACATAAATATTTGTCCGCTTCGCCAGAACTCACAGGTTCACGAATAATTGACTCAAATTACTTCACATGGCTTACTGCCCACACATGAATTACCAACCCGTGAGAAAAATTTCATCGATAATGTATTGCTTAAATCTGATTATAGTCCACAACCCTAGTTTTTGATTCATATATCACTGATCATGCACCAATTCTTCTTGCAATTGATAATAAACCAAAACCCATCAAACGTGCACCAACACGAATTCAAGTAGACTTCTCTTTTGTTTATTCAACTTTATCAAGCAGACTTTAGTCAAGTTTTAAGTAGTTCTGATGCCAACGTAGTAGCAGAAACATTTGTATATATCATTGCTAAAATTATTAAACAAAATTCATTACTAAAGGTTATACTGTCTAAAAACAGATTGTTGAAGCCCTGGATTACAATGGGTTTACTTAGGTGTATTCGTAATAGAGATGCCATGAATCGCAAATTAAGAGCTGAACCTAATAACTATACTCTTAAGGTAACCTATTTAAGGTATCGGAATTTTTGCAACAAATTACTTAAAAATTTAAAACATCAACACGAAAGACAGGACTAGTTCCTGTCTTTCGTGTTGATGACTCCGAAGTAGATAATATTATCCTTAGCCTGCGCAAAGATGCTGCCGTGGGTTGGGATTGGATCACAGCATCACTACTACAAAAATGTAAAAATACACTGATTCCTATCATTACACATATTTGTAGAGTTCTGGCTGTGCCTTGCGCGTGTTAGAAATGGTAGAATTAAGATATCGGCCAAGTTATTTAATGCTTTATGTTAAGTCACTAGTATTGTTATTTACTGATTATACTAAATTATGTTATAAGGAAATAAAAGGGGCAGCAATTTAGAAGTTAAAGAAACCCAGATTATCGACATGAAACATATAGTTTATTACTTAAGTCAAATTGCATACACAATAAAATACAATATATACGGACATCATAGGATCAGATGCCAAGACGGGCATAATAACAATATATAACAGTAGTCACAATAAAAAGGTACTTAACTTGCTTATCCGCTCTCGATTAAAAACTGAACTGTTTCTCAAATTACGTGGCCTTTTATACCCATCAGTTTTTTAAATATAGATGAGAACGTTAAAAGGTTATAATTTGAAAATAAGCCAATACAATTTCAATATAAGCCAATCAGAGCACAGTTACAATTTAGAGTCTTTTTAACGAGAACTAAAAGAACGGCAATGAATATAGTGATACCAAAAATAGCTCTGTATTATTGAAATAATCATTAAATAATACTCACAATAATTATTTACAATTCTAAAACATCTTATAAAATTATCAAGTTGTCAATACAATCACATATTTAAATAAATTCAAAAACAACGGAAGTTTATAAATACTTTTTCTAATTATGTATTAGATATTTAACCAAAATACATCATAAAGTCTGTACTCAAAAGTCTTTAATCAATTTAATACTTAATATTATGGTATTATCTTAGTAATCAATCCTAGTAAAATATTAAATATCTAACACGCGCGTTCGGTCGTGTCGCTGCGCTGCCCGCCCGCTCGCTATTTTCGTATTTACGTACGTATTAGATTTCGACTTGCTCTGGGCCTTTATTCGCTATGCCACATGAGATTCCCCGCAAGTAACGTGTGACGTCATAACAAGCAGTAAACATAAACACGCTTCCTTAACGAGCCTTCGCGTGGAATTACAAAATGGTATTCGGTATGCCGTAAGGAATGTTGTCTACGGCAATTTTATTTTTAATTTGAGATTCCCTGGATTCGTTCATAATCTTACATCTGTTAGTTTCGGTAAAGTATCGGTTTTTCGAACATTCGTTTCAACTTATTCAATTTCGGTAAAAATATATTTATATGTGCTGATAATATGGTTTTAAGTATGTGTCTATTGAAAACTAAGTAAATAAGTAGGGCCAGATATAAAAAAGGCAACTTTAATTAACATTAAACAAAGATCCAAGTTTTAGAACGTACAAATGTCAAATACAATAACCTATACCCACACCTAAACAAACAAAGACTTGTCCCACACATATGTATAGTCTGTTTTTTAAAGTGGTCAATTTTACATAAAAATATTGTGTGATAACTTAAGGCAATACAATTGGTTCAAAATTAGTTTATTTTATTCATTCATTAATTCCCCAATCCTTGCTCTTCGTCCGAACCGACCACTTTAGTGTCTTTAGTTGTCACACCATGTTTTTTCATAAAATTGGCCACTGAGGAAAACCAGACTAAACCTAGCACCATTCCGATCTCAGCCTTGAACCTATTCGCAACTATATAAAAGCCCTTTTTAGCTGCTGCCGCCTACGCACTTGACTCGCCTCCTATCAGCCGTTATTGCTGCCTGCGCCATATTTTCAGCAACCCTTACAATGCCCTTACTTCCCTCCTATCAGATACCGATATCACACACAGGATTAGACACCGACCTCGCCGGCGACGTGGAAGAATCCCTTGTCCGCTGGCCAGTGCATCTCTGCACTGGCCAGTGGACAAGTTTCTTTCATGTTCACCACGGCGAGACACCTAATGTATGCCTTCCCCCATAGCAACAGCCCAAGTCGAGGCCGGTCCTCCCTGAACCTAGTTGCCCCTATGCCCTTCTGCCCCCCACTCCGGGAATACCGGTGTGACGGTGTTTTTTTTTTGTATTTTAAAGTTTGTTTTGCAAATATACATACAGTGAATTAAAAGGTATACTTTTTTATTTAGTTTATTTACTATGTATCTTTATCTTTACTAGCTATCTATCTACACAGATACATAGATAGATACATAATCTATGTATCTATCTAAATTAAATAATTAATGAAGAAAATAAAAAATAAAATAATAAAAACATCATCAAGCCAGATCCCCTGCGGGGCAGGTATGTATATAAATGAAACAAAAGTAATTGGTAAATCAACAAGTTTTATTTATGAATAACAAATCAATAATCACATGCAAGTCATTTGGTATTGTTAAATGGAAACTTGTAAGTCCTCATCAGAACAACAACACATACCATCTTTGTAACCTATGACCACAATAAATGCTATTTTATTTGATTTGAACAACAAACATTCAAAATTATACAGTTTGGTATACCACACAGTAATAGTTCCACTTTGCTACCAAGGTTACCACACCATAATTATGCAGCTATAATTGAACAAATTGAAATAAAAACATTTTTCTTTCATTCATTAGTATAAAAATTCCCACCACAGATGACATCACCGCACATCTTTCTCTACAAGAAATGGTTAACTTGGGTGTTCTAATTTTCTCAACCATCAGCAATTCTGTAAAAGAAGTTTCATATGAAAGATATGATTTTAGATGCAAAATTAGTGCTTCATAATATATGCAACACATTATTTGATGAACAATTAAGACTCACTAATAGAAAATGCATTATAATAACCCTACATTCTACTTGTAATGAAAATTGATAATGAAAAATAGCCTATTATGTTATTTTAGGTCAACATCATCCACCTATGCCCTATAATTAAATCAATGATACAAATATTTAAATTACCACAAAATCAATAATGTAGCACACCACAAATTATTTGTCTTTATAAAATAACAAAAGTCACATTTGTTTTAGTAGATACGTACCTGTTTTTTATGATCACAGTTTTAAATGGGCCTCCTAACGCATTTAATTGGTAGGTTAGGTCTTTCCACATTGCTCGATGACCTTCCTTGAGGAGAACAATTGATGTACCCAGATTCCACCTGTGGGTGGGTAAATATGCTAATTGGGCTGTAGAAGCTTTCGTCTGGTTCATTGTGACTACAAACTAAAACAAAACACTATATTTTTAAGATAAATGTGTACACTATTGTTGAAATTGAGAAGTTCACTTTAATAGATGAGCCACCACAATTTTCCAATGTCACTGGTTATGAGTAATAATTTATTACTACGACGACGACGCGATGATCATAATATATCATTTAAATTGCAATAAAACTATTTAAAAATGTTTGTTTACATTGAATTACCTTAGCAAGTTTTTAACATGTTTTCAATAACACGCAAGCGCGGAGCGTGTTATTTTGACAGTTCGAAACATGGCGTGTGACGAGCCTTGTCATGTTTTCAAATCTGACAGTGGCATACAGAATTCAATTCCACGCCAATAACACGTATGTTTGATAACACGTCTTGTTTCGTGTTTAAATTGTCATAGCGAATAAGTGCCCTGTTGGAAACGCCTGCGCTTGCGTGGAGTGGTGATCTCGCCGGCTCCATATACGTGTATACGTACATATATACGGGCTTGCGACATTATTTCCCCGCGTCTGGCTCGCGCGTAGCAACAAGGCGAGCCGATAGGTAGACACGCCGTTCTGACGGCGGTCGGCCTTCCCGCGTTTTCGGAACGGTCGTTTTCCGAGACCTACGTGGTTTGTCGCGGCTGTGCTTACGTGTTTTGTGCTTGCGTGTTTACGTAATTGCATTCGCTGTGCGTATGCTTTTGCGTCTCGTGTAGGTACGGTTCGCGTATCGCCCGGTGTGACCAACTACGTGGGTTGCTAGGCAGCCGCGTCGGTTAACGGCGCGGCCGGCCCTCCCGCGGTTTTTTTTTTCTCATCGGTTATTTTCATAACGGTTTTCAATATTAGTGTTGTATTGTAAATCCACGTCTTTTGTCCGTTCGTGGTAAGTCCGGTGGACGCCTAGCGGTGTCGTAAGCCGGGCTTGAGCGGGACCCGAGCGCTCGCCTCCCTCCTTCAGAGGGCGGCCAACTCGGAAGGGCTTGAGCTCTGGCCTTGGGGGCTTCCCTAGTCAGGGCTCTTGATTACGCTAGGACCCTACCTTAACCCATCCCGCTATCCTATTCTCCGTGCGGCGGTTCTCTTCGCCCCGGAGCAGTTAGGGTTTGGTGCCGCCCGTTCGCCCCTAAGGCGAAGGGGCACACCGCGTCTCCCCGGTAGTGCCACCCCCCCCGCCGCCACCCGGTGGGGGGATCAGGGCATCGCTCACGCCCGGGTCTTAGGGCCCTATTTTAGTTCACTCGCCCTGCCATTTCCCCTCTGGAAATGGCCGAAGATTTCCCTCCTGAGTTCGTCCGGGACCTAACCAGGTACATCGTCCGGCATTGCTTGGACATAGTCCGGGAATTCAGGGCGACGTACTCGCCCGCCTCGCCCGACGCGTCGCCCGCGCGCGCGTCGGCCCCCGGCCCCGCGCACCCCGCGCCTTCTGCGCGCCCCGCGACTCCGTTCGCCGCGCCGCGAACTGATTTAGTTGCGCCGCCCCAGACCCCCGCCGACCGCCCCGTCTCGCCATGCGGGTCCGAGCTTCTCTCGGACTCGGATATGGAAATCGAGCGCGCGTCCGCGCGACGCGCCGCCCCCGTCCGGTCCCCGTCCCCGTCGCTCTCGTCGGAGGACGATTTCGTTCCCATTGCTAATGGGAAGCGGGCGCGCAACCCGCGCGACTCGCCGCCGCCCAAAATTCAAAAGGCCGGAAACGTTTCCGTTTCTCCCGGCCCCTCCGGCCCCCGGCCGTCTCCGTCTCCCGACGCGGCCGCGAGGGCCTCCCCCCTCGCGCGCCCCGCACATCCGAACATCACTCCCCCGCCGCTTGTCATTCAGGACAAGAGCGCCTGGGAGCGCATCTCCAAGGCGATTTATAATCGCCAAATCAACTACACGCACGCGCGTTCCACCGCGCAAGGCATAGCCGTCAAGGTGGCGTCCTCGGACGACCACCGACGGCTATCCGCGTTCCTGCGATCAAACAAGATCGCTTATCACACATACACCCTGGAGGAGGAAAGGGAGCTTAGGGGTAGGATAGCGGGATGGGTTAAGGTAGGGTCCTAGCGTAATCAAGAGCCCTGACTAGGGAAGCCCCCAAGGCCAGAGCTCAAGCCCTTCCGAGTTGGCCGCCCTCTGAAGGAGGGAGGCGAGCGCTCGGGTCCCGCTCAAGCCCGGCTTACGACACCGCTAGGCGTCCACCGGACTTACCACGAACGGACAAAAGACGTGGATTTACAATACAACACTAATATTGAAAACCGTTATGAAAATAACCGATGAGAAAAAAAAAACCGCGGGAGGGCCGGCCGCGCCGTTAACCGACGCGGCTGCCTAGCAACCCACGTAGTTGGTCACACCGGGCGATACGCGAACCGTACCTACACGAGACGCAAAAGCATACGCACAGCGAATGCAATTACGTAAACACGCAAGCACAAAACACGTAAGCACAGCCGCGACAAACCACGTAGGTCTCGGAAAACGACCGTTCCGAAAACGCGGGAAGGCCGACCGCCGTCAGAACGGCGTGTCTACCTATCGGCTCGCCTTGTTGCTACGCGCGAGCCAGACGCGGGGAAATAATGTCGCAAGCCCGTATATATGTACGTATACACGTATATGGAGCCGGCGAGATCACCACTCCACGCAAGCGCAGGCGTTTCCAACAGGGCACTTATTCGCTATGACAATTTAAACACGAAACAAGACGTGTTATCAAACATACGTGTTATTGGCGTGGAATTGAATTCTGTATGCCACTGTCAGATTTGAAAACATGACAAGGCTCGTCACACGCCATGTTTCGAACTGTCAAAATAACACGCTCCGCGCTTGCGTGTTATTGAAAACATGTTAAAAACTTGCTAAGGTAATTCAATGTAAACAAACATTTTTAAATAGTTTTATTGCAATTTAAATGATATATTATGATCATCGCGTCGTCGTCGTAGTAATAAATTATTACTCATAACCAGTGACATTGGAAAATTGTGGTGGCTCATCTATTAAAGTGAACTTCTCAATTTCAACAATAGTGTACACATTTATCTTAAAAATATAGTGTTTTGTTTTAGTTTGTAGTCACAATGAACCAGACGAAAGCTTCTACAGCCCAATTAGCATATTTACCCACCTACAGGTGGAATCTGGGTACATCAATTGTTCTCCTCAAGGAAGGTCATCGAGCAATGTGGAAAGACCTAACCTACCAATTAAATGCGTTAGGAGGCCCATTTAAAACTGTGATCATAAAAAACAGGTACGTATCTACTAAAACAAATGTGACTTTTGTTATTTTATAAAGACAAATAATTTGTGGTGTGCTACATTATTGATTTTGTGGTAATTTAAATATTTGTATCATTGATTTAATTATAGGGCATAGGTGGATGATGTTGACCTAAAATAACATAATAGGCTATTTTTCATTATCAATTTTCATTACAAGTAGAATGTAGGGTTATTATAATGCATTTTCTATTAGTGAGTCTTAATTGTTCATCAAATAATGTGTTGCATATATTATGAAGCACTAATTTTGCATCTAAAATCATATCTTTCATATGAAACTTCTTTTACAGAATTGCTGATGGTTGAGAAAATTAGAACACCCAAGTTAACCATTTCTTGTAGAGAAAGATGTGCGGTGATGTCATCTGTGGTGGGAATTTTTATACTAATGAATGAAAGAAAAATGTTTTTATTTCAATTTGTTCAATTATAGCTGCATAATTATGGTGTGGTAACCTTGGTAGCAAAGTGGAACTATTACTGTGTGGTATACCAAACTGTATAATTTTGAATGTTTGTTGTTCAAATCAAATAAAATAGCATTTATTGTGGTCATAGGTTACAAAGATGGTATGTGTTGTTGTTCTGATGAGGACTTACAAGTTTCCATTTAACAATACCAAATGACTTGCATGTGATTATTGATTTGTTATTCATAAATAAAACTTGTTGATTTACCAATTACTTTTGTTTCATTTATATACATACCTGCCCCGCAGGGGATCTGGCTTGATGATGTTTTTATTATTTTATTTTTTATTTTCTTCATTAATTATTTAATTTAGATAGATACATAGATTATGTATCTATCTATGTATCTGTGTAGATAGATAGCTAGTAAAGATAAAGATACATAGTAAATAAACTAAATAAAAAAGTATACCTTTTAATTCACTGTATGTATATTTGCAAAACAAACTTTAAAATACAAAAAAAAAACACCGTCACACCGGTATTCCCGGAGTGGGGGGCAGAAGGGCATAGGGGCAACTAGGTTCAGGGAGGACCGGCCTCGACTTGGGCTGTTGCTATGGGGGAAGGCATACATTAGGTGTCTCGCCGTGGTGAACATGAAAGAAACTTGTCCACTGGCCAGTGCAGAGATGCACTGGCCAGCGGACAAGGGATTCTTCCACGTCGCCGGCGAGGTCGGTGTCTAATCCTGTGTGTGATATCGGTATCTGATAGGAGGGAAGTAAGGGCATTGTAAGGGTTGCTGAAAATATGGCGCAGGCAGCAATAACGGCTGATAGGAGGCGAGTCAAGTGCGTAGGCGGCAGCAGCTAAAAAGGGCTTTTATATAGTTGCGAATAGGTTCAAGGCTGAGATCGGAATGGTGCTAGGTTTAGTCTGGTTTTCCTCAGTGGCCAATTTTATGAAAAAACATGGTGTGACAACTAAAGACACTAAAGTGGTCGGTTCGGACGAAGAGCAAGGATTGGGGAATTAATGAATGAATAAAATAAACTAATTTTGAACCAATTGTATTGCCTTAAGTTATCACACAATATTTTTATGTAAAATTGACCACTTTAAAAAACAGACTATATATATGTGTGGGACAAGTCTTTGTTTGTTTAGGTGTGGGTATAGGTTATTGTATTTGACATTTGTACGTTCTAAAACTTGGATCTTTGTTTAATGTTAATTAAAGTTGCCTTTTTTATATCTGGCCCTACTTATTTACTTAGTTTTCAATAGACACATACTTAAAACCATATTATCAGCACATATAAATATATTTTTACCGAAATTGAATAAGTTGAAACGAATGTTCGAAAAACCGATACTTTACCGAAACTAACAGATGTAAGATTATGAACGAATCCAGGGAATCTCAAATTAAAAATAAAATTGCCGTAGACAACATTCCTTACGGCATACCGAATACCATTTTGTAATTCCACGCGAAGGCTCGTTAAGGAAGCGTGTTTATGTTTACTGCTTGTTATGACGTCACACGTTACTTGCGGGGAATCTCATGTGGCATAGCGAATAAAGGCCCAGAGCAAGTCGAAATCTAATACGTACGTAAATACGAAAATAGCGAGCGGGCGGGCAGCGCAGCGACACGACCGAACGCGCGTGTTAGATATTTAATATTTTACTAGGATTGATTACTAAGATAATACCATAATATTAAGTATTAAATTGATTAAAGACTTTTGAGTACAGACTTTATGATGTATTTTGGTTAAATATCTAATACATAATTAGAAAAAGTATTTATAAACTTCCGTTGTTTTTGAATTTATTTAAATATGTGATTGTATTGACAACTTGATAATTTTATAAGATGTTTTAGAATTGTAAATAATTATTGTGAGTATTATTTAATGATTATTTCAATAATACAGAGCTATTTTTGGTATCACTATATTCATTGCCGTTCTTTTAGTTCTCGTTAAAAAGACTCTAAATTGTAACTGTGCTCTGATTGGCTTATATTGAAATTGTATTGGCTTATTTTCAAATTATAACCTTTTAACGTTCTCATCTATATTTAAAAAACTGATGGGTATAAAAGGCCACGTAATTTGAGAAACAGTTCAGTTTTTAATCGAGAGCGGATAAGCAAGTTAAGTACCTTTTTATTGTGACTACTGTTATATATTGTTATTATGCCCGTCTTGGCATCTGATCCTATGATGTCCGTATATATTGTATTTTATTGTGTATGCAATTTGACTTAAGTAATAAACTATATGTTTCATGTCGATAATCTGGGTTTCTTTAACTTCTAAATTGCTGCCCCTTTTATTTCCTTATAACATAATTTAGTATAATCAGTAAATAACAATACTAGTGACTTAACATAAAGCATTAAATAACTTGGCCGATATCTTAATTCTACCATTTCTAACACGCGCAAGGCACAGCCAGAACTCTACAAATATGTGTAATGATAGGAATCAGTGTATTTTTACATTTTTGTAGTAGTGATGCTGTGATCCAATCCCAACCCACGGCAGCATCTTTGCGCAGGCTAAGGATAATATTATCTACTTCGGAGTCATCAACACGAAAGACAGGAACTAGTCCTGTCTTTCGTGTTGATGTTTTAAATTTTTAAGTAATTTGTTGCAAAAATTCCGATACCTTAAATAGGTTACCTTAAGAGTATAGTTATTAGGTTCAGCTCTTAATTTGCGATTCATGGCATCTCTATTACGAATACACCTAAGTAAACCCATTGTAATCCAGGGCTTCAACAATCTGTTTTTAGACAGTATAACCTTTAGTAATGAATTTTGTTTAATAATTTTAGCAATGATATATACAAATGTTTCTGCTACTACGTTGGCATCAGAACTACTTAAAACTTGACTAAAGTCTGCTTGATAAAGTTGAATAAACAAAAGAGAAGTCTACTTGAATTCGTGTTGGTGCACGTTTGATGGGTTTTGGTTTATTATCAATTGCAAGAAGAATTGGTGCATGATCAGTGATATATGAATCAAAAACTAGGGTTGTGGACTATAATCAGATTTAAGCAATACATTATCGATGAAATTTTTCTCACGGGTTGGTAATTCATGTGTGGGCAGTAAGCCATGTGAAGTAATTTGAGTCAATTATTCGTGAACCTGTGAGTTCTGGCGAAGCGGACAAATATTTATGTTATATCCCTGATTAAAATAATATTATTGATGCTAGCAACAGATGTGAGAATGTCATTAAGGCTATGGGGGAAATTACTAGTGTTTCAGAAACTCGGTGATCGATAAACTGCAATGATCATTATTTTATGGCTTTGTCCACACTGGGACATAAATAACTTACACAATTATGGGTTGGAACATTTTATTCCCTTGGGTTTTGAACAAGATGAGGAATTACAATTTTCTTAAATTGATAAAAGCTACTATCCCCCGTGGCGTCGGTAGGTTTCTTTTTCTTCTTCTTCCGGTAGTGATGTGCACGGGCGCGGCATCACTAGGGATGTCCCGTTAAGTAAGTTGCGTCAACAGGCTTAGTAAATGACAAGTTACATAGTTAGCCTCAGATATAAAGGGTTCACTAACTGTGTGTGTTAGGTTTAGTTTAATATATATTATTTTACCATCATTTTGATTGTGGTTATTTTTTGTACAATAAGCCTGGTATCCTTCCAATATCGGAGCTATTGAGGTTTTACTGAGCCAGCACTCAGACCGGACTAGAATACTTGGAGTGATTTGAATATTTATCAAGAATACCCGAAGTTCGTCTATGTTTTTATTTACACTTCGTATATTTAAGTGTAAGATTTTTAAAGAACCATGTATATTGTCTAGAATAGTGCGACATTGTTCGGGTTTACAAACTAGAGATCGCTTTGTACCAAGTGCATCTAAATCTTCATAAATAGTATTCATATCCAGCATTTATGGTTAGGTTCCATGTAATAGGGGGCGAGAAATACGTAGACCGGAACATACATTTGTGAATCACACAAAGATTGTCCCGTACGGGCTTTGAAGCGGCTACTTGATGCAGAGGGCAGCTTAAGCTCCTGGACTACTGCAAAGCCGTCGTCGATATTTTTTTCTCCTTTATTTCTTTTTGTTTTTTTTTCTTCATATGTGGTAGAAATTTCACAATCGTGATGATCATAAACCATTAGTCTATCTCTTTGGAATGGAAGATCCTTCAAATAGTCTTTTAAAACTTAACTTATACTAGAATGCTGTGGCTGATGCATTATCAAGAGTATGTTTGACATCAGATGATTTGAAATGGATGCATGAACAGGGTAGTAACTAGGGCTCAGAAAAAGAAGACAAGTGAATCGACACAAATAAAGGATGGAGATACGGATCTTAATACATCTAAGGACAAATAGTCTGATCAGCCAAGAGTTGTAGATATATTACAAAAAAACATGTTACTCGGTAGAAATTATATTTATGAAATGTCCTGAATAAAGTAAAATCAGAAAAGATAATATGTTAGAAGAAGAATTTGAATGTTTTGCTTTTATATTAAGTAAAATATTATGCATCTCGATTTTAAGGCGCATTTCTCGCGAGCCGAATTTGTGCAAAAATTGAGTTTGTTTTGTAACAAGATACGTATCGAAAAAATATGCATAATTAAAGATAAAGATAATATAAATTTTATTACATACGTTTGTGATGAGATAAATCATTAAAAGATTGGTTCGTACCACGAATATCCATTTTACGTGGGATTAAGAGAATTAACGACGATAATGAAAAAACACTAATCATGAACGACTTTCATTTATTGCCATCTTTCAATTACTTTAACTTTCAATTACGAGACGTTATTATTGCCCAAATATAGATAAAGGCGTCCAAAATTTTGTAGGATCATGCAGTATATGTCAGAAATCTAAGTGTCCCCGATATATTAAAAAACCGATGGAGATAATCACAGCGGTCTCCTCGGCATTAGATAAAATATACTTACACGTAGTAGGTTCATTAGACAGGGATGAAGATAATTATTACTACTTTTTTTTTTTTTTTTTAAACGTAGCCCCACACTAGGATTTATTCCTGTGTCGTGGGTGCGTTTACAAACATGAAAATTCACAAACAAATACCCAAACCGGAACAAATAATTGACTATCCAGTGCGAATCAACAAAATTTGTGCAAGCTATTTTGTTAAAAAATAAGGAAACTAAGTCCATTGCTGATGCATTTGCACGTAATTTTATTTTGAGGTTTGGTATTCCAGGAACGATAGCCACTGACAGAGGGACGGAGTTTATGTCGGGGACAATGGAACCCGTATATAAAATTTTAAGTATTGAAAAATTATCTTCTACTGCGTGTCATAATCAATCGATTGGCGCTTTAGAAAATGCACATAAGACTTTAGGCTCATTTCTGAGAATTCAATGCGATAAGCATAGTGATACGTGGAGCTATTGGTTACCATTTTGGTACTTTAGCTTCAACAAGATAACGTATTGATGTTTACCGTGTATTTGCTTAACTGCACCCTATTACATGATGTGTAGCCCTTTATATATGGGTTACCGTGAGGTAGGGGGTCATACATTACATTACGTTTAGTACATTTGTGAAAGACGAATATACAACATCGAAGCAGAAGGTTGTATCCTGTACGGCAACATCCAACAGCTCATTATCATCTTAGCCTATACTACTTCACTGATGAATATACGCCTCCCCAGCCGCTCGCCAGAATAACCGATACGATGCCACCTGCATCTAACGACTTTTTGCGACCTTCACAAGATCGTCGGTCCATCTGACAGGTGGCCGTCCCAAGCTGCGCTTGCCAATACGTGGTCTTCACTCTAGAATCTTTCTACCCTAACGGCCGTCCAATATTCGCAAGCTCGCTAGCTTAGGCCAACCCCTTCTTATTCACTTCGCCGTGTCACCACATACGTAGTATTTTTTTTTATTTTTATAAAAAAACTAATTTGAGTCTTATGCCACACCATAACATCGGGCGCAATTCTAAAATCTGAACTATTATTTAGATTATTTCGAGAAGAATATGCTTTATCTAACCTAAGATTTGAACCCAGGACCCCGTGATCGACAGCCACACCATGCGCCACTTGACCAAAAACTGATCGTTAGAATGATTTGCATTAGCATATAATTAAAATAAATAATTTTAGTTTGAATAGACCTTTTTAAAAACACGCTTTTATAACAAAAATACAACGAAGATTATATCTTGCTTAGTTGAGAAGTTCCTATGGCTTCTTTTCCGCACCATCGTCAGACCCTGCATACCATCCAGGTCTAAAGTACTCGTTAAGACAAATCTGAGAAAAACTGAGAAAAAGGGCCTTAACCTTCGGACAGACAAACAGATGTACGTCCCATAAGGATTCCGTTTTTACCGAATGACCTGCGAAACACTAAAAGTAACTTATAAACACCGTTAACATTGATGTCTAGAATAGATTCAAATATCAGTTGATATTCGGCCGCCAAGACCCACAGTGCCGTAACATGGCTTCGAATCATCTACTACAATTGCCTCCAGACGCGGTGCAGAAGATCAAAAAGCTTTACAAGTACTACACTCCGGAGAGACTAAAGGAGTCCTTGGATTTGTTAGAGGAATGGATTAAGAAACAAAAGCATTACGTCAAACAGGATTTTCGAAAGTACTATATATTTCAGGATAAATGCGGTCGAAATGCGATCTCTGCGGAAGATGTGCGGAGTCACGCTGACCGACCGTATTCGCAACAGCGTAGTAAGAAAGCGAGTAGGTATGAAAGATAGTATCGGTGTAAAGATGAGAAAGGGTATGCTCCGTTGGTTCGGACATATAGAAAGGATGCCAGAATAAAGAATGACGAAACAGATATACAATGCGAAAGTGGAAGGATGTAGGTGCCGGGGAAGACCTAGACTATCTTACCATGACCAAATAGACCGTGTCTTAGCTGAAGGGCAAGTCAAGAGTCTCTGGAACCGGCGAGTGTGTATGAGACGACTCATAGTTCGTCTCAGTGGAGGAAGCCAGAGTGGTATGTAAGGAAAGAACCTGTTGGAACTCTGTACTCTCTGCCTACCCCGCGAGGGAGCTGGCGTGATGATATATAGACAATATATTTCATTTTAATTGATGCTGCTCAGTATTTTTTTATGTTTCTTTTTCGTTTTAAAAAACGTAGCTACACTTTGATTTATTCCTGTGTCGTGGGTGCGTTTTTAAACATAAAAACTTACATACACAAATACCCAGACCGGAACAGATAAGTACAAGTATTTGAGAGTTAAATAAAGATATGTCCCGTGCGGGAATCGCACCCGTGACTCTTTGGTCCATTGGTGGAATGGCTTAATTTATTAACCACTGCACCAAATCATCGCGTCGCGAGAAAATTCGGCCCTCAAAAAAATCAAGTATTTATTCAGGGAAGGCTTAAAAACTGAAGCAACGGGTGTTGGAGATGTTAAGTGAAATGTTGTTATTACAAGCTTTTATTTAACTTGCAATGTTCGTATGTCTGTCCGTCTGACTTTCCGTTTCAAATTTTGTGATCCATTTTTCAAGCACTTGTGGGTATCCGATTGAGCTGAAATTTGGTATACGTATGTAAATCCAGTGACAATGCAATAATATGGTACTATGGAGCTGGTATGATGAGAAAGTCGGGAGGGCGCTATAGAAACATATGAACTATACAACATACCTCCCATGTGTAGGCTTGTTGGATTGGTATTGACAAGTACTACATAACTAGATAGTGTTCAGGGTGTGATGATGAAACCGAAAGGTGGCCAATGGAACTACCTAACTCCTCAATATAACTCTGCCGTGTTTGGGCTCGTTGGATTTGCCTTGACGAGTACTTTAGACCCGGATGGTGTCGGAAGGAAGCTATTGGAACTCCTCAATTAAGCAAGACATAATAGTTGTGTTTTTGCTACAAAAACGTGTTTTAAAAGAGACTTTTTAAATTAAAATTGTACTTGTTTCAGCAAGGGACTACTTGGAAAGATCTCTTCTGACCTGCAAAGGATCCGTCTAAAAGGCCAAGAAAGAAATAGACAGACTTTGCACAGTAAAGACAATTTTGCCCAAGTACTTCACGAAGACCAATGTCAGAGAGGAGCTGAAGTGCATTACAGAATTAGTGTGAGTATTTTTAAGCAAAATTTTATCTCCTAAGACACAATGCCTTACTTATTGTGGGAATTGTGTAACTCATGAATCATAATAGGTTGCTGCTTTGTTATTTTTCAGGTAGTTACCATTTTATTACTTGTAGTGGCTTTTTAGTGCGGGCCACTTCCTTACCTCTAATATGGTCGAGGGAGGTGATTGCTGCTCAAGTAGTCATACTCGTGAACAGGTGCTGCTTGTGAAGACTGGGCCAACCAGAGTCCTTTAGCATATCATTTATTAAGAATATTATTATCAGTCTTATATTTCAGTTGTACGCGTCAAATTGGAGCTGGTTCTTGTTGTACAATGTGTACAATGTTTTCTTGGAACCTACTAGAATAACTGCTACTAGTGCAACATGTATTGATAATTTTTTTACTAATGTTAGACCTAGGTATTATTCTGTAATAAACAAACTAGAATCCGATCATAGCGGTCAGTTAGTTGTGTTTCCTAGGACTAGTAAGGTTCAAAAGAAAAAGGTTAGCTTTGTCCCAATGAATGTAGGCCGCTTAGAGCGTTTTAAATGCAATTTAATTGAGAAAGTACGTAGGTTGCTCTTTCGGGATGACCCAAACGATTTATATAACTCATTGTTTCACCTTATCAGTGATGAATTTAATAACATTTTTAAGGCCAAAAATGTCATAGTTGGTGATCGTGCCGGTTTTAGTGAATGGGCAACCTGTGGTATTTTTAAAAGTAGACTAAGGTTATATGAACTTTATGATGAAAAATCTTATAACCATAAACCAGAATATATTGAATATGTTAAGAATTATTGTAAAATTTTTAAAAGAGCCTGTTCCTTTTTAAGTCTATCTATTTAAGAAATAAAATTAAACAATCCGGTAATGTCATTAAAATGACTTGGAACGTTATTAATAGTGAAACCGGTAGGACAACAGTGCGAAATAGAGACTTTAATTTGAAAATTGTTGATAAAAATGTCTCACATTTTATCAACAATTTTCAAATTAAAGCCGATCAGGAAGTAGCGTCGGGGTTTGAGACTTTTTTTTAATATTCCTTTGTTAACTACTAAAACTCTGACGTCGTCTTGTTCTTCGGCTGAGTTGCTTCTTACACAAAGTTTATCAGAATGCAGCGCATCTTTTGAATTTTCGATTGTCAGTGGGAAAGATATAATAAATAATTTTAATAATCTTAATATTAAAAACACGGTGGCATATGTATGGGGGCTGTCTGTAAAGACAGTTCTGTAATCCATATTATTGCCCCCCACTTGGCATCTGTGTTTAACGGTTGTGTTGCAAGTGGTGTATTTCCTGATCTTATGAAACTTAGTAGAGTGATTCCTTTGTTTAAATCGGGTAGTACATCGGATCCAAATACCTTTCGGCCTATTTCTGTGCTGCCCACGTTAAGTAAAATATTTGAAAAAATTATCCTAAATCAGTTGATAAGCCACTTTAGTAGTAACTACTTCACAAAAACCAGTTAGGATTCACTAAGAATCGCTCTACTACTGATGTTGAATTAATGAGAAATATTTGTATGGCCTGGGAGAACTCGCAGGATGCTTAAGGTGTATTCTGCGACTTGTCTAAGGCGTTTAACTGTATGCATCATGAAACTTTCCTCAAGAAATTAGACCATTACGGAATTAGGAACAGGGCTCTCGACCTCTTGACATCTTATCTCTGTGATAGAATTCAAAAGTTTGATGTTAATGGAAAGCGATCTCCCGGTTTTAACGTGACAATGGGCGTGCCCCAGGGTTTGATTCTCGGTCCATTTCTATTCTTCTATAAGCTTTCTTACTCTGCTACTGATAAGCTCTATGTGAGAATGCCAAGATAGCCGTTGGTCTATGTTAATACCTAGATACTTTATTTTATCAACTTTATTTATTGTAGGACAGGAACAGGTTGAATTTAAAGAATTATTACAGTTATGAATCTTAACATAAAAATTATTTTTGGGTTGGGATGATTTATTTATAGAAAAACAAATATAGTTAGATTTAGTAGTATTAAGGGTGAGAAGGTTACATTTTAGCCATGTTGAAATCCTAGCTAGTCCATTTTCCGCATATTCATGTATAGCTTCCCATGTGTCACCATAGAAGGTAACAGCAGTATCATCTGCGTAGGAGATAATGTTTCCGGCCTCAATTTTCATGTTGCATAAGTCGTTAATATAGATCAAGAACAATGTAGGGCCGAGAACACTACCTTGAGGCACGCCGTAGGAGATATTTGCTTCCTGACTAACATGGTTGCCTATTTTTACTCGTTGTGTACGGTTCTGTAAATAACTTTTAAAAAGTGCCAAAGGGGTACCTCTAATTCCAATGTTTTCAAGCTTCTGAATAAGAGCGGGTACCGACACTGTATCGAAAGCTTTTTTCAGGTCTAGGAAAACCGTCATACACTTTTTACCGCTATCCAAAGTATTAACTATCTGAGAGGTTAATGCCAATACTGCGTCTTCCGTAGAAAGGTTTTTTCTAAATCCGTATTGAGCAGATGATAAAATGTTGTATTTGTCTAAAAAAGAAAGTAGTCTAATATTTATTATTTTTTCGAATATCTTTGAAATAGCGGGAAGAACTGAGATTGGTCGGTAATTATTAAAATCTTCCCGGTCACCACTCTTATAGACAGGTGTAATTATAGACTGTTTTAAGGCATTAGGAAATACTCCAGACTTGAAACATAAATTAATCAAATTACTAATTATTGGGACTAAAATATTTTTGGCTTGCTTTAGAAATGCAGTTGGTATATTATCCCAACCAGGAGCGCTGTTTGAATTAAGATTCATAAGTATCTGTTCCACTTCCTTGGGATTTGTTTCAATTAAACAAAATGAAGAAATCTGAGTATTAGGTAAAAATCTAAGAGAATTGGTATATTGTGTAACACTATTTCTTTGTATATTCTCAGCTAAAGATTGTCCTATGTTTACAAAATAATCATTAAGTGTGTTAACTGAATCTATTGGTGACGAATTACTGTTTAGCAAATTGATATTCGGGATTTTTGCTGACTTATATTCAGTAATATCATTTATTGACTTCCACAGAGCTTTATTATTTTGAGTAGAATTAGCTAATTTCTCGTATTCATACTTACGTTTAAGTTTTTTAATTAAATTATTACAATAATTTCTATACCTACGGTATGTTATTCGTAAAATTTCATTGGAAGGATCTAATTTGGTTTTCCTTTGCAAGTCATTTCTATTTCTAATGCAACGTAGGATGCCTTTAGTTATCCAGGGTTTGATTATTTGTTTACCCCTAGGAATTTCACAAATTTTACTGTTATCTTTAAGACATTTGCTTATATTAGATACAAGCAAATCTGTAATTAGATTTGGATCTGAGTGTGCAAGTAAATTTGAAAAATGTTTCTCTTCCAAATCCTTGCATGCTTGGTCAAAGTTAAATCTTATTTTCGTTTTAGTAGAAGCGGGATTCTTAGGTATGTTGGTTACGCTTAATAATATCATCAGATGGTCTGTAATGGAAGTGTTTAGGATGGCAATAAAAGCTGATGCGCGCTTAGTGTCCATTTTCAAAATAAAGTGATCTATACAAGATTGATCTCTTGTGGGTAAATAGTGACCCGGGAGTAATCCATGCATGGACAGAACTGTTAGGTATGCTTGTCTGTTATTACGTTCATAAGATGACTCCACGGTTTTAGGAATTAAGTTAATATTTATGTCACCGGTAATTACAATATTTTTATGAGTCTTTATTGTTTCAAGATGTGAATTTAGGGAATCAATAAATGGACTTGCATTTGCATTAGATGGTGATCGATAAATACCGAGAACAGTATAATCGGTTGTTGAAATTTGTATACAAGAAGCGTGGTTAAGTGTAATTTCTTTAACATTAAATATATGATTTTCCTTCACATACACTACAACACCATCATTTTGATTCAGTGATGTTGTCGTATAGTATGAAACGTAATTAGTTAGGTGAGGAATAATTTTGTTAGAATTTAAGCGACATTCCGTTAAAATTATGATATCAGGCTGAAATTCAAACTGTGTTAAAGTCAATTTTATTTCTTCGATGTTACAATATATACTGCGAATATTTTGTGATATAATTATCAGTTTCGATTCTTCAATATGTTGACACTTGGCCAAATCGTCTATAGAGCATTCTAAGGATTGGGCAATGTTCACATTGTCTAATTCTTGTAATGTATTCAAGGTGTTAGCCATACTGGTATGTATTTAAAAACTCAAATTTAATATTAATGTTAAAGGGTTTAGATAATAGGTTTAAACGCAATTTTACACCAACAATTATGTCCAAGTTTAGAACGTACGTGAAACTTGTAAATATACGATTTATGCATGGTTTATCAAAAATAATTGTATGTTTTAAGATTCGTAACTGTAAATAATTTTGTGAGAGTATGTGTCGTAATTTTTTATTAGTATATATGTGAAATGGTTTACCAATCATGGGTAGGTAGTACATGCAGATAATGTAAGTCAAAATAGTAATATTCATACCTATACAAGGTATGAATATGATTGTGTATAATGCTCTAGTATTCACGTGAATATAAAAATAATAAAATGTAGACAAAATGTTAAGTGAGATAATATTAAAAAATATGTAGAATTTTAACAATTTTACGAAGAAAATGTAGGTAATGCTTTTTAACTGAAGTACATATGTGCTGAGTTTTTCAATGTTTGTACATAAGTAGAAGAAAGTAGCAAGTTTTAAATGTAAATAGTTATCACATAGTTTAGAAAACTTATTCGTCTGTAGTAAGTGTACATAAAATATATTATGTATTTTTAATTGTATAAGTATAGGTGTAAGTATATATTGTACTTTAATATTTCTATAGACAAATGATAGGTGTATCTTATATATATTAATAGTCTTATAGGTTAGTAATGTTCTATTATTATTATAAGTGTAAAAGAGCAACAATTGGAAAAAACATGCACTGTATTTAAAAAATAGTGCTTTATAATAGCAAATATAAATAAAATGTATGCCATCATAGTGACATGACATGAACAATGAAATAGTATCATCAAAAATTAAAATTAAAAATAAAACTGAACATTTTATAAAAATACTTAGTCATGCCTCCTGGAGCAATTTTTGTACCTGGTTTTCATTTTTGATAAGTATAATCGGCGAGTTTTCATCTTTTCTTACGTAAACTTTTCCGAAAGAGGTCCAGCAAAATTTAAATGTTTTCGATCGGGATAACTCTCTTGCAAGGTAGTAGAGACGTGAGTTCTTTGCGGTCAATTGTTCCGTCACAAAGATAGGAGTATCTTCATTAGTATTGTAACCCAGATGTTTGGCACGAAGTTTATCCTTGTTTCTAATGTTGAATGACTTACACATCTTAAGGATGTCATTTTTTAAAATAGTGGAATTTAATTCTATGATAATAGGGCTATTAGCACTGCCATCTTTCTTTGCTCGCATCCGGTAAACATCCATAATATCCCTTTTTTCAATCGGGCAATTAACATTTTTTGTTAGGTTCAATATTATATTTATCAAGTCTTCTTTGGATTCTGGGGTCTTCCTTGGTGCATTTTTAATCTCAAGGCTAGATTTTCTAAGCAATCTCTGGGTATCTTCTAATTTGTCTTCTAAAAGAGTAATGTACTCTTTGTCTTTTCTTGCTTGAATATCCATGCTCTCAATTTTCTTTTTGAGCTCTTCATTTTGAGTCCCAAGGAATGCCACAGATTTTTCAATATTGATATTAGTTTCTTGTATGTTTTTAAGATTTGAGGTATAAGTATGTCTAGTGCAGTCTTTTAGAACCTCTTTAGTTAGTAGGCATTATAAAGTCATCAGTGGCCACTTCTACAATATCATTAATAAGTATGAGTGTAAAATACAAACTAGCAAATGGCTCCTGTCCAAAACTTATACAGACACTAAGGAAATTCTAAAAATCTCGATTTTATAATAGTAAATAGTTAATGAATAAATTTAAATATCTGGGCTAGCTAGGTACATAATAAAAAAACAACAAACAATAATTGTAATAGGTTCTTAGTCTGCTTAAGTAACTAACAAAATTCTGTGAGAGAGCCCTGGTACCCATAATACAAGTTAAATCTTATCATGGGTACCAGAGTTTATCCTTTTCTAAATGATGACTAGACCATGTAACAAATTGTAAGCTTTTTTCCCAATGTATCACTTTTGTTTGTTGAAAATAAATATTATTATTATTATTAACTTCGTCGGCGAAACGTGGGTGTATTCAGTAAACCTCTGCCATCCCCGCTGGGGAATGTAGGCGTGACAGTGTCTACGTATTTGTGTATGTGAATTTCATGATTTTAAACGCAAATACGACACATGAATGTTTTCTAGTATAGACCGTTTAAAAAAACTAGCGCTAATATCACTGCATCAAAAATTATTAACCGATAATTACACACCGTCGTGCCTATATTCACATAGCGGGGCTGGCAGACTGTTCACCGACGATGTCACGTCCCATGTAATAGGGGGCGAGCCTATTGCCATATACCGGGCACGATTTTAGTCACCGCACTTATAGTGGGATTTATTCGATAAAAATACTACATTTGTCCGACTAAATCCTAGGATTTAAGCCCAGAACCTCGTGATTGCAACGCGGATTATTCACCACTAGACCAACGAGGCAATCTCTAGTAGTAATGAATTTTAATGCAGTCATACAAAGATCTTTTGGCCCGCGGCCTAAACCGGAATCTATGCTGTCGTCAAATGAAATGTAACTTTATGACAGTCGGAGAGTTGCTGTTTGCTATGAAATGTATGTTCTTTTTGAAATTAGTAACCGTGCGGAAACACCTGTTGAAATATATTCCTGGAGGTAGGAAAATTTTACTAAATGATAACCCTGATTTCACAACAACGCTCCTCTGTCAATGTCATCCAAAGACCAAAGGTCATTCATTGTAGCACTATAACTCATTTTAAGATTTTTTTGTCATCACTCAGAATCAAGTTCTTTGTCGGTCCGTTCCCACGTTTATTAAAAATATTATTGTCTTTTAAAATAATTAATTTATCTCCGTGCTAACTTCTTGTATACCATGTACAATCAGGGGTATTATGCTGATTACTATGATAATATTAAGAATAGTTACAACAAATCAGGTTTTGCTTATGTCCTTGCTCACGTAAATGAGCTTATTTGACTCAACTCCAAAGAAATTGTTCTGATAACCTTAAGGTCCCACGCATTTTTTACATTTAATAATTATTATTTAAAAATACCTTTTCAAGAACAAGCTTTTATAGCAAAAACAACAAAAATCTTGCTTAGTTGAAGTGTTCATATGACTTCCTTCCGGCTTCATCATCAGACCCTGGATGCCATCGGGATTCAAAGTATTCGTCAAGACAAATTAAACGAGCCCAAATACGGCGGAGTTATATTGAGTAGTTGAGTGGTTCCACTGGCTACTTTTTAGCTTCATCATCAGACCCTGAACTCTATCTGGTTATATAGTACAATACTAACCTAACAAGCCTAAACATGAGTGGGTTACGTTGTTTAGTCCATATATTCCTATAACCATCTTCCGCCTTCATCATCACACCAACTCTTTGGTATCATAATATTGCATTGTCATATTAGTAAACATATTGTAACTTGTTGTTTTAATACCTATCTCCTTGCATCATAACCACTCAAGAAACTTTTTTATGATTAAATTGGTCTGATGCCTTGTTGGTCTAGTGGCAAAGCGTATCGCTTTGTGAACACGTGGTCCTGGGTAAACTGGGTGGGATTTGATGCTAGGTTGGACAAATGTAGTTTTTCTAACGAAAACTTCCTAGTGTAAGTCCGGGAGCCGGAATTGTGACCAGTATATGACGTATGGCTTAATGAGTTGTTGGGGTTACGGATTACTAAGACATCTAGGAAAACTAGGGAATTTTTTGCCTCCAACTCCATTGTAAACTGAATTCTAGGGTTAATGGAGTTAAGATAATTTAGGAATACATCGATTTTGTCAGATGGTAATATTGTGAAAGTATCATCTACGTACAGCTTGTAGAAACTTGGTTTTACAGGTGAGGTACGAAGGGCTGTCTCCTCAACGTCTTCCATGAATATATCGGCAACAATGGGCGATACAAGGGTGCCCATCGCCACGCCATCTACTTGCTTGTAGAGCTGCTCCTTCCACAATAAGTATCCAGATATAAGGCAGTGTCTCAATAGGTCTAAGTATTCCGCTGGCATGTTGTTTTCAGCTAATTTCCTGTCTACCATTTCGACACAGTCTTGTACCAGAAGGCATGTGAATAGTGACTGGAAATCGAAACTGACCATAGTTTTATTGTCAGTAATTTTTGATCTCACTAACAAAATGGTATGAATCCTTAACATGTGCTCTTGTGTGTCATTTGAGTGGCGAGAGCACTTTCGCTACTTACTGAGCCAATCTGTAGGTTGGTGTGTCGATTTGGCTAACGATTGGACGTAGAGGAGCATTCGGTTTATGTATTTTAGGGAGCCCATACAACTGTGGTGGTTCTGCGCACGAAGGTATTTCCTATTTGACGTCCAGTTTCAATGTTTCGGAGTACTTCTTTATTAAATTACTCGTTTGTTTTAATATATATGTGGTTGGGTCTGTCTTGACCTTTTTGTATGTATTTACATTCGATAAAAGTTCTTGTATTTTGACATTGTAATCTGACGTATCCATAATGACCGTAGCATTTTCTTTATCCGCGCGGAGAATAGTAATATCCTTTCTATTGCGTAAGGTTTTCAACGCTAAATATTTATTTATTTAATACTTTTTGCACTATTGGTACAAAAGCGGACTTAATGCCTGAGGCATTTTCTACCAATCTACCTAAGGGTGATGCGATTGAAGCAGGTGCAAATTCACAGGAAGCAAAAATTCAGTGGAACCAATAAATATTAGTTTATGTACGAAATATTGATTTTTAGGAAGATTTAGTTTGGGCACTGAACGTCGACGTAACATGGATGAGACATCTTGACGGATTGCCTCCGAATCTTCCCTCGCTATAGTATTTTTGATAGGACGCCTTAAACGGCGCTGATAATTTCCTCATACGGTATCCTTCGAGGTTTTACAGCATAATTTAAACCTTAAGATAGGACCTTTACGATATTTTCATTCGATGTTTGTTTGGACAGATTGATGACAGCGCGTGATTCGTTGTCTATGGTGCACGGTTGCATTTCGTTACACCGTAATGATTTGTTCTTGACATTTGATTTTTTTTTTAACCCGTAGCCCCACACTAGGATTTATTCCTGTAGCGTGGGTGCGTTTACAAACATGAAAATTCACATACACAAATACCCAGACCGGAACAAATAATTGTGGATCACACAAACATTTGTCCCGTGCGGGAATCGAACCCACGACTCTTAGACACAGTGGGCAGAGCGGCTCAAGCTCTTAACCACTGCGCTAAATCTATTTATTTTGAATTCTTCCAGGAGACTCGATCGATGGTCTAAGCTCAGAAGACCACATGAAGATTATGAACAAAACTTGCATCGATGAGTCGCTGAAACGTGAGGGCAAGTTCAATAAGGACCTTTAGGATCCTTTAGGAACTTAAACGTAGATTAGTCTTAAATAATTTGTATAAGTCCGTTGGTTGTGGATTCTCTATTTAGTAACGAGGGGGAAGAGAGATATGCATTTTTTTACATATTTGACATTATTCTGCTATGATTGCTTATTACGCTTCAACATATCTGATGACAAGGAATTAGACTGGCTCCCCGTCAACACCGGCCCACGTAGTAGCCACGGGCTCCCGGCGGACACGTATGCTAGGATGGAACCTATTGGCGTTTAGTACTCTTCCATTAAATCTCTAGACCATGAGCGAAAGCTTTTATTATATATATAATTATTTATAAAGCCTAGCGGAAGAAGTCGAAAGTCGGCAGAAACTAGTATATTTATAAATTACTAGGTCCTGCCCACCATTTTGTTCTCGTTGACTTTAGAAAGGAACCTTGCATTTTTCCGGTATTAAAAGTATCCTATGTGTTAATCCAGATAATAAACTATGTGTGTGCCAAATTTCATCCAAATCCATTCAGCTGTTTTTGCGTTATTAAGTAACAAACATCCAAATATCCAAACATACAGATCATCATATTTATAACTAGCCGTAACCCGCGGCTTCGCTCACGTTTATTTTGTAATTTGACATAAGTAGGTAGGACTTTTTTTGGATAGCATTATTCCAAGACATAAGAGACACCTCCATATTTAGTTTCTTTTAAATCTATTCAGCCGTCTTAATATGGAGAAATAAAATCAACTATCCCCCAGAAATATTGCATTTCCCGAGCTAAAAAGTATTCTTAAACAATTTCTGAAAATTCCTCCATTTTCCAGTGATAGTACAACTACAACTACTACACCTACCCAATTTCATTGAAATCTATGAAGCAGGTTTGGAGTAAAGTGTCATTTTAGCAATTCAATATTCCGATTATTTTATGTATTTTGTAAAAAAAAAAACCTTTTGATTTTCCAGTATAAATACTATTCATTGTGTTATCTAACATTTTAAGATATCCGCGTGCAAAGTTTTATCAAAATCTGCCTGGTAGTTTTTGCGCTATGAAGCTTCATACCTTTGGACAGATAGACAGACAGACAAACAGACACAAAAGCCAAAAATTGTAGAATTGGCTTCTACATCAATAGAATGATATCCGTCGGTTGTTATTTCCAAAAAATATACACAGACATGACTTCCTTACAGTTTTATTATATGTAGTATAAGGAGAGATGCTTTACTTTTCGCTACAAACAGTTTGAATTCCTAAAAACACAAATATTAACTATGTTGTCTGTCATATGATATATATCTATGCTAAGTTTCACTGATATCTAGAGAGTAGTTTTGGAACAATGAATGATAAATCGAAATCGACTTTTTTCTCAAAAACTGTTAGGTTTTTCGACAATATAAGTATACAGACTTGTGACTTTTTGTACAGGTTACAATTACACAAAATTTTCACTGAAATCTATCACACAGGTTATGAATAAAGTGTCTTTTTAGAAATTAAATGTTTTGCTTATTTTCGTCTTATCTGGAAAAACCTTTCAATTTTCCGGGATAAATACTATACAATACGTTAGCCAACACTTTGAGGTATCCGCATGCAAAGTTTCATCAAAATCCGCTGGGTAGTTTTTGCGTGATGCCGGTTCATACCCTCCGACAGACAGACAGACAAACAGATACGATAGCCAAAAACTGTAGAATTGGCTTCTACATCGATAGTATGATACCCCTCGGTTGTTATTTCCTCGAAATATTCCATGTACAGACACGACATGTATAGGTATTAGTAGGATATTTGCTACCGCTGTGGATCATCGATTTAACAAAAATAGATTTTGTTAAATCGATCTGAAACCTTGAATCGGTTTCGGTGAATCGAAAAATCCCTCAAAACGGAACAACTTAAATAAAAATAAACACCGTCATGCCTTGGGGAATCCCAAGCAGGGGTGGCAGAGGTGTACTGAGTTTACCTACTTTTTCGCCGACGATGTTAGGTCCCATGCAATAGGGGGCGAGCCCATTATTATATACCGGGCATAATTCCAGATCCCGGACTTACACTGGGAAGTTTTCGTAAGAAAAACTACTTTTGTCCAATCTAGCATCAAATCCCACCCAGTTTACCCAGGACCCCGTGTTCACAAAGCGATACGCTTTGCCGCTAGACCAACGAGGCATTAAACCAATTTAATCATAAAAAAGTTTCTTGAGTGGTTATGATGCGGGAAGATAGGTAGTGAAACAACGAGATGATCGTATGTCTGTCTCTTAGTCTTTCCGGTTCAAATCTTGTGATCCATGTTTCAAGCACTTGCGGGTATCCGAATGATCTAAAATTTGGCACACGTATGTAAATTTGGTGACAATTCAATATTATGGTACCATAGAGTTAGTGTGATGATGGAGGCGGAAGATGGTTATAGGAACATATGGACTAAGTAACGTAACCCACTCATGTTTAGGCCTGTTAGATTAGTATTGTGTGTTAGTATTGTTGTCTATATAACCAGATAGAGTTCAGGGTCTAATGTCTTCATTTTGAATTAAAATGTAATTTTGTTTAATACAGCGGACTTGCCGACCACTTGACCAAAGAGTGACAGCAATTCTCGCTAGCTTACATTTGAGTATAATAAAAATAGATGGGACTCAATGCCGTTTTGGTGCCAACTACTTTTAGTTTCCGCGCCATCACGTCACACACCGAATGTATACAAGTACACACAATTTCTTTTGCACAGCTGCTTTCGTCATCGGCACGGGACAGAGATAGCAAATGCTTTCGTTTAACCTTTATAAACCTGCAATGGCGAAGTCTCGGAGATGTAAAATAGCTGCATGCCGCCCAATACTCTTTGTCGCAGGCCGAACCAGGTGGAATACTAGCACAATTCTCTGAAGTCATTGCAAAACCTCACTACAAATAATAGCAAACATTCGACGTGTAGTAAACCTGTAAGTATTTAGTGGGAAACATATTAACTGAATAATCCGACAAGTGAGGTATCCTGTATCCAGCGGAAAACATATCCACTGAATCCGCCCACAAGTGAACCATCCAGTATCCAGCTGAAAACATATCCACTCAATCCGACAACATGTGAGCCATCCAGTATCCAGCGGAAAACATATCCACTCAATCAGACAGCCCGCTAGTTGCACAGCAATATCTAACCACCCGATTATCCGGCAAATAGCAAACTTCCTCTCTAGTATAATATCTCAGCAACCATTCCTAGGCCTTCTCAATTTTAACCATGGTGACCTTGGTCGTCGTTACTCTTATCTTGGACTACAAAAATAAAGTCTTGAAGTGTAGCATTAAGAATTTATGCATATACGTCGAGAATGTAGCCTTTATAATGAATTTACATAGAACCACCCGAATCTTGACGTTAATAGCAATACAAAACTATATCTTTTGTAAAGCACTCAAACGTAATAATATAATCAAAGTCTAAATCATTAATTTTTCCATATCGTTTATACCTACTCTATTTCTTATCAGTCTTATTTTGTTTCTGTTAGCCTTCACTCAATCCCCACAGCTTGCATGTATTTCTGTCTGTCCATCTTTCCTCCTCGGTCTAAGTTTTGTGATCCCCAAGCACCCGTAGGCTCAGATCAGACTTAGCCGAAATTTGCCATACGTAAATAAGTTGGGAGACATTGAAAATATGGATCCGGACTAATAACGGAATCTGACGGCGGTCACACAACCTTCCTATGTGTAGGTCTGTTAGATTAGTATTGACTAGCACTACACAACCAGATGTTGTCCAGAGTCCGATGGTAAAGCCGAAAGGTGACTAAAAGAACCACCCAAGTACTCAACATAACTCCATCGTGCTTGGGGCTCGTTAGATCGGTCTTGTCGAGTCTGATGATGGAGCCCGATGGTGGCCAGCCGAAGCCCAATTACTCAAGATAACTACGTCGTATTTGGGCTTGTTAAATTTGTCTTTACAAGTACTTTGGACCCAGAAGGTGTTCAAGGTCTGATAGAGCCGAAAGATGTCCTATAGAACCCAACTAAGCAAGATAGTTTCATTGTGTTTTCGCTTCAAAAGCTTGTTCTTCAAAAAGATCTTTCAAAATTAAAGTGTTTGTACTTAACTTGTTTAATATATTATTTATCTATCCATATTACCACGTCAAACCAAATCTCAGGGCGCAAAGTATAGGGTGTATACTATTTTTAATTTTGATAACTGTTATGGTCCAAATAAGTGAAAATATAAGTATACGAAAGTATGGGTGTAAGTATGCATGTATGTGTGTATGTGTATGTATGTGGGTGTAGGGATTTATGTATGTGTGTATGTTTATACGTTGTGATTGAATCGAATGTGTTGCACTTTAGGATCGGTGCAAGTTTTGCAAAAAATGCTCCAGCAGTTTTGAAAGTATGGGCTGTCTATTGTATTGTTATCAGAATAGTTATTATTTTGCTAGATTCCATTAATCTTGCTGTGACCGTAAGTAGTCAGTTCCTCCTCAAAAAATTATGACCAAATTCTCTTTACTTTAAATAAGATCTTATCGTGGTACATTATTATATCGCAGGCTTCTTAAAAACTTGGAACCATTGCTTAAATGTATGGTCAAACAAATATTCCCCGCGAAACTCAACCACAGCCCAGATGCTTGCTTCTTTAGAAAAAACAATAAGCAGAGTATGGATTTGTTTTTATCCACAAAAGATACATTAAATTTATACAAAAACCACCACAGTATCCTAATAATAAGCGATTGTACTATCGATCTAATGGAACTTAATATATTATCAATAGAATCTGTAGGATTCCTTCCTTTAAATCAACGTTTAACTTTGCAATCAAACGACCTACTAAGTCATCATACCTCTGCTAATAATTTAACACAATTACAAAAACAACGTCAAACAGAAGTGATAGAATTCGCTTTATCGGATCAATAAATACCGAAGTCCGCAGCATTAATGAACAAATATTGGCACAAAATGCACGACCTAACCTTTGAAATATTAAAATTTTATTTACAAAATATTAACCTCAGATCTATCCATCTATTTATTTATATCATCACACCAGATCCCTTGCGGGGCAGGCAAAGAGTACAGAGTTCCATTAGGTTCTTTCTTTACATAAGATATATGTATATAATATACAAGCTGTAACATAATAAACGCAAGACCTCAGACACCCCGATTAGAGTATTACTCCATAAATTCCGAACGAATACCAAATTTCCAAATTTAAAGGTTGTTACCCTCTTTTTAAGCTCTTTTATACCCCAATTAACAATGAAACTTGTAAACGTGATGAATGAACAATGAAACGTGTCTCAAAACGCACACATACAGTGTGCGTTTTGAGAAATATGTTTTAGGAATGCATTTGAAATCTCCTTATTGCTATGAATCAAAAATAAATTTAGTTTTTTATAGCGCACTGAAGGAATCGAAGCATTTTTTGCAAATTTAAAAAAAATGTAAAATACATTAAAAATAGTTGGAATCAATTCGATTTAGAACAAACTACTTTCAGATCTTGCGTTTATTGTTACACTCTGTATATGAGATAACTAATGATTATTCTATTGAACCCACACATACTTTGTTTTATGAATTGCGCTTCGTCTCTAGATAATTTTTAACATAGCATCTTGAGAATAGTATAATAGTAAGAAAACCTGCAATTATGGAGCTACAAGGTTATGTGGCTTAACCTTTTAGCTCCATAATTGCAGTTACAACCCTACTAACCTACAATTTCAAAATTATGTATGTTTAAAAGTAATTACTCCTCATTAATTAACATTATAAAAGAGCATCTAAATATCAAATAACAGTGTGGGCCATATAATTGAATATATAAAATATAAAGCAAAAATTAACTACAGCGAAAATATGATTGCAAGATGAAATATCAACAATACGTTGTTATCCAAAAGTAATGGCGAATGAATTTAAGATTACTTCATCAATAAGATTACTCTGATACCAGTTTTAAGCCAAATGGATACTGCACCCACAAGAACTTGCAAAAAAATGTTCATGGCTCCACATTTAGGTATCTAGAAAGATTAAAAAAACTAACTCAAACCAATTTCCAGTACAGATCGTGATGATGTATCTATGGGAACAGCAATTGCTTACAGGTGATTTAATATGAGCACATTGGAATCATTCTTAGTGTATCAAAAAAAATACATCTACAGATGACAATAAATAAAAGTTAAGCAGTTTTCCTAAAAATAATCTTATGGACAATTAAGATCATGTGCAGCATTTTATACCAATAATTGAAATTGTATTCCTTTTTTTGTTTAAATCTGGAATCTCTACTTTTTTTATTATGCCTATTTACATAACTGACATGTCAAAATCTATAAACTATCACTTGGTTTTATCCATTTACTACATCGCCACAGTGTAAAAATACAATTTTACTGTGACACCATAGTGACCATTTCAATTCAGACAGTAAAATTAACAAATAATTCATTTACATCTTTAATTGACTAGGGGCATTATAGTAATTTTTAAAATTTCTAAATGACTTTCAAAAATCTTTAAAAAAAAAAGGTAAACCGACTTCAAAAAGCAAATAATAAATATTTGAAGTCGGTGCTGGTTGGTGCAGTCGGTTACTTGGCCCCGACTTCAAATATTAATTTTTTGCTTTTTGAAGTCGGTTTACCTTTATTTAAAGATTTTTATTTTACAATTTTAAGTGACGAGTGAATTATTTAGTAATTTTTTTTTTTTTTAGAACGTAGCCCCACACTAGGATTTATTCCTGTGTCGTGGGTGCGTTTACAAACATGAAAATTCATAAACAAATACCCAGACCGGAACAAATAATTGTGGATCACACAAAGATTTGTCCCGTGCGGGAATCGAGCCCGCGACTATTCGACACAGTGGGCGGAGCAGCTCAAGCTCTTAACCACTGCGCTAAATCGTCCGTCAATACGATTACGTCCGTAATATTTATATACCGATATTATATTATTTTGCTAAGTTGAAAAGTAAGGTACCTACAGGATTAATATAATGACTATAATAACGGAATCTATACATTCGTGCTGTTTGCCGTTAAGGAGTTCCCTCTTGTATCTTGAAAGTCCAAGGTCCAATACCACTAATAATAAAATACGACCACCTCAAAACTTTACTGAACCAAATGCAAAAAGAATCATTAAAATCGGTTCATAAGCAAAGGAGTTATAAAAAAAGGATGAATTATGAACCTCCTTTTTGAAGTTGGCTAATATACTGCTTAGTTCTATAGTAGGGTATCTATAGGATAGACGTAATACCCATAATATCTCAATTTACACATGCCTATCGTTTGTGGTTAAGGAGTTCCCTGGTGTATCTTCTAAGTCCAAGATCCAATACCAATGAAATTAAAATGGGACCACCGCGGAGCTATACTGAACCCAATGCAAAAAAAATCATCAAAATCGGTCCACAATTGACGGAAATATCGCTGAACTTACATAAAAAAAAAGCATGCATACAACCGAACATAGAACCTCGTCCTTTTTGAAGTCGGTTAAAAAGTAGATAGTAATTTCAGAAGGAATACCCCATCGTGATATAGACATATGTTTTTAATAAAGTAACGGGCGTAGATAATCCAAAGTTGCTCGGAATAACCATTACTAATAAACTTGGTTGGATGCCGCAAATCAAAGAAATGAGTAAAAGTGAGTCCATATTAGGTCCCTAGGGATTATGCCGTGTATCAATTAGACTATTAAGGTACGGCATATTTAGAGAGATATTTCATTTACACGGGGAGGGTCTTTGGGTTTCATTCAGTTGCAAATCTTACTTTATTCATTTCAATATAAGAACATTTATATTTTAAAGATAAACGTTCATTATAAAAACCAATCCTGCACTACTGTCCCTTTATTTTGCATGGGTAAGTACAAAGACATTATAATAAATCAAAAGGACTGACATCAACTTGCACTACGCTGGAGTAAGTGAAAGTAGGGAGAAGAGGCCTTCGCCTCCTAGGGCCCATAGGAAAATTTATATTTAAAACAATAATAATTATTACTATTATAAACCGAGCGCAATACGAAAAGCGGCCACGGATAATAAGATATCAATAACTATGGTTAGTGTTCGCATCTTCAAAAACAGACAAGCTTCTGTCCATGAAAACCTGACTTCCTGTCTGTGGTTTTTTCATGCGTCCCATAGTTAATCTGAGCAAGCAACTGACATAATTCTAACTTCTCGCAAAGGGCTTCTTTTTCATGACCAGGTAAAGCTCGTGATCTCTACGAGAAATCAAAACTATAAGCCCATACAAACATATTATATAAAACAATTTGGAAAGATAAATGTCAAAATGAAATAAATATTATAGAATTTGGTTACTATTTCTCATTGACATCTTCTTATTACTATTGTAACCGTCTTTACTGACACTAACATGGCTCATCAATATTAATTTCATCAATATTCCTATTGTACCAATTCTATTTTTTTTTCATTAAAATTCCGTTCATCTTTCTATTCTAAAGTTTTGTGAATACGCCTTGAATGGATTAAAATGTTAACACGCAAGTAAACTATCGTGCTCATTTATGAACATCTATCATTACAATCATAGATCATTGATATTGGTGTGTATACATACTGTGTATACCCAAAAAATTGTTAATTTAAAAATCCGTGAAATCTAAGTAAATAAGCGGGCGTGTAGCAAAGGATAGTTATATAGTCAGGTGAATACTAAAACATTGTGACTTAAAATAATATCATACTATGAAAATGTGTAGTCTTCTGCGTGCATTTAGAAACATAAAATTCACATAGGTTCACATGTGTTTTCCTCAAGCGTTTGCTCAAAGCGATTGGCTTAAATCTTAACCACTGAACCTATCTACCCGTTATATTATATAAGTAGGTATAGTATCTTCACTCCAGGTCCAACTTTCACAGGTAAAAGGATACCGAACTCCAAAACTTCTACTCTTACTTGCCTCCACTCTTATTATACAAAAAAATCCTTAACCATTATTTTTAATTAATCTACTCTTAGATTTTTTTAAAAGATCCGGGCATTCCCATGTAATTATCAGTAAACTTGCCCTCCAGTCTCAGCAACTCGTCGGTGTAGGCTTTATTCACTATCTTCATGTATTTGACGTGATTTTCTGAGCTGAGAGCATCAAGCCACTCTCCTGCAAGAAATTAAATAAAGAGTTTTTGATAATGTCTAGATAACTATGTCTAATAATAGACAACTCTTTATTGTATACCAAATTCATTACAAAGTAGTGATAGTAAAACAATATAAGGTAGGATTTGCGGTCTTATTGCTAATAGCAATTTTTCCAGACAACCAAGTCGAAAGAAATACAACAAAAGTAGAGGGCAGTTGATGGCGTACATTAATTAAGATTAAAGTAACCATACTTATATGAAATATATTACATACATATATAATTATATATAGTAAGAAGTAAATATTTATATGTAGTGAAATAAACATAATTCAATTAAGAGGTTAATTGGGGTAAAAATAAAAGTTAGGATGTTATTTACAGCGTCTCACTAATGACTGCAGAGAGGAAGTGGTTCTTAACCATCGTTTTAAAACTAGCCTATGTATGTGCACGTCTAATTGACACAGGTAATGCATTCCACAAACGGACAGCTTCAACAGAAAAGCATTTATCATAGAAATTTGCGCAACGCGAATAATATATTACATACATATACAAATATATATAGTAAGCAGTAAATATTTATACGTAGTGAAATAAACATAATTCAATTAATAGGTGAATTGGGGTACATACAAAAGTTTGGATGTTATTTACAGCGTCTCACTAATGACTGCAGAGAGGAAGTGGTTCTTAACCATCGTTTTAAAACTAGTCTATGTATGTGCACGTCTAATTGACACAGGTAATGTATTCCACAAACGGACAGCATCAACAGAAAAGCATTTATCATAGAAATTTGCGCAACGCATCGGTGTTTTTATTCTGAAATTCTCCGATAACCTTAGGAACCTTAAAGTTCATGGAGAAAATTAAATCATTCCTTGAGATAGGAGGGAGATGCCGACTTAAACAGGATGTTGTATAAAAGCTATAACAAGTAAGAATTCCGGGGAAGACGAATTGGCAGCCACTTGAGCTTAGCACGAAACTCTGCAACCAAATATAAATCGTATGCAATAATTTTGAAGTCGCTCAAACTTATTAGGTTGGCTCTAGGTAAGATCGAGATAACTGGCGTCTTCATAATCAAGGACAGGAAGAAGGAGGGATTTTGCGAGTGCAATTTTAGTGGCAACGGGAAGGAAGTTTCGTAGCCTTCTCAATGAGCCTGCAGAAGCAAAGATCTTGCGACTGAGATTTTGTACTCACTTTACGTGAGATTGGTGTCAATTTAATCCCCAAATTTTTTACCGTGGTACTTATTGGTATTGTGACATCGTCTAATTTAATATGGGGGAGTTGAGATCAGTCAACACGTATAGTAAGCCTACAGCTACCAATAACAATAGCTTGCATTATAACTGGTTTGACCATGAGGCCATAACTTTTACTCCAGTCGCATATCTTATAACAGGCGGTAACACATATCTGGTATAATTTACTTCAATCCTTCCCATATAAGCTTGGGATTTTTTTTTAAATTGGAGATAGAATTATCACAAGCAAACCTTTTCTTGCCCATTAATATGTCAGTACATTTTTCCAAGCCACCGTAGTCTTTTGGTAATATTTCTCTAGGAACAACACTGTGCATTTGCTCCAAATTTGAGTTTGATGATTTTTATGCGTAGCTCTATGGCTTTAGATTCTGACATTATGTATATATTTCTCAATCTTGCTCCATAAGCCTTCTTGAAAAACATATCCAGCGTAAATAATCCTCTTAATTTGAAGTTAAAATATCAAAAGAAATATGAAGACCTTCGTATAGATATAATACCTTTTTTGACATCTGACAGCTTTGAAGTAACATGAAAAATATTTTCTCTCACAATAATAATTGTTATTTTAGTGATTTTATGTAATCTTGAGTTTACTATTTAATATAATATTTAAATTACTTCGCACTGAGTGCGTCAAATGATTGATTTTATTCGCGCATTGCAAGAACCGAAGCTGATCTTTGTCGGCTGTTATTCTGTGCTGCGTTGTCTTATGCGCAAAATAATGGAATCTGCGCGCTACAGCAAGCCTGCCAACGAGGACGAAAGTATTGATGCAAATGTGACCATCCGTAAAAAGGTGACTGTTCCAAATTTATTTAATAAGAGTGCGAACGATACACCGCTGAACAAAATCCTTGGTTTAAGACGAAAAATGAAAACCCTCTTAGAGTTACTTAACCATGCCATTTACTATTGATTCTGATCACTGCTGACTCAATGCTAAAGAATTTGTACATCTTAAGTTGAGATTCTAACTAATTGCCAAAAAAAAACTCAGCTTTTCAATCCTGCAGTAGTTAGCGAATCTCAGTCTCAGGTTCAACCTCACGTTCATCCCTCGCCTCTACTTAATTCTCAGCCACTCTACTTAATCCTTAGCTCAGAATCAGCCTCAAACGCAATCGCAGCTGTCTACATCCTCGGGCACTAAAGATGCATCCCGTGATACAAAGGAGCCTAAACCAAAAAAGAGAAAGAAAAAGACCAGAAAACAAAATGCACAAATAAAGCCTCCAGGTAATAATTCTAATGAAACCTTTGATAACACTGCAGAGCAAGAGCTCGTCATACCTAGTTCCACGGGGTCGAGGGACCTTGAGTCTCCTAAGTCTTGGACTGTTGTATAAAAGAAGACCGCGGCTAGGCGTCTTACGACTATCTGTGGAACTGCTGGTCCTGCTGTTACTTCCCTTAAAGCTGTAGAAGTGCGGAGGTACTTACATCTTTGGAACATGGAATCTTTCGCCAGTAATATCTCTGACTATCTCCGCAGACTATGTCCAAACTAGAGTACTACTATGTAGAGGAACTTAATGTGAAAGGCAATTACAAGTCCTATAAAATTGGCGTACCAATGCCTGCTTTTGTATCGACGTATGGTCAGTAAACGCACGTATTAAACCCTGGTTTACATAGAGATCAAATGCGGGGCCATCTCGCCAGCCTAAGAATAGTCAGCCCTGTCATGGCTCAGCACGCCCGCAGTAGGAGATATACAATCAAATGTTTGTACCAAAATGTGCGTGGCTTAAAATCTAAACTACGCGTATGGCGAAATAATTTGGCTGTTCTAGAACAAGGTCTTATAGCGGTTACTAAAACTTTTCTCGACAGTCGGTGGAAGACATGGAACTCGTGTAAGGAGGTTGGAGCATATTACGGCGGGACAGGGACTCTACGTGTGGAGGCGTGCTGCTTGCTACTAAAGCGCCTATTGGTTTGACCGGGCCACGTAACTTAGAAACTAAAACTGGCGAAGATCTTTAGGCCAGTATCTCACAGTGTGGCCGAACATTTTATGTGTGCGTTGTGTATATAAAACCTAATGCCACTGACGTGGACTACATGAAATGGTTTTGTAAAATTGAAAGTTTATATTGATATTAATTTAAATAGTGCATCGATGAGTCTAAGGAATTATTGTTACTTTTTATCTTTTTTGGGGTGTGCTTGAGAAGAATTTTGTGGTGAATGCGCTTGGAGGTATATTAGATGTTGTGCTGATTAAGGAAAGCGACTGTGTTCATGAGGCTATTGTGGTAGCCACCGAAGGCATAGTTTCTTGCGATGCCTACCATCCCACGTTGGATATTGAGGTAAGAGTCGACGCAACTCGTAACTCTGGAGCTGTACCACCTAGCAACATAGATCCATAAATAGATTGGAATTTTAAAAAATGCGATTAACATGCCCTCTATAACTTCATGGGATTGTGTCCTTCAGGCCAACGATGTGCCTAGTACTTGTCAACAATTTTATGGCCTTATCCGCACAATATTTGATGCTTGTGTGCCGAAAAAACGGCGCCCACGTTTTAGAGTTAGACGCTATCCAGTTTGGTTTACTCAAGATTTAATTACTGACACGCAAATGAAGATAAAATTACATACTTCGTGGAAACGTAGTTACGCTCCCCAGATCTATATAAATTATTTTCAGACCTTAGAGCCAGCCTTAAATCCCGTGTAGTATCCGCTTACAGCGCGCACATGAGGCTTATTGAGAACAATATAAAACGTAACCCGCGTATTTTTTGGCATTACGCTTCAAGTTTGCGGTGTAAAGGTGGATTTGAACCAAATGTTGTCTATAAAGGAACGTCTTTTTCTGGTCCTAAGGCAGTGGAGGCATTTGCTGACTTTTATGCAAGTGTTTTCTTAATGAACATACCGAACCTAAATGCAAGAAACATTGTTGAAAACTGCCGTGATAGGAATAGCAATTACATCAATATGAAAGAATTCTCTAATGACGATGTCATATTTGGCATAGATATTTTAAAGAAAGCAGCAGCTCCATAGAGCCCGATAGTCTTTCGCCAAACGTTTTCAAGCAAGCAAAAAAGCACCTATGCTGTCCCTTGCGTCACATTTTTAATCTTTCCCTAAAAACAGGAGTTTACCCCCCAACGTGGAAGATATCCAGAGTAACCCCTATACCTAAAACTCGAACTAAGATTGATGTTGTAGACTACCGCCCAATTGCTATACTATCAACGCCTGAACTCCGAAGCTGTTTTGCATAAACTTATTTATGCTCAAGTCAAAAAGTTTTTATACAATGAACAACATGGATTTTGCACAAAGCGTTCAGTTAACACCAATCTTCTCATTATAGTACATTATATTTCTATCAGTCTTGACGGAGGAGGCCAAATAGACGTCCTCTATTTTGACTTCCGGAAGGCGTTCAATAGAGTCAACAATGACATATTTCTGGAAAAGCTGTGTGCTTTAGGATTTGCTCCTAGCCTGCTCAGTATTTTCGCTGACAACCTTCGTGATCGCCAGCAGTTTGTCAGGCTCAGCCTATATGAGTCTAGGCCTTATCACACGCGTTCTGGAGTTAGTCAGGGGTCAATACTTGGTCCTCTGCTTTTTAACTTAATGGTAAATAATTTGCCATCTGTTATCCGTTATGCTAAATGTCTTTTATATGCCGATAACCTAAAACTGTATAAAGAAATAAAATCTGTAGAGGACTGCTTGATGCTTCAGCGTGATATTGACTTAATAAACGAGTTGAGCATCAAGAACAAAATGGAATTTAATGCTAATAAATGTTATGTGATGTCGTTTGGTCGAATGCGGCACCCGATTGAATTTTATTATAAGTTGGGGGACAACATCATAGCCAGATCTACAACTATAAAATACTTAGGTGTTGTATTTGATCGAAAATTGACTTTTCACGATCATGTACACATATCCGGGAATCTTATCGGTGGCTTGGCTTTGTGCTGAGAAATTCTCGAGACTTTTGCAATCATGGGGTTATTAAGCTTCTTTACAGTACTTTAGTTCGTACTAAGCTGGAAGGCAGCGCATCGGTGTGGCATCCATATGAGAGTTCATATACTTAACATGTAGAAAAGGTTCAGAAAGCGTTCCTCAGGCATTTATATAAACGCATTTTTGGAAACTATCCTTTTATGTATCCTACCAAGTTCTTGTAACTCTTACAAGAACTTGGTAGGATACATAAAAGGATCTAGGATACAATTCTTTGCAAGTAAGAAGAAGCATGGATCAAATTGTCACCTCAATGAAAATTCTTCAGGGCAAAATTGACGCCCCTAACCTGCATAATGAGTTGTGTCGACTCTGCGCTCCTATTAACTACTGTCGGAACAGGAAGCATAGATTGTTTTCTGTGTTTTCTGTTCTGTACTGTATGTATGTATATATATATCAATTAGACTCTACATAGTTGTACATTTTTTCGACGTAAGTAATCGTATAACATATAAATACAACTGGTTCTTTCCTTACAGACCTCTCTGTCTTTCACCACTCTCATAGTTCCTCTCATACTCGATCGAGAGTTTTTATTCTTTTGTCGCATGCGCTAACGTATTATTCTCATCACATGACTCTTCATTCTGAAATGCCATTCCTGTACATTTCCGTTTTTCATTAGCTTAAATGAGCCGCAAATCACTAAAAATAGTTTTTCTTACCTACTGACTGACTCGTTGGTGGCATAGCGCATCGCTTGGTGATCACGAAGTCCTGGATTCAAATCCTAGGTCGGACAAATTAAGTTTTATCAACGGAAACTTCGCAGTATGAGTCCGAAGTCGATGAAGCCATAGATTTTAATTGAAATTGGATGACTGTAAAAGGTCTACTTGGCTATTAACACTGATTTTACTTACAATAATGAGGCTTTGATAGTACTCCATAAAATTGTGAGGTTAGAATTCCTTTTACTAATTTTCAAGATGGCTACTCTGTAAAAATCTTCTGTCATAGTCGGTAATGGAAGAAACCAGATGAAAAATACAATAAAATAGTTTAGATTTTGTGATTTAAAAACATAAATAGCGTTAAATGCAAGCGATACATAAATATAACCGTCGAGCGTGTGTGAGACGAACTAAGAGACTGGAGGAAGCCAGACAGATCTATAAGGAAAGAACCTGTTGGAACTCTGTAGTCTGCATACCTCGAGAGCGATCTGGCGTTCCACGAAAGTAATAAGAATTAATCAACCTTTACTGTCCTTTATTGCTGAGCAACGGCCTTCTCTCACAAATCGAGGTTAGAGAGATAGCGAGCGTTGCTCTGAGCTTCCAAGAAAGTATCTGTATGAATTGGAGAAGCAGTGATAGCCTAGTGGTTAGACCGTTGGAATGCAAAGTCAGAGTCTCGGGTTCGAACCCAGGCACGCACCTCGCTCTTCTCGAAAGCATGTGCGTTTAAAAATTAATAATCACTTGCTTCAACAGTGAAGGAAAACATCGTGGTAAAACATGCATACCTAAAAGTTTCTCGAAGGTGTGTGAAGTTCGCCAACCCGTACTGGACCAGCGTGATGGACTGTCGCCTATATCCTCTCAGTTTGAGAGGAGGTCCGTGCCTAACAGTGGGATAGTTTCTTAACAGGGCTAATATTATTAATATGTAGATTCAGGAGCTGCTTTTGATATTTAAGCCCGGGCACTACTTCTATTGATGCTCGTAGCAGTGTGCGACCGTGGTGTTCTTACCGAATACCAAGGTCTGAGATGGCACCGATGACTGTGTGTGGCAATTTCATATTCGAGCGTCACCGTACTTCGGAAGGCACGTAAGCCGTTGATCCTGGTTACCACTTAATGTCTTAGTTATTAAGCCGAGTTGAAAGCCTTATAGGCGGCTTGATAAGTTCCAACAGCAGGTGGTCACAAACTCGCGTCCACACATCCGCACTGGGTCTGCGTAGTGGCGTATGACCTAACCTCCCTCCCCTCGATTTGTGAGCTTAAGGCATTGGCCCAGCTGTGGACATACTACTTCTAATTAGTAACAATTCAGAAATTTTTTAGGCCTGATGCTGTTATTTTTAGTAAAATACTTCAAAAATTACAGAACGTTAAAGCTGGTTTGGTGTTGGTAAACATTTGAACCGAAGAGCCACCCTGGAACTCGAAAAGTAGTCAATAGATTTCTTTGAAAAATCTTGTATAATTTGGTATTAATAATGTTTAATGCTTACGAGAAAATTGGATTTTGTACTACTGAATTTGGCATAGCTGCAATGGTTTGATTGTGTCTCCCCAATCTATACATACAGTGCGCTGGTCCTAGAAAAGTAATCAGCCAATTTCAACATACTTCTAGTATCATTTAATAATAAATATGTACGAATTTGTAATATAGAAATAAATAGCTAAAACTATAATGATTACGCAATAAAATATTTTAGGTAGCTTCTCAATCCTGGCGTTCCTATTTTTATGTATGTGCGTAAATGTAGCTGTAGTGTACACCCTGTAGCTAGGTGGGCCGACGATATTCGTAAGGCAGCGGGCAGGGATTGGAGGAGGAGAGCTGAAGATCGAGCTCAGTGGTGTGCCATGGGAGAGACCTACGTCCAGCAGTGGGCTGACCGGGGCTGATGATAATGATAACGTAAATGTATTTATGTAACTAATAGCCCTAGCCCTAAGCCATGCGAAAGTGGAAGGATGTAGGTACCGGGGCAGACCTAGACTATCTTACCATCGTCGACCTAACATCGTCGGTAAAAAGTGGGTGTACTCAGTACACCTCTTTCACCCCCGCTTGGGGAATATAGACTAGACGGTGTTTGTTTTATATATTTTACAAAATTATTTATACGTTGAAAAAGAAAGAACGTAAGGAAGAATGACAAAACAGATATACAATGCGGAAGTGAAAGGATGTAGGTACTGGGGAAGATCTAGACTGTCTTACCAATACCAAATAGACCGAGTCTTATCTGAAGAACAAGTCAAGAGTCTCCGTAACCGGCGAGCGTGTATAAGACGAACTATGAGAATGGAGGAAGCCAGATAGGTATGTAAGGAAAGAACCTGTTGGAACTCTGTACTCTTTGCCTACCCCGCAAGGGATCTGGCGTGATGATGTAGATAGATAGATAACTCTAGCTTTTACTCCTGTCATTTTAATTAAATAAATATTGTACATTATTTTATTTTACAAAGAAACTTCGCGATGTATAATTTTTATTGATATTAAATATTATAGGTTACCCTGTATCTTATTAATTTATGAAACATAAATATTTTTTTGGCATGTCAAAGACAGAAATCAAACGTGGCAACTTTGACTGCGTGCAGCTGCCATGATCAAATAAAACGCAACCTAAGCGATGATATTCTAAAGTTGAAATTTAACTGGCAAGGTAAAAATTTAATAGAGAATAATTAGAGTAATCAGAGGTGTTAGCACTATCAGGTTCACGTTAACGTAACGCTATCGGGTTTATATGCCATCCTGTTCACACTTTAAATTGAGTAAGTAAAGATGAACGTGCCAACACGCTTTCTCGATACCGAACGTCACGACAAGCAAAGTCCTCAGATATAATCTGAAGCTTACTTACTGCCGGTTTCAATGTTTAACTTAATAGATGTGTTTACTACGTTCTACACCTTCACCTTCGATTTGCCGACGACATTGTGGTCGTGGCGGAGTCGCTGAAAGATCTAGGACGAATGCTCGGTGACCTCAACAAAGTATCTCAACAAGTGGGTCTTAAAATGAACATGGACAAAACGAAAATAATGTCTAACGTCCATGTCGTACCCACCGCACTCACCGTTGGGAACTCTACTCTTGAAGTTGTCGACGAATACATTTACCTGGGACAGGTAGTCCGGTTAGGTAGGTCCAACTTTGAGAGAGAGGTCAATCGACGAATCCAACTCGGCTGGGCTGCGTTCGGGAAACTGCGCAACATCTTCTCATCCAAAATACCTCAGTGCCTAAAGACTAAAGTTTTTAGTCAATGTGTGTGTGTGTGTGTGTGTGTGAATGACCTACGCTGTTGGCCTCGAGGCCTCTACAGATTCACCGGATATTAAAGGCGAGCGTGTGATGATATATGGATCAGAGACGTGGTCTCTTACAATAGGTCTCCTAAAAAAGCTCAGAGTTGCTCAGCGAGCTATGGAGAGAGCTATGCTCGGCGTTTCTCTACGCGATCGAATCAGGAATGAGGAGATTCGTAGAAGAACCAAAGTCACCGATATAGCCGTTAAGATTAGCAAGCTAAAGTGGCAATGGGCGGGACATAGCGCGTAGATCGGACGGGCGTTGGGGCAGAAAGATTCTAGAGTGGAGACCACGTATTGGCAAGCGCAGCGTGGGACGACCGCCTGCCAGATGGACCGACGATCTTGTAAAAATCGCAGGAAGTCGTTGGATGCAGGTGGCATCGGACCGGTTACGCTGGAAAGCGATTGGGGAGGCCTATGTTCAGCAGTGGACAAGTATAGGCTGAGATGATGATGATGACTGCGTTCTATACGTATTTCGACATATTTTGTATGGCAAATGTATCAAAATTCTACTGACAGTAAGCAAACCTATTCTTGAGTCATTAATCTCTGACCCGCATCGCAAGATCTACAATAAATGTATGTACAATTAGTTGCCTTGATCATGGAACGGGTTATAGAGGTTATGTAATACAAAGTAAGTAGCTATTAAGTGAATTATCTACATCAATTATAAAAACTGTAGTGGGGTTCTGTTTGTGCACTGATAACCAGTGCACAACCAGAACCATTGAAATAATTTTAATTTAAAAAGGCCTTTTTATAAACAAGGTTTTATAGCAAAAACACAACGAAGATATCTTGCTCAGTTGAAGAGTTCCTGTAACTGCTTTTAGGCTCCATCATCAGATCCTGGACATCATCCATATATAAAATTAAAAAATATTGGTCATAAAAATATAATCATTGGTCTAGTGGCAGAGCGCATCAGCGTCAGCGCACGTCCTGGGTTTAGATCTTAGGTCAGACAAATGTGGTTTTTCTAAAGTAAAAATTTCCCAGTTTGAGTCCGCAGTCTGGAATTGTGCAAGTATATTGCAAAAGACTCGCTTCTTATTACATGGGATCTTACATCGTCACCAAAAAATGGGTGCACTCTGTATAATTCTGCCTCCCCCACTTGGGGAGAACAGGCGTGGTGGTGTGTTTAAAAAAATTCTGATACTAAAAATACCCTAATTCCGTGATGCACTTAAGTTCCACTCTGACATTGGTCTTCGTGAAGAATTTGGGTAAAACTCTCTTGACAGTGCAAAGTCGATCCAATTGTTTCTTGGCCTTTTAAACGGACCCCTTGCATGACAGAAGTGACAGGCACCATCACGCCTATATTCCCCAGAGGGGGTGGCAGAGGTGTACTGAGTACACCCACGTTTCGCCGACGATGTTAGGTCCCATGGAATAGGGGGCGAGCCTATTGACAGAAGTGACCTTTCTAAGTAATCCCTTGCTAAATATTACAATATTTTATTAGTGCAATATTTTATCTTTAGAGATAAAAATGATTTAAGTAATCAGCCTTTAATGTCAAGCAGTAGCTGTGCAAAGACCATCTCCTACAAATCGAGGTGAGACAGACTAGGTCTCACTCCATCACGCGGATACAGTGCGGATTTGTGGAAGAAAACATAAATATTAAATTTGGGTTCTCTCCATTACTTCGTTGGTCTTGTGGCACACTAGGATTTATTCCTAGGTCGTGGGTGTATCTACAAACATGAATATTCACATACACAAATATCTACACCAAAACAGATAATTGTGGGTCACGCAAAGATTAGTCCCGTGCGGGAATTGAGCCTACGACTTTTTTTTTTTCTTTATTTTTTTAAAAAAACGTTGCCCCACACTAGGATTAATTCCTGTGTCGTGGGTGCGTTTACAAACATGAAAAGTCACATACACAAATACCCAGACCGGAACAAATAATTGTGGATCACACAAAGATTTTTCCCGTGCGGGAATCGAACCCGCGACTATTAGACACAGTGGGCGGGGCGGGCAAAGCCCTTAAACACTGCGCTAAATCGACCGTCAACCCAGTTGGTGGCGCGGCTTAAGCTGTGCCAAATCGTCCGTCAATTAAATCCCGAAAAATGAAGTTTTTTCAAAAAAAAGAACATCTCAATATATATTTTGACAGGCTTGCTCAGTTATTACATTGAAAGCTAATATCGTAAAATTTACAGTAGAATTTAAATATTTATTTAAACGTAGCGTGGGATTTTAAATCAAATATGTAATTTATTGCTTTCAAAGATGTTTAAACAAATTACAAAAATGGGGGGGGGGGGGTGTTTATATTTTTAGGGACTCTGGTAATCTATACATATAATAAAACTAACCGAGCCGAATCTGTACAATAAATATTTTTTGAAAATGTTGATTAGGGTACATTTTTTTATAGAGGCTGAAACAATTCTTTTGGATTTTTTCAGAATTACTGTTTGTCTCTTTATTGTTTTAATCGCTCAAAACTACCGAACGGATTTCAATGAAATTTAGTATTAAAATTGGGTAAAGTATTTATTAATTTAAGTTAGAGTATAAGCCTATAAATACCCTAACTTAAATTAATAATTACTCTTTATCCCGGAAACAAGAACCAATTCGGGATAATCGCGGGATATACCATAAAACTTTATTAATTTAGCAACTCCAGACTAAGAATAATAAATATTGCTAGTCTTGAGCTGCATTGTTTCGTAAAAATGTGTGATTTTGCCTACAAATGAACTCCTCCATGAACTGATATGGGAATCAGGTTAGTCTCCTCACGTGAAACTTTTCGGTGGATTCAAACACTAACCTGAAATTGTTAGCACTACTTTTTACCTTGGTGGTACTAAGCTGCTTTTGAGATCCTGGCGCAACCTAGAGTTTCAGTGTGAAGCTAAGGCATAAGTTTAAAGTCTCGAGGACAATCTGTGCACCATTTTGTTCGCATTCATACAATTCTAATCTTATGTGCTTCACTGTAGTACGTCAGGATTTGATATACTCGTGAGCACCCACCTTGAGGGTCTGCAGTCGCCACCTGGCCCGGGAGGATTTTTTTCATTTGGCCAAAAACATACACACACACACACGCACACACACACACACACACACACACACACACACACACACACACACACACACACACACACACGTACACACAAAACAATAAAAATATACACCTCATTTAAAATCGCACGTAAGTCGTTAAATAAAGAAACTACTCACGGAGCTTTGAGACCGCAAGAGTCTCGCGGAATCAGTCTTAGTCTTGATCAAGTGTTGCAGAGTCGGTCTTGGTTTTGCAAAAATAAGTGATCTTGGTCTTGAAAAAAATCCAAACCATGGCGAAGACTCATTTTGGGCATGGGCATTGGGAATGGGATAGTGCGCCTTTGTCCTACTGTGGACGCCTTTCGAAGATAGATAGATATACTCTATCTATCTTGGACACTGCAGCAGTGGTCAAAATCAACAAATGTGTATTTCTTACACAATGTGACCGATGTTATGTACAGGTTATCACAGACGGTCGCCCGCTGTACTCGTCGATGTTGTTGGTAGGTACAGCGGGACGATAATGTATGTACACACATATAAGTCCAAATATTCTAACTACGAGTATCTTTACAATCTAAATAAGTTTGGTCATGCTCACTATAATGTCTTTGCTTGAGGTGGCTGTCTAGCGCTGGTCACTCCCTTCCCTCCAATATGGTGGAGGGGAGTGATGGCAATTCCAGTAGTCTTACTCGTGAACGGGTGCTGCTTATGGGGACTGGTTCATCTGGAATCCTTTAGACACTCTTTATTAATAACATAATAAGTGATCAAACGAACTTACCTGAAGTGAAGTTCGATCATTATTATACGAAGTCCTTCGTTCGAAGATATAAACATGCAGCTCTCTCTACTCGCTTGGCAGGCCGCTAAGTCTTTTAGAAACGTCAACGCCTTCTCTATGGTATCTGTGGACATAACCTCTGCGACCATTCCTTTTAGAAGTAGTACATTTCAACTTTACCAACGGGCAGGGCGGGTTGGGTACTTGGAAGACACTTGTCTTCCAAGTGGAATGTGGGTTTTTTTTTTATAGTCAAATGATCTCTTTTTTGAGTACAGTACCAGACAAAGGCTACAAATTATATTGGTGATTATAAGGATGCTTTGCTATAATTACTTATTTAATTTATGATAAAGTATTTCCCTCATGTCAAAGTTCGGTTATATTTAATGTTAGTTATATTTATAATCTTTAAAGATGTACATATACCAAAATTTACCATTTTTGTACTAGAGGCCTTTGTACTAATGTCCTTGTCTAGAGCTATTCCTCACATAAGGCTATGTACATTAACTATATGATCTCGCCCCCCCCCCCCCCTTCCGATTTTAGAATCTGGAACGAAGGGCAGTGCTGATGTGTGGTAACCTAATTTAACCTGCCCCACTGTTAAACTATACTACTACTATTATTATATATTTCGAAACTATCCCGGAATCATTTTCATGTCCTGAGTGGCCACCTAAATATTTATGTATCACTTAACGATTCGTTCTTACGCAATAACGCCCGCGAACATCCATTTTTGGCAATGCGATCGGGCCAACCCTGACCCATTATATTACTGATTAAAATTACACTCTAATTTACTAATTTAGTAATGACTTAAGTAGCGAATAAGTCACAGGCAACTAGACCAAACCACAGACTATAACTTTATGATATTGGGAATCCTATTCATAACTTAACTTTTTCATACCCTTAAATGCCACAATTCCTCTGCTTCTTTGTATGTGGCTGTTTTTTTTTTTATAAGTAGCAACTGTAATGAGTAACTTTCTAGTTAGTTCTAGATTTCCAACCGTGAGAATTGAGTGTCACTTAACTTATACATGTAGTACCTACGTATCATTCATATTTCGTTTAATATCATAATAATATTTTTTGCGCCCTCGTCTACCCACTGGGGATCTGGCGTGGTTTTATAATTAATAATAAATAAATAAAATCAAGTTCCCTAAGCCTAAGGTTATTGCTGATACTACATAATATTTATCATACCTGTGATAAAAATATACTTTTGATTATTCTTGTTTAAGATATTATTGTATTAGATATTTCATCAACTATAGCGTGTCAACCTAATATCGTTAAATTTTTAAATAGGTATTATTATTAAGTCATTTGCATGACTTTATTTTCTTTTTATATATAGATACATTAATAAGATACATGTAACATGTGGATGTAATAATTTAAATATAACAATATGAAAAGTGCAAATTTTTGTATGACATCTCCAATCCAATATTTTTACACTGAACCACCTTCAAATAAATTATAGCATGTATAGTGTTCTAAAACCACTTGTTTCCATAATGGTATCACGTTGTGTTTGTGTCATATCTCCGATATCCTAACTGTACCAGAAACATCACTGGTGCTCAATATAAATGTACACATTCAAAACTAAACACAAAGCTATTTTTTATAGTTATTAATTTCTTGAATAATTTTATTTGATTATATATTATTTATTGATTATCATATTATCAAACAAAAGTACAATAAAAACATCTAATTCTTCAATTCATAAATTGATGTATAATCTTTCCTCTGTGTTCAAATTTCTAATGTATTAGTTACACTATAACTGATGCAGGACGTAACCAAAAACCAAAACCATTGGACTCATTACCCAATAGAAAGCTGAATAGCTCCTAATAAATTTTTTTATCAGTATATTTAATATGACTCTAATGTCTATTATTAGCATTGAGTTCCTTTGTGGGATAAGGATTATAGCACAGTTGTGATCATCTATCTTTAATTAAATTCTGAAGAAAATGGCTATAAATTGTATATCAATTATTAACAAATTATGTTTCTAATAATAATGTTTCTATACATAATGTTAAATATATGTAGGACCAGATTTTTTAACCTTCACTTGTCTGGATTACTTGCAGTATTTGCACAAAACCAATAAAGTTATGTTTGCTGTTGAAGGCAGACGGACACACATTTTTATTAGTGTCATAGATACATTGTTACATACCAAAGTCAGTGAATACCTTTAGCCTCCAATATTATGGTTTATTTATAACAGCCATGTTGTAAAAAAAACAAAACAAGCCTTTATGTAATAAGCCTAGCAAGCTTTTCTTACCTCACATTCTCTGGTAGGAGACTTCCAATGTCCATTGTGATTTGTTTTTGGTGGGCTGATAGGTACACTGTGGGTTAATATTTTTATACACCGGATGTTCTATATTGGTTGCAACACTGGTGGTTTCTTGAAATTTAAACTACTGCTTATGAAAAGATAGTTATAATTCCATATTGGTACTCCCCTATATTAAAACTCATTTAATACAAAATATGTACTGCTGACCACAAAGGTTCTTATCCCAATCAATGTTTCATGACTGTATTGTTAGGACTCTACCCTATCTTCCCTGGCTACCCTGCAAGGGGCCTGGGCTGATAATATTGACAATTATTAGTTTTATGTTAACTGGATAGACCAGGTATTTTATATTATATTTTAAGGATGTATGTGTGTAACACAAATTATTGCACAACTTGCCTGTCTCAGCATCGGTAGGCTGAGATATTATATTTGGAATATTTCCACAATCCTGTAGTTTTTCAGTTATAACAGGCATTGTTATAAGTAGAGATTACTTTGGCTCATCTGTTTATAAACTCTGTTCAGGGATAAATATTGCAAGGTTTACCTTTTTAATACAAGTGCTCATAATATTGCACAATTCTTTGTGTAACAAGCTCCACGTTTGGGCTATTTCAGGATTATTATACAAGTATGTCTAATAATGAAATCAGTGCAAAACATTATGTTTCTGCACATGAGTGGCTTATGTTATTAATAATGTATTGTTATTCATAAATTCATAAACAATGTCCCTTTAGTTACCCTTTCAGCAAGTCTCCTTTAGGAGATATAATATCACAAGTTGCTTATAGTTTATAGCAATAGTCTTTGTATTTACTGTTTAAGGTATGTATGTTGGGTAACCTTTTAGATTCTTACCATTGTAGAAATGTGAACTGCACAGGAGCACCTCATGGGTGAAACCTATGAGTAGTATGACCTTCAGCACATATCTCGTATGGGCCCCAAGTCTTGCGGATCACGCCGACGCATCTCGTACACCACTCGTGTCCTTGAATTACCGTTAAGTCTTGCGGACCACGTCGATGCATCTCGTACACCGCCCGTGTCCTTAAATTGGCATCGATCCTTAACAATCATCATTATTGATTAATGTCCCCCCTAATTTCTCTCATTAGAGGTATTACATTGCCAATTTATAGACGGTTAATAATTGTTTGCAAGTATATTGCGTGTTAAACTGTTTTTACACGAAGAGGGACATGAGACTTCGTAAGTTTACTTTTCGAGTGAAGACTTTACAAGTCTTAATATGACAAAACTCATGTCTCCAAATATTCGAAGTAATATACATAAACAAGTTAAGCTGAAAACGCCACAAATAAACAACTATCAGTTGATCTTTTTAGAATGTACTTTTTTGTCAAGACGTAAAATATTTCTAAATTTGCTTATACGATGTTTTAAATTTATTTCACAACATCACTTGAGTATATAAAAACCTTTTGTTATATAATTTCACTGCTACGACTATATCATTAAATTAAATGTCGACCAAAACTTTATTACAAGGCATCGGCTGCCGCGCTAAAAGAAAGAATGGTCGCAGAGGTTATGTCCACAGATACCATAAGGCGTTGACGTTTCTAAAAAACTTAGCGGCCTGCCAAGCGAGTAGAGAGAGTTGCATGTTTATATCGAGAACGAAGGACACAGTATAATTAGGCTCATATCTCGGTTGTAAGGCATCACACTGGAGCTACATCGTAAACTATTTAATTGTTAACTATACATTGTATCCTTACAATATGAGTATATTACAAGCTGGTACAAAGTTCAGCCATATTCCACCATAGGGCATGCAACACATCTATACATATAATAAAACTGTAAGGAATTCGTGTCTGTACATGGAATATTTTTAGGAAATAACAACCCAGGAGTATCGTAATATCCATGTAGAAGCCAATTCTACAATTTTTGGCTTTCGTGTATGTTTGTCTGTCTGACCATGGGTATGAACCATCATCACACAAAAACTACCAAGCGGATTTTGATGAAACTTTGCATGCAATCGCATACCTTATATTGTTGGCTAACATATTGTATAGTATTTATCACGGAAAGTCAAAAGTTTTTCCAGAAAATCAGAAAATAAGCGAAACATCGAATTTCTAAAAACAAACTTTACCTCTAACCTGTTTTATGGATTTCAATGAAATTTTGTAAATTTATATTTTCGAAAAATGTAACTATTTTTGACGAAAGAAAGTCGATTTTGATGAATCATTCATTGTTCTAAAACTACTTTAGGTTGTCGCGAGATAAACCATAAAAATTTATTAGTGTTTATCCGGAACTGCAATGTTACGACGTAAAATAGGTGATTTTGCCTATATATGAACTCCTCCTTCCTCCTTGAATTGAAATTGGACTTAGGTTCGTCTCCTCACGAAAAGCTCTTCAGTAATTAAAAGGACTCACTCGAAATTGTTCATACACGTTTGATTTAAACACTCAAACATGGTTTCGCGCATGAACCAATGATGCACGCAGGATTGTTTCTTTTGGAGAGAACTAAAACATTGAATGGGCTGGGTACGAAACTTTAACGACTACTTATATCCTACGAGAAGTCTAACACAAAATGTACTAAAAAATAATAAAGTTTATTAGGTCCAATAAGTTACATCATATGACAAGGTAGGTGTATCTAAACATAATATGTTAACAAAATAAATTAACGGTGATAACTGTACTAATGAAGATTCACTGTATCACTGGTGTCAGCGCCTTCCATAGGTTTTACTAGTTGAGAGATTATGTAAGGATGTCAAAATCAACTGAATTAAAGGCGCTGCTGAAGTCCAGTAGAACCAGTACAATGAGAAATGTATTTTTCTAACGAAAAATTCCCAGTATGAGTCCGGAGTCTGGAATTGTGCCCGGTATATGTCAATAGGCTCGCCCCCTATTACATGTGACCTAACATCATTGGCGAAACGTGGGTGTACTCAGTACACCTCTGCTACCCGCACTTGGGGAATATAGGCGTGACGGTGTGTTACGTCGTAACATAGTTTTAAAAATATAAAATAAAAAAAAAATCTTTACACACAAACAAACAAAATAACTAGTTGTTACATCGAATGGAAACCGCGCGCCTTAACTAGTGATAGCATCATAATGACCATATAAGGTATTCGTTGGTACCGGAAATCAAATTATTTCTAGAACATCTAATAAGAAACGCCCACAACATAGAAAGATCTAGAAATAATACAATAGCGAACAACGGGACAATGATCCTATCTCGCTCGGTTCGATTATTGCTATCTTAGTCCCACAAGAATTTTATAAAAAACAGACAATAGTTTAGGGCGTGCCTTGCTTCGGTTGAGCCGTTCTTTCCATATCTCTGTCCTCGTCTCAGACGAAGGATCTAGAGATCTGGAGAGTGCGCACTGTTGCCTCAGGCAGGAAGTAGGCCGTCCTGATACAGTATATAAAAACGAATTCGCGCAGGAACAAAGCTTTTTCGACTCCAGAGTTCGCACGACAACTATTCCTAATTAATAGTGATAGTACCAGTGCTTTATTAAAATAAAAAAATAAAAAGTTTTAGATTAGCAACATTTTTCAACCCCCTTGGAAACTAGGGGTCCACCGTACGGGTTGCAAAAGTACGGTTTGGGAGACAGCAGGCCACACTTCTACCGTCGACTCAAGCTGACCTCGGCGGCTAAGGGCCTTCTATAGGGCACCTCCAAGTTCCCCACCTAGCCGGTGGAAGCTTATCACCGAAGACCCCCACGCGTCACGGGATCGAACAGCCGAAGTTAAGTCCCCAGCGCCCATAGGATTTTTTTGTTTGACCAGAAGGCTTCCCTGTGCCGCGAATTCACCCCCGGGTGTACTAAAAGTATTTTATTCTAATTTAATTCTTTTTTTTGTGATTTTTATTTTTTTATTTAGTTATTTTTTTTTAATAAACAATGGTATTTTTATAATTGTGTTTTTATTTGTACCCGCCGTCAGGCGGTCGTAACAAAGTGGCGCCCAACGGGGGGCCACTTTGTTACGACCGCCTGACGGTGGACGAATACACAGTGGGAATTAATTATCCCGGCCATATCTCTCCTGGTTTCTTGTGGAGGCTGGACCGATTTGGACGAAATTAATATGATAATAGAAATGAAGAAAAATACCGCGGTGAAACATATTCAAAACTTATCGGAATGATTAAATAGATAAGGTTATATTTTACAAATTTTAAGATACTCGCTGTCACATTTTGTTACGTTGTTAACCCACTATTAAGAAATATATATAGCCATTGAAAAATGTTTACACTATTAAAAGGTAGAAGAAATCACTTGTTGAATAGTAATCGAATTAATTCAGACACGAAACATTTGTTAACAGTAACCAAACTTATTGGAATTAATTATATTAAACTTACCAAGGGGGTTGAAAAATGTTGCTAATCTAAAACTTTTTATTTTTTTAAATTTAATATAGCACTGGTACTATCACTATTAATTAGGAATAGTTGTCGTGCGAACTCTGGCGTCAAAAAAGCTTTGTTCCTGTGCGAATTCGTTTTTATATACTGTCTCAGGACGGCCTACTTCCTGCCTGAGGCAACAGTGCGCACTCCCCAGATCTCTAGATCCTTCATCTGAGACGAGGACAGAGATATGGAAAGAACGGCTCAACCGAAGCAAGGCACGCCCTAAACTATTGTCTGTTTTTTATAAAATTCTTGTGGGACTAAGATAGCAATAATCGAACCGAGCGAGATAGGATCATTGTCCCGTTGTTCGCTATTGTATTATTTCTAGATCTTTCTATGTTGTGGGCGTTTCTTATTAGATGTTCTAGAAAGAATTTGATTTCCGGTACCAACGAATACCTTATATGGTCATTATGATGCTATCACTAGTTAGGGCGCGCGGTTTCCATTCGATGTAACAACTAGTTATTTTTTTTGTTTGTGTGTAAAGATTTTTTATTTTTATTTTATATTTTTAAAGCTATGTTACGACGTAACAGGTGTTTATTTTATTTATGAATTAAATACGTCAGAGCGATTTCCACAGACATATAGAGAGACGTGGCAACGAAGTTAGTGAAGCGCCTTACAACAATACACAAATCAACATCACGATTGACGATTTGCGTTCACTTATCATCCTTCTTTGGACGCAAACTCATTGCCGTGGTGCAGACTTAGTATTTTGTCGCGGCATTTTGTCATCTCTTCTGCCACCATGTGCTCTGTGTTTTTATACTTCACAGATACTAACTTGACAACGACTTTCCCCCTCACGAAATGATAGCGGACGTCAATGTGCTTACTTCTGGCGTTGTAACCATTAGAGCGTGAAATATTAATTGCACTTTGGTTATCGCAGCACATTACGATCGTTATACCTGATAAATTAGGCGAAAATTATTGTTCAAGCTGTTTCAACGAAACTGCCTCTTGAGTAGCAGATGCCAAGTGTGGTAGACAAGGCTATGGTTTACTGTGATTTTAAGCTCCAAGAGACGCTGGCACCCTGATAAATAAAAAAGTAACCTGTGCAGGATCTTTTGTTTTCTATATTGCTAGCCCAGTCATAATACCCAATAATATGTCCTTCTTTATCTCCATTAAATTAAGTCCCAAATTAATAGTTCCCTTTAAGTATCTGATTATTCTTTTAACTGCAATCCAATGTTGTACTATGGGTTTATTATTGAACCTGCTAACAGAATTGACAGCATGTGCTATATCCGGACGAGTGATTTGCAATAAATACAACAAACAACCTACAGGACTTCATTGTCGCTCTTAGTCTTTTTCAGCTGGGTACCGTTTTCAAGTGGTATCGGCGCTGGTTTGCAGTCTTGCATTCAAAATCGGTGTCGGAATTACACTATCTAAGCCTTCACTTTGGGTTATTTTGATACCAATACATTGCTTCGCCGCTCCCATGTCCTTCCTCTAAATATCTCACACAATTTGTTCTTTATAAGCAATGCTGACTCTCTTTTGTTGAATAAGAATAATAAATCGTCGACATAGACTGCGATAAACAATATATCTTTAGGTTTATTTAATTATTATTATATAATAAATAATAATAATAGCCCTGTTAAGAAACTGCCCCACTGTTGGGCACGGGCCTCCTCTCAAACTGAGAGGGTTTAGGCCATAGTCCACCATGCTGGCCCAGTGCGGGTTGGCGAACTTCACACACCTTCGAGAAACTCTTAGGTTTCCTCACGATGTTTTCCTTCACCGTTAAAGGAAGTGATAATTATTTTTTAATACGCACATGCTTTCGAAAAGACAGGGATGCGGGCCTGGGTTTGAACCCGACACCTTTGACTTTGCAGTCCAACGTTCTAACCACCGGGCTATCACTGTTTATAATAATTATTATTAATATATTTTTGTTAATTTCCTAGTTAAGTACTGAATTCTATATTAAGTTTTAATTTGTTATTGTATGTCAGTAATTTCTTTTCTTTTCTCAGATAATAAACATTATTATTATTATTATAAATATATGTAAGGATTGATATTGGATCTTAACATACCAATTTCTAACAATGTTGCATTCAATTGCTTTTCAAGTTGCATTGGCGACTGGCTTGTTAAAGACTATATAACGATTTGTTCAGACAGCATACTTTGTTTTGTAACTCATAGCATGGTGGTTCTAACATATATATTGCTTCATTACAATCCCCTTATAGGAAAGCCGACACAGCATCCATTTGATAAATTTTTAGTTTATATTTCACTGCCAGTCTCATCAGATATCTTATTTATGAATAACGGATCACTGGTGCATACACTTCGTTGAAGTCAATCCCCTTCCTTTGTTTATAACCTTTAATTACCAAGCGGGCTTTGTACCGAACCAGCCTTATCTCTCTTTGTCTTTAACACCTACTTGCATGGTATTATTTTATGACCTTGAGGCAAATTCACCAATGTCCACGTGTTATTTTCAATTAATGCCTGATATTCTTCATCATTCATTGGCAAGCGCAGCGTAGGATGACCGCCTGCCAGATGGACCGACGATCTTGTGAAAATCGCAGGAAGTCGTTGGGTGGCGTCGGACCGGTTATGCTGGAAAGCGATTGGAGAGGCCTATGTTCAGCAGTGGACAAGTATAGGCTGAGATGATAATGATGATGATTTTTCATCCATCGCTGTTTTCTACGTATTGGCATTTTTTCCACTTAGAGCTTCAGTGTAGCCCTGTAGTTAACTACCTGTAGGTAACTATAAAATACTTAGCCAAAACATAAGGAGTTTGAATCGCAATTTTGATGAACTGCAGGTCTTGATGAGTGGGTTAGGTATGGTATTTGACTTTATTGTTCTAACCGAATGTTGGCTCACATCTAATACCACATTACTAGAAATAACTTCATATTAGGTATTCTCAACAACAAACCAGATAAAACAAAATGATGGCGTAGTTATTTACGTTAGGGATGGCATAAAAGTTAAAGTGACAGAACCAACAAAAGCTGAAGATGAATTAAATTGTTTAGCCACTACTATTAAAAATGATATGGCAATTATATCTATTTACAGACCACCTACGTTTAAAAATATAGACGCTTTTCTGTTGTCTTTAGATAATATACTCCATACATATAAATCGTTTCGAAATATTTGCTTGATAGGAGGCTCATAATATTCCAACTAGGGAAAACAGCTGTCTAGATCATTGTTTCTTAAAAACGACTAACTCTAATAAAACTATTGTTTGCCATACAACATTAACTGATCATTATTCGGTGATGTTATCATTATCTTATAAATCTAGGAATGAAGCAATAAGGAATAAAGCCTTTACAAAAATTAATTAAAATAAGGTTATAAATGATTTAAAACTAATAGATTGGCAAATAATATTAGATACTGACGATCCCAATGTAATGACCAACAAATTCTTATCAATCGTCAATGAATATATAAATAAACACACTTTTACATGGGAACTATCACACAGAAAACGTTATATTAAACCGTGGATTACACCTGGACTTTGCCGGTGCATGCGGAACAGAGACCGTTTACATCAAAAGCTGAGAAGGAATCCCGGAAATGTATCGCTAAAACTCACCTACACTGGGTACCGTAACACATGCAATAACATTTTAAAGAAACTTAAAAATGACTACTTAAGATCACAATTACAACTTCACAAAAATAACCTAAGAAAGCAATGGCAGTTGGTGAAAGATACATGAAACCTAAGTAAGACTCTATAAACTTTGTCAACAATCACTTTGCAAACGTAGGAACTGTACTGGCTAATTCTATACTTTCTAGGATACAAGCTACAGAAAACGACCGAGTCAAGGAAATTAATTTAAATAATGCACCACTGAATTCGTTTGTCTTATTACCTACAGATGAAGTAGAGGTCAAACAAACCATAATTAATTTGAATCCATCGAACGCCATTGGCTTAGATGGAATACCGTCTACTTTATTAAAATTAGGCATTGACAACCTTTTGTACCCCATGAATAAAATATGTAACTCATGTTTTAATTTTGGTATATTTCCAGTAGCGCTAAAAAAGTCAATCATAATTCCTATTCACAAAAGTAGTGATAGAGATAATGTTTCAAATTACAGACCTATTCCACTGCTGCCATCGCTGTCTAAAATAATTGAACGCATTATTAATTATAGATTAAAAAAATACTTGGAGGCTAATAATATTATTTCAGACAACCAATTCGGGTTCAGAGCTTACTAATTTTATTGTTGTAAGCTTGGACCAGAGTGATAAAGTTATTGGGATATTTCTGGATCTGGCCAAAGCGTTCGACACTGTGTCTGTCCCTTTACTACTAAAAAAGATGGAGAACATCGGAATTCGAGGGGTACCACTCAAATTATTCACGGACTGCTTGTCAAATAGAACTCAATGTACTAGAGTGGCTGGTTACACAAGTCAACAAGCTAGTATCCGTTTCGGCGTACCCCAGGGCAGTATACTGGGTCCCACGCTATTCTTGGTCTATATAAATGATCTATGCAACCTCCAAATGACACATGGCCGGATTATTACATTTGCAGATGACACCGTACTTCTCTTTAGGGAAAGAACATGGAACGAGGTCAACGAAATTGCTAATGACGAATTTTCTCTTGTAGCATCATGGTTGGATATTAATCTCCTTACACTGAATGCCCAAAAAACTAAATACCTAGCTTTCAGCATTAGAAATAATACTCAACCTCCGCTAGATTCCATAAATATCAGATTCCATACATGTAAAGCATCTTAGAGATGCGACTGTCATAGCTTGTCTAAAGTAACAACAATTAAATACTTAGGTTTGACGGTAGACCAGAATTTGACTTGGAATGATCATATAACCTCCCTGGCTTCGCGGACCAGAAAAATGATATATATATTTAAAAACTTACGTAATATTTGCCAACCTAAATTATTAAGATCGGTGTACTTTGGCCTCTGTCAATCAGTACTAACATACTGTGTCACAGCCTGGGGGGGCACTTACAAATCTTCTCTTATAACTTTAGAAAGAGCGCAGCGCGCGCTCTTAAAAGTCATGAGCTTCAAGAGATACATATATCCGACTCATTTACTATACAATCAATTGTCACTACTAACGGTGCGCCAATTATTCATAAAAAATACTGTACTATTGCAACACAAAAAATGCCCAAATTTTCTATCAAAGCGGAGATGTGATATCGTATACTCAATTCCTACACAAAAAAATCATTTTCAAATAGATTTATCCCTTTTCTTGGGCCGCATATATACAATAAAATATCTAAAACAGTGAAACTTCGAAATCTAACTACGTACTCTTGCAAAGATGCTATTGAAAGGTTTCTCTATCAGTTAAATTACGATGCTACAGAGGAACTTTTGACAATAAACTCCTAGCGTAGCTCCTCACACAAGTGAACCCACACTCATACTAAAAAGACGTAACTCTAAAATCACGTACTATACACTGACACATTTAACTACGCGCACACTACATGTAATCGTCTCATTACATGGACTGATAAAGTCAACATAAACATTTACAATTATAAATGCTCCATACACACTCAACTACTCCATCGCATACATACTCACACATGTTAACACAGTCACACTTCACATAAATACATTGCACTAACATTCGTTAAAAACTTACCTACTTATTTATATTTTATAAAAAAAAAATAAACCACTACAAACAATTTTTCTCTAGCCTTTTTACTTATACTGTGTATTTTTTTGTACTACCGTCTTTTATAGTTATTACTTAATAATATCCAAAGTTAATTTTATAACTAGTGTATGACGAGTGATTAGTTTATTCAAATAATGCTGATAAGTATACTTGCTACCTGTGAAAAACTACTGGTTTTTGAGGATGAGGACACTTGATCTACCGTGATACAGCACCCGCTAGTACGGAGGTCAGTAGAATTTGAATCAAACAACCATAAACATTTTTAAACTAAAACAATTCATGCATAATAATAATAATATTCTTTATTGCAGCCCTGGAGGCCATATCAATACAATTGTATACAGTATAAAGTAAAAATTAAAATACATTTTAAAAACACAAGAAAAGATAAAAATAAAAGAAGAAATTAAAAGTATAACATATATGTTTATAAAATGTATACCGATCTAATGAGATCTACAGTCGTGTTGTGTCACTTGCAATTCGCATGCTGGTGTACAGATAGCCAATACTTAAACATTGGATTATTTAAGCCTTCACTCACCGCCTGCAAAATGCTATTATCGGAGTGGCGTAATCGCTCCCAAAAAGAAGCTATGCGGGTTCGCATTACAGCGTAAAAGTCTGACACTCTCGCCTCGGCAAACATGCTCGATGCGCTGCAGTAACGTGGCAAGCGCATGAGAATACGAAATGCATCATTATATTGCACTCTCATGGTGTTATATGACTTGCGCGTAAAGTTAACCCAGAGTTGGCAAGTATAGAAACACTGGCAGTAAATAATGTCAACTTCACCTCATTGCTACACTTCCCAAATCTACGCGCCAGCATGTTACACCGAATCGAGAGCGCCCGTCTTTCCCGCTCAATATCTAAGTCGTCGTTAAGGTCAGGTGTAAGAATATGACCCAGGTACCTGAATTGGCCCACAACGCGAACCACTTCACCGCCCAACCTAACTTCAGGTATATTTTCCGGACCCTTCCCCGATCTAAAAACCATTATTTCGGTCTTTTTAACATTATATTTCAGTCCGTGAGCGCTAACATAACGCTCACAGACCGAAAGCAGTTTTCTCAGCCCTTTGATCGAGGGGCTGAGCAACACCATGTCGTCAGCATAGCTAAGATTGTTCACACAAACCCCCCCTATATGACAACCTACACCGGTGTCCCTCAGCTCTCCGATCATATCATTAATATATACGTTGAAGAGGTCCGGAGAGGTGAGCCCTCCTTGGCGAACCCCGCACTCTAGCTTGTAACTGCTAGATGTCGTGTCACCCCATTTCACGCAATTGGTCTGGCCCGCGTACCAGCACCCCAACAGATCAACAATGTGTCTGGATACACCTGAGCTGTGCAATTTGGTCCAGAGAATTTCATAATTCACAAGATCAAACGCACGACTCAGGTCGAGAAAGCACGCGTATACGGTTGTATTGCGGCTTTTATAATAATTAATTGCATATTTAAGGCTCATTATTGCAGAATCCGTTGAGAGTCCGGGACGAAAACCGAACTGTGCATCGTCAACCTGTAGGTTTCGAAGTAGTTCGGGCCGTAAAAGTCTTTCAAATACCTTACCTATAACAGTACCCAGTGAAATGGGTCTATAGTTTGTGGAACTGCTTAAATCACCGGTTTTGTTTTTGGGAACGGGAACAACCACCGTCTTCATAAGGTCTGGGGGCAGGTAAGTATACTTCATACATAGTGTGAACAGGCTTGCCAGTTTCAAATATAAGGTGCTACCCGCACATAGTATATGTTCAAGACTCAAATCATCATGGCCCGGGGTCTTACCATGCTTCATTTTACGGACGGCGTTGATAACGTCATCTGGTGTAAAAGTAATGTACACTTCATCGGAAACAAACCCACCCATCCCCACCCGCTCACACTCTGCTGTAGGGAGTGGATCAACCCGGAATTGGTCAGCGAATAACATGGCTATCTGTTTAGGGTCCTGAACACCATTAACGCTAACGGGTTTGGCCGGTTTATAGCTCAGATTCTTAGTATCTTTCCAAAATTTAACAAAGTTCTTCTCCTTGCGACTCGAGGCTAATATATCAAGTTTAATATTTTCTTCATTTCTTTGGCACCACTTTAGTTTGTTTTTGAAAGCTTAACGACCAAAAATCATAGCATTATAAATTGCTCCGTTGGTTGGCTTACCAGCCAATACCCATGCGTCAAAGTTCGTTTTATATAGCAGGTGAGACTCCTGTACATGAACGTTCCACCCTGGTACTTTCTTATGTTTGTTACCCCTTTTTACATGGGAACCAAAAGCAACTATTGAACCAGTTCTTAATATATTTACAATTTCTGTATATAGTGTATTTATAAATTTATAATGATCGGTAATATTAAAACACTTCTTAAAGTTTCCATTTAAATTACATAATTCACAGACTAAAACGTCAGTTATTTTTTCCAGATTTGTATTACAATAATTATAAAAAATTTGTATTTGCCCAGAATCACGTGCTCCCCAGCGTACCCTTGGACCATTTAAGTGCTCAGCATCGATGATTACTTTCTCTGTCACACCTATTATACAACATTCAACAAAGACAGGAAAATGGTCAGACCACGTCACATCGTTAGCTACATTTATAGAAACTATAGTATTCTGAGCTGCTTCAGTGGTAAGACAATGATCCAGCCAGCTTTGGGTGCCCCAATTGCTAGTGAATGTGAATGTGTCAGAGCCGATTCCCAACAATTCAACATCCGCACAGTACCAATTTTGCTCTCTGCAGAAACTCAGAAGTTCTAATCCAAATCTTTTACTGGGATGCGCATTAAAATCGCCAAGTACGTACACTGCCTGTTCGCCGCTCTCGTCAATAATAGCACTTACTCGAGCCAGGCAGTTGACAAACTCAGCGATGTTATCAGGTTCATCAGTAGGCATATACACATTCACTACCAAAAAAGAGCGAAAGCCAATTGATATACGTATTGCAATTATTCTATCACATAGGCTGTTAATAATTGTCACTTGGGGAAATAAAGACTTCCTCCACAGAAGCGCAAGTCCTCCATAGGGCCTCCCCCGCAGTACCCCGGCAGACGTGTCTACTGCGGACGACGCCACGCATGCGAAGTCGTCATCCACAGAGTGCACGAAGCCTAGGTCATGCGGCAGAAGCCAGGTTTCCTGAAGCGCAACAATGTCCGCAGTCTTACATAATTCACGTACATGGTTTACAGACCTTTTTATACTTTTGCAATTGAAAGATACCATATTGAATGTACTACCCATATTATTTATTTATTTTTGATTTCTCTCGCCGTATATAATCACCTTGCATCATAACTTCTATTTATTGTTTTGTAATTATTAATTGTTGCACAAGGTAACGCTGAATTATAAAATGTATGAAATGTATATGGGCGCAAGACCATTTCAGTTATAAAATGAGTCAGTGATTTACCCATCAACCATCTTAATGATATTCTTCTTAGTATTATGCTTATCATAACACGAATTTTACAACATTTTCATAGGCCATTCTTGGTACTGAATAATAACAAAAAAAAAAAAAACTTTTTTTGTTTAGTTTTAAGTGCCATTACTTGATGTTATGCAAATATGAATATCATTTTGGGTAGATATACTCAACTGTATGTGCTCAATCATTTTTTTATATGTATGTGCTTAATTTGAATTATTTAAATAAATAAAAATAAATAAATAAATAAGTTCATTGGCAAGCGCAGCGTAGGATGACCGCCTGCCAGATGGACCGACGATCTTGTGAAAATCGCAGGAAGTCGTTGGGTGGCGTCGGACCGGTTATGCTGGAAAGCGATTGGAGAGGCCTATGTTCAGCAGTGGACAAGTATAGGCTGAGATGATAATGATGATGATTTTTCATCCATCGCTGTTTTCTACGTATTGGTATTTTTTCCACTTAGAGCTTCAGTGTAGCCCTGTAGTTCGAGATTTAACGAGCTTACCGCCGCTTCTATGCCGATGCATGAGAAAGAGTGATGAATAGGCTCCAGACTATTGTTGTTTCAAATAATATTTCTCCGTCTTAAGTTAGGTTAGTTCATCTCTGTTCAGTATATGGCAATCATCTATCTATCTATCTATAACCTCACGCCAGATCCCTTGCGGGGTAGGCAGAGAGTACAGTGTTTCAACAGGTTCTGTTCTTACATACCTCTCTGGCTTCCTCGACTCTCATAGTTCGTCTCATACACGCTCGCCGGTTACGGAGACTCTTGACTTTTCCATCAGATAAGACTCGGTTTATTTGGTCGTGGTAAGATAGTCTAGGTCTTCCCCGGTACCTGCATCCTTCCACTTTCACATTGTATATCTGTTTTGTCATTCTTTGCTCTGGCATTCTTTCTATATGCCCGAACCAACGGAGCATACCCTTTCTCATCTTTACACCGATACTATCTTTTATACCTACTCGCTGTCTTACTATGCTGTTGCTAATGCGGTCGGGCAGCTTCACTCCGCACATCTTCCGCAGAGCTCGCATTTCTACCGCAATCATCATCACTAAATTCTATTTTACAGCAACTCTTTACTATCTTACTAACTGTAAGTAAGTTTGTAGATAATTCTCCTGGATTATCTACAAACTTACTTACATTTATGGTTAGTCAAAAATGTGTTGTTACCATGACCGAGCGCGATCTTAGTTTCAGGTTAAAATGAATCGGGCCACTGGCTGCATTCCATCCCATAAACCGACCTCGGCACTCTACTGGATAACGAAGGCTTCCGGGTTGCCATTGGTATTCGTTTGGGCGCGCATTTATCATCTACAGAAACACCTATGTCTCTTAGTTTGAGTGCTGACATCATAATTTTCTTGACGTTATCTCTAACGCTTGTACTTGATTCTAGGTTTGTGTTAATTAAGTCCTTTAACAACCCTACTTTTCTAAGCAGGCCAAAATCCTCAGATGTCTTTTTTGACAGTTATTTAGCAGTTATTGCATTTTGAACATGAATTTTATATTTGGGGATCCATGGGTAAAGTAATCTTTGACATAGCTTACATGTCTTTTTTGGAGTCTTTGCACACGACGGTTACCCATTCCCGTATATCTCCCAAATATGCTTCCATCGCTAACTTTCAACTCGCGAAATTACCTCGGCCATTCAACTTTGATATATAAAACATGTCGGATCCGTCTCTTTTTCGGATTAGCTGAAATAAAGTTAAACGAAAAAATTTTTACACGACACGCGCACGCGGTTTTTAGGTTATGTTTTCAACCTTTTCTTATTTTTACAAATAACACGAGTTACAATGATTTACTACAGGTAGCAACGGCCCATGACCTGATAATTTAAATAAATGACACTTGAAGGTTTAAGAATTTTATTGATGAATTATATATCAAATAAATCAAATACGTCGGAGCGTATTCTACAGACAACTAAAGAAACGCAACCATGAAGATAGTGAAGCGCCTTACAATAATAGACAAATCAATATCTGCGTTTCACAATTTGCGTTTATTAATCATAAAGGACTTAGGTGCAACTCATATCAGTTGTCAGTCAATCCAGAAGGTGAGGAGTGCCTCACCTTCTGCATTGCAGAGTTGGCTACAGTACAGTGTAAAAAAGTGTAGTAAAGTCTTGCGTTAATTATATTACACGTTGTATATAACACATTAAAACCACTTCGCGAGTACATAGTACTTATATCACGATACGGCCTACTTTTAGCTATCTATAAACCGGGTCTAAGTGTTACCTGGGCAGCCGCAACACAGGAAACTGTTGAAATCGGAACAGCGAATGAGCTTTACTCAATTCCAAGTAATTATAAACAAAGTTAAATAGAACTGTGATTCAATTTAATACTCTATTTGAGTAAAGTAGTCGCTCAACTTATGAAGTTTCTCTCAAATTTTGATAGCGGTTTAATCTAAGTTTAACTTTACTTTTTTATAAAACCTAGCCCAACTTTAATAATTATTATTGTGCCGTAGATGCGTTTATAAACATTAAATTTACATACACAAACACCCAGAACCAAACAAACATTTGTAGGCCATAAAAGATTTGTCCTATGCGGGTATAGAACCGGCGACTATTCGATCTAGTGAGAGGAGCGCCCTACGCTCTAAGCCACAGGACTAAACTTTCATCCTACTTGTTTTTCGAGATTTCACAGGTTACTTAGGTTATTTGCATATTAATGTCCTTAAACATGGTAAATAACTATATGTTTAAAGCAATTATCTAATTAGTGTGTCTGAGGTCTTGAATCATTTATGTTACACGTTGTACAAAGAATATGTGGAGGTTGACTTTAACTTATACATAGTAAGATATTAATATAGCCTTATTAGTCTAAATAAACTGTGAACCCCTCACAAAAGCCGATATGATCGAGGAAAAGATACGGTTTAATAAAGAGGTGATTCAGCTGTATGACACCCATGCCTCGGTTAAGAAAGTAAGGCTGAAGCGACCACCTGCGCCATGAATGACCAGGGGTATCCGCATGGCAATGGGGCGAAGGGACCGTGCATTTCGGAGTTACAAGAAAGAGCGTACTGAAGACAACCATACCATGACTTGTTTATGGACAAATACGAAACTCATACTCAAACTCAAATAATTTATTTTGTATAAGCCCCGCGGGGGCGCTCACAAATAGTCAATTTACATTTATCTAAATCTAATTTAACTATAAATGTACCACCGGATTTGTTTTTTTTTTATTTAATTCTCTTTCTCTTTTTTTCAATTTTCTTTATACTATTGTGTGGATACAATGTTTAGGTTACAAATAAATAGTTTACGATCCGGCTCCATTGAGATGCCTTACGACCGAGATATGAGACTAATGATGTTATTTATAAAGAGTGTCTAAAGGATTCCAGATGGACCAGTCCCCACAAGCACCCTTTCTCGAGTATGACTACTGGAACAGCCACTCCGTCGACTATATTGGAGGGAAGGGAGTACATGGGAGAGGGAGAGAAACATGGTTTGCCTTTGAAGAGGCCTATGTCGTACATACTGATGATGATAATGGACTAATATCTATCTATATGATCAGGGTTCATTTTTTAAATCAAACTTACAGTCAAAATATATTTATTTGTATAGACCAGTAAAAAAACACTTGCAAACGTCAAAATTGCTTATTACATTACTAATTACCTATTACATTTTTTACATCTGCAACTTGACTCAGAAGCTCGGGAGTGCAACTCAGCGGGCTAGTCTTTCAATTTAATCGGTTTGATTTGACTGAACTTTCTGATAACCATTTTTGGTTTTGTTTGCTTACTGGTAAGCAGAGAGTACAAATAAAAGCGAATAATTACGAATAATGTTTTTTTTTTGCCAAATCGCTGTTGTGCGGCAGCGTGCCCAGGAGGCTGGCAGCATTGCCACGTTGTATGCCAATGCCAATTCTCTGTGCTAGGTAAAAACTAGCTTGGGAGCTCAGCAGTAACAGATTGAAATTAGCGTAACGCTATCGAGTTGATATGCCATCCTTTTCACACCACAAGCTTACTAAATAAACATAAATGGGACAGCACGCTGTCTGGATAACGTTACGGTAACGTCAATCTGTTTGTGCGAAGCCTTTTAGTCACTAGTGACGAATTAGTGCAATATTATTGGTTATAATTTTCTTCTCGACGGCTTATCGACCCGGGCAAGTACTAAGCCGATCGGCATCAGTCTAGTATAGACCACAAGTTTCACGACTTAAAGTTAAAAATCGTGTAACTTACTAATCGAAATTTATTATAGTCAGACTTACAACATTTGCTGATAGGTTTTATCTGCTCATTGAATAACGATCCTTTCTCTTTTTCTAAGTTCATATCGGAAGCAGTTGGAGTGCGCACGTGAATTTAACACATACCTATTTATATTGAATTTAGTTCAAAAGTGTGGTTCAAATAAACTCATTTATATTAATAAGTGTTAAATTGGATTCAGAATTTTCAACACTACAAAAAAGGTAATCCAAAAACATCATTACTACTACATTTCTCCAAGCTGAAATGGTAGAGGTTATATATACTGTTTACACTAACAGTTAGCCGACAATTTGAAGTCCTTATATAATATGGGTCGAGCTTATTGTCATTATACCGGGGACGATTCTGGACTCTGGACTGGATATGGCCAAAAGAAACCTCAATAGCGCTTTAGTCGACCTAGGATTCGGTCCCAGGACCCCGTTTCTACTGTTTGCACCATGCACCATTAAACCAACGAGGCAATATAACCACACAAATCGCGTTGAAGTCTTTTCATTGGAGAGATCGTAGAGATAAAAAAAATATATAATTTTTTGTATAAATAATAGTTGCAGCCCGCCGCACGTGTAATTCTTCTAATATCTTTATAATTTATACCCTATGTGTAATTCTGATCTATAAGATATATTAATGTAAAGTTTTTGCGTGAAAAAGTGACAAACATCCATCCTCATAAACTTTCGCCTTTATGATATTAGTAGGATTACCAAAAACTTTTAAAATGAATAAGACACAGCAATTATCCTAGCAAGGTTAATCAGAGTCGTTCAGGACACATATTAAATTGTTATGGAGGCTTTTTATATCAAAAAATTTAATACTAGGAATTATTCCTGTAGCGTGGGCGCATTTCCAAACATAAAATGATAAAATTTACATACATTATTTATTCAGGGTGTTCACCCTGACATGCAGGTCACATATAATTTATTTTATACGAAGATCGAACGCGACTACTCGATAAAGTGGGCCTACGCTTTAACTAAAGTCAGAATATTTTTTATTCATGTAAACCATTATAATATTTATGAATCGTCGGAAGAGTAACAAAGACTGCCACAACTTTGAAACGTCATCCCTGTAGAGACGGGCAAAAAACTCCACGATTTAAACTTTTTAAAATAATCTCTTAGATTTTTCGCATCCACGTTTTGTTGTAGAGTATGAGAGAACAATGTAAGCTGGTCTATAAGGTAGGTAGTCTAAGTTAAATCAACCAAATTACACTTATTATGATACTAGCCACATACCATTAGACAAAATCTTCGTCAAGTATCAGTTGCGAGTTTTAAATAAAATTTTATGGTCTAACTAATATTATAAATGTGAAAATTTGTATGTTTGGATTTTTGATACTTAAACACGCAAGAACGGATTTGGATGAAATTTGGCAAACTACGAGGTATAACATAAATAATACAAGACCTTAGACACCCCAAGTAGATTATTGCTTTACGAACTCAATACCAAAATCAAACTTCCAATTTTAAAAAGTTTTCTATTATTTCTACCATTTTTTTTACTCTTTGGTGCCCAAATAAATCATGATAATATTAACCCTGTTAAAAAACTGTTCCACTATTGGGCACGGGCCTCCTCTCAAACTGAGAGGGTTTGAAATAAATCATAAAATTTAATAATTAAATAACTTTTGTATGCGTATTGAGATATGTGTAATAGAAATACATTTCAAACAGCCGTAATGCTTTGAATAATTATGAAATTTTGTTTAATACAGCGAACAGAACGAGTAACAGCATTTTTTGAAAATAAAAAAAAAAAAAAATATTAACTAATTTTAAAAATAGTTGGAATCGATTCAGTTGCCGATTGAGAACAAACTTTTAGGTCTTGCGTTTATTAAGTTACATCTTATAGAGGAAGGATATAATTTAAGAAATAGAAAGATAAATAAATTTAAATTTAATAGTTTTTTATTATATGATATTACTATAAGAGTAACTATATTTTATAATTTTCGTTTAATAATATATTTAATAATTACAATTTATTAAGAATTTATATATATTTTACATGAGATACTTTTTATCCCGGAAAAATATAAGGTTCCTGTCTAAAGTCAACGCGGCCAAATTCGCGGGCAGAAACTAGTTCAGAAATAAATTTTAAATTATCAGCGCAATATTTTAATGATGAACACATTATTGCTTATTTTGAAGCCTATGACGATTTATGAAAGTGCACTCTCATACTGTTAGATATATCAAACGTTTGTTGCATAAAGTGCTGTGTCTGATTACGTAAAAGTGTAGACGGATCTATTGGTTCCATGACGAAATTTGGTCAAGAATATTTTTTTTTTTTAAATCAAGAACCTCGTAGTACTGTGCGACCACGGTGTTTTAGCGATAACCAAGGTTAAGCAACTTTCGGCTCCGTCTCGATCTAAGATAGGTGATCTTTCAAGACATTTTCATGTTCAAGCCTCTCTTGACTCTTTTCCCCTCCTATCAGACGCTGCCGCCGTCCGCGGCATATTCTTACCAACCCTCCCGATGCCCTTACATCCCTTTTTTCGGATACAAATACCGCACACAAGATCAGACACCGACCTCACCGGCGAGGTCGAAGAATCTCTTGCCCGCCGACCGGTGCAGAGAACCACGGCGAGACAACTAGTATATGCCCTCCCCCATAGCGACTGCCCAAGCCGAAGCCGTTCTTCCTTGAGATGCCTTGAGCTAGTTGCTCCCTTGCCGTTCTGGATCGAGCGTAGTGGTTGCACGCTCGCTCTCTTGTCCGGTTAAGCTGTAAAGGTCCCGCGGCCAACAGCGTAGATCATTTACACACACACACACACTTCGCAAATTAAAGTATAGCATGTTCTCGTTTTAGTTAATTATACGAGTATAAACGCAATCGTTTTAAGTTTGGTTTTAATAATGTGATCTTGACTTAAAACGAGTATATAGGTACCTACATATACACGGTGTATTTTTAGTCGTCTTGATGTGAAAGCCCAGGTGATATATCTAATGCCTACAATTCACTGGTATTAAAAAAATGAAGAAAGAACACTTCAATTACATCTCCATAACAATACTTATTAAGTGTTAATTTAAAACACCTATAACAAGCGCATAAATTACACCGAATGGCAACGTGTCGTTGTAAAAATAATTGCATTTGGAGTAAATTAATTGTGTGTGTGTGTGTGTGTGTGAGTAATGTACGCTGTTGGCCGCGAGGCCTTTACAGCTTCACCGGACTTAAGGGCGAGCGTGCAGTCACTACGCTCGAGCCAGAAGGGCAAGGGGCGACGCGATCACGCGACATACTCGAGGGCGCCTCTTCAAGGCGCCCTCGAGTATGTCGCGTGATCACCAAGTAATGCGCTCTGCCACTAGACCAACGAAGCAGTCTGCTTAGCAATATATTTATTCTATTTTTAGCAAAATTTCAATTTTTTTTAAACTTAATTAATGTGACGTTTGCAAGAAGTCCCTAATCTCGGTAAGCCCACATTTGTACGTTTTATGTTAAATACATTAAGCTCAGGGAGCGTACAAATTTATATATTCGCGGAGTCGATTGTTTTTTGATTTTTGTGGTAATACACTAAATAGAAGCCATAAACAATGTTTTAACAATGTAGTCAAATATAAAGACCGGCGTGATTTTATAAAAATATATTTATTTTACAAATATAAATTTACGATAGATATTCAAAACCCTATGCAGTCAATAATATTACTTAAAGTTCGTGCGAACGGTAAAAGAGCTAAGACGATATTAAGGTACTTCGTTTGGTGTCGGCTATTTATAGGCATCGCCAAACAAACATGTTTTTCTCGACGGCACGCGCACGCAGAGTGCGCCGTATTAATTCATATTTGCTTATTAATCAAAACAGTTATTGGAACTGAACAGAGACTAGACATTTAACCTGATATCCGTTTACATGATAAATACGCAGTTGAGACAAGTGAAGCCGAATCATCAAAACAGTTCTTCGGATCGTCGGGTTTACATAACTATGTCTAATACTTTGCAATTTGTGTTTGTGCTATCGAAAATGGGTAACGTAAACATGCGATAAGCGCACGCGCCCGCTATGTGGGTGTCAAGTGCCGTGAGTGTAAACAAAAAATGTCTTATTGATCTATCTATCTATCTATCTATATCATCACGCCAGATCCCTTACGGGGTTGGCAGAGAGTACAGAGTTCCAACATACCTCTCTGGCTTTCTCTACTCTCATAGTTCGTCTCATACACGCTCGCCGGTTACGGAGACTTCTGGCTTGTCCTTCAGATAAGACCCGGTCTATTTGGTCATAGGTTTGTCTTATTGATGAACGAATCACACAACATTATGTTATACAAATTGTATACAATTTGTATAACATAATGTTATCACTAATGATGAAGATGCTGAACGGAAAAATTAACCTTATCAACAGTACGTCACCTTTTGTGATTTTAGGTTATAAGTTCGTAAAATAAACGTTTATTCGCATACGTGTATGTGTATAATGCTAAAAAAGGATATATACTTTCTATTTTTATCAAAGCATTAGGTCGTCATTTTTTATATTATTGTAAAAACTGTTTCGTTTTTCACGGCCTGCCTAGGCCGAAATTCAGGCCATTTTTTTGGTAGCTTACGAGGTAGTTTTAGATATTTATTTGTGTAGATGACCTACAATTAGATACGCAGGCTTATTTATTAGTTCTTTACGACTAGTAAGTGCAATAAATAATACGTAAAAGTTTTCTGAAAATTTTCCAAAAAATATTTGTTTACGTGAAAATGGGAATTTATTTTTGAATGTTCCAGGTGGGTATGTTTGAGGTAGGAATTTTAATAGTATTAGATGATAAACCTTATAAAGTTGTACTTACATAAAACATGTTATTAACATTAAGTCGGTTACTTTTTATATCAACTGAAAACTCGCTATAGTTTTTGAATTATGATCATTATCTGCTTTTTTACAAACGTTGGCAAAAAATAGTCCCCCCGCTCTCATTATCTGCGAGAGCTTGCCGGTATAAATCTCCCAGCAGAAAGGATAGAGGTCAAATAAACTAATTTTGTGTATTATATTCATACATAGTGATTCGTTTGGGTAGGACGTGTTTCGCAAAAAAAAGAACTCCATAATAATTATCTTAACAAGGTCTGTATCTCAGTTTCTGCTATAATAATTATTTATTTAGAATTTTTATTTTTTAAGAAAAGTTTCGACTCTTAAAATTAAGTTTTGATAATATAACTTTTTCCTTGAATTTTGGTGATTATTTATATATTTATAATGAAGAAAAAATATTTTATTTTAAAACGATTTAAGCCGAAAAGTGAGTTTTAAAATTGATTTAAGACGACTATTAAAGATAGGTAAACACCGTCACGCCTATATTCCCCAAGTGGAAGCGGCAGAGGTGTATTGAGTACACCCACCCTTCGCCGACGATGTTAGGTCCCGTGTAATAGGGGGCGAGCCTATTGCCATATATCGGACACAATTCTACTACTCCGTACTCACACTGGGGAGTTTCCGTTAGAAAACTTCATTTGTCCGACCTAATATTTGAACCCAGGACCTCGTGGTCACCAAGCGATACGCTTTGCCACTAGTCTAACGAGGCAGTCAAAATATAGGTCGAGTCTTTATTGGCACTAACTGATTAAGAAAAAAACAATATTATACCATTCTTTACACTAGATATATTCATGCCTCTTCTTAATAACTTAATAATATCGCGGATATCTCAGAATTCCCTTTTGAAAATGTGGTATTTCTTTCATCCTGGTTAAGTGCTTGTATACTATGCGAATAACTTTTGGTTTTTGATTTGATTAATGAGTTTTGGTTTTTGATTGGAAATAATGGTAAAAATATTTTTCTGTGGGGAAAACTGAGGTATGAGAATTTTTTATAAGCTTTTATTTAACTTGCACTGTTCTTATGTCTGTTTTGCCGGTTTAAATTTTGTGATGAGTTTTTCAAGCACTTGCAGTTATCCGATTGAGCTGAAATTTGGCATAGGTTTGTAAATTGAATACAATATTATTATGGAGAATTATATGATGGAATCGAAAGGTGTCCATAGGAACATGTTATCAACAAAACATACCCCCTCATTTTTAAGCTTGTTAGATTAGTATTATCAAGTAATTTACAACCAAATGATGTTCAGGGTCTGACTATGAAGCCAAAAGATGCCCAATGGAAATATCCAAGTACTCAACCTAACCTCATCGTGTTTGAGCTCGTTGAATTGCTCTTGACGAGTACTGTATGCTCAGATGGTATCAATGGCCTGATGATGGAACCAGAAGATGGCCAATGGTGGCCAATGGTCAACTACCCGACTAAGCAAAATATATCCATTGTATTTTTTCCGTAAAAGCTTCTTTTCAATAAGGTCTTTTTAAATTCAAATTATTATCAAAACCCACTGCATATTTTTTCATAACAGGGGGCTCCAAATGGAACGCACTGGTGTCCCACTCAGGATTTGCTCAATTGAGCCCATGTTGGAGAATCAAAATCTCTTTCCCTAACCTCTAACAGTGCTCACGGAGGCTTGGAGCCGCTTACGCCACCACCATCCAGTATAGCGTATCACAGCAAAACACTCAGTTTATGGGCCCTCCTGTAGGGACTGCATACGTCGAGGCTCTTAATAATATTAGCCCTGTTAAAAAACTGTCCCACCGTTGGGCACGGGCCTTCTCTCAAACTGAGAGGGTTTAGGCCATACTCCACCACGCTGGCCCAGTGCGGGTTGGCAAACTTAACACATCATCGAGAAACTCTTAGGGCATGCAGGTTTCGTCACGATGTCTTCCTTCACCGTTAATGTGCGTGCATGCGTGCTGTACCCGATACCTCTGACTTTGCAGTCCAACGGTCTAACCACTACGCTATCACTGCTTGAGTCTCTTACTCCTTTGTAACCTCTTCATCTGTCGCCACGTTTGAAACGGTAAGGGGCTCCGGATCTCCAAACAGAACTCGCCGGTGCCCCTTAGATTGAGCGTGTACTTGAGAATTAAAATCTCTTTCCCCAGCCTATAACAGTGCTCGCAGAGTGGCAGAGCCACTTACGCCACCACCGGCACAGTTAGGAGATACTCAGTTTATGCCCTATTCCATAGCGACTGCTTAAGGGAAGGTTGTTATTTCTTTATCATTCTGTGAGCCAGTTGCCCTTTTGTCCTTCTAGCTAGAGCGTAGTTCAAGCATGCTCTTATCAGGTGAAGCGGTACGGGCTCCGCAGCTAACAGCATAGTTTCTTATGCGCACAAAGGCTCAGGATTACACAAGGTTATCGTGCCGTAAAGATGGGCGATGATGTTGTTAAGGGGCTACCTCGAAAAACAAGTGTTTTTGTACGCCATGCACTTCAAAAAGTATATAGACTAAAGACTTAATAATTCGACATAAGCTTTTTGACTGTATATTCTAGAATCTGGTAAAAGGAATACACGATTAAAAGAAATTTTCTGGATAGAAAAAAATCTAAAGTCATCTCTATTGTTTTACATTTTCTGATTCTAGCGCGAAATGCTTAAAAACTAATGGTGTATGTGGTAAAGTTCTTGTAAAGCAGTTTTATTTATTTCAGAGTTTATTTTTGCACAAACGTTGTTTATTTTCGAGCACGCGCTCAATATATCCGTCTCTTAAATAATTATTTTTATGTAAAGTAAGTGCATCTCTTACTCTCCCGGTCGATGAATGATCGATCGCGGTAAATCCTTGGTAAAACCTGGTCAAGATTGATTCAGGATATAAATTTGTGACGTAAATGGCAGGAAGATTTAAATCTTTATATTTATTAGTGAACAAATATCCCGCGACGGTGTCGCTGGTGACGTCACACATATTCGAGCGACGCCGCTCTTCGTTTTCTTTTACTTTAAAAAGATCACGTAGCCCCACTTTAGGATTTATTCCTGTATCGTAGGTGCGTTTACAAACATAATAATTAACATACACAAATATCCAGACCGAAACGTAATCGTGGGTCACACCAATATTTATCCCGTGCGGGAATCGAACCCGCGACTATCAGACACAGTAGGCGGAGCGGCTTAAGCCCTTAAGCACTGCGGCCTGCTCCATATCGTCCGCCAATTCTGGCGATATTCTGCGACTTATTCCTTGTCACTGCGTCGCTTTCATTGGGGGACAGCAGTGAAGTACCAGAGTGTATACATGTGTTGCACAACAAAATGGATTGGATGGGACCGATGGGTGGAACCTCTTCAGGCGATATACTGCGGCTGACTAAATAGATGTAGACAACATAGTTCGCGGAAGATTTACCGGGCGCCGTCGCTCGCGCCTTATCTCAAGCGACACAGGCCGCGGGATATGTATTCTCTAATTAATACGAGACCTTAAGCTTATGCTCTGCACTAGGTGGCATGACGACGGACGATCTAGCGCAGTGGTTAAGCCTCTTCGACCACTGTGTGTGTAATAGTCGCAGGTTCGATTCCCGCACGGGACAAATCTTTGTGTAATCCGCAATTATTTGTTCCGGTCTGGATATTTGTGTATTTAAATTTTCATGTTTGTAAACGCACCCACGACATAGGAATATATCATAGTGTGAGGCTAGGTTAAAAAAAAAGTACGATAAACGACAGATAACACATGCTAATCAAGTAAAACACCGTCACGCCCATATTCCCCAAGCGGGGGTGGCAGAGGTGAACTGAGTACACCCGCGTTTCGCCGACGATGTTAAGTCCCATGTAATAGGGGCCTTTTCCAAATACCTGGCATAATTCCAGATACCGGATTCATACTGGAAAGTTTTCGTTAAAAAAGCTACATTTGTCCGACCTACTGATTTAAGCATAGGACTTTGGGATCAAAGCAATGAGCTTGCTACTAGACCAACAAGGCTAATCAAGTAAGCATTTATATTCTTGCATTGCCCGTTTCACGTCTATTTCTCTGCTGCATGGGCTGCCAATCTTTAATATGCATGGCACTTCCATTATACGATAGGTACATATATTATTTTAGACAGCGAAAAAGTCATAACTGAGTTTTTTCCCATTAGTTAGTCAATTCAGTTAATGGGTTTCAGTAAAACACTACAGGTTATGTCAAAAATAATTGACTGAATTTTATTTAATAATAACGTTGAGTAATATATGCAAAAAATTATAATGAATATGAAATAATAATAACAAAAAATGAATGTGTAGTTGACATTCCCATTGTTGTATTAATTTTTTTGTTTTATAAAATTAATTCATTACGCAATGTAATGTTATATAATAGTAAATAGGAAACAATGAGTTTTAAGTAATCTTAGTTATTGATCTTAATTTAATTTTATGATCTATGCATAATGATAACTTCATTTCAATTGTCTTCACATTTTCTGTTTAAAATCGTAGCCCTACACTTTAATATTTTTCACATAGGATGGGTAGTGACAGTTCTAATTGCCAAACGTAATTAATATTTAATTCAATGGCACTAAGGCATAAACCATAAGTATAGAAACCGGTCATGACTCTTATTGCCATTGAATAAAGTATAATTTTCTTTGACACAACTGTCACAGTTTACAAACATGAAATCCAAAGACACGCCCACTACGAAAAAAATATTTGTGGGTCACACGAAGACTTGATCCGTGCGGGAATGGAACTCGCGACCACTCGATCTAAGGGGCGGAGCGGCTCAAGCTTTTAACCTAAGTCGTTCGTCAACTAACCTTTTGTTAATATAAAAGTGTTATAGCGTAAACACGATCATTAGTTGAGAAGTTACTAGGGCCACTTTTCAACTTCATCATCAAACCTTGAAAGTCATTCGGAGCTATAGCAGTTGTTAATACAAATCTAACAAGCTCAAATACGATGGCGCTGTCTTCTTTAGTTGAGGAGATCTAATGACCACCGTGCTTCATCATCAGATCAGATTTATGATTCATTCATCATTCATTCATTATATTGTGGCCGAAGTTAAATATTCATGCCAAATTTTAGCGCAATCGGATGCCAAGAGTGCTTGAAAGCTGGATCACAAAATTTGAACTGGAAAGACAGACATATGAAGTCAGCTATATAACTTTATCTAGCTTTTAAAATACTACATCTAGCTTTTAAAATACTACCTCTACTACCAGATTCGGTTGCTCATTGGTAAGAGAGGTCACGTCGGCATAGCGGATTTCGTTGGATCGATTCCAGCCCAAAGTCATAAGATTTACTACAGAGAATTACTATATTCCCTAAGCGGGGCAGACGTGTACTATATCCACATTTTGGTTACGACGTTAGAGTCCCATATTAATAAAGCCTATTCCCGTCGTACCGCGCATCAATTTCATAGCAAAACCCTAACAATGTTGACCTGATAATCGAACTAAAGACCTCGTAACCGCCATCTGCACCGTATGTCACTAGATTAACGAGGCCTAGGGGGTCGCGGAAGTCTTAAGGTGTCCCTATCGTCCAGTTGACGGAGCGATCTCGAGGGGAATGGTGGCATTAGTTGCTTGAAGCTGCCGTGAGCAGTGTTGAGGTGTGGAGAAGCGTTTCTGATTCCCCAAGATGTGCTTAATCGAGCGAGATACAGGAACCAGTATATAGTGTCTCGCTTAGGTAACTGGCTCGAGGGGAATAAGAGGCTAACAGCCTCGAATTGGACAGTCGCTATGGGCGAGGGAGCTGAAAAAGGCTACTACGAGGGTCCGGCAACTTTCAAATACCTCAATTTTCCCCACAGAGGACTGATAATCTCTTGAAGATGAAAATCGAAATCCTCGGTATCAATTTTTTAATTGTACCCCCAGGAAAATTAAAATGTAGTCCGGTCGGTCAGACCAAGCAGTCGAACCATGCGGTCGCAGGGAGATTTTAGCGCTATGAAAATCAAAAAGAGCAACAAAGCATTTAGTAATAATGATATTGCATAAAACATTTTAGCATAAACCGGAATTACCTCGTTACGATCCTTGACACTTTCTACTTAAATTCAACAGACAGTTAATTTTATTCTGATCTCGATGAATGCGTTTTAACATATGTGCATCGATCAATTTGAATTTGTATTTTTGTTTTTAAACCTCGGATTGAATCTCGATTACTATTTATTTATAATAATATTATATTTGTTCATTATTATATGTCTTCATTTTTTGATGTCTTGAACACGATTTAATGCTAAATTGAGACCGAAATTGAGTGGCGTGCTCAGGAATTCATTCTATCTACCTTTATTACTACTTCAGAGCCTACCCACAAGGAGGCTTTTTCTTTGTTAATTTTTTCTTGCGGGAATCAGACATATTGAGGAATCAGAATGGAATGGCATAGGAATGACATTTCCAACGGTTAGTAGTCTTAAGTAATCACTAACTTTTTCTTTCTTGACTATTCATAAGTAGGTACTTTTTGGTCAACATGAATAGAAAACTTTGATTTTACCTATTCAAAGTACAGAGGCCGAACAGGTTATTTATAATTAAGAAGATAGAAGCTAACATAAGTTATAGTTACCAGAGTTAAAAGGTCAACTATTGTATTTCAAAGAAATATTGCTAATTATTTTGTTGTTTGAGCAATTTTTGTTTTAATTTTTTGTTCATAGTAAGGTTTTCGCATTTTTTTACTAAACGTTCCATTAGTACGACTTTTTATTTAAAAATTTTTAAGTAATGATTATTGTACAGATATTACCTAGATTTCAATTAGACAAGTGTCTTTTATTTAAAAAACAATTTGTAAATGTACGTAGTAGACAATAGTTCCTTATATTAGTGGTTCCATAGAATCTCATGCTCTTGACGTTTGAGACCATAAATTATGTTATTCATATTCACAAGTGTTGGTCATCATTTGATCATCTTTTTAATTGTAGTATTATTTTAATTAGTGTAATTCTAACTGCAATTGAATAATCTCCGTAAAAACTCCGGAACAACAATGACTTTTGGACGTCAAATGCCCAGTCCCTGGCGTAGAATGCCGTAGTAACGTCGGAACCTAAAATGCAAAAATAAACTGCGATAAAATCTGTAATATTTTAAATGCAGTTTTGTCACTTTACATATAATTTTTCCCATCTCTGATGTTCACTTTTGCTAAGGATTATGAGGTATTTATAGCCAGTGACATAACTGGATCGACAGCAACTTTTGGCGCGGCCAAAACTTAGTTAGGTCCTAGTTTTGTCCTTAAAAAATCTTGAACATATATGCCCGATTGTCTACTGAAGGCTTAGCACCTAAAAATTGATGTTAGCGTGATGCTAGCTAGTAAGCGTACTATTACGTTCATGTTTATCTTGTAAATTTGTAGTATAACAGGGATGGTATTTTCTATCCTTGTTGTGCAAATCTGGTCGGAATGTCTGGTACTATTATGAGTTCCTTATTTAGTTGATACCAACTCGCTAGCGTCTCGCAAACATCAAACTTTTCACGCCTTTCGAAAGTACATAGTTGTACCAATTTTTTTCGTCTTGTGCCATCAATGGTAAGCGTGCCTTTAGTTCGCCATCTCTACCCAAGGTGATGTCCAGAGAAAGATTGTTTAAAATAATAAACGCCATCAGGGCTGTATTCCCCAAGCGGGGGTTCCATAGGTGTACTTGTGTACACCTACATTTCGCTATGTTAGGCCCCTGTAATAGGGGACAAGTATATTGCCATGCACAATTCCAGACTCTTGACTGATACTGAGAATTTTTCGATAGGTAAACTACGAGTACATTTGTCCAAGCTAAGACTTAAATTCAGGACTTCATGACCAGTAAAGTGCATTATTTGCCATTAGACCAACGAGGCAGTCAGAGAGAATGTCTGTAAAGATTTTTTACGTTTAACTGTTTCAGATGGCCTACGATGGAGTTCACCCTCTGTACCCATATACCAATCAGGATAAAAAAGAGATAAGGAGAGAACTAGGATTGCAGGAAAGTACGATAGAGGAAGACATCGACATCATCGAAGATTGGTTCAAAAAACAACCGCATTTGGTGGATGCTGGGATAGGTGACACTTTTTTACTACCTTTTAGTTAACTTGCAATGTTCGTATGTCCGTCTTTCCGGTTCAAATCTTGTGATTCATTTTTCTAGTACTTGCGGGTATCCGATTGTGCTGAAATTTGGCATAAGTAGTTAAATAGATTGCAATGCAATAATATGGTACCAAGGAGCTATATAAGAATACTTCCCAGCAGTTGATACGCGCGGCTCTCAATATCATTTCGGTGTTTATTTAATGTAAGTGTAATGAAAGTGTTCTTTATTGAAATAGTAAGAAAGCGTAGTAAGAAATCGTGTAGGTATGAAATATAGTATCAGTGTAAAGATAAGAAAGGGTTATATCTTATATAAGGGTATAATCCGTTGGTTCGCACATATAGAAAGAATGTCGGATGAAAGAATAACAAAACAGATATAAATGCGAAAGTCGAAAGATTTAGATACCGGGGAAGATCTAGACTATCTTACCATGACCAAATAGAGCGTGTGATCGTGTCTGTAGGGCAATACAAGAGTCTCTCTAATGTGATACACGCTCTCTCTCAAGAGAGAGAGAGCGTGTATCAGATTAACTATGAGAGTGGAGAAAGCCAGAGAGGTATGTAAGGAAAGAACCTGTTGTAATCATGTATTTTCTGCCTGCCCCGCAAAAGATCTGGCATAATACAGATAGATTAATTATATGTTCAATTTTTTATTACAAATGAACAGCAAGCATTAGATACAATATTTGGGTTTTCGCTCGACGATCATAAAAATGGCACCATATGTAATCTGTGGTGGTGTATTCTAGCGGAATCATTGAAATACGCAATAGTTGGAATAGGTACTTAATTTTTCTGTACTAATTAAGGGTACTAAGTAAGGGGTGTTGACGCCATATATCGCGCCCGAAGTGTGCTGGGAGAAAGTGACAGGGATACTGTTATTTTCTTTTATAATATTATGCCTCTATGTCTTCATGTCACTTGGGGCCTCATTGAAAACCAGCGATGTGTTACCATATCATATAGCTGAATGAGGGTACCTTTTTGCTGGCAAGGCTTGGACAATATTATTAATAACATTTGGTGACTTGTGTGTGGCCCTGGCTCTCCAGAAAAAAAACAAATATGTTATTCTTTCTTTCATCTTTTTATATTTTTTACTAATACTTATTTGCAATTACATCAGACTAACCCGCAATCAAAATGATAGAGGGCGGTGTACAAAATCAAATATAAATATATAACGATTATGATTCGAATACGTTGATGTGAACCCAGTTTCCTATCAAGGATCATTCGCAAGGCTATAGAAAAAAGGAATACATCCTAATTTTAACAGAGAAGACGGCTGACTGCTTCAATCGACTCTGGATCTAGTAATTAATATAATTAAATCTAAAACCAGGCAAAATGCTGCAAGATCTCAAGACCCCGTGAGTTTATTCTGCGTAGATCGGACCAACAATATTAATTTAGTAGTTTGAGGGTATCCCGGAACTACTACGCCTTTGGACATCTAATACCTTTAGTCCCTCTCATGACCGTGGCTGCTGCAAAATACTCGGAACGTCAGAAAATAAAAATCAAAAATAAGCAACGATAAAATCCAAAAAAATAGTTTTATCTCAACAGCAAAATTAATTCGTCTTTGCAGATAGAGGCTTCATTGAAAGAATGTTGATTGGGGCTAAAGGATCTTTGGAGACGACTAAACGCAGAATCGACAATTACTACAAATACAAAGCTTTAGCCCCGGAGCTCATTCTAAATAGAGAAAAAGTTCTATCAGATTCTCAGGACCTTTGGAACGCTTAGTAAGTATCTATATTTGATAGTCTTTACTACTAATTTATTACGAACATTATAGGAAGATATGGTGATGGTAGGGAAATAGGTGGACTGATGGTGACCATGGAAGGAATACGCAATCGGGGGAGGCCAGTACTAATATAAGTCGATTGAGTACAGCGGGGCACATCGCTCGTAGAACTAACGGCCGTTGGGGCAGACAGGTTGTCGAGTGGCGACCACTTACCGAAAGACGTGGAGTGGGTAGGCCCCCACAAGGTAAAGCGAACCTGGTGAAGGTCGCAGGTAGAAGCTGGATGTGTACAGCACAAAGCCGGTCGTTGTGGCGATCTTTGGGGGAGGCCTTTGTCCCGCAGTGGACGTCTTTCGCCTGATGATGATGATGATGAAGTACGTGGGTAAGACCTGACCAAGATTGACTCAGGACAGGGATATGTAGCGTCAAAAGAAGGAGAATTATACCCTGTAGTGAATGGAATGAGGAGAAACTGATTATGATGACCCCAAAAAGCATGTTCAGACACATCGAGTAGTCAATTTCGTGTACGGAATCCGAATTACATATTTTTAAATCCTTATGACCCAAACAATCGAAAGATACAATTCTACTTCTACTATATCTATACAAATAAATAAAATAGAAGTGTCTATTTGTAACGTCAAGCTTTTTACTAAATGTATATAAAAGTATATACGGTACTTATAACAGAAACACATTTTTTTTAATTTTGTCTTTCTGTTTGTTCCGGCTAATCTCCGTAACGGCTGGAGCGATTTTGACGGGGAACAGATAGCTGATGTTGTAAGGAGTAATTTAGGTTTCTTTATTTACAAAAAATAAATTCACGCGGGCGAAGTCGCGGGCAACAGCTAGTCTTACTAATCCTACTAATGTTATAAATTTGTAAGTTTGTATGTTTATGTTTGGATATTTGTATGTTTGTTACTCAATCACGCAAAAACGGCTGAACGGATTTGGATAAAATTTAGCATACAAACGGTTTATTACCTGGATTAACACAAAGGTCCCTTTTTTCCTCGGAAAAATGTAAGGTTCCTGTCCAAAGTCAACGCAGTTGAAGTCGCGGGCATTTTTATTTGGATGTTTATTTCTCAATCAACCAAAAACGAATTTGGCATACAGATACTCGTTTTTTATTGCCTGGATTACCACATAAAATACTTTTCATCTCGGAAAAGTGTTAGGTTCCTATCACAAGTCAACACGGACAAAGTCGCGGCTAGTAACAAGATAAAGGTTTCCCCAAAAGATCGCCACTGCCGTGTTAATGAGGACGTGGGTGTGCCAATGATGAAGGTTCCAGGTAAAAGTTGAATGCGTAACCGAAAGCTGGTAATGTCGTGGTGATTCTTAAAGAGTCCTTTGTTCTTATAGACCTCTTTCCGCTGATGATGTTATCAATTAACCTATAAATGGGGGTGAGTCAATTTCCATGAAAGACTTGTTGAGAGAGGAACTGATTTTCCGTAAGGCATCTAGCATATAGGTGGGAGAGGGTATTCCAGAGCCATCTCAAATCCCCTTTGCCTTATCGATGTCTGTGCCAAAGTGGACATTCATTAACGCTAATAGAAAACGTATGGAAATGACATTATGCCTTAAAATATCACATGGCCAGAAGAATGCGCTTTTGATTGCGAACATATAACGATAAAATAAGAGATCCGGCATGATTTTTATATAAGGAGAAACATAATTATATGTTAATTAAATAATAAATGAAATAGTGAGGTATATTTTTTTATATGCAATTTTTTGTGTATATTTTTTAAACCAAAATATGGCAAATTCAAGCGTGACAGTGTTATTTTTTCTGACTTAAAATCCAGGCAATTCACAACTAACATGTATTTTAACAAATTCAAAGTTTTCCTCATTTATTTACACTTACGATGAGACTGGCGAAGGTGTACGAAGTATATTGGGATTTTTTCGGCTTACAGAGGGAATTTTCAATACTTATCTGGTAGGTAGCGAACCCTCGGTTGCACGCTGCTGTGAGTACTGTAATAGCGTGGGGAAAACTATTCGATTCCCTCATATGCGCTCAATGAAGCGAGGCACAAGTTCATCAGTGCTTACCGTTTGGTGATCCCGGAGGGCCCTACTGTATCTAAAGAGGTCACTTTGGGGTTATTTAGTATGGTAAAAGTCCTATACGACACCCTTTGCCAAAGAAGACTGAGAATCTTCTAAAGATGTAGCCCCTGAGAAAGAGAGTGGCGAACTCTTTTACCGTTTTTGAGTTACATCATTTCATACCCGGTTTATATACTGCTTTTGCCCGCCTCGAGCGAAGAGCAGTACTGCGGCAGCATCGACTGTTCACAGAAACCTTCGCACTTCAAGCATAGTTCTGTGTTTTCCGATTTAGATTTTCTTTTCTACAAAATTATATGGTTTCCGAAATGATAAAATTATCCCCAAGGCAATTTTTTTTATAGTATTATTATGCAGTTAATTATTATGCCTTCCCATGGTATTTCTGATGCATCAGAAATACCATGGGAAGGCGCGTTTTTTTATATTTCATGTCGTATCCTATTATCTGAAAATCAGTTAATGGAATGGCGAGTAGCTATTTTCATTTTATTAACCTTGTAATTATGTCATTGACATACTCTATGATTACTCGAGTGTGTTTAGTGGCGAAGCGATGACAGATGACATCTGTCAGATGACTAATCATCGATGACAGATAGTCGATGTAAGATTTCGATTCGCAACGGGGCTTTTGTTTTTTGCCGTAATGGCGACAAGAAGCCAATTTTTATAATTTACTGTTATACTCTATTATTACTAAAAGCAGTGATAGCCTAGTGGTTAGACCGTTGGACTGCAAAGTCAGAGGTCTCGGGTTCAAACCCAGGCACGCACCTCTGTCTTTTCGAAAGCATGTGCGTATTTAAAATTATTTATCACTTGCTTTAACGGTGAAGGAAAACATCGTGAGAAAACCTGCATGCCTAAGAGTTTCTCGAAGGTGTGTGAAGTTCGCCAACCCGCACTGGGCCAGCGTGGTGGACTATGGCCTAAACCCTCTCAGTTGGAGAGGAGGCCCGTGCCCAGCAGTGGGACAGTTTCTTAACAGGGCTAATATTATTAATATTATTACTTGACATTGGCGAAATACACTGATAAAGTGTGGGCTATTAATTAATAAAATAAGAAGATTCGCAACGGGGCAAGCGGTCGGAAATATCGCGGAGCAGCGAACCTCACTACATTCCATGTGACTATTAATCTCCAACAATTGTGCGCATACTCGCATATCAAGGATGGTCAGAGTGTTGGACTAGACTCCAGTGTAATGTTCGGCCACCGTGCGGAGGACTATTAAAACGAAGATAAAGCTACCTTTTACCGTTACCAGCATTGAAACAGCTATCCAGAAAACCAAGCGCCGTTATATATATTTCTTTTAATTTGTATCCTTAAGATTTTTCCTCTATTAAATTTAACCCATAATTCCAAAAAGATTTCTATTCCAACAACACTGAGTGGGTGTGGTTGCCAAGTTTTTTGACGCTCGCTCAAAAACCACCAACGAAGAGAGCGCCGAGCAGTGATAGTGTGGGAAGGTAAGTAGAGCGTAAGTGGCGCGTTTATACGACTTACCTTTCCTCACTTCACGCGAAAGTGAGCAGCGTGTAAATTGGATATCAGGTTGCTTTCCTTTGAAATCTTTCTATCACGTCTTCAACTTTAACATCTTGAAATAACGCATAATTTAGGCTCGTTGGATCGATAATTTTCTCAGAACTGATTTCGCCTCATTTAGATGTTGTAAACAAATTTGGAAACCTTAAAAGTATAAGCTGATATTTGTAAGCGAGTAGGTATGAAAGATAGTATCGGTGTAAAGATAAGAAAGGTTATGCTGCGTTGGTTCGGGCATATAGAAAGAATGATATAACAGATATACAATGCGTTAGTGGAAGGATGTAGGTACCAGGGAAGACCTAGACTATCTTACCATGATCAAACTTACCAAGTTTCATCTGAAGGACAAGTCCAGGGTCTTAGTAACCGGCGACCGTGTATGAGGCGAACTATGAGAGTGGAGGAAGCCAGAGAGGTATGTAAGGAAAGAACCTGTTGGAACTCTGTACTCTTTGCCTACCCCGCAATGGATCTAGCGTGATGATATAGATAGACCTCGTAATAGCAAGGAGAACAATCTACTATAAAGGTTTTCACAGTTTTTTTTTGTTGTTTCAGCATGCAAATGTCAGTGCCAAATCTGTATAAAGGACATCGGGTTTCGCTCTTCAGATTTACAACTCCTGATACGACCAACCTGCTCTGTGAACAAGTTTTGATGAATTCTTTTATGGTTACTATGTTTTATTGTTATACAAAAAGTTTTGTACTCTTGCGGAATTTATAGAATATTTAATAGACAGAGTACTTGATAATTCTACACTATTTAAATAGTCTCCCTCGTTGGTTTATTGGCAAAGCGCATCGCTTAGTGATCACGAGGTTCTTGATTTAAATGTAGTTTTTCTAACGAAAAATTACAAGTATGAGTCCGGAGTCTGGAATTGTGCCCGGTATATGGCTATGGGTTTGCCCCCTATAACAAGGTACCTAAAATCGTCGGCAAAACGTGGGTGTACTCAGTACTCCTCTGCCGTCACTGCTTGGGGAATATATGCGTGACAATTCTTTGTATTAAATCCATGGAGTATGGGAGAACAATGCAGAACAAGACAGATATAATTAAGTATAAATTTGACATGACATAATTTGGAGTTCTTTTAAAGAGCCTTTGCGAGTCGTATTTATATCTCACCGCAAGCCTTTAAAAGGTGTGGGAAAACCTAGGACTTTTGAATAGTTAGGATTAAATTTCCATCTTTCTGTTTCAGTTAGGAGACATCCGCATGAAGTACGATTATTTCCTAGCAGATATATGGGTCTTTGATATGAAGCATATAACTTTTGCGCACATGCTCAAATTGAATCCCATATTAATACAGAAAGCTGCCCAGTTATTCCATGTAAGTATCCATCTATCTATGTCATCACGCCAGTTCCTTTGCGGAGTAGGCAGAGATTACCAACTTTTAACAGGTTCCTTCCTTTCCTTACAAACCTCTCTGGCTTCCTTCACTCTCATAGTTCGTCTCATACATAATCGCCGGTTATGAAGACTCTTGACTTGTTCTTCAGATAAGATACTCTGGTTAGTCATGGTAAGATAGATTCGGTCTTCCCCGGAACCTGCATTCTTCCACTTTCGCACGTGAGTAATTATAATTTATTCTGCACAGTGCATTTTTGATGCATTTGACGGGTGACGAGACTTGATAAAATTCGCAGCGAGTACGGTCGCGGGAGTCTCGGTGTTCGCGACATCGCTAATAAGCTACAAGAAAGTAGACTCCGTTGGTATGGCCACATAAAGAGAAGACCTCCCGATTATGTGGGTAATATTACGGCCAATCTAAACCTATTAGGGCCCAGACCCAGAGGACGGCCAAAAACAAGATGGCCAGATGTGTTCAAAAAAGACATGTGTATCTGCCATGCCTTCGAACACGACACGTCCGACAGAGCGAAGTGGAAGAAGAAAATTAAGAAGGCAGACCCCACCATCAGATGGGAATAATAATTGTCAAGGAGAGAGAGAGAGTGATTTTTGATGCATTTAAAACAGGCGTCAAGTCAAGTCGAGGAGATAGAACTGATGCTCTACACCGCGTATCCAATGCTAATTAGTGGAGGCAGGTTTGTGGCTCCCGCCGTTGGAACTTACCAAGTCACTGTAGTTAAAGTCAAAAGTTATTAATTTGTATAGGCCAGATTACCAGCTCTGCATCGTGGCGAATTAAGAAAAGCAATAATCTTTGGAGTGTCCCAGGTCTTACGTTTATATTTTACCGCGAATAATTAAGTCTAAAAATCAGATTTTTATTTCCAGGAGGGTCTCGGCCTAAGAATACAAGCGATCCACGTGGTGAACGCGACGAATTTGCTTCAGTATCTTGTTTCGTTCATGAAACAGTTTATCAGTCAGAAGATATTAGACCGAGTGATTGTACATGACACTTTGGAAGACCTACACAAGCATGTACCGAAGAAATATTTACCCAAAGACTACGGTGGCGAAGAACCAGAAACTACCGTATTTAGAGGTAATAAAATAAGTATCTATGGTGTGACAAGGATAGTGGATGATATTGACAAGGGAGCGTTGGTGTGAAATCAGGGTTACTATTTAAAATTGTTGTTCTATTTCCAAGAAGATATATGCACAGGTAGGGCACGGGTGCTAATTAAAAAGAGAACTTGGGTAAATTTGAAAGCAAGCGGCGGCTCTAGTAGTGTCATGTAGTGACATTTCATTAGATAACAGCGTTAGTTCCGATTTTGGCCGCGAGTCAAAAGATCTTTGTGTGACTTTGGAGCTACATCTATACAAATATTATAAAGGGGAAAGATTTGTATTTTTGTATGTGACGAATAAACTCAAAAACTACTGACTGTTTTCTAAAATTCTTTCACCATTAGAAAGTCACCTTATCTATAAGTAATACAGGCTATACCATAGACCCGGTAAGTGGCACTGTTGTCGACCCGGTATGAAGTCGCGGGAAACTGCTAGTATATTATAAAGAGGAAAGATTTGTTTGTTTGTAATCGTCAAACTCTGTAACAGCTGAACCAATTTTAATCATTCTTTCACTATTAGAAAGCTACATTATCCAGGCGTAAAATATACGACAGGTGGCGCCGTTGTCAACCAGGTGCGAAGCCGCAGAAAACTGCTTATAAATATTATTAGGACCACTTACACGCACCTTGTTAGCGTTACCTATTGACTAACTCGAGCTTATTACGTTAAATTGCCTTAAACTTAACGTTATAAGTAGCGTTACCTTTTTACTGACTCCAGAGTCAGTTAGAAGGTAACGCTAACTCTGATTCGTGCAAGTGGGCCTGAAATTATTATTAACAAATATTCGATGACTGCGACGCATATCAGAATGGTCATTATTGACAGGATATAGATATGGTTGACGAAAAGAGGGGAGACCTTTTCCCAGCAGTGGGATAGTTATAATAATAGCCCTGTTAAGAGACTATTCCACCGTTGGCACGGGCCTCCTCTCAAATTGAGAGGGTTTGGATCATAGTCTACCACGCTCACCCAGGGCGGGTTGGCGAACTTCACACACCTTCGAGAAACTCTCAGGCATAGATGTCCTCATGATGTTATCCTTCACCGTTAGAGCAAGTGATAATTAATTTTTAATACGCACATGCTTTCAAAAAGACCGAGGTCCGTGCCTGGGTTTGAACCCGAGACATCTGACTCTGCAGTCCAACGGTCTAACCACTAGGCTACAAAAATTATTGGTATTAAACGAATATTATTATTTTTACAGATATAATGGAGAAAGAAATTCGCAGCACGAAAACCAAGCAGTTTTTAATAAATGCCGCTAAAGCTATATCTGATGAGAAGAAAAGACCAAACATGGATATAAACGAGGAACATCTAGCTGGTTCTTTCAGAAAATTAGATTTCGATTAAGCTTAATGTATCTTAACTCAAGCTCAGTTTGGTTTGACAAATATTATTTTAATAAATACCACCTTTTGACCGCTTCAGTTGAAATTATCGGACAATTCTTTTCACAAAATTGTAATCTCGACGTTTCGTTAAATTGGCCTCAAAATTCGTAAATGCCAATTATTAAATTGGATACACACGACTTTGTACGTCTGGTCCTTCAATCATTATGCAATTAGTCTTTGTTCGACAGATTCGTCTATCTATTGTAAAGAACAAAAAATATTGTCCTAAGCGCCAAATATTCTAAAGCTCTCTTACACGAACCAGGGTTAGCGAACTAACGCAGAGTTATTGAGTAACTCGAGGTGATAACGTTAAATTACCTTCAACTTAAAATTATAACCTCGAGTTATAGGTAAGGTTAATCCTGGTTCATGCAAGTGAGCCTAATGTGACTAAAGGATATTGTTCTGCGTGCATACATGATTTGCCCCAGAACCAACAGCAATGAAGTTACCTGAAAATTATCTTTATGCATTTATTATTAAACGGGCAAACAGGGGAATTGTATTATTGCAAAAAATATATTAGATTATGAGGTTATAATTTAGTAGCCAACAATATATTTGTAAAATCGTTATTTAAAATACACTAGCAATAATCTTATCGATCGTTATTGAATGTAATCGACTGAATGTAGCAACGTGGACACTGGGACAAGACGTTGGCGACTTTGATTTAAGTACTTACAGTCCTTTGAAATATTCGTTTTGGATTGCAAATTGTCCGTTAGATATGGATGTTTGCAACTACTATAATAAAATAGATAAATAATTATGGTATAGGTCATATTATGTTTGTTGATTTTAGGGTAAGTTTTACCCATGTCCTTAAATGATAACGGCTTGGGCTACAAGTTTAGTACTCTCCCGGCATCGATAGTTATCGTTTAGCGGCTCAATGAATAAGAACCCAACCATGGGTGTAGTCTCATTTGGAATTTGTTTTATGCGACCATAGCCAACGCGAGGACAGGTTTATATATAAATTGAAATAATGTTCTACAGCTACTAGTATAGGTACGGGCGGGCCACATAGCGAAGATCGGACGGGCGTTGGGGCAGTAAGATTCTAGAGTGGAGACCATGTATTGGCAAGCGCAGAGTAGGGCGACCGCCTGCCAGATGGACCGACGATCTTGTGAAAATCGCAGGAAGTCGTTGGATGCAGGTGGCGTCGGACCGGTTACGCTGGAAAGCGATTGGGGAGGCCTATGTTCAGCAGTGGACAAGTATAGACTGAGATGATGCTGATGCTGACTAGTATAGGTAATTAAGTATAGACATATGATATGGGGGCGTTGTGGTGAATTTAGGGTTAACATTTTATAAAATTTACCTACCTCCAAGGAGAAATTGCTAGAGGTCTGCACGATTACTAATTAAAAAAAGAACATAGATAAATTTCATAGCACACGGACACTGCAACTGTCATGTAGTGAAATGTCACTTGATGATAGCGTTACTCCCGATTTTGGACGGGGGCCAAAATATCCTTGCGCGCGACTGTATGTAATTTAAACGTCATTATACGATTAGTAACTACATATTTTGAGGAAATGTTGAAAAGAAAAAGTTTAATATAGACAACTAACGGCCAGTTTCAATATTTAACTCAGGATAGATTTGCCTACTACGGATAGAATTTGGACGTATTTTTTATGAAAGGAGGCATGAGGTCGGCATGTCGTCGCCTCCTGCGCCCGCGTCTCCTTCGGCCGTTTGGGTCTGCTAGGGGATCATCCTCCCTGGCTCGCTTCGCCGCTTCTTTGCATGCCATGACCCTCTCAGCAAAGGTGGCCACCGCATCCCATGCCGCTCGCTGCCGACCATGGAGCGAACAATCGCCGGCAGGGTGAGGTCCGTCCCCACAATCACAGCTAGCGAGCTACGCTGTTCCGCCCAAGCAGGGCAGACCTCGAGCGTGTGCTGCGTCTTATCCTCGGCGCAACCGCACTCGTAACCGCACTCATGGCACCTCTGGTCCGTCTCCCTTCCGGCCACACGGTGCAAATACATTTCGAAGCAACTGTGCTACGTCAGGACCTGCACAAGCCGGAAGGTAAGCGTGCCTGCCGAAGTGAACCCGTTCGCTCCCTAAAAGTTAAAATGGTTCCGTTCGCTCCCTAAAAGTTAAAATGGTTCCGTTCGCCCCTCCTGTAGTTTATCATCCGGTTGCAATATTTAACTCAAGGATAGATTTGCCTACTACTGATAGAAAGTTGATATATTTTGTATGGAAAATCTGTCAAAATTCTACTGACAATAAGAAAATCTATAGTTAGTACCTTGAGTTGTATAATGAAACTGCTTATTAATCAATCTGTAGCTTATGACACTTTTCCTGTAAAAGCGATTTTGTTCTCAAATATTGCTATTTTTTTTAGTATAGTAAAAATATGTTTTTTACAAGAATATAGTTTAAGGGGATTGATAGAAAAAAGTTTAAGTATTATTTAATTAGTTTTTCTTAAGTCTGATATTGTTCTCTGTAAGGCTTACACGCAAACCTGTATTCGTGAAATAAATATTTAATAGATCAATATTCTTTGTCACACAAATATTGTAATTCTCCAATTATAATAATTATATTAGCCCCGTTAAGAAACTGTCCCACCGTTGGGCACGGGCCTCCTCTCAAACTGAGAGGGTTTAGGCCATAGTCCACCACCCATAGGCCATAGTGCAGTTTTCCTCACGATGTTTTCCTTAACCGTTAAAGCAAGTGATAATTAATTTTTTATACGCACATGCTTTTGAAAAGACAGAGGTGCATGCCTGTGTTAGAACCCGAGACCTCTGACTTTGCAGTCCATCGGTCTAACAACTAGGATATCACTGCTTTCTACAATTAGTAATTTTACAATTAGTTAGGTAATTATTGCAAAGAGGATGTGATTATTGAAATAAATAAGTATTACCTAAAAATTTTGTTTGATTTAAAAAAAAAACACAAATAAATTAAAGTTAAAGAAATTAAAAAGAATACCCAGAATTGCATAGGAACTAAAAAGAATAAAAAAATGAGTTAATACAAATATATGGTAAAAAGCACCACACGCTTTTTCATAATAAAATTAATATAACAAACTCTTCATATTTAAAAATTATTTACATCTTTATGACATGACTTGTATTCAAAACGTGTGTTTTTAAATATATTTATTTTGTTATTTTTTAGTCTCAAAACAACATCAAAAGTAGTTAGACTTTTTATAAACAAACTTTTACAAAAAAAAAAAAACAGTTGTGGACTTCCTATGGCCTCCTTCCGGCACCATCTTTAGACCCTAAGCACCGTCCAAGTTTCGTCAAGTCCGTCACAGTACTCGTCAAGACAAATCTAACAAGCCTCAACACGGCGGGGTTATATTGATTAGTTGGGTGGGTCTATTGGTGTACCTTTTGGCTCCGTCATTAGACCCTTACAGAAATGGGCAAAATGTAATCAGATTTATGATTACAATTGCATTTTGTAATATTCAATCATGATTCAATTTAAAAAATGCAATCGTAAATGTTGAAGATTTTAAAATGTAACTGTAACCGATAGTCATTAATACACCATCACGCCTATATTCCGCAAGCAGGGGTGATTTATCATTAGATTACATTTTGTCCATCTCTGGACCCTTAACACCATCTGATTGTATAGTACTTGTCCATACCAATCTAGCAAGCCTAAACACGAGAGGATTATTTTGCGCAGTTCACATTTTTCTATATCACCTTCCGACCTTATCATAAGATCACTTTATTATAAGAACTACATGGTACCATATTATTGCATTGTCACCGAACTTACGTATGGCATTTTTAAGCTTAATTAGTTACCCCTGAGTGCTTGAAAAATTAATCATAAAATTTATACCGGAAAGACAGACCGACAAATCCTGATGATCCTGATCAGGATATTAGGTTATTGTTTTGTCATTGGTCCTCAATACGTGTACCAATTTTCAAGTTAATCACATGCCTTAGAGTTACTGAAAATTACGCAGATTTCATTACATAGATACAGGTCAAGGAAATAAAAGCATTTTAGAAAAAGGAAACCGGCTTCAAAAATACAATAGATAGCTAAAAAGCAAAAATACAGGTTTTGCGTTAGTTCCAGCCGGTTGGTATGGCTGGTTTTTTAAATCTACACTAATATTATAAAGAGGAAAGATTTATACCTGCTCCGTTTTACAAAACCTCAATAACTATTTATCCCGCCTAGAATTCAAAGGAACATCATAGTCGTTAAAATCTTACTATACGTCATCAGACCAATGATCAGTTTATTTTTAAATGAACTCATATAATTGATCAAATGCAAGTTAGTTCAAGCAATCTTAATTCTGTACGGAAAAATTGGTCCTGTTTCTGTCCTCTCCCATGAAAAAGGAACCCCTCAGTTTGGGGAACCATTTTAAAAACTAAATTTCCTTTAAAAAAAATCCGATTATATTTATATTTTCTGGCATCCCATTCTGCTGAATTTTTTAGAATACCTCTGTAACTTTGGTGATAATTCAATAATAAAGTACTGAGTTGGTCTGATAAAGGAGCTCGAAGTTAACTTTAACAACTTCTCAACTAAACTAAGGAAACTAATTGCAGCATATATAGGCCACTATGGCACGAAAGAACATCTGCACAAGATGAACCGGTGCAGCGACATAGTACATGTATGCAGGAACTGTGGTACAGATACTGAACCATGAAGCACGTCCTCTGCAACTCGGACGCACTGGCGGCGCGGCGAGTTAAGCTACTGGGAGTGGCCTATCCAACTCTAGACGAATTTCGACTCTTCCCTCCTACTGGAATCTACGGCCTGGTACAGGGAGTATTTGGATCTGGAGGTACGTAAGGGCATCAGAACAAGGACAGCACAAAAGATCCTATCGGGTCAAAGCGCGCTTGAGTTTGAAAATTTTGGTGAAGTGAGGATATAGAAAATATATTAGTTTGACTGCTATTTAGTAGTCTCAAACTCCTTTCGTCTTTCTTTACGGCACGAAGTACCAGGACCTATCCAGGAGTGATTTTCAGGTATTTTCTAATGTCGATGAAATGGTATGTTGATGTCGTATAGGATATATTTAAGTTTGAATGATAATAAAAAAGCAGAAATACACTTAATAAATTTTAATTTTACAATAAATACAATGAATGTACCAACATAATTGATAAGAAATTCTAGTTTTTTCAAAATACATATTGATTTCCATATGCATAATCAACATTTTTTTCTCCATCTTCCCTTAGTCACGTAAATATATGGTGCTTAAGTCGGGATTAGCGTGAAAACGCCATCAAATATTATAACTCTAGTTTAGTCCACTGTCAAAGCTCTGAATGACCCAGGCGTTCCTGCGTATTCCTCGTTGAAATTGTTTGATTTTCTACAGCTTTCATCTGTTTTAGCTTTTGCCATCTCCTCAAAATACTCTTTGAACTCCTGAGATCTTAGTAGTTCAAGCCATTTTTCTGAAAAAAAAAACTGAATGTTCACCTTACTAATATAACAAATGCGAAGTTATAGATAGTTGGGATTTCATCATTCAATCACGTTAAAATGGCTGACTAGTATTAAATTAATTTCAGCGTAAAGGTAGGTCAATATCAAAAATAAGGAATATCATACACACCGAACAAATTTGTTGATGATGGTGGATTTTTAAATTTAAAGAATTTAAGAGCTGCAAATAAGTATTTTACATATCTCATATCTTGGATGCGCCTTCAGTAAGGATGGGAAATACACCGCTGACATAGAGAGAAGAGTGAGTGTAGGGAACAGAGTGAATGGTGCGATGGGAAAGCTACTCGGGAGCCGGCACTTAAGCCATAAGGCGCAGCTGGCCATACATAACGGAGTTCTTGTCCCAACGCTGTTATATGGTAGCGAGAGCTGGGTATGTAAGAAGGAGAATGAAAGTAGGATAAATGCGGTAGAAATGCGAGCTCTGCGGAAGATGTGCGGAGTGAAGCTGACCGACCGCATTATCAACAGCATAGTAAGACAGCGAGTAGGTATGAAAGATAGTATCGGTGTAAAGATGAGAAAGGGCATGCTCCGTTGGTTCGGGCATATAGAAAGAATGCCAGAGGAAAGAATGACAAAACAGATATACAATGTGAAAGTGGAAGGATGCAGGTACCGGGGAAGACCTAGACTATCTTACCACGACCAAATAAACCGAGTCTTATCTGATGGAAAAGTCAAGAGTCTCCGTAACCGGCGAGCGTGTATGAGACGAACTATGAGAGTCGAGGAAGCCAGAGAGGTATGTAAGGAAAGAACCTGTTGGAACTCTGTACTCTCTGCCTACCCCGCAAGGGATCTGGCGTGAGGTTATAGATAGAGATAGATAGATAGACATATGTCATGAAAATTCATACATATTTCGCTATTAATTTAAACTTTAAGACGTCCACTGCAAAAGGTTCTCCCAAAGATTACCATGACAACAGAAATTTTGCTGTACGCATTTACCTTTTATCGTGACTTCCATCATGAAATCGACCTATCCTATAGGGGTCTACCTACTTCACGTCTGTTGCGATTAATCATTTATAAATATTCCTTAAAAATATCTCGTTTTTCTTAATGATCATAACATATTTTGTTCGTTACTATATTGTTGGAAACCCTGAATATAATACCTATACTGGTTAAACTACAAACTTAACTGTGCCAATCAGATTTGTAAGCATACAATATCATTCTTTACATAAGTTCAATAAGTTTAAAAAGGCAATCCAAATTAGACTGTGTGAGTATATTACAAAATTTCGGATTATCTTGACCATAAAACACATCGAGTTTGAACAGCTCTTCAATAAGCAACATTAAACAATGATATATAAACAATTTTGAAAAAGAGAAAAATTAAGTTAAAAGTCAAGCCCGCTGAGTTTCTCGCTGGATTTTCTCAGTGGAGGCTGCGTTTCGATCCGATGGTAAATGAATTAATTTAACGTTTGTAAGAGCTGTTGTATTAGCCTATACAAATGCATAATTTTTGGCGTTGACTTTGACTAAGATTGTTTGAAAACTTCTGGAATATCAAAGACAGTAATCACATACCATTAAGCTCCTTTAAAGGTTTTTCTTTCCCACCATACTCGATAGGTAAGACTTCTTTAGAGATGTGTTCGTAAAGCGTGTCCAAAGACTTGTGAACAACTATCCTGCTTGCTAGCTTCGTGCTCAAGACCTGCTTAAATAGAGATACTAACGCGTCCACCATTTTTGAAGATGTGATTATGTGTATGCCTTTTACCCTCATGCCGTAGCCTTCCTAAAAAGAGAACTTTAATTTTACCTATAGAAAGGGTCTAAAGAAAAGGTGGCTTTAGTCGCAATTCAAGGAAATTCTAAGATTAGCCTTAAAGGTATGTAAAGTTAATTGAATGTGTCAGTATCAATGACTTATAATGCTGTAAATTAGAAATGCCTCGTAGGAAATCTACTTCCCACGGAAAAAATACAGACGTACAAGGCTCTTTTGGCCGGCAGTCAAAATCGGAATTACTACTGTCATCGAGTGAAGTGTCACTACATGACAGTCGCAGAGTTGCTGTTTGCTATAAATTTACCCAAGTTCTTCTTTAATTGACGGACGATTTAGCGCAGTGGTTAAGAGCTTAAGCCGCTCGGCCCGCTGTGTCTAATAGTCGGTTCGATTCCCGCACGTGTCAAATCTTTGTGTGACCCACAATTATTTGTTTTGGTCTGGGTATTTGAGTATGTGAATTTTCGTGTTATTAAACGCACCCACGATGCAGGAATAAATCCTAGTGTGGGGCAACGTTGTAAAAAGAAAAAGAAAAAATAACTTAGTTACCGTACGGACCCACCTGTTGTAATATCTCCTTGCAAATAGGAAAACTTTACTACATGTTTACCCTAATTTCATACCAACGCACCCTGTCAATGTCATCCACTGGTCAAAAGATCCTTGTCGAGCTGTACTGTGCAATTTGCTACCAGTTTCACCATTTTAAAGTCCAAAAGATGAATACAAGAACTATCAATCAACCGCCATTCTAATGTCCTGGCTTAGCACGTTTTTTCGTTGTAAAGGCACGCCAATCTATCTCGTATCTATATCATCATGCCAGATCCGTTGCAGGCTAGTCAAAGAGTACAGAGTTCCAACAGGTTGTTGGCTTGCTCTACTCTCATAAAGTATAATGTTCATATTATGTTATTGATCACATAATTTAAAAGGTCCTACCAATATAATGCAACAGCTCGATTACGAATTCAATAATAATAAATAATAATTTTAGGGAATATTCAACGTTTTTGTAAAGCTCTTTGATACCCAAATTAAGCACAAAACCTTTACCTTTGTGTGCATATTGAGGTATTAAAAATAGCCGTATTGCTTTAAATGAATTCACTGAATTGCCATCTCCCAGAACGAAAGAATACGTGACTTGATGTCGATCGGTGGACCGACTTGAATTTCGCTGATTCAAATGTTCCAAATGAGACATATTGGGATTTGAATCTTTGCACTGTATTAGATACAAATGATCGTTTAAGATAAAAATAGGCCGTCCCTTATTTAAAAGGCAAGTCAAGTATCACTAACTAGTAAAAGTGCATGATACGAAACATCAAACTGGAGGAAACTAGAGAGGTCTGGGTAAGGAAGGAACCTGTTGAAACTCTGTGATCTTTGCCTATGCTGCAAGTGACCTAACATAATGATATAGATAAATAGATAGACATTAATAAATTTTTAACAGCGTCTGGAGTAAAAATCATAATGGTATACTACTTACTGTTAACAATGTCATCATTTGTCTCAGATCAATTGGATTAGTTTTAGTTATGAAATTCATGATATTGCCATCTCTGAAATCTGTGATTAACTGAAAACCTTTGCAGTAGTCGGTTTTCCTTAAATACTCACTTAACTGAAAATAAATAGATCAACATACACGGTGTAATTTTAGTTGTATTGGAGCGAACGCCTAGTTGATGTATCCAGTACCTACTGTTCACTGGTACTATGAATATAAAGAAGACTTCAACGAGTAACATCTCAATAACAATACTAATTAAGTGCATTAAAATACCTATACCAAGGGCAAAAGGACATTTAGAGGCGAAGCGGCCCGTCAGCTGGCCAGTCTCTTCGGTGTTCCGGAATTTCAGCCTAACTATGATATTAGGATAGATCAGTAGGTAGATGTTACTTACTGAAGTGTTTATGTATTCATGTTTTTATACTATATATCGATTGGGCTTTCGCTTCGGGATGATAAAAATTACACCGTGTATAAAAATATATTTGCTCATACAGCTGTGTTATTGTGATGTTCGTATCGTTCATCAAGGTCAAGAAGCGATAAGCTCGGTCAGTCTGAGATGGGTCACTGTTCGTTGCATTTTCGATTTTCAATTCTTGCTGCATCGGAAGTCACGGCCGTTGGGTCCAAGTACCACTTAATGTGATAGTAATTAAAGCAATTAAGAGGCCTTTTAGACGGCTTGATATGTTCCAACACCAGGTGGCCACAAATCAGCCTCCATCAATCTACTCTGGGTCCGCGTAGTGGAGTAGGACTTATTCTCTCTTACCTCGATTTGCGAGAGAATGCCTTTGCACAACAATGGAATGGTATAACCTGATTAATTATCCATAGGAAGTGACAGTGACACCCAGCAACGCAACTAATATCAGATATAAATCTCACCAGAACAATATTTTTGTAGTACTTTATTAGTAAATTGGTTTCAAAATCACTATCATATAACTTGAAGAGGTACACTCGCTGGTGTGAACTTGTTAATTTAGGCAAATGCGCATGGTTTCTGGAAACAAAAATATTATTTATTTAAATCCAAAACTAAGGCCTACTTGCATGAACCAAGGTTAGCGTTACCTATTGACTAACTCGAAGTTATAACGTTAAGTTAAAAACAATTAAACGTTTATAAGCATTCATGACCTCAAGACATTGTGAGGTCATCCTACAATGTCAAAGTCAACAATCATTAACTCGTATAGGCCAATAAAATATAATTATAAAAGTTAAAAAAACACCATTTTTACGATGTTTTATGATGTATCATCGGATAGTAATGCGGTCTTCTCTGAGAAGATCCAACGCAACTCTAAATGGATTAGACCAACAAAAATAGTTAAATACTATCACGCCTATATTCCCCAAGCGGGGGTGGTTCTTTCCCGATGATTTAAGGTTACATGTAATAGCGGGAAAGCCTATAAACCGGACACAATTTCAGATCCCCGACTAATAATGGGAACCTAGGATTTGAACCCGGGACTTAATAAACGCAAAGCGCATTGTTGCCACTAGACCAACAAGGCAGTCAACCAGAAATATTTACGAAGTTTTATGTATTACCGTCACGCCTATATTCCCCAAGCGGGGGTGGCAGAGGTGTACTTAGACACCCGCGTTTCGCCGACGATGTTAGGTCCCATGTAATAGAGGGCGAGCCTATTACCATATACCAGGCACAATTCCAGACTCCGGACTCGTACTGGGAAGTTTTTCGTTAGAAAAACTACACTTGTCCTACCTAGGATTTGAACCCAGGACCTCGTGATCACAAAGCGATGCGCTTTGCCACTAGACCAACAAGGCAGTCATTTTATGTATCTTGGAAGAAAATTCACAAGATATAGGAAATCCACGGGATGTGGATTTCAAAGAATGTAGGAAATCCACATAATCCGAAATCGACAGTATCAAAATATTACACACTAAAGGATGCGGGTCATCCACGGGGATGTAGGACATCCAACTCATACAGATATGTAGAGAATCCAAAGGACATTACATATAACATTCACGTATCATATGTAAAAATGGCACTATTCAGCTAATTAATAATTATTAGAGGTTCTAAGACTACAAAAGACGTTATATACTTACAGAACACCGTTGAATACAGAAAGTTCTTCAATATTTATATCAGTAAAGAACTCTGGCATAAGAGTTCTGTATGTGCATAGCTTTTCAATCTTCTGTTTAGCTCTTTCCGAAAGTCCTTTTGCTATAACTAATGTCCTTTCCAAGTAATCTCTGGCTAGAAAAAATACATCTTCTATTTCTACCTATCTAAATAATCACGCCAGATCCAAAGAACACATTGGTTCTGGTCGGTAATGGTGGTCCCAGAAATACATCTGACGAATAATGTCCACTGCAGGAAATAGGCGTCTCTCAAAGATCACCAAGACGAATGATACACAAAAACTCTTCGTTTCTTGTATCATTCATCACACTACAAATACACGGTGTTATTTAAGTCGTCATGAGGCGAAAGACTGGGCGATGTTTCCAATGCCTATTATCCTAAAAATGTGAAGAAAGGAAAAGTAACACCTCCATAATAATACTATTTAAGTTTATTAATGACACCTATACCAAGCGCAAAATACACATACATTAAAAGGTGGCCCGGTTCGTCAGCTGACCGATACCTTCGGTATTCCGGATTTTTACCGTAGATATGATATTCTTATAGGTCAGTAGGTAGATGTTACTTATTGAAATGTCCTTTTTATTCTTTTTTTATTACCAGTGAACAGTAGGCATTGGATATATCACCTGGTCTTTCGCTCCATGACGGCTAAAATTACCCCGCGGTGTTCTAACAGATTACCAAGGTTAGGCAGCGATCGGCTCGGTCAGCCTAAGATAGGGTTGGCATTTTCATATTTGAACGTCTCCGTACTTTGGAGGGTACGTTAAACCGTTGGCCCCGGCTATCACTTAATGTAGTAGTCGGTAAGCCAAATTGGAAGCCTCAAAGGCAGCTTGATAAGTTCCAACAGCAGTTGGCCACAAACCTGCCTCCATCAATCCGTACTGGGTTCGTGTGGTGGAGTCTCACCTAATCTCTCGCACCTCGATATGTGAGAGAAGGCCTTTGCCCAACAGTGGGCAGTATTTGCTGTTATTATTATTATATTATATTATTATATACTATGATGCCTATATCATCCGCAAGGTGGAACGATAACCTGGTGAAATTTGGAAGCGTACAGCACACAGTCTGTCGACGTGGTGATTTTTGGAGGAGGTCTATGTCCTGTAGTGGAAGTTTTTTAACTATTTAAGATAATGATGCCTATTTTATCTGGCGTGGGTTGAGGAGCTGTACCGTTAACATCCACATGCTGCCGACGAAAAAACATCCTAATGTAGTAGGGAACGAGCCTATTGTTTTTTTTACTGGACACCATTTCCGGAGTCCGGAGTACTTCTGAATTTTTTTTACAAGCTTTTATTTAACTTGCTATGTTCGTGTGTCTGTCTGTCTTTCCGGTTCAAATTTTGGGATCTATTTTTCAAGCACTTAAGTTCGGTGACAACGCAATAATATGGTACCACGGGGCTGATCTGATGATGGAGTTAGAAAATGGCCACAAAAACATGTGAATTATACAAGAAAACACTCTCGTGTTTAGGCTTGTTAGACTGCTATTGACAGGTACTATACAACCAGATAGTGTTCGGGGTCATACAATAAAACCGAAATGCGGCCAATGAAACAACCTAACTACTCTGTATAACCCCGCTCTGTTTGGATTCGTTGGATTTGTCTTGACGAGTTCTTTAGACCCAAATTTTGGCCAGGGTCTGATGATGGAGCCGAAAAGAAGCTATAAGATCTTATATTTTTTCTATAAAATGATGATTTAAAAATGGTCTTTTTGAATCAAGATTATCGTTACAAAACTACCCTTTGTCAATATATGATCAGACCATAGAACGTCGTAATCTCAACGCGCAATATGCATAGGCAGCATTCCAAAGATAAAATTAAAAAAAATTGTCTATATGTAAGTGTACAGGTACACAATCCACATCCGCCTATTGATAAGTATAGACGTGGCTCTATTTGATCTGTTCACTATCTTGAAAGATCTTAAACTTTTGAACTTTGGAATTCATACAAGATAAGTGTTTGATTACTATGTTTGCATATTACGAAGTTTAAAGTTCAAGACTGAGCATGTAATTCTTGAACTATGGAAGCAATTTGAATGTATGACTAAAGTTGAAGGAATATATCAAGATATATTACTTCAACTTTATAATATGGAGGTTCTCAAGAGAACCACGTTGTGTAAAAAAAACGAAGAAAGAAAATTGAATGATGTATCTTAAAATTTTGACAGCTCAGTCAGTTACAAAAAAAAAAAAAATAATAAACCATCAGACCTATGTTTCCCAAGCGAGACATCGGTCTATTACTGGGAATTATTTGATAACAAACTTACTTTATCCGACCTGGGACTCAAACTCAGGTCTTCGTGTTCACCTGCCTCACTAAGCGACACTAGACCAACGAGACAGTCTAATAAAAAAACAATTACTATTCACAAATTAATATAAGTACTTACAGAAATCTTTCTTATAAAAATGACTTTGCTTCATAATCCATTCTTCCAAAATATCTACAGCTTCGTCTATTCTCCCAGGTGATTCCAGGCCGATTTCTCTTCTGACTTCCTCGAGAGTATCAGGGTTGTACTCCAGCATCACATCCTTGGGTAAGACTTCCATTTTACCAACTTTCTTAGCCAAACACCAGAGGCAAGTACGAGAGGCAAACTGATTGATGACTTCATTATGGCAACTTATATATGTTTATTTGTTTACATTGTTAAGCAAATCGAATGAAGTACAAGTTTTTGCTCGTGGCTTTGTTCGGCTAATAGAACATTTACCTGCCTCATCGAACTGCCTCGTTGGTCTAGTGACGTATAATGTGTTTTACGATTACGAGGCCCTGGGTTCAAATCCTGGGTCAGACAAATTTAGTTTTTCTATCGAAAACCTCCTAGTAACATTCCGGAGTCTGGAATTGTCCCGGTATATAGTAATATGCTCGGCCCCTATTATTGCGCTTGGGTAATAGGGGTTTAACGGTGTTTATTTTATTTTTTATAGCATTTATAAATTGTATAAATATTTATAAATGTAATATTTTAGATAATAACTCAGACACTCCAAAAGATTCTTCTTTAGCCGGAAAACGTCCATTGGCAGTCTTGTCGTGCAATGGACGTCTTTCGGTTGAATTAAAGTTTGGTCTACTAGCCGACGGAGCGCGACGAGAGCACGACGGAAGCGCTTGGCTGCATTCGGTTGTGACGTTTAAATTCGCGCGGAGTGGGGCTGCGCTGTGTGGTGTCATCCGTACATATCAGTACATTACAACTCCCCAAGCCGCGGTACCGTTGCGCTCCCGTTGCACTCGGTCGGCTATTTGACCAAGCCATAAGACCCTTGGAGACCTTTGGATCTCCTCAAGGATCACCAAGATGACCGGATTTATGCTGTACGCTTGTACCCGTGACGCAGCAGGCCGTCGGTCCATTTTTTTGGACTCTGCCCGCCACACATTCCCACTATTGTAACTCCTGTATACCATGATCCACATTAGTCTCCTTAGATGATACCAAGGCTGAACTTTAGATAATTGCTTCACAACTTCAATACGAAAACCAAATTACCAAATTTATTTTTTTATCCCTTTTATACACCAATGAAATATAAAAATGAAACCTGTGTATGTGTGCGAATTGAGAAATACGTTTTATATATGCATTTGAAATCTTCGTATTGCTTTGAATCAAGGATAAATTTAGTTTATTACAGCGCACTAAAGGAGTACCAGCATTTTTTTCAAATTAAAAAAGTAAGCTACAGAAAATGCTGGAATCAATTTATTTATCGATTTAGAACAAACTACTTCCAGGTCTTGCATTTATTATCTTACACCTTGTATACATTGTACCCTTTAGATCATCGAACGCATCGAAAACCTCTGTTGAGTTCTGTTACTCAAGCCCAAACTCTAATTATTTATTTCGTATAAACCCTTATAAACCCTAAGGGGGTACTTAAAAATTGGCATGTTTTTATTACTTACTAATCTACCATCGGAACCAAACGTGGCCTCCACTGAGAAGATCCGTAGAGAAACTCAACGAGCTTGTCTGTTATTTTTTTCCATCTATTTTCTGTATAGATACGATGTTTTACACAAAACTAGCTGTATCCGCAACTTCGTTCGCGTTATTTTCAGGCGTGTATTTCCATAGAGGTACTAAAAGCATAGAGGGAGCATTAACAAGATTATATAAATGCACTGCTTACACTTATGTCAGTAATAAGAAAGAGGACAAATCTATCGTAATCAATTAAACTCTTGTACACTTTACTAATTATTACTTGAAAACAAATAAAAAGTCACCGAAAGCACAGGCACTAGACAAACAAATATTAACAGAAAAATTTGCATGTAGCAAAATCCGTCAAAATGTCATGCCGTAATATTTTGAATAAAAAGGAAGGACGAACCATGTAGGAACAAAAATTTTTAAATTGGTTACCTACATGGTACCAACCGTCCACAACAAGTGTACAGCTTAACTGGGTTTATAGTTCCTCTATGCGTTTAAGTTGTATCTCTATGTGTATTTCACACCCTTAAGCTTATTTTTGTTGGGCTAAAATGGATAAAATCCTTTACCAGGATAAAATCTATTTCCATGCCGAATTTGACCAAAATCTGCGGTTTGATCGTGAAAAGGTGACAGACAAACAAACAGATAGAGTGTGATGCCTTATGATTAAGATATAAGACTAATGATAATATTTAAAAAAATAAAATCTAAATGATTCTGGGTGGATCAGTCTCCACAAACGGCAGCCGTTCACGAGTATGAGCAGCCATCACCTCCATCGACAATATTCGACGAAAGGCAGTGATCCGCAGCAAATAGCTACTGCAAGCATAGACTTTATAGTGAGCTTGAACAATCCCAGACCCCAGACAGTAGTCAGAAATAGGCTACAAAGAAATGAAACTCCGAGCTCCTTTGGCACGTCACGCTACGCTGTTCTTTTTGTGTTTACATTACGGCGTGCTTTAAGAGCAGGTATCGTCAGTAATAAATATAATTCATATGTGCCTACTTTACGACGTAATTAATGGACACATAGATTGTCACGAGTTGCTAATGCAAATTACTTTTAACACTCTTCTTCGTCGCACCACTAATTACGCCAAGAACAGCGTACTCACACGAATCTTTCATGATTATAATGTCATGTTCAGGGGAGTCGATCTCTTTTGTAACTCTAAAACAGTATTTAAATTTCAAATTATAAAAACCCTAAAAGACATAAACAAAGGCCATCTCAACCCCGCTACGTGAAGTTGCAATCTGTGCTTATTAAGTTACTAAATCCTATTTTGTATTTAATCAACTATTTTTGCTTCTTTTATGATTTTGTCTACTGAATTGTAAAACAGTGTACCTCTCGTTCCGTTCGCAAGTATGTATGTTATACTAATATTGTTATACAGGGAAACCTATTATTAGCTATACATAATTGTTATACTATTCAATTTGTACCTTAACAGTATCGCTGTTGGTTTTCTAAATAAAATAAAATAAAAAAAATTATATTCTAGTAATCGAAAAACGTTCCTTACTAACTATTTAAAAGACAACATTTCCTCAAGTTCGTCGTACTTAAAATGTTTGAAAGAAAAGAATTTGTTGGATATTAACTGGTTTAAAAAGTATTGTTTTTGAGCTAAATTATGTAAGGCTCTTAACAGAAGACATTGCTTAGCATAAAATTGATTTCGAAGTACAATGTTTACTTTATTGATTAAATAGTTTAGTTAGTTTTTAGATTTAAGCTGTGATTTTTATAACATCAGTATGATCAAGATCGAGTCAAGAATCATTTTATTTGTCCTAAAATTTTTGTACACAACTGTATATACATTTAAAAATATACAATGGATTTAGTTCTTAATTCTCAAGCGGGTTCATTCGATCAAATAAAAATAATGAATTAGTTGAGTGAGGCCGCGGGTCTAGTTTGGAGTGGGTCCAGTTGACTAAAGAGCCGGTGTGCGATGTATTAATTTACCAAAATAAAACGCAATTTTTGTTGTTGTTTTATTTTTATTAAAAAAAACCTAGGGCCACACTAAGAATTATTTCTGTATCGTAGGTGCGTTTACAAACATGACCGAAACAAATTTTTTCTGGGTCCGATTTGTCCCGTGCCGGAAAACCCGCGACTACTCAATCCAGTGGGCGAAGCGCCTCCCGCTCATAACCACTGGACCAAGCTGTCCATGAAAATTGTAGAATTATATGCCTTATCAATCGACACTTAAAACTCTAAATGACCCCGGCATCCCACTATAGGTTTCATTGAAGGTGTCTGCCTGCCTAAAACTTTCATTAGTTCCAGCTTTGAACATCATCTTGTAATATTCAGTATTTTTCTCTGAGCTCAAAAAGTCGACCCACTGCCCTGAAAGTTAAAGAGGAAAAAAATTAGAAAGGAATCTTGGCTTAGCTTTTAATGGCTTGATATAGTAATTTGAACGTAGTCCCCTTGTAACAAGTAGCCCTGATTGGATCCGCACAGGGATAAACATTGGGTCCCACACACTTATGGTCAGGATGTTAGCACATGTGAATTTTGTGGGAGTAACAATAGTGGGAATATATGCTTTTTGGCTCATAACCAGCGTTGGGGGAGACTAGACTTTGTTCTCCTCCAACACATGATAAGCCTTTTGGCACAGCTCACACCGAGGCAAACGTCACAAGTAGCAGCTTTTTTGTCTATCTTCGTTTTTATTTTTTGTAACTGTTCATATATTTTCTGATGTCCATGTGTGCTGTGCTCAATAAATATTTTTTCTTTGTAATAGTCCGAAAGATGCTGACTGTGTAAATAAATAAAATATTTTACATAATTTATCGCAGTTTACTTTTTAACTGCCTCGTTGTTCTAGTGGTAAAGCGCATCGCTTTGTGATCTGGAGGTCCTCCCCTCCGGACTCGTACTTGGAAAAAAATGGGCATTGTGCCCGGTATATGGCAATCGGCTCGTCCCCTATTACATGGGACCTAAGATCGTCGGCGAAACGTGGGTGTACTCAGTACACCTCTGCCACCCCCGCTTGGGGAATATAGGCGTGACGGTGTGTGTGTGTGTATTTACTGTAAAATCATTCTGCGAAGATCAAACCAATATTTTGTAAGCGCATCACTTCAGAACGGTTGCAAATATTTGGCTAAGTCCTTCTTTGTTGTGTTTGTAATTATTAGGACAAGGTTTCTATGAAACAAAATGTTTGAAAAATTATACGGAGAAATGAAAAATTGTGGCTAAAAACTCTCTGTATAAAAATATGAGTGGGACAGAAGACAATAAGACGATCTTCAAAAATATTTACAGAATGGTCATGCCTTCATGAGTACACCCGTACGTAGCCGGGGAGGGCAGCTAGTATTATATAAAAAGTTTAAGTGTGCCTTGGGATTCAATGAATTTTGAACGTCAAACATCGGCGTCCTTCTCGTGACCTCCATGGGCGCTGTAAAGCACTCGAAACGCCATTAACATAAAATCAAAAATAAACCGCGTAAATATCTGACACATATGATAATATAATATTAGCCCTGTTAAGAAACTGTCCCATTGTTGGGCACGGGCCTCCTCTCAAACTGAAAAGGTTTAGGCCATAGTCCACCACGCTGGCCCAGTGCGGGTTGACGAACTTCACACACCTTCGAGAATCTCTTAAGCATGCAGGTTTCGTAACGATTTTTTCCTTTACCGTTAAAGCAAGTGATACATAATTTTTAATACGCACATGCTTTCGAAAAGACAGAGGTGCGTGCCTGAGTTTGAACCCGAGACCTCTGACTTTGCAGTAGTGTTGTAAAAATGCTCGAGTCGGCGCTTAAAACGCTCGCCTTTTGTACGTGTTTCAACGCTCGTGATCGTCGACGCAGCGTTAAACGCTCGGCTTCAGCGCTCATTTTTACAACACTACTTTTCAGTCAAATGTCTAACCATTGGACTATCAGTGCTTTCACCCAATATTATCTGACACATACTTTACGTAAATGTAATAAATATTACACTTACTGTGTAATTCTAGTAAAGGTTTTTCTTGCCCTCCATATTCAACTGGCAATAAGTCTTTAGGCACAAATTGGTGTAACGTATCTACATCTTTATGTACGTGTATACGATTCCCGATTTTATCACTAACCACTTGTTTGAACAGAGCAAGTAATTTGTCAACCATTTTTGATTCTGACATAAGGTGGATCGCTTTTATTCTCATTCCATATCCGTCCTGAAATTGAAAAGAAAAATATTCTTTCAGAAATAATAATAATATCACCCCATACTGTCTCTTTGCAGCTGGTCTTATCCCACCTATAAATACTTAAATTATTTCGAAATGCTTGTTAATCCACAATGATGTATATCTATTTTTCTATCTACATTACCACGCCAAATCTCTTGAGGGCAGACAGTACCGAGTTCCAACAGATTCTTTCCTTATACTTGCTGGCTTCCTCCACTCTCATAGTCTGTCTCATACGCACTCGTGGGTTACGGAGACCCTTGACTTGCCCTTCAAATAAGACATGGACTGTTTTGTCATGGTTAAATAGTCTAAGTCTTCCTCGGACACCGGTGTGTTCCACTCGGAGATGCCGGAGCCCCTCTGACACGTCTCAGTGCCAGCTACCTTGGGGTTTTGGTCGGTAAGAGCCCGACATGCTCCGCCAGCTTCACCTGAGGCTGGTGGAAGTCCATGAGGATTTCAACACTTAAAAAAAGGTCCTCCCACGTACTGAAATACTTGCAGGTTGAAGTATCAATAGCTAATAATAGTATAGTATAGTGGCAAGGTAGTGAAAAAAAACACCGTCACGCCTATATTCCCCAAGCGGGAATGGCAGAGGTGTACTGAGTACACCCACGCTTCGCCGACGATGTTAGGTCCCATGTAATAGGGGCCGAGCCTTTTGCCATATACCGGGCACAATTCCAGACTCCAGACTCATACTGGGAATTTTTCGTTAGAAAAACTACATTTGTCCGACCTAGGATTTGAACCCTCGTGATTACAAAGCGATGTGCTTTGCAACCAGACCAACGAGGCAGTCACGAGTAGTGAAAAAGATGCACTTATTTATTTACTTACAGTCCACAAAGTCATAATCCGCCTTAGGTCCACAGGATTGATTTTCGTTATCAAATTAACAATATTCTTTGCTTCTCTAAAGTCGTCTATTATTATGTGTCCACTATTATAATCGGTGTTCCTTAGATATTCGCATAACTGGAATAAGGGTAAGCATATTAGTTTTTTTTTTAAGCGTAGCCCTACCTTTGGAATCATTTCAGTGTCACACATCAAATCTAGACACACAAACACCCAGACCGAAACAAACATTTATAGCTCACAGAAAAATTTGTCCCGGGCCGGGATTGATCCCACAAATCTTCGATCCAGAGGGTGGAGTGGAATACACTTAACTAAGCCGTCGAGCCGTCGTCGTCATCATTTGTTTTTATTTTTTCATCAGTTTTTTTTTAAATTTGTAGCTTTAATTTTGTCTATCTATATATCACGACAGATCCTTTGCGGGATAGTCAGAGTTCAACAGGTTCTAGACCTCTCTGGCCTTCTTCACTCTCATAGTTCGTCTTGTACAGCAACGTGGGTTACGGAGATTTGACTTGATTAAAATTTGAACACCAGGAACATTTAAACGAGTCGCTAGTTAATTTTATTAAAAAAAAACCAATGGAAATATTAATAACTTTGATGACGTAATGGTCGTACGTCATACAATATTATTGATACCCAATTCTATTGAAATATTGACTATTATATATTGATTAACTTATGCAAATCTGTATATGGTATAATAATTTTAATTGGAAAAATCTTACTAACAACAAAGCTTTAAAAAAAAGAACAAGCTATTATAGCAAAATGATCAACGAAGATCTTGCTTAATCGAGGAGTCCCTATGGCCTTCACCATCACACCCTGGACACCATCCGGAATATAGTATTTATAAATACCAATCCAACAAATCTAACCAAGATGATGTTATGTTGTGTAATTGACATGTTCCTGTGGACACCTTCCGACTCCATCATTAGACCAGCTCCATCTATCCAATAATCACACAACCGAGAATCACCCGGTCGATTATAAAACCAAACTACTACACACCAACCTGTCGTAGGTCTGTTTTAATATCACCTGGGTTTTTGGATGTAAACAGTCAAATACTCAAACGCTACTTGAATAGTAAATCCTCACTTAACTATTGGAGACGTCGTTAACGTGTATTTTCCTATCTTAAAATTAAGTTGGAAGAACTTGGGGTAGATTGGCCAGGACCGCGAAGTATGCCCCCTGCCGTAATATCTGGTGGGGACTCCCCCCGCACCAATATCAGCAGAGGGGCATTCGTGGACGGACGCAAGGGGCGGGGGCCCTGAGCTTTCTTCACGCGTTCGTGAAGAAAGTTCAGGAGAAAGCCCGAGGAGGACGGCGGCGTGGTGTTGCCCACATCGCCGTGAGCACCGCGTCGGTACTGGAGGAGCGTGTCATCAAGTCTCCCCCCGATAGCGGACTCTTCAGAGGTTTTTAGTCGGTAGGAATTTGACACTTCCCGCAAGCTTCCCCTGAGGCTCGCGGAAGTCCTATGCAGGATTTTTCCCAGGAAAATAAAAATAAAAGGACCGCGACGAATGGCTAAAGAGGGAAGAGGCTTATGCCCTGCAGTAGGTTAAAGAAAGCTGGTGATGATGATGATGATGATGAATTTAAGTACCTCTTAAATGGCCACTTATACAAGAACCGAGCGACAAAGTACGACGGTGGCGCAACCTGTGGAGTTGTAATGTATAAAAATATACAGGAGACGCCACACAGCTTCACCACGCTCGGCGTGACGGTAAACTTCACGACTTGCTGTTTCGACGCAAATACAAACGAAGCACGGTGGGAGTGAGAGGCTGTTACGCATGCGAGCGGGACGCTTTATAGTGTTGTTCATAGATATAGTAGGTACTAATATTATATCTATCGAGTTGTTGTTTGAATGACGTTGACAGCAACATGGCGGCCGCCTATCCGACGCGACGTCGCGCCGTGTGTGGTACGCGCTGCGATGCCGTCTGCCGGCCGAGCGCCAGTCGAGCCCCTCCCTTGTGATCCGTTGACTATGTTGCAAAACATTTATTTGTCGTTTTTGTCGTTATTAAACCTTTATTGCCAACGACGGCACAAACGAGCATACAAAGGACTGTCAAATTACTTACCATAGCCGAGAATCTAAAATACTGGGATATCACTTTTGAATCAAAGTTTTCTGTCGTCAGTTTTATAATATAAATTCGGTGATTTTCTTTTGTTAGTTTTGGCATGTGAGCGTTCAATCTGTAAGTAATTAATATATTTTACAACCGTTACCACAAAAGCAAAAGAGTTAGTAAAGGCAGCAAGGTTTGTCACGCGCGTGACAAAAGTTTGTCGGGCTGCAATTCTTGTAGGTCAAAATAATAAAGCAAATATAGAGAGAAATTGGCCTAAGTGACCTAAGTAACTGTGCACTATGTCTTCCAACTAGGCCGTGACGTCATCGCGTTGGGGGTGGTTTACGTCAGTCTGTCATTCTCAGCTAGATGGTATATAAAGAAGTGAGCGGGGTGTAACATCCTCTTTGTCCCGCGCTACCCCGCGCAGCGACACGCATGATTGTATAGTAAAATCTAATAATGCTATCGCTTCTTTATATCTACTTATAGTTCTGTTTATATGGCAATACAAATAGAACGAGTTTTCTCGTGTTAAATTTTTGTCCCGGCACGTAATCCTAGCATATAACACAATCGGTTATCTCACGCCTAGGGCGACAAAATCCATGGCATATATCTTGTCGCGCCGCCTGTGTTAGCTCTGCAAGTCCAAAATTTCGAACAGTTCGTATAAGTCGAAAAAGCACTTACAAACACTAGCATTTTTTTTATTATGACCAACGTTAAGCCGCGTTCAAATTAGTCGGTCTGAGATAGGTGATTGTTTGTGGCGTTTTTATATTCGAGCGTTTCTGTTATAGGCTGACTGAATATAACTCTGTTCTGCGTATAAAACAAACCCCATGGAAATAATAATATTAGCCCTGTTAAGAAACTGTCCCACTGTTGGGCACGGGCCTCCTCTCAAAATGAGAGGGTTTAGGCCATAGTCCACCACGCTGGCCCAGTGCGGGTTGGCGAACTTCACACACCTTTGAGAAACTCTTAGGCATGCAGGTTTCCTCACGATGTTTTCCTTCACCGTTAAAGCAAGTGATAATTAATTTTTAATACGCACATGCTTTCGAAAAGACAGAGGTGCGTGCCTGGGTTTGAACCCGAGACCTTTGACTTTGCAGTCCAACGGTCTAACCACTAGGCTATCACTGCTTCTCTCATGGAAATACTTACATTATTTCAGAATGTTGATCAATTATCTTCTTGATATCAAACTCTTCAGGAAAAAAATCAGGCATCAAAGTTTTCAATGTGCATAGCTTATCCAATCTCCGTTTAGATTTTTCCAAAGAACCTTTTGCTGTGACCAATGTCCGCTCCAAATAATCTCTAGCTAGTAAAAATAATAACTATGAATTTTAAACACAAACTTTTGTAACACGTGATATGGATATTGTAAGCATACCTCCACAGTGGATGTACACAGTACCCGCTCAGGTAATATAGGCGTGATGACGTTTACATATACCTATCTTGTTTTTTATTATTATAAGCCCTATCCCACTGCAAAGCCCTCCCTTCTTCCACTCATCTCGGTTTAGTGCAGGCTGATGCCAATCCTTGTTATAGGAGTCCAGCTCGTCTCGCCACCTCTTTTTGGGCCAGCTGCGCTGTCTTTTCCGCCAGGTGGGACCCACAATGTGGTAATTTTTGCCCAAAGCGCATCCGACATGTGACAGATATGTCCAGCCCAGTTCCATTTGAGCTTTGCATTTAAGCGGCCTATATAAGCGATTTAGGCCACTCAGCTGCAAGGCTTGTTTAGTAAAGTGAAAATAGAGGAGTTTCTATGGCTACATTCCGGTTCAATTATCAGAACTTGGACATCACCTAGGGCTAAGATAATTATCGACACAAATCTTGCGAGCCCAAACAAGGCTTGTTTAGTTAAGAGTTTTTTATGGCCACTTTCGGGTACACCATCAGGTATAATATCACCAGGTCGTGTACCACAATATCATTAACAAAGCTACTTCGCTGTAAGAAACATATATGGATATCCGCAGTTCATAGCTCTTTACCTACGACCCAGCAGAACGCCGGGTGTTGAGGTGATCTTTGGGAGAAGCGTTTGTTCTACAGTGCATGTTTTTCAGCTGATAATAATATATTCTCTACTTGGGACTACAGTATAGAGATATTTCAGTACTCACAGAAATCTTTTTTCACGAAATGGCTTTGTTTCTTCACCCATTCCTCCAATAAATTAACAGCTTCCTCCATTCTTCCAGGTTCGTCTAATCCAATATCTTTCCTAACAGTTTCAGTAGTATCTTCATTAAGATCCAGCAAATTAATCTGGCTTGTATCTGCCATGATATCCAGTAAGTACGTCAAAAATGAACTAAACTTTAATATTGCTAATGAATATCTTTTATACCTATTGCGTTACAGTAAACAAGTTTTTAAAATTCATCCGTTTAGTTCCTTGTGTATATCTATAATTGTTTTTGTATTAGTTACACACGTGGCTTTGCCTGCTGTTTTAGCTTTCTTTAGTAGCAATATTATACAGCCATTCCCACCCGTCCGCATTGGGTCTGCGTAGTCATGCATAGCTTAATCTCTCTCACCTCCATTTCTTAAAGAAAGGCTTTGCGTAGGATTGAGACAATACAAGTTAATTAATTAACAAACTTCGGCGCTTGCTAAATAAATATAACAAGGTGGTAGAAAGCCACTATTACTATACATTATAAAACATAATCGTCGTCGTCGTCCCCTCTTCCCGCTGCGTCATTCTGTCTGAACGCGATGAACTCAATAACCACCAAACGGATTTTCATACGGTTTTTACCAATGGACGGAGTGATTCAAGAGGAAGGTTTATGTTAAGCCAATACTGTCTCACAGTTGGGAAGAGTCGTTCTATTTAAAGCAAAGTGAGAAGGATTAAGTCACACTCATGCTCCGTTATGACATTAGAGGCAACTTTGTGGCCACCTGATGTCTAAACTATCCAGGTTTCTATGGTCAACATTCATCTTAAGCCTTAAGTTATTTGTGAATACCAAACGGTTGGAATGGCTTAAATGGTCTTCGAGGTGACGTTCAATACTTTCGACGACCAATATTTTCATGGAAGATAAAGAGTCCTTGTACTAAAATGGAATGGGCAGTCCCCCTACGAGATGGCCCGATGAAGTGTTGAAGGCCACGGGTAAAATCTGGATGCGTACAGCACAAAGCTAGTTATAATGGCGATCTATAGGGATATCTCTGCTGCACTGAACTGGATGGACTGCTGCTGACTGGACTTTCGGCTGAAGAAGAAAAAATCTTTAATCTATGTTCGCAACCAAGAATTTCCGTGCGTTCAAGTGTTTTTGCCATACCTATTACTGGAATCAAACATGAGGCTCTCAAATAGGCCCTGTTAATATTTATTCGTATCTGTGGTGCTTTACAACTGGGCTCAATCTAGTTGTAGTCTCATTCTCTATGGCTGATCTACCATTGTTTTTGGTGTCTCCCGCTTCGCAAAGTCGGGAAGTGGAATTTTTAGTTTGCCTACTTTGCCTGTTTTTCTTTCTAATTAAATTTGTTGCGGGTTCCAAGACATTTAAAGCGCTTCCCGGGACACCCCAAGGTTCAAACCTTGGCGTCATCTAAGGAGATCATTGTGGATCCTGGCTTACAGGAGTTACAATGGTGGAAATGTGTGGCAGGCTTACTCCAAAAAAGAAACACCTACCTAATCAGCTACGTAAGAAGAACTTTGTATTATACGCACAAACAAACTTTATTATACTCGAAAGGAATTAGCCAGTGTCGGTAAACGTTGAGCGTGTCTAATTTTATAGCAGTAAATTATCAAAACTGACGTAATTGTTCATTTTTAAGTCTGCATCTATTTTGTATTTTAAGGCGCTTACATCTCATTGAATTGTGAAGATATTTATTTTATACTTAAACTTAAATAGTTTATGTTTCATAAACCCTAAGTTATACTTAAATATTGTCAGCTAATATTGAGGCGCTCATGTAGCGCTGTGCGACCGCGGTGTTCTCACCAATTACCAAGGTTAAGCAGCGTTCGACTCGGTCGGCCCGAGATGGGTGACCGTTTGTGGCATTTCCATATTCGAGCGTCTCCGTGCTTCGGAAGGCACGTTAATCCGTTGGTCCCGGCTCTTAATTTGGTAGTGGTTAAGCCGAGTTGGAAGCCTTAAAGGTGGCTTGATAAGGTCCAACAGCAGGTGGCCACAAACCTGCCTCCTTCAATCCGCACTGGGTCCGCGTGTTGGAGTATGACCTAATCTTTCTCACCCCGATTAGTGAGAGAAGGCCTTTGTCCAGCAGTGGGCAGTATAGGCTGATATCATTATTGTCAGTTTACATTTTTTTATGTAATGTAACTATAAAGCTACCACCGGATCCGAATGCGGCCTCCGCTGAAAAGATATGGCGAGAAAAACAGCGAGATTGTTTATTTAATTCTCTTACTGAGTGAGTATAATTTTTAGGTTACTATTATATACTTAAGATCCAGCTCCAGTTTGATATGAGACTAATGGTGTTATATCTAAAGAGTAATTGTCTAAAGGATTCCGGATGGACTAGCCCCCACAAGCAGGACTCGCTCACTACTATGACTACTGAAACAGCCATCACGGCCCTCGACCATATTGGGGGGAAGAAAATGGCTTGCGCTAGACAGCCACCGCAAACAATGACCTTTAAGTACTCGTAGCATGATTACAACAAAACCCCACAGTGGTCAGAATGTTTCTACTAAAACATTGCATGATTCAGACTTCCTTGCAGAATCGCTGTCTTTTGTTTTCTTTTATAGTGTTTTTGCTGGTTAAACGCCATCTCTTTGTGAATATAGTGAGTAATAGAGGTCGTTGTGGAGTTAAATATTTAAAACCATGGTTCCATTGTATGGGATATGCATGAAGAGATTATGGACCTATACATAACCCGTATAAGTCCTTAACCTCTTCAGCACCCGTTCACGAGTACTACTGAAACAGGCATCATTCCCCTCGACCATATTGATAGGAAGGAAGTAACACGCGCCAGACAGCCACTGTAAGCAAAGACATTTTAGTGAGCATGACCAAACCAGAACTCCAAAGTCGGCGGTCAGAATATGTCCTCAAAGCAGCTTATTAAGGACTGGTCAGCGATTGACTTGTATCCAACTTGATAGAGCTGATAGGCTATTCAATCTTCAATAGGCTGAAGAGATGTTAGACTAAGTTCCGGATTGGTGTGATTAAACTAGATGCGCCCACTCGTAAGGCAACTCCTGGCAACATGCCGGAACATTGGTCAGTTTGAGAAAAAGAAAAAAATAATAGATCCCTTACGGGGTAGGCAGAGAGTACAGAGCTCCAACAGGTTCTTTCCTTACAGACCTCTCTGACTTCCTCCACTCTCATAGTTTGCCTCATAGATGCTCGCCGTTTACAGAGACTCCGCCGTTTATAGAGAGTGACTTGCCCTTCAGATAAGACACGGTCTATTTGGTCATGGTAAGATAGTCTAGGTCTTTCCCGGTACTTACATCCTTCCACTTTCGCATTGTTTATCTGCTTTTTCATTATTTCTTCCGACATTCTTTGTATATGACCGAATCAATGAAATATACCCTTCTGTTTCAACAGAAATAAAAAGGAATTTGCTCTTCTCAGTTACTTTAAGTCCTAGATCGAATACATGAAGACACACATACCATTACCAAAGCAGGGATGGCAGAGGGATACTGTGTACACCCACTTTTCGCCGATCATGTTGTCCCAATATAATATAAAGCGAGTCTATTGCCATTATACCGGGTATAATGCTAGATTTCGAAGTGTTAGTGGAAACGTTACTATCGAAAATTACACTTTGAAATCTTAGATTGACGCGAATATTACACATGAATAAAATTATTTTTCAAATATTATCCGGGATTTTTCTTAATTTTAAGTATCCAATGTTTCTAGTGCTTTGCAGCACCCCCAGCAACTTTTGGCCGTAAAACTTCAGTCCCTCCCATGGACATGGGTTGTGCAAAGCACTCGAAACGTCGGGAACTTAAAAATCGTAAAACAAACCACGATAAAAACCTGACAAATAGTTTCATTTCGAATTACACTTCTAATCTAGGATTTGTATGCAGGAACTCGTGAGCGCTACGCAGTTCATGACCAAAAAGGCAATCAATACCGGCTATTTTATTAAATAATTTTAATTTAAAAACTCGTTTTTATAAACTAGCTATTATAGCAAAAACACAATGAAGTTATCTTGCTTAGTTGACGAGTTCCCGTGGCCTTCTTTCGGCTCCATCATTAGACTTTGGACACCATAGGTGTAAAGTACTCGTCAAGATAAATCCAACGAGCCCAAACACTGCGGGGTTATATTGAATATATGGGTGCTTCCAATGGTCACCTTTCGACTTCCACTATCTGTTTGTATAGTATTTGTCGATACCAATCGAACAAGCCTGAACAGGAGGGAGTTGCGTTGTATAGTTTACATGTTCCTATGGCTAGCTTCCTACTCCATTATCAAATCAGCTCCATGTTGCTGCTGGACTTTACATACGTATGCCATATTTTAGCACAGTCGGATACCCGCAAGTAACTGAAAAATAGATCACAATATTTCAACCGGAAAGTCAGACGAACATACGAACAATGCAAGTTAAATAAAAGCTTATAAAACGCATGTCTCCCAACAGAGCCTCAAACTGTGATCATGTTTCTGAGTGTATATTTCGTATTAACTTATGCAATACTTGGATTTTGGTCAAGAGTTTATAAACAAGCGAGAATATAACGTAATACCAGATTGATAAAAAAAATTAAGAGCGAGTTGAACTGAAGTTAAATGTACCGTAGCATTATTATTTTATTTTATAAAACGTAGGCTCATACTACGAATTATTTCTGTGTCTGGTGGGCTTAGAAACTTAAAAATTAACATACCTAAATACCCAGACCAAAACAAATATTTCGAAGATTTGTCCCGTGCGGGAATCGAACCTGCGACTCCTCAATCCAGTAGGTAGAGAGGCTTAAGCTCTTAACCACTGGACTAAGTTGTCCTTTAATTTGGTTTCATGATTTGAATACGGACCTCTAAAAACAAGCAAGGTATTTGAATTGTTATTGACATGAATCTTCAAATGTCGTTTCATTTTTAGGATACCTTAAATAGACAGCACAATCCACAATTATCTTTATTATAAATAAAAATCAAAAGGTTTTTATTCATGTAGACCAAAAGGCACTTATACATAGTCAAGAGGAGAAAATTATTGATTACTTAGGACTCTACCACGCGTTCGGAAAGTCATTTCTGTGGAGAAGAAGGGGAAGAAACTCCACAGTTACTCTTTTTAAAATGAGAGTATTAAAATTTTTATTGTATACATTGAATTCATGGGGTATAGGAGAACAATGCAGAACGAGCTACATATATGTGCTTAAGTAGAGATGAATCATAAGTGTACTTAGATTCATGGTATCGGTCAGTGTCTACATAGTCCTCTCATTTACAAAACAGAGATTGTGTAAAGGTATATAATAAAAAGTATAATAAGAGAAAAAAAGGTTACTATAAAATATGTAAAGAGGGCGTACAAAATAATTGATTATAACTCCAGTGTGATGCCGATCGAGACAATATTCAACAGTAACACACTACATGTTTATTCAGTCAAAGAACAGAAGACGGACCAGTCCCCACTAGCAGCACCCATTCACGAGCATGACTTGGGAAGTAGCCATCACTCTTCTCATTTCCTCATAGATCATAATAGTAGAGGCAGGTTTATAGTAACCTGCAGTTGAAACTTATCAAGCCGCCTATAAACAATCCAACTAGTCATAACAACTACTACATGCCTCCTTAAGCATTGCCCAGTGACTACGTGTCGAAAATCGGGAGTAAATTCCATGGATGCGAGCAGCATCAGCCGTTTAAAAAAATACCATCAATTTCCCATCACTTAACACCAGAAGTGCCTGAGAACTGCACGATAGCAAACATTTTTAGCATGATAAAAAAGACGATGTGAAATATTTTTTGGATGTTATCGCGATTTATAATAGATTTTTAAGTTCCCGACGTTTCGAGTATTTTACGGCACCCATGCTCACGGTAAGGACTGAGATGTTAGACGTCCACAAGGCATAGTCGTTCCGGGGTACCCTCAGAATTCTTAATTATTTTTATTGGTCCGATCTTCGCAGAATGAGCTCACGGTGTCTTGAGGTCTTGCAGTTATTCTTTGTTTTAGATTAAATTATATTAATTACCGCATCCCAAGTCGATGTAAGCACCCAGCCATCTTCTCTATTAAAATTAAGATATTTTTTTTATTTCAATAGCCGCGCGATCCATCCTTATTTCAATAGATAAGATGGCTCATGTGCAGTACCTATTCGCGAAAATCAGAGAACTCATTATAACAAAAAATAATCGGTTTTCCAAAATTAAGTAGTACTTTTCAGCACCACAATAAATAATCGATTTCCCAAAGCTAAAATGCCTTGACGACCTTCTTTTATACCAATATCCGTGTCATACAGAGATACGGAACTACCCTCTTACAATCTCGTTTAGAGAATTCATTTTGGTTTATATCGATATCGCAAAAAGAATCCAACACACCGGTGACATACGGAACTTAAGGAAATAAAATATTGTTTGTGTAAGTGTAAGTTTTATTTCATTCGTTGCCTTTGTCCTTTTGATGTAGCTATAATTATGTTTTTAAAATTGATATAGGTGCCAATCATATAATATTTAAAATTGATTTTATAATAGCGTATAAGAAACAAACTATGAGAGTGGAAAAACCCAGAGAGGTATGTAAAGAAAGTACCTGATAAAACTTAGTAATTTCTACCTACCCGGCAAGGGATCTGACGTGATGATATAGATAGGTAGATAATATTTAGTTTCTTTCAGTGTGCTCGTGGCACACGAATATCGTGTTGTGTGTATCCGTGTAAAGATGAGAAATGGTATGCTCTGCTGGTTCGGGCATCTAAGAATATCGAAAGAAAAATCACAAAGCAGGATAACAATCCTAAACTGGAATGATGTAGGTCATCATCTCAGACTATACTTGTCCACTGCTGAACATCGGCCTCCCCAATCGTTCTCCAGCGTAGCTGCTCCGATGCCACCTGCATCCAACGACTTCTCGTGATACTCACAAGATTGTCGGTCTATCTGATAGGCGGCCGTCCCACGCTGCGCTTGCCAATACGTGGTCTCCGCTCTAGAATCTTTCTGCCCCAACACTCAACCGATCTTCGCGCTATGTGACCCGCCCATTGCCACTTAACTAACCTAATAATCCTATGGGCTATGTCGGTGATCTTGATTTTCTATGAATTTTCTCATTCCTGATTCGATCGGATCGGCGAGTCAAAACTGATCGGTGAGCGCGTACGTGACACACTATGAAAGTGAAGGAAGCGAGAGATTAAGGAAAAAATCTGTTAAACTCTGTATTCTTTGTCTATTTTGTGAAGGGTTTGGCGTTATGGCAAAGATAGAGTTAGGGTACAATAGTTAATCTATTAGACGTATTTACTCACAAGGTTATTATAAAATAATTGACGTTGCAAGATCAGATGTCTTCGACCTATATGATCTGTGAGAAAAATTACCAACCGATTAAGTATAATAAGAAATAATCCCATGTACTTAAGTCATTAAGGTATATTAAAGAACGTGTAACGTAAGTAAGGCAAGATCTTAGTCATCCAAATGAGATTGCAGTATAAATATACTTTTAAAGGGTTTTAACATTACCGTTTCTTTTTATGAACTTTAACATCCAAATTAAATGCAAAAACTTAGGAATTGAGGAATATCATTATGTTTTTGTACCATAGTAAAAAAACGGTGTTTTCTTATATCAGCACGCTAGATTCCTTGTGGGATAGGCAGAGAGTACACACTTCCAATAGGTTCTGTCCTTACCGACCTCTGGTTTCCTCCACTCTAGTTCGTCTCATGCAAGCTCGCCAGTAAAGGAGACCTTGACTTGCCCTTTAGATAAGACAACTAACTGATCTAAGTTTAGGTCTTCTCCGCTAGGTACCTACATAATTTCACTTTAGCATTGTAGATATTTTGTCGTTCTGCCTTCGGAAATTATTTCTATATGTCCGAAATACCGAATCATAAACCTTTTACTCTTATACCGTTACTTTTTTACAGCTACACGCTTTCTTACTTTTAATAATAATAGCATTAATAGTAAGAAGTAATAGGGGTATTAGTAGGACGTCTGTCCAAGAGCGTGCTCGTCGCGATCCCTGCCAGTCATTATGGCTGCAAGCTTGGACCAAAGACATATCGTAGTGCGGGCTAGGGGTTCTGATCCACGTGCGGTAGGTGTATCGAGTTCGGGCGGTCGGGGGCGTGTGGCATCTGTCTCGAAGCATTATAAGGCGAGGAGGCCTTGTATATGAAATTCAAACCTTAAAAATAAAAAAGATTAGCGTGTAAGTAATTAAAAATATACACGAATCTGAACGAATGTTTGTATGTAATACGTATTTACTCACGTGATTTAGTCAGCTTCTTATCCAAACAGAATATCGTTATCAGCTTCTTATCCAAATAGAATGTAGTTTTCGCAGATTTAATCCTAGTGCAATTGTCATTTTTCTTTAAAGATAAAAATAAGTCTGCTCGATTGTTTAATACGCTGTTTATCCATGGTGCGCATTCGTTCAACGGGTGGGCGCTCGCCCGCGCCAGTGGAGAATGATGAAATCGACGTGTTATCGATTGCATCATATTCTTGAGGCGCAGGTGCGAGTACTGACTAGGTGAGTGCCTTCCGATATCGCGTCGAAATGACGCGCTCCACTCCCCACTCCACCTTAGCTGGAGTCCCGCAGGGCTCAGTCTCTCGCCCCTTCTGTTTCGCCTTTACACGAACGACATTCCTCGTTCAAGTAAGGTGCATCTAGCCCTATTCGCGGATGATACCGCACTGTACGTCTCGCATACGAATAAGGGTTTCATTACCAGAAACCTTCAGGCAACAGCCAATTCCCTAGGGGATTGGTTCAGGAAGTGGCGTATTGAGGTCAACCCGGGCAAGAGCGTTGCGGTGTTTTTCTCCAGAGGTGCCACCCCGCGGCCCTCCCTGCGCCACCCTAGAAGTAATCTCGGTCAAGTGACCATGTTCGACCGACCCATTCCCTGGATCAAAGAGGTCAAATATCTAGGGGTCACCCTAAACAATATCATGACCTTCGGCCCGCACATCAAGCGAGTCCGTCACCGAGCATCCTTAGTGCTCGGTCGTCTCTATCCGCTAATCTGCAAGCGGAGTAAAATGTCCTTTAGATATAAGGTGACACTTTACAAAACTTGCGTACGACCCATCATGACTTATGCGTGTGTGGTATTCGGGCACTCGGTCCCCTCTCACATTGATAAACTCCAAGCGGTTCAAAACCACTTCCTCCGTAAAGCTGTAGGAGCCCCATGGTTTTTACGGAATGTCGACCTCCACTCCGATCTCGGTCTCGAACCTATTCGCGCCTATATTAAAAAAGCCGCCGACTACGATCCCCCCGACCCCTGCCGCCCCCGCCACCGCCGACCGCGACATTTTCTCACCGATCCCCCCGATGCTTTTTCATCCCCTCTTTCCGCTCCGAATATGGGCGACGACGACGACGAAGTCATAGATCTCCTCCCCTAGCCGGCGGTTGACCGGTGCACTTAGTAGTGCACCCCCTCACCCCGCAGCGACTGCCCCAACTGAAGCCGCCCTTTTAAGGCGCCCTCGAGTATGTCGCCTCTTGCCCTTCTGGCTCGAGCGTAGTGGTTGCACGCTCGCCCTTAAGTCCGGTGAAGTTGTAAAGGCGTCGCGGCCAACATCGTACATCACTCACACACACAAGACTAGGTGAGCGAGACAGAACGTATGCGCTCATTTAGTGGAAATATATTTTATACTATTTTAAGTACATGAATATGACCATACTATATATTTTGTATACATAAGTACTTTATTTTAAGTTTGATCGTTTGTCTTAGATCACTTCGTGCGGCAAAAGCGTTTTTGGCACAGTTGGTGCCACATTTACTTCCCCGTTCATTGCCGCGCGACTGCATTTTTAGTGCGTGTTGTGGTTCACGCTGCACCACAGCTTTACTCTGAGTGTTACCCCATTAGTGCGGCTAATAGTTAGTGCATATTATTTTTTTTTAAATATCATTGTTCTTTATTGTAGTGTACTTGGCTGTTAGCCTTGCTAATAAATATACATTTCTTTCTTCTTTTTTTCTTTCTAATGAAAGAGAGACGCCTGGATGCTCTGTGTGTAACACAGACAAAACGGAGGAGCAGTGAAATCTGTGATCTTCCTGAAGGCTGAGCCTAACAAAAAAGGTGATTTTGTGGGGCGACCTGAACGGATGGGTGGGAACCAGGCAGCAAGCTTGCGACGCTGCTCTGGGATCTTATGGTGATAAGAGAGTGAACAATGCAGGTAATCCATTGTAGACGTATGTGTGAAGAGGGGCCTCCTTGTGTCTAACACGATATTTCAGCATAAGGACATACATATGAATACGTGGAAAAGGAATGAACAAAAAATCATGATAGATTTGATCCTGGTATCTCCGAAGCAATCTTCTAGATACGCGTGCGTATAGAGGCCCCACTCTTGAATCAGACCACTATCTCATAGTTGCGCGGTTTAGTGGTCTGTTCAGGAAGTGTAGGCACTGGCAAAGGCGTATCCCCTTTGGAGACCTTGAAAGAATAAAAATTGAAAAGTTGCAAGATTAAAGCGTGCGTAGAATGTATGAAGACAGAGTCCGGGACAAGCTTTTGCCAGCAGGTTTTTTGGAATCAAAAATAGATAAAAACTTAAGTGAAAGAAAAGCGTGAAATAGCCAGTGCGATTGAGGAGGAGAGGCTGGCGGAGAACTTTGAGAACCACACCAAACTCTTTTGAAGCAAGGTGAGAAACGCTCGAGATGATTCGTCAGGCTCCAGAATAGAAAGGATAAAATCTAAGGATAGTGACATTCTTGCAGACACAAGCTAGTCTAAACCGGTGGAGTGAATATTTTGGAGAAATTTCTGGAGATGCCCCGGATACTAGTGCCGCAGACAAGCATAGAGGCGAGTTTGTGGTACCAGAATCAACAGGGGCCCTCACCACGGAAGAAGGTGAATGGGCAATAGGAAGTATGAAAAATTGTAATGGCTGAAAAATGGAGTAGACATGATATCTGCGGAGATGATCAAATATGGTGGTTCCACCATATTTGATCATCTCCGCAGATATCATGTTGCAAGTTCTTGCATCCGGGACGCCTTCCGGGTCCTTGCAAACCTTTGCTGGAGGACCAGTATTACAGACCTATCAGTTTGGTCTGCTTGGCAGACAAGGTATATGGTAAAATTATTGAATGAAGAATGCACGAGAAGTCCGATGGAATGTTGTGCGAGCCACAAGGGGGTTTCAGGTCCGGAAGAGAATGTTTTCTCTAAAAGTTTTCTCCCTCCGCAGCATCGTAGAGAAGCATCTGGCAGTGGGCCGGAAGGTTTTCTGCGGTTTTCTGAATCCAGAGAAGGTGTTTGACATATTTGTGCGTAAAAGAGACTTTGGGACCTTTTGTCAGAGTATGGTATAGATGGCACTCTGTTGCGAGCCGTCCAGTCCACCTATATGGACTGCAAGGCATGTGTACAGGTGGGTGGTAACATAGCACCCTGCTGGGACGTTGAAATCGGCGTCAAGCAGGGTTGCGTGTTGTCCGCTAGACTGTTTATAATATATCTGGATAAAAGTCTTCAAAGACTGAAAGCGATGAATAAAGGATCAAATATTTTTTTTTTTTTCGGATTTTTAAAAGAAAAAAACCGGCATCAAATCCGAAAAAAAATAGTTTTATTTCATATGTAATATTCGCGTAAACCTAATAACTCAGTAGATGAATAAAGGTTTATAAATGGGTGACCTTGTGGTAAACCATCTACTATATGTAGATGACGCGGTTTTAATAGCGCCAATAGCCACTGATCTGTAAACACTAGTCACAGTTATGAAAGACGACTGCATGAACAAAGGCTTACATTTAAATTGGGGAAGAAATCATAACGAATGCAAGGATTGTGGTTAGAAACGATGTGCTGGAGCAAGTGAATGAGTTTTTATATCTTGGATGCGCCTTCAGTAAGTAAGGAAATACACCCCTGGCATAGAGCAAAGACTGATTGCAGGGAACAGAGTGAATGGTGCGATGGGAAGGCTACTTGGGAGCCGGCACTTAAGCCAAAAGGCGCAGGTGGCCATACATAACGGAGTTCTTGTCCCAACGCTGTTATATGGTAGCGAGAGCTGGGTATATAAGAAGGAGAATGAAATTAGGATAAATGCGGTGGAAATGCGAGCTCTGCGGAAGATGTGCGGAGTGGAGCTGACCGACCGTATTCGCAATAGCGTAGTAAGAAAGCGAGTAGGTATGAAAGATAGTATCGGTGTAAAGATACGAAAGGGTTTGCTTCGTTGGTTCGGGCATATAGTAAGAATGTCAGAAGAAAAAATGACAAAACAGATATAAAATGCGAAAGTGGAAGGATGTAGGTACCGGGAAAGACCTAGACTACCTTAACACGACCAAATAGACCGATTTATCTGAAGGACAAGTCAAGAGTCTCTGTAACCGGCGAGCGTGTATGTAACGAACTAGGAAGCCAGAGAGGTGTGTAAGGAAAGAACCTGTTGGAACTCTGGACTCTCTGCCTACCCCGCAAGGGATCTGGCGCGATGATATAGATAGATAGATATTTTTAGATAGTTAGAGATTTTCGTATTTTTTTAATGAAAATATTACCTGGACTGATATAAAAACACCCAGACTGAAAAAAACATTTTTGGATCAGGTAAAGATTATATCTTATCTTATCTTGTTAATGCTCTTACGTACCTAGGGATCCAAATACTCCCTGTACTAGGTTGTAGATTCTAGCAGGGGAGAAGAGCCGAAATTCCTCTGGGGTTGGATAAGCCACTCACAATAGCTTCATTCGCCGTGCCGCCAGTGCGTCGCAGTTGCAGAGGATGTGCTTCATGGTTTCAGTTTCTGTACCACAGTACCTGCATACCACGTCGCACCTGCGGTATTAGATCCAGTCGGAGGAGCGGCTCAAGCTTTTAACAAGACAAGGACGTAGATACAATGTATAGGAGTTTATGCTTGTTCAGTCACTGAAAAGAGCACCGATATTGTGCATTCATTCAATTGTTCCTACTCGTAGTTCGGTCTTCTAGTATTTTTAGTTCAATAACACACTAGTTCCACACGCTGCTTCCTAATAATACAGATTATAATCCTTAATAGGTACTTAATTGTTAATTGCGTAGGATGTAAACATGGGATTTCCTTTATTCTTTGCAGGAACTATAATTTTTATGCGAATTCGGTTAAAATAATACCTATAGTTCTATGTTCGCCTGTATGTAATTTTGTTATGTATGTTCATAGATATTTCCGTCAGCTGTTGGCCGATTTTGAAGATTATTTTTACATTGGATTTAGTATAGCTCCAAGGTGGCCCCATTTAAATTTCATTGGACTTCGAGGATAAACTAAGGAGATTGTAAAATAAATAACTTTAAAACAAAGAGAAACCGACTTTTAACAGCAAAAAATTTATATTTGCAGTCGGTGCCAAGTAACTGACTGCACCAACCGGTATCACTTGAAAAAGGTTATTTATTAGTTTTTTTTATTAGACTGAATAAAATATCGAATATCTTACGCAACAATCATCTAAAATAGAATCAATTAATAATTCCTCCAAAGAACAGTCGGGAAAGTATGCTTAGTAAGTAGTAGTAGAAAGTATTTACACCTTTATGTGGTATACTGTGGCGGATGATTTAAACCAGTTATTACATTCAATAAGAACTATTGAAATCATCTCCTCTCAATATGTTCTATCAATCTATATCATCACGCCAGATCCCTTGCGGGGTAGGCAGATAGTACAGTGTTCCAACAGGTTCTTTCCTCAAATACCTCTCTGGCTTCTTTCACTCTCATAGTTCGTCTCATAAACGCTCGCCGGTTACGGAGACATTTGACTTGTCCTTCAGAGAAGACTGCTATGAATTTAGATATTATGATCTACACTACAGAAAACTCGTTCAAATCCTCTACGAATCTATCTCTAACACTCTCCCTCTCTCGCACGTTCTAGTTCACAATTCGGAAATATTCTTATTAGTTCCTAGTACATGCACTAGATAAGCCTAATATTTAGGTTAATAAGTTTACGGTACAGCAGCTTTATGTTGTTTTAAGACTTAAATATCAGACAAATGATAATTATACGTAAGAAATCTTAACAGTACAAACGCAAGAATATCCATTTATATGATAAAAAGAGCGATTTTCACAAACTAAACACCAGAAATAAACATAAAATTGTATTACCAAAATTAGACTTAAAAAAATTATCCACTTCCTTCATCTATCTATCTATCTATATGATCACGTCAAATCCCTTGCGGGGTAGGTAGAGTACAGAGGAAAAGGAGTACAGAGTTACAACAGGTTCTTTCCTTACATACCTCTCTGGCTTCCTTCACTCTCATAATTCGTCTCATACACGCTCGTCGGTTGCGTTCACTCTTGACTTTTTCTTCAGATAAGACTCGGTTTATTTGGTCGTGCTAAGATAGTCTAGGTTTTCCCCGGTACCTGCATCCTTCCACTTTGTCCACGTCTTTCATAGGAGTCGGTATTCGCTGTTACAATAAGATACCGAACCCCATGTTAGATTTGTCACTTGACAGATTTAAAAGTTATATTATAATAATAATAAGCCCGCAGGGCAGCTTGTGGCGAGCTGTTGGTGAGTAACGACACCACGGACCCGAATGCTTCAGAGAGTCGGCCAGTGCTGCCAACACGGCGTGTCTTCGTCGGTCGACTGGAAACCGAAGGGTGCAGGGCTCTTGGCTCTGGCTTGCTTTAATTGGCCGTCAAGAGAGGAGCCGTGAGAGCTATATCGACGTAGGAAGATAATGCGATCCTACGTCGATGTACTCCAGGGGTAGAAGTGTTAAAGAGCATAACGCCGCGAGTAACTTCAGAGAAAGCGCACACCTCTCTACACCCCTAAGCCGCTCACACCGGTGTTGCCCTCAGTTTTCCTACGACGACCATTTGAGGGCCCATCTAGTAAGCGGCGAGTCACAGCCGGCCACGGATAATTAGGTATTACTTATTATGGCCAGTGTCTGTCTCCTTTGATATAGTCCAGTTTTTGACATCAAACCTCACTTATATAGTACTTGTTTTCTTTCCATAATTTACAATAGTCCTTGCACCTGCCGGGGTCAGTTTGCTGGTTATGTTTCTTCATTTTCAGCAAATGATCTCAGCAGGTGACTTACATATCATTAACTTCTCGCAAAGCGAGAATCTTTGTGGTACTACAGAGGGATGGACTACTATCCTCACCGCTTACCGTCCGAAATTATTGTCTCTGTTTTAGGGGTCTCACCCGACTGTCTCCGTTACTGCGCACTGACTATCGGATCAAGTACGTGCCATTCAGCGGTGCAAGTTGTTGGATGACACAGTGCTTGAGCGACTGCGCCCCGAAGTACTTCCTGCTCGCACTGAATCCGACGTGCGAAGTGTCGAAGAACCTATCAATTTGAATAACTTCGCACGATCAGAGGAGGTAAATAGCGACCAGGTAAGTTAGTGAGCAGCTACAGGAGCAGGTAAGGAGAGCTCTGGAGGATGCCTTTGCGGCCTATCGGTCCGCATCGATTTCCCAAAGACCCTGCCTATTCCGTTTGCCCATGCATAGACGTAACATTTCGCTTGTCAGTGTCCTAGGCAATGTTTTAATGCCACACTGGGAGACCTGTGTGGACTTATGTGATACCCATTCTATTTTGTACTGTGGAGCGGTAGCGGTGTGTTGGGTGGCAGGTGTAAGATTTCCTAATCTACATCGAGCCACCCAACCCACAAATGCTAAATCATTCTGGCAGTGCAGAATAGAAAGGCGTATAAATATGGCTAGGACACTCATAGCGAACTTGTGGTGCTTCCAGGCTGGAAACAACCGCCCGAGAGTTATGCGTTTCGTAGCCCAAGTCTTTACAGATCCGCAATCCCTGCCACATAGTCCACAGGAGTGGCTCCAGTGGACTATGTGGCAGGGATCGCGGAACGCATAGACTACTGGAAGCGAAAAGTTTATGCATGGGCGAAGAGGATTCGCAGGTATAAGGAGAGAGCAGGTAGATACCACGTAAATCGCACCTTCCAGACGGATCAAAGGAGTGTATACCAGGCTGGAAGCGCCCCCAAGAGAGAGTGACTGACGTGCACTTGCCAAATGCAGCCGTGATGGCCGAGTTTTAGCGTAAAATTTGGTCAGTACCCGTCAGTCACTCCGAAGGCGAATGGTTTGATGTTGTTGGACGATCCTCTGGGCCCATTCAGGAAATGGAGCCCATAGTCATAAGCCGTGACGATCTGGCCTGTGTGGTTCGTGCGGCGCCGAACTGGAAAAGTCCGGGGCCGGATGGACTGCACGCATTCCGACTAAAGAGGCACAAGGGTTCACATACTCGTCTAGCGACTCAATTCCAAGAACTTCTTGAATTGGGATCGCCCCCTAGCTTTATGACATCGCGTGTCACTCACTTGACTCACAAATCTGGCAGTACTTCGGAACCTAAAAATTATAGACTGATTACCTACAATCTATAAACTTCTTACATCCATTCTGAGAATAAAAATCAATAATCACCATAAGGCATATGATATTCTATCGCCTACTCAGAATGGGTATAAGGGGGGGTCCCGGGTTACAATGGATTTGCTCCTTGTTGATATCGCCATTTGCCAACAGGTGCGACGATCCAGAAAGAATGTCTCCATGGCCAGGATTGATTATAAGAAGGCCTATGATTCGATGCCTCATACATGGCTGGGGAGGGTGCTAGATTTGTACAAAGTACACCCGGCGCTATGCTCTTTCCTCGGTTCGTGTATGGGGCAGTGGACTACAGTTCTTCGTCACCCAGGATGTGGAGGCCTTTCTGGTGCCAGACTTGATAAAGATAAGCAGGGGTATCTTTCAGGGCGACAGTTTGAGTCCGTTGAAGTTCTGCTTAGCTTTGAATCCATTAAGTGCTATACTTAAGGATTCAAAGCTAAGTTACTATTTGCAGAGGGAGAGTGAGCCCTTATCTCATCTACTGTACATGGATGACCTCAAGTTGTACGCTTCAAAGAAAACAGACCTGACGGAGTTGCTCAAAATAACCGGCAATTTTAGCAACGATGTCGGAAGAGTGCTAGGAGTAGACAAGTGTGCGGTAGACACGTACAGCATATTAAATTTTCACTAATTAGTAAAGGATATTCTACTGTCAATGATTTTTTAAATGATAAAAATGACTTTATACAAATTGCCGGAAATTCACAAGAATATGATGTTAAGTACAGCGTGTTCTACCTAGCGAGCGTTCAAAATGATTTTAAATAATATTTTGGAACGATGTCAATAGGGTCGTGGATTGGTCATGCTCACTAAAATGTCTTTGCTAGTGGTGGCTCTGTGGAGCGGGCCACCTTCTCCCCTCTAATATGGTCAAGGAGTGATGGCTGCTTCTCAAGTCATACTCGTGAACGGATGCTGCTGGTGGGGGCTGATCTGTCCTCTATCCTTCGACTGATCAAACCTGTACCGTAGTACTGTTAAATTTTGTCTCGTTCGGCATCACACTGGGGCTATAACCAAGTATTTTGTGCGCACTTGTGACATTTGGAAAAGTAGAACTAAAACGAAAACACAAAAATATATTTTATACCTTTTATTTTACCTTGACCATATCTGTAAATGTCAATATTATTACACAGGCATATTTTAAATCAGTATTTACACCCCAAAAGGAACAGCATAATTAAAACGAAATGTATTAAAATAAAAGGGTAGATACAGGGTAATACTTTACAAAAATTGTAAAATAAAAATCTTTAAAAAAAAAGGTAAACCGACTTGAAAAAGTAAATAATAAATATTTGAAGTCGGTGCTGGTTGGTGCAGTCGGTTACTTGGCACCGACTTCAAATATTTATTATTTACTTTTTCAAGTCGGTTTACCTTTTTTTTTAAAGATTTTTATTATACAATTTTTGTGACGAGTGAATTATTTAGTAATATTTATGTACCGATATTATATTATTTTGCTGAGTTGTACAACCACGTAAGGTACCTACAGGATTAATATAATGACTAATCACGGAATCTATACACTCGTGCTGTTTGCCGTTAAGGAGTTCCCTCTTGTATCTTCAAAGTCCAAGGTCCAATACCAATAACATTAAAATAGGACCACCTCAAAACTATACTGAACCCAATGCAAAAAGAATCATCAAAATCGGTTCATAAGCAAAGGAGTTATAAAAAATGACGAATTATGAACCTCCTTTTTTTAAAGTTGGCTAATATACTGCTTAGTTCTATGGTAGGGTACCTATAGGATTGACGTAATACCCATAATATCTCAATTTACACATGCCTATTGTTTGTCGTTAGGGAGTTCCCTGGTATATCTTCTAAGTCCAAGGTCCAATGCCAATGAAATTGAAATGGGACCACCTTGGAGTTATACTGAATCCAATGCAAAAAAAATCATCAAATTCGGTCCAAAATTGTCGGATTCTGAGCAATTAGGGCATTTAGTAATGAGATCGCTGCAGATGTTGATGTATATTGCGCTGTGTACGTGCGGACCGGCGGAGCCGCCAGCAAACGGCGCGGGCACAGCCGCGCGTACTGCGCAGGAGTGAACTGATGAGCAGCGCGATGCTGGGTTCTCTATCTAACCGTTAAGGAGTAAATAATAATAAAACATTACAGCGCACTTTCGCCTGACTTCAAATGTGTTTAAGCCTACAATACCTGCAACAAACAGGGATGGATACAAGTACGGATAATATCCGTAAAGTTTTTTGTAAAGAGTACGTGCGAACTTCCGTTGAACCCTTTCTAATATTATTTTATATTTTAACTCATGAGGATCCCAAATAATTCTACTATACTCCAAATATATAAAACTCAATCAATTAAGTAATAAACAGTTAGCTGAAGGGATGATGGGCCTCATATCGCGAAGATCGGACGGCCGTTGAGGCAGAAAGATGCTACAGTAGAGGCCACGTATTGGCAAGCGCAGTGTACGACGCCGGCCAGATAGACCGACGAACTTGTGAAGATCGCAGGAAGTAGTTGGATAGAGGTGTAATCGGACCGGCATTTGTGGTGTCCTATGTTCAACAGTGGACGGATATAGGCTGAGATGATGATGACGATGAGGTAAGTATTCTAATTTATAGGTTTATCTAATCTACTTTCAAGCTTCTGAACGAACCGGGCATGCCCAGTATCTGTTCGTTGTACTTGTCTGTCTGCCTGTACGCCTCGTTGGTTCTCGACTGGCAAATATCTTTTAAGAAGTCTATGTTTTTCTGAGTACTTAATTCGGTGAACCATTGATCTGTAACAAATAAAAAAAGCCCTTAGATTGCTGAAAAAATGCTGCTCCAATACGTCGTACAGACATGCTAGGCACTTATACTTAACTGTGTCAGATAGATACAAACTCAAATAATTTATTTTGCGGAAGCCCTGCGGGGAATTTACAAATTATCAGTTTACATTTTTTTTTATCTAATCTAACTACTAAGCTACCACCGCGTCGGAACGCGGCTTCCACTGAGAAGATCCGGCGAGAAACCCAAAACCTGACGAAAAAGATTTTTTTAAATTAAATTGTTATAATTACAAAGCTGTCACGCTTAAATTCCCTAAGCTAAGGTATCAGAGAAATATTGTGTATATTCACCTATTGCTGGCGATTTTAGATCCTAATATCTCTGTCTGATTATTATTATATGAATGCGGCGCGGATGCGCGGATGCAGACATCAAATGTTGTTGAGTGCAGTTGTTAAGGCACGCAGACCATGATAATATGGTAAGATATCTTTTGGGTTCCTTCGCACAGACACCAGATTGGGACTATCTATGAATCTCCACCTCATAAGGTTTTCCTTGTTTCGGCCGTACTGAGTCGAAAGTCTATTAAATGATTAAAGTCTACTTAAAGATTCTTGAATAGCCATGGTAATTTGTGTCCAGGTGGGATCTCTCAGTAGGCGGGACAAGTGGATTTGGTATCGATACTCCTTTTCTCCAAAACCACCTAGCAGACCACCACCAAGTCCTAAAATAATAGCCCATTTCTTTTCTTGTTACCATTATAGCGGGCTCAATTTCAGATTCCGGATTGATACCGGGCATTTTCCGGTAGAAAATGTACCCTTTGTTTGATCTAAGATTTGAACTTATGACCTTGTGATCGAAATGAGCGTTTTACGCTACTAGACCAAAAAGGTTGTCAACGAGGTATTTATTTAATGCCAAGAAACATCAAAAACGTAATTTACGTGCAATGTGGCGTTGATTTTAGATAAAAACTGGCAGATGCATAACCCCTTCATGTATAGCCTACACAATGAAATCATGGTTTTGAATATTTAACTCCACAACCACCTCTGTACCTCATTATATTTACCAGAATATGGCGTTAAATCAGCAAAAGCACTATAAAAGAAAACAAAAGACAGCGATTCTGCACGGAAGTCTGTACGGCCGGTAGAATTGTAAAATTGAAAATAAAACTTATAAAAATGTTTTCTAACAAATTTGTTGCCTTATACTAAGTTCTTTCTTAACAGCCCAATAGCCCGGGGCTTTAGAATACGGGCTAACTCGCGTCCCCCGCCGTAATATCTGGCGGGGGACCCCCCCTGCATCAACATCAGCAGGGGGGCCTTCGGGGTTGCGGACGCAAGGGGCGGGGGCCCTGAGCGTCCTTTACGAGCAACCCCGAGGAGGACGGTGGCGTGGTGTGGCCCACGTCACCGTGAGCACCGCGTCGGTGCGGGAGGGAGCATGTCATCAAGTCTCCCTCCGATGGCGGGCTCTTCGGAGCGAGGCACAAGAGGGGCACCGGTGCGTTCCATACGGAGATCCCGGAGCCCTTCCAAAGTGCTGAGTCGGCCACCCTGGGGTTTTTAGTCGGTAGGAATCCGACACGCCCCGCGAGCTTCCCCCGAGGCTCGCGGAAGTCCTATGCAGGATTTTCCCCAGGAAAAAAAAAAAAGTTCTTTCTTAAACCTAGAAAGTGACAAATGAAAGATATCGATATCATTGAATTTGCTGTTGTAGCAGCTGGCACTGCGTATTATAAATTTATTTTTTGTATGGACGGTCCTGGCTAATGGAACATGTAAAACCTCTTTACAGCGGGAAGTCGGCCTTCGACAACGCAGACCTATTTTGCTGAGCAAATAAGGAGAATCGGTCAAATTATAAAGTAATTTGTATATAAATATTATATCTCTCTGTGTACGACGATTTTCTAATGATGTTACACGCTTTACTTGAAAATTAAAGTTAGGGGTGTTTATTTGTCTAAATTGTATTTTTTTAGAAATTTGTTTTGTATACGTTCAATAGACTGTTTATGAACTGTGTAGTTAGGATTCCAAACGATTGAAGCGTACTCAAGGTGTAAACGTACAAAGGCATTATAGAGTATTAAGTAAGTATGGATTTTTTTGAATTCTTTACCTTGTCTTAAAACAAAACCTAACATTTTATAGGCTTTGTTAGTAATGAGATCAATGTGACTCCTGAAATTAAGTTCATTATCTAAAAGCACTCCCAGATCGCGGACCTCAGATACCCTCTTCAAACTATGGTCCAAACATATTATAATCGAATATAATTGGGTTTGCTTTTCTATAAAAACTAATTACACAACATTTATCAATATTCATATTCAAACCATTATTAATGCAGTATTCACAAAGACTATTCAAGTCATTTTGTAATAAAATGCAGTCATTAGATGAATTTATTTTTCTAAAAATTTTCTTATCATCAGCATATAATAAAAAAAAAATTAGATGGCTATTCCAATAGTCATACTAGTAAGCGGGTGCTGCTTGTAGGACTGGGTCATCCGGAATCCTTTAAATACTTACTCTTTAAGAATAACTTTATGAGTTATATTTTGGTCATAAGCCATCACACTGGATTTATCTCGTGAACTATTAATTTTGACCTAAATATTGTACTTAATACTTATACGATAATATTGGAAAAAGAGACAGAAAAAAAGAGGAATAAAAAAGACAAGCCCGCCGAGTTTCACGCCGGATCTTCGCAGCGGAAATTGCGTTCCGATCTGGTGGCAGATGCGTAGTTAGATTACATATAAACAAAAATGTTAGCTGACAATTTGTAAGTGCAGGGCTTTTACAAAATAAATAACTTGGGTTTATATCGCATACATACTATAAATACTCCTCATAGGTCCCGCCATGCCTCCACACTCTATTGGCAATAGTTCTTGCGCCACATGTTCGTATAATTCTTCAATAGTTTTCTGGACCTGTATCCTAGTAGCGATTTTGGAGCTAACTACTTGTTTTATGATGGCTACAAAAGCATCAACAGTTTTCGATGAGGATATCACATGTATTCCTTTTAATCTCATTGCGTAGCCATTCTGGAAAGAAAAAATATAACAACGTCACTCTTATATTCTTAAAATGTGAGTGGCAGATGTCTACTCTTATTTTGCCGTCGATGTTAGGTCCCAATGTAATAGAGGCAAGTCTATTGCCATCATATATTGACGGACGATTTAGCGCAGTGGTTAAGAGCTTGAGCTGCTCCGCCCACTGTGTCTAATAGTCGCGGGTTCGATTCCCGCACGAGACAAATCTTTGTGTGATTCACAATTATTTGTTCCGGTCTGGGTATTTGTGTTTGTGAATTTTCATGTTTGTAAACGCACTGACGACACAGGAATAAATCTTAGTGTGGGGCTACGTTTTTTTAAAAGATAAAAAAAAGATATCAGCCACAATGTCCAACATTTGGTCCTTCGAGCCGGATGATGAACGAAGAACCAGTAGCGCGTGTGACGTGAAGGAGACGGCGTTGATTCTAAGAAATCAATCGTCCCAATAGGAAGACGAGACGACAAGCGAGTTATTGAGCGAGAAATGACTCTAATTCTCATATCATTCCACTTGTGTCAGTGTAACCTATTGTTATCAAATTTCACCAATTATAGCGCGATATTCTATATTTGTCGTGTAATAAGTCAACAATTACATTATTTCTATTACGATACATGTTCACAACAAAAAGGTTTTTCTTTGTGCATTTACACCTGCTACTAAGAATTTTTGATAAAAAGACCTTAATGATACCTTCTCCGACCTGAGATTTGAAACCTCTTGATTACTAGCTGTGTCATGTGCATCCAGATCCATTCTCAAATTTGATATATCTTATTGTTCTATTCCCATTATATTGTTTCCCCATGGAACAGTCAGAAAAGTCAGTCAATATCACGTCCCTTTTTAACCGACTTCAAAAAAGAAGGAGGTTCTAAATTCGACTGTATGTTTTTTTGGCATGTATATTACGCGATTATTCCGCCAATTATGAATTGATTTTGATGATTCTTTTTGCATTGGGTTCAGTACAGCTCCATGGTGGTTCCATTTTAATTTCATCGGTATTGGACCTTGGACTTTGAAGATACACCAGGGAACTCCTTAACGAAAAACAATACGAATGCGTAGATTGAGATATTATGGGTATTACATCAATCCTATAGGTTAGGGACTTCAAAAAAGGAGGAGATCGACAATTCATCTGTGTGTTTTATAACGTCTTTAACTATGAATTGATTTTGATGATTCTTTTTACGTTGCATTTAGTATAGTTTCAAGGTGGTCCCATTTTAATGAAATCGGTTTTGAACTTTGGACTTGGAAGACCAGGGGACTCCTTAACGGCGAACAGCACGAATGTATAGATTCCGTTATTATGGTTATTATATCAATCTCGTAGGTACCTTACTGTACGACTCAGCAAAATAATATAAAATAGGTATATAAATATTATTAAATAATGCACTCGTCACCTAAAATTGTAAAATAAAAATCTTTTTGAAAAAGAGTAAACCGACTTCAAAACGCATAAAATAAATATTTAAAGTCTATCCCAAGTAACCGACTGCACTAACCGGTACCGACTTCAAATATTTTTTCTTTATTTTTTGTTTTATGACGTCGGTTTACCTTTTTTATCACCTCATACTTTTAATTTAAAAATATCTTTTTAGAAACAAGCTTTTGAACAAAATTACAATCGAGATAATTTGCTTAGTTGAGGAGTTCCTATGGCCACAGACCAGCTCCATGGTACCACATTGCATTGTCACTGAACTTATACACGTATGCCAAATTTAAGGTAAATTGGATACCTGCAAGTGCTTGAAAATGGGTCACAAGATTTGAACCGGAAAGACAGACATACTAACAATGCTAGTTAAATAAAAGATAGTTAAAATTAAAACATTATTTCGGAGACCGCTACATGTCTGACATTTTCTTTGGAGATTATAGCAAATGATTTGATTAAACATTTTGTAGTTCTGAGGGCTTCGCACGAAAAGATTGATTAAGTCGATATGTCAACCTTGTCCATACTACACATTTATTAAATAAAAATTAACGTGATAGGCTTACTCGCTTGCGTTATAAGCTCTCTGAGAACTCCAAAACTCTCGATTGAGCACGTCACGATCCCTCTCAAAATCTCTCGATCAACTTTATTCCAGGAGCCCGTATCCCTGAAGTCTACGATGCCAAGGGTGTATTCATAACCTATGTTTTCTCGAGGTATTTATGGTCAGAAAAATGGATACGCCTGTCCCTTCGGGTACAAAATTTCACATTTATTTGACTAGAACTTTATTTTCTTGGGTCTTGGTTTGGTTATCTTGGGTCAAAACTTATAAGGCCAAATAGAAATCTTGCATGAATGCATACGTAATATTAAAAATTAGAAAGCAATTATTTCTGTTTGTTTCTCTGTTACCATTATACGCCTAAACTGCTGAACAAATTTTATCAAACTCGGCAATGAATCCAGGGGATCCAGGGAATTTAGATGTATAATTCAGGGGAAGGACATATGCTATCTTTTCTATTAAAACCTGGAAACAATGCAAAGGAAGTTACGGGTACATCTAGGTGAATCTAAAGACTTACCAAGAGAATCGATATGATATCTCGCAATTGAATAACGTTAATTTTCATTGTCAATGCTAAAACGTTTATATCTCTGCAATCGAAGATGGCGACAAGGCCTTGATAATAGTCATGCATCTTTATATATTCCATCGTCTGAAAATAAATAAGTAACAATATATGAAAATCTTTTCAAGGATCTAGAATCGTACGCGAAAATCTGAATCAGAATATTTTTTATTTATATAAATCATAATAGAGGCACTCGTAGCTCTATGCGACCGCAGTGTTCTTACCAATCACCAATGCGCGTTCGACTCTGCTGGCTGGAAGTGTTACCGGTTATGGCACTTTCATATTCGAGCGTCTCCGTGCTTTAGAAGGCACGTTAAGCCGTCGGTCCCGGTTACCATGTAATGTGGTAGTCGTTAAGCCAAGTTAGAAGTCTAATAAGCGGCTTTATAAATTCCAACAGTAGGTAGCCATAAACCTGCCTCCACCAATCCGCACTGGGTCCGCGTGGTGGAGTATAACCTAATCTCTTTCATCGTGACTTCTAAGAGGTCTATGCACATCAGTGGGATAGTATAGGCTAATATTATTAATAGAAGGAAAAGAGGGAGTCGCTGGAATGAGCACGTCTTAAGGGGCAAAAATCATCGCTCTTGCATCTAGGTGGTGCTCATGGCAATATAATGATATTATTAAAGCTGTTTTAGAAAAATGAGACTACCGACTCTACTTTAATCGTGCCATATTAACAGACAGGACTACTCATTATAACAGACGAGATAACACTATACATGACAAGAAAAATCACACAGCATTCATCATAGATATAGTCGTACCTAATACACACAACTTCTAAACCACAATAGCCGAAAAACTCTCTAAATATACTGATGTAAAAGACGAAATCAGGCGAATGTAGACACTAAACACCGTTACCATAGTCCCAATACTCGTAGTACTGTCAACAACTGGTGTTATTCCAAAGCAGCTACACAATTCTATAAAAACACTAAACCTTCCACCATTTATCTATATATTAAATACATGCAGAATAATTCGTATATTTCTTCAGACAGACAAAGACACACACATAGCTATTACACAAACATCCTCATCCTTCCGTATACAAATACAAGGACCGACACCTATAGAACACCAGTCATATATAAATTCACCACAGAGCCAAATCCAGAACCTATCCGGTTAAAACTTGGCTTAGGCCCGTGTTAACCTGGTATACCGACCGACATGGTCGAGACATAGAAATGTATAAGTAAGAATAATAATAATAATATTTATTTATTTCTCAAAACAAAGGCTTACATTCTAATAAGTGGATACACCGGAATATGGAGCCTCTCATACCACCGTACCCCTTTAACGAGGAAAGCAGTCTACATAAGTAACACAAAGTCAAGCGTTCGTGAAAACACTTTTACGTACCAACATGATATATCTGTAGAATTCATACAACAGAGGAGCCTCGAAGTCCGAAGACAAAAAATACGTATAAATTACCCTATAGTTGTCTTTTGTTGGCATGGGCATTATCATCGGGAGCCTGAAAGAGACAATTACATTTATTATTTTTATTAAAGGGGAGGTTCGGGCTTGCGGATTGTCTTATGGTTAACAACCACCGCCGACCATGTACATCAACAACATGAGACACCAATGCGTTTCCGGCCTTTAGTACTACTTCTTCTTCTTATCGTTTCAATGGCATATATGTTAAATTTATATACAAGCGGCCCAGAATGCGGCCACTTCAACTACATTGTATTGTATAGGGCATGCAGAACACGATTTAAGGTGGGCCATTGTTTGGGTTACACTGCACAAACACCTGAGATTGGTATTGTCTGTCAGTCTCCACCTAAACATGTTTCCTTGCTCCGCCCGACCCGTGTCTAAAGCCTATTTAAAGACTCACTACTTGCCTACTTGGGAAGGCTCCCCTGGAATTCATGAGGGCCTTACCTTCCTTTTTCTAGCAATACAGGCCGAAATATGTTTTTATTAAAATATCAAGAGCTTTAAGACATTGATTTCCCTTTACTTAGTCTGTCTAGTGATGCCGATAAGCTCACACAGGCGCTTTACTTCACACAATCCCCATATTTAATCTGAGAAGGCCCAGTGAAGTGACAATCATTTCATTCTACTGTGCAATAAGGATCTTTTGACACTTGGATGACGTTATCAGGGGAGCGTTGGTGTGAAATGAGGATACCGTTTAATATTTTTTTCTTATTTCTAAGGAAATATTATATATTTTTAAATACTGCCTCGTTGCTCTAGTGGCTAAGCGTATCGCTTTGTGATCACGAGGTCCTGGGTTCAAATCTTAGGTCGGACAAGTTTAATTTTTCTAACGAAAACTTCCCAGTACAAGACCCGAGTCTAGAATTGTGCCCGGTATATGGCAATAGTCTTGCCGCCTATTACATGGGACCTAACATCGTCGGCAAAACGTGGGTGTACTCAGTACACATCTGCCACCCTCGCTTGGGGAATATAGGCGTGACGGTGAAATATTTGAATAAGTGCGTCGGCATGGCGTAATTAACGCGAGAGAATTGACACACTTGGTCAACGTACTTAACCAAGCTGCACCATGTGGACGCAGTAAGCAGTATCGTAACCTGTTGGAACTCTGTACTCTCTGTCTATCCCGCAAGGGGTCTAGCATGATGATATAGATTAGATGATATATACGCTTGAAGAAAGTTACGTTCCTCCTGAAGCAAACGAGTATAAAGATCAACTTACACGAAATGCGTAGTATCTGGTATCTCTTTCACATTGTAAATCTTAAAAAAGTCAGCCATCAACGTTTTCATAGTGCACAATTTGTCTAAAGCTATTTTGGATCTTTCCAGTGATCCTTTGCAGATTATTACAAATGATTCCAAATAGTTTCTTGCTGAAAATACAAAATATAAATGTCATCCTACCTGTTTGCTCTGGAACGTAAAACCGTCCAATTACTTTTCAAATAATATACCGTACCAAGATTTTAGGTGCAATAAATTGCTATGCGCAAATCGAGGTGATAGATTTTAGGTAACCGAAACCCAATGTGGATTAGTGGAAACAGGTTTATAGCCACCTCATTTCCAGCTGAAGGACGTCCACTGCAGGCTATTAAAATTATCAAGCTGCCCAGGCTTCGAACTCGGCTTAATAACTGATTAGGCGGTAACTGGAACCATTAATTCGTTTGTGGCGCGAGTTCCTACTGTCAAGATGGAGACCTTCATGAGCGAGGAATTCTGGGCGAAGGATGTCGTCTTCAGGAGATTTCGTGGGAGACTGCGACACGCCCCTGCATAGCGCAACAAGTCGCCGAAGTTACATGTTACTTAGGTTATAAGTTTAATATATTATATACAAGGTATAACATAATAAACGCAAGACCTGAAAGTAGTTTGTTCTAAATCGATAGCTGAATTGATTCCAACAATTTTTAAAGTTTATAATATTTTTTTTTTGCAATTTGTAAAAAATGCTGTTACTCCTTTAGTGAATAATAAAAAATAATTAACTAAATTTATTCTTGATTCATATCCATACGTAGATTTAAAACGCATTGCGGAAACTTATTTCTCAATACGCACACATACACGTACAAGTTTCACTGTTAATTGGGGTATAAAAGTGCTTAAAAAATGGCTAAAAAAATTTTAATTTGAAAATTTGGTTTTAGTATTGAATTTGAGAAGCATTTATCTAATCGGGGTGTCTGAGGTCTTGCGTTATTTACGATAAAGCTTGTATATGTTAATCTGTAAGATATATATTATATGGGCCTGTAAATTGTACAATTTCTGATGCCTGAAATAAATAAATAATTATTCAATCCGCCTATCGCAGTCCACTGCTGGACATAGGCCTCTCCTAACACGCGCCATTGCACACGGTCCTCCGCCTTCCGCATCCAGTCTGTCCCAGCGACCTTTTTGAGGTCGTCGGTCCATCTAGCTGGGCTATCTACCTTACGCTTATCAAGTCGCGGTCTCCACTCTAGGACACGCTTGCTCCATCGGCCGTCGGTCCTTCTGCAGATGTGACCAGCCCATTGCCACTTTAGCTTACTGAGTCTGCTAGCTATGTCGGTAACTTTGGTTCTTTGTTGGATTACCTCGTTATGAATTTTATCCTTCAATGTGACGCCGAGCATAGCTCGCTCCATAGCCCGCTGTGCGACTTTGAATTTGTGGACTAGTCCTACTGTGAGTGGCCACATCTCGGCCCCGTAAGTCAACAGGTAGGACGCATTGGTTATAGACTATAGTCTTCAGGCATTGCGGTATAGGCGAAGAGAAAACGTGACGTAGTTTTATAATAATTATTATATTATATTATTAGCCTATAGTGTCTTTCCAAGCATGGAGACGCTCGATACTTTAAATTCCAACCACGATTTCCCATCCAAAACTAACTGATTTAAACGTTTCTTAACCAGCCCCACACATAAGAGCTGCCCTAATTCTATACTTATATTTCTTTATACATCTCTCCTCCTTTACTGGCATGTTGAAAAATCATATAAAATTAAAACGACTTACGAAAGTCCTTCTTAACAATATGATTTTGTTTGTTGATCCAGGCTTCAAAACTATCCAGGATTTCTGCCATAACTCCCGGCTGATGCACGTTGAATATCATTCTAATATCTTGTATGACATTTGGGTTGAATTTGAGAACAGGATTTTCTGGTAATGACTCCATGTCTTGTTGATTTTCTATAATCATAAGAATAATAAGCCCGTGGGTCAGTTAATAACGAGCTGTTTGTGCTTAACGACACCATGGGCTTGAGTGTTCTTAAGAGTCGGTCAGGGTCTCCAGCTCGGAGAGTCTTCGTCGGTCAAATGAAAACGGAAGACCCCAGTCTCTGAGATTTGGTTTGCCTTAAGTGGCCGTCTAGAAATGAGCCACCAGACATAGCGATGTAGGAACGCAATACTTTCCAACGTCGATATGCTGCTGAGGTGGAAGTGTTAAAAGACAGAATGCCGCTAGTAACTACGAAAAAAGCGTAGCGCACCTTTCAACAACCCTGACACACTACGTTGTCGGACCACGCTGTCCCAAGTCGATCGAACTCAAACTCAATTTATTTATTTTGTATAAACCCTGCAGGGATACTAAAAAGGTCATATTTTCATTTTTTTAACTTACTCTACCACCGGACCGTAACGCGGCCTCCACTGAGAAGATCGGGCGAGAAACTCATTGGGCTTGACTAATTCTCTATTAATTTTTTCCCCATATTTTTGTATAGATACCTAAATTCTTATATTATACAAAACCAATTATGCGATCCAGCTCCAGTGACGCCTTACGACTGAGATATAATACTAATAATCATATTTTTAAAGAATAAGCTACAAGATTTTGCATGGACTACAAGCAGCACCCGTTCACAAGTATAGTAGAGTACTTGAGTAGCAAATCGAGCACCTATCACAGTTCTTTGTATCGGTACGGAAAGCAATCTATGCTTCCTGTTATGGCTCATTATAAATGTTAAGGGCATCTTAACATTTATAATGAGCCATAACAGAATTTTGAGATTACAATTTGATTCATATGTCTTTTTTTTTATTCTTTATTTAAAAAAAAAGACGTTTTGATCACGCAGTGATCATGCCACCCCCGTAAGATAAACACAATATAACATAATATTCTAATCTAAATCCTACATACATTATGGCGATGGTCTCTTTTTTATGCCTGCGTTCACCATTTTACACAGCATTTTAGCCGTTTCCGATAGAGGAAAAGCTAAAACACTGCTAGAAATTCCAACGGAGTACATTATTAAATGGTTCTGTCTTTCAAATTCATGTCTTTCCATAGTGTTTAGTTGACATTTCATTAGGATGTGATATACGTCCTCCTTCCGATCACATACTGTACAGTTTGGTGATGCGATTTTCTTCATCATAAATAAAAAACTATTTAACGGCATGTGACCAGACCTTAGCCTTAAAATAGTCTTTATGTCTGTCCTTGGTAAATCGCTACTATCGAACCATAGACGACCTGTAGGGTACGGTTGTATGGTTTTATACCATATGCCCTTCATACGAGACCTTTCATCGAAGTACTCTTTCCACATTTCTGTACACTTTTTTTAATTACATGGGCTACCTCAGAGAGGTAAGCAGTATGGTTAACAGGTATGCCATTCCAGACTGCTTCCTTAGCCAAAAGGTCAACAGTATCATTTCCTTCCAAACCAACATGTGACGGAATCCACTGAAGGTATATTTGTTTGTTTTGGTTAATGATTTTCCTGATTAGTTGTATAATTGTATAAGCTATCGGTGTGCCTCGAACAGTCGAGGTACAACGAGCCACATGTTGGAGTGCACTCCTTGAATCTGACAGAATGACAAAATTGCCACTTGGTAGCGACTCAATGTATGAAAGAGCTTCCGTAATAGCGATTAATTCCGCAGTCATAATCGATGAATTAAAAGACTTAATAGTAAATCTGGCGGACATGTTGGTTTGAATATCATTGAAGGCTGCACCGGTATTACTATCGATTTTTGACCCATCATTATACATAATGTAGAAATATTTGTAATGGTTGTTTAAAAAATTGGTGCATATGCGACGCAAATTATCAGATGTATAGTTGTTTTTTGATTTTTCGAGCACTTCGATGACTGGTCTCACAATATTTGATAAATCCACACTGCTAACCCAAGTGTCTAAGCTAAAAAAATCAAGTTGTTTACTAACGTGTATTGGAATATCTTTATATTTTTCATAAACTAAAACAAGTAAAGGTTTGTTTTTGCGACTCCAAAATAAATTTAGACGGGGAGAACACAGCTTATTTCAGTTGAGTTAATTCTATATTTCCAAAAGATTTTGACTTAAACCAAAATTTTGCAGCTAAAAAATGTCTCCGAACATGTATCGGTTGAATGTGGAGTTCACTCTCCATCACATGTATCGGTGTACTCTTAACGAACCCTCCAATGATGCGTAAAAACTGATTTTGTATTTTTTGTAATTTATTTACATGTGTTAAACAACTGTTTCCATATATGAAACTAGCATAATCCATTTTACTTCTTACTAATGAGAGGTACAGTTGCCTCATATAAATAGGGTGTACACCCTACCCCAACTAGCCCCTGATAAAGCTTTGAATATATTTATGTAGGCCGCTATTCTCTCCACAGTCTCGTTTATGTGTTTAGCCCATTTAAGTTTCCGATCTAGCCAAATACCCAAGTATTTAACATTTTCTACGACCTGTAAGCATATGTTGTCAATTTTTAATTCAATCGAATCTCCAATAAAACCGGATTTAAAAATACACAATTTACTTTTTAAGGGTGAAATATTAAGGCCTATCTCATGAAGTAGTTGAACAATGTTATTTAATGTCTTTTGCAACTCCGTAGTTAAATGTAATAGATTGTTACCCGTTGCATATATAGCGTAATCATCCGCGTATTGTGATACAAATATATTATTGGCATTAATGTATGTACAGATTTTAATTTTTACAATGTTAAATAATAAGGGAGATAAAGGATCACCTTGTGCGAGTCCACGACATGTATTTCTGCAGATTTCATCACCATCGACAATTATTCGTAGTACCCTGTTCGTAAGAAAGTTCCATAAATAAACGCAAATTTTTGAACCAACTCCAATGCTATCCATAATTTTTAATAGACTTACTATATTCACATTGTTATAAGCATTGTCAATGTCTAAAAAACAAGCTCCAGTTATTGACCTATTTGAGAACCCCACTTGAATTTGAGTTACTAAATTAGAAAGGTTGTCTAATGTTGATCGACATTTTCTAAAACCAGTCGTATAGTTCGCAAGAAATCTATATCTTTCTACAAACCACTCCAGTCTGTGTAATAGCATTCCATGAAAAACCTTACAAAAACAGGAAATCATAGATATTGGACGTAATGATGATAGGAGCTGAGCGTTTCTTCCTGGTTTAGGTATTGGGATGACAGTGATATTTCTCCATTGTTCTGGTACAAATCCATTGGTATAAAAAATATTATATAGTGAAACTAAAAGAAGCTTATCGTTCTCAGGCAAATGTTTTAACATTGAATACGATATGTTGTCGTGACCAGGAGAGGTATCTTTTTGTCGAATACATTTCAGTAGTTCCTGTATTGTGAAAAGTTTCTCTAATTCCGGATTTTGAGATATTAATTGAGGCCGATTGGGGGCTACGTAATCCGGGGTCAAACTGCGTAATAATTCATTAGCCATGTCTTTATTCACGTAATGCCTAGGAGATCTATAACCCTTGAGCCATTTCATTTTATCCCATATTTCTTTGGATGTACATGATTGGTCTAAACTAGTACAAAAGCTACGCCAGCTGTTTGTTTTAGCGTTACGGATTAATTTTTGGGCTACACGAATTTTATCTTTCAGTACGTCTAAATTTGTAGGTATAGGGTTGCGCCTGAACGTTGAGAGGGCTAAACGACGTTCAGCTACAGCTCGCGATAATGTAGGATCCCAATAAGGTTTAGGGGTGAAGTTACTGTTTGGGTTATTATTTAGTTTAATGTACGGTATACACAAATCAGCGGCGAAATTAATATATCCAACAAATTTATCGTAACATTCTTGTAAGTTACTGTTATTAGCAGAACTAAAATTGCAAAATAATTCATGAAGTAAGTTTTTATAGGCATTCCAATCAGCTTTTTTATATTTTCTTTTTATTATTGTTTTTTTGGTATTATTAATATTGATTTTGATTTCAATTATTTGGTGGTCACTTCCTAATGATTCATTCATTACAGTCCAATAACATTTTAGACATATGTCTGAAGAGGCTAATGAGATATCCGGGGAGGACAGCTGAAGGCGACCATTAACTAATTTAATGCGAGTGTGTTGGCCGTCATTTAATGTAATAAATGAGTGGTCTATTAACGCGTCAAACATTTGCTGGCCTCTTGTATTGGTTTTAGTTGACCAGTTGCTATGATGACTATTAAAATCACCAAGTATTAATGTTTTTGTTCTAAATTTAGAGAAGAGCTGATCCCAGTCGCTCTGCGAAATATTAATGCCGGGAGGGCAGTAAACTGAAACTATATACTCTAATTGATCACAATTATATACGCGAACACAGATAATTTCCATACTTGTATTAACACAGGAGATACGTAGAATATGTGATTTGATAGACTTGTGGGTAAAAATAGCAACTCCACCGTAACCATCAGCTCTGTCTCTTCTAGAAATATTATAACCACTAATTTTGAGGAAATCATCAGATTTTAACCAAGTTTCGTTAAGGTTAGCAATGTGGATTTTTTCCTGACATAACAAACTTTCTAGAGAAGTTAATTTAGGCTTAACACTTTGTGCATTCCATTGCATAATATTAACTTGCAATCTTGTATTATTTTTATCCATTGACGCAATCCAATATTTTTTTAAATATAGGCCAGTCCGATATATTTTCTACAACTACTAAAATCAGCCATTCTAAACAACACTTAATTATATCTTGTATTTTTTCTTTTATGGAACCTTTTTTTAAAAATACTATTTATTTTAACCTTGTCAACAATTCTACAAAATTAACTTCTTTCTTTTCCGTACTTCCGTAAGAAAGGGGGGGCTCCAGAGTATTGGAATCTGTTTCTTCAGGTATCCACGGTGAATTAGGTCTTGAAGCAATCCTTTTTTTTAATATTGTTTTCTTCTGTGTTTGATCTTTTTTGTTTGTTTGATCTTTTTTTAGTACCGCCACATATTGTGGTTTATTTTGGGTGGGTGTTTCATCTTCTATTCTCTCCTTTCTGACATATGGGGTAGCCTCCACTGTTTCTTGTGTATAGCTTATTAGGCCTTGCACTGGTGAGTCAATTGGTACGTACATCACTAAAGCTTTTGCGTAGGTACAATTAAAACTGGCCATCAGCTCTCTAATTTTTTTCTCTTTCAAAAATGTAGGACACGAACGGTCTAAGGACATATGATTTCCTGAACAATTTACACATGTAAATTCTTTAGATTCACAGTTTGAGTGGTTTTCGCCACATTTTGGGCAGACTACTTTAGATGAAGGACAAGATTTTGCTGTATGGCCAAATTTCCAACATCGAGAACATTGAGAAACAGGGAAAATATATGGTTCCACCTTAATACGTAAGTCATTGATATATATATATGCGCGGGGAGGAACGCACCCTTGAAACAAAGTCGAACTGCTTCACTATTAGACCACCCATCTTTATCGGAGTTACGTCGCATCAGCCGCTTAACAGATATCAATTGAGCGGGACTGGGGAACTTAACATTTTTTAAGATATCATCTTCCGATATTTCTAATTCAATGTCCTTTATGACGCCAAACGATGTATATTTCTCCATAGCCCTCTGGATTCTCCATCCTTTTTCGATAAATATATTTGATTCTTCCAGTTTCATTGCACTCATTTCATTATTCATGTCTATTCTTACCTTGTATGGATTTACATATTTTACTCGATCTATGTCGGTTATTTGGTTCTCTTTAAATAGTTTGGCCAACACAAATTGCTTCGGCATTTTATCTTTACTGGATATGAATATTTGCATCGTATCTTGTTTAGGTTTTTTTTCCTTATTTTTAACCACCGTCCACTCTTCCTCCTCTCTATTTCTTTTATTTACTGATATTATGGTACCTTCGTTCATTTTTTCTATATGTGTTTGTTCAACTAATTCTTCTACTTCTGCATCTAACATATCATTATCACTAAATGATTCATTATTTATCATACTATTGTAAACATTATCCATTAAAATACGTAGATGGGTGGTACCTCATTGTCCAGAAACCGGTTATGGCAGCGGCCGCCGCTAGGCTTAGCGCCGAAGCCGGAGAATCACTAATAATTATTAAATTAAACAATAACTGTTGCAAACACGGTTGACGCGGGTTACTCGCGCTAGTGTCGCCACGGAACTGGGATTCATATGTCTTCTTAATCGCAATGAATGGTACTCAAACTCAAATCGTTTATTTTGCATAGACCCTACGGGGGTGCTTACAAAGTGTCATATTTACATTTCTTTTTTTTTTAACTTACTAATCTACCACCGAATCGGAACGCGGCCTCCACTGAGAAGATCCGGCGAGAAACTCAGCGGGCTTGTCTTTTTTGTTTAATTCTCTATTAATTTTTTTTCATAATTTTTTGTATAGATACATAGTGAAGTCCGATGGAATGTTGTGCGAGGCACAAGGGGGTTTCAGGTCTGGAAGAGGATGTTCGGATCAAGTCTTCTCACTCCGCAACATCGTAGAGAAGCATCTGGCAGTGGGCCGGAAGGTTTTCTGCGGTTTTGTAGATCTGGAGAAGGCATTTGACAGAGTTGTGCGAAAGAAACTTTGGGACATTTTGCCAGAGTATGGTATAGATGGCACTCTATTGCGAGCCGTCCAGTCCACTTATGTGGACTGCAAGGCATGCGTACGGGTGGGTGGTAACAGGTCACCCTGGTTTTTTCGTTAAAATCGGCGTCAAGCAGGGTTGCGTGTTGTCCGCTAGACTGTTTATAATATATCTGGACAAAAGTCTTCAAAGACTGAAAGCGATGAATGAAGGTGTACAAATGGGTGACTTAGTGGTAAACCATCTACTTTATGCCGATGACGCGGTTTTAATAGCGCCAACAGCCACTGATCTGCAAACACTAGTCACAATTATGAAAGACGACTACATGATCAATGGCTTCCACTTGAATGTGAAGAAAACCAAGATTATGGTTTTTGAAAGGGAAGAAACCAGAACGAATGTAAGGATTGTGGTTGGTAACGATGTGCTGGAGCAAGTGAATGAGTTTGTATATCTTGGATGCGCCTTCAGTAAGAATGGGAAATACACCGCTGACATAGAGAGAAGAGTGAGTGCAGGGAACAGAGTGAATGGTGCAATGGGAAAGCTACTCGGGAGCCGGCACTTAAGCCATAAGGCGCAGCTGGCCATACATAACGGAGTTCTTGTCCCAACGCTGCTATATGGTAGTGAGAGCTGGGTATGTAAGAAGGAGAATGAAAGTAGGATAAATGCGGTAGAAATGCGAGCTCTGCGGAAGATGTGCGGAGTGAAGCTGACCGACCGCATTAGCAACAGCATAGTAAGACAGCGAGTAGGTATGAAAGATAGTATCGGTGTAAAGATGAGAAAGGGCATGCTCCGTTGGTTCGGGCATATAGAAAGAATGCCAGAGGAAAGAATGACAAAACAGATATACAATGTGAAAGTGGAAGGATGCAGGTACCGGGGAAGACCTAGACTATCTTACCATGACCAAATAAACCGAGTCTTATCTGATGGAAAAGTCAAGAGTCTCCGTAACCGGCGAGCGTGTATGAGACGAACTATGAGAGTCGAGGAAGCCAGAGAGGTATGTAAGGAAAGAACCTGTTGGAACTCTGTACTCCCTGCCTACCCCGCAAGGGATCTGGCGTGAGGTTATAGATAGAGATAGATAGATAGATAGATACATACATTTTTATATTATACAAATTCATTAATGCGACCGAGCTCAAGTGTGATGCCTTACGACTGAGATAGAAGATTATTTTTAAATATATGCTATATTTGAAAGCTAGAGGATTCTGGGCGGACCAGTCTCCATAAGCAGCACCCCAGATACTGTCTTGCTTCTGGGCAAAGGCCTTTTTCCGCATATCGATGTGAGATTGGTGATCACTAAGTAAACTAACTTAATTTAAAAACTGAATTCGTCCAGTAGAAGACCTAGTTTCTCTTACCATGACCAAATAGACCGTGTCTTATCTGAAGGGCAAGTGAAGAGTCTCCGTAACCGGCGAGCGTATATGAGACAAACTATGAGTGGAGGAAGCCAGTGCGGTCTGTAAGGAAAGAACCTGTTGGAACTTTGTAATCTCTGCATACCCCGCAAGGGAACTGACGTGATGATATAGATAGTTAGATAGACAGAATTGGTTTAATGCCATAAAGTGGAGGTGATGATCACGTGGTAGTGTTTTCGAATACTTAGTCATACAAAGTTATTAGTTAGTATCTATATCATTTCAGAGTCTGGAATTATGCATGCATTAAGTAGGATCTAATGTCGTCGACGAATACATTATACCTCTGCTAACCCCTGTTTGGCGAAAATGGGCATGACGGTTATCATTTTTTGTTTAATTTTTATAACCTAAATATTTTCCACGTCCATACCCCCAGAAGAGTAATCCGATGGCTAATTTTGCACACAATGATCGCTTAAAATTCAAATTGAATCTGTTTCATTGAAAATGGACGACCTCGGAGCTAATGCTCAAATTTTAAAACTTTTGTGCAAATATGCAATATTTGTAATATATTTTAACCAAAATTAACGTGCACAAAAAACAAATGGTTTATAACATTTAAATAGGTATATAGGTATAATCTTGAAATACATTGACGTACAATGGAAAATTTATTCGAGTTACGGAACATAAAGCATGTAACTAGTTATCTCAGAATAGGCATCTATTTATCTATATCATTATGCCAGATTCCTTGCAGGGTAGACTTAGAGCAGACTTCCAACAGGTGCTTTCCTTACAGACCTATCTGGCTACCTTCACTCTCATAATTCGTATCACAGATTCTCGCCAGTTACCTACATTCTTAAGGTACGGCTAACCCAATGCGTTCAGCCGCGGTAGCAGTGGCGTCCCCGGCAGCGATGAGTGAATCATCTACCTATGATTGCGCGTGCAAAACGCAGGGCGCGTTGGTATGAACATTTCCATACAAATATTACTGCAGGAGCTGATCGCCACCGTACCTTTCATCCCTACACAGGTGAATTGAACACATGCAATACAATGAAAGATTTTGGTTCAAAGAGTTTGATCATTAAACTACTAGAGATGCAAAATTGATTTTGTTTACATTTATCTAAATCATGTCAGAAAATAATAGTAATAATAGACCGTGTCTTATCTGAAGGGCAAGTCAAGAGTCTCCGTAACCGGCGAGTGTGTATGAGACGAACTATGAGAGTGGAGGAAGCCAGAGAGGTATGTAAGGAAAGAACCTGTTGGAACTCTGTACTCTCTGCCTACCCCGCGAGGGAGCTGGCGTGATGATATAGATAGATGTCAGAAAATTTTAAAAACTCCAGCAAATATTTTTTATATAAGCTTATTTTTGATTAATTTGTATATCTTTCTTTACTTATTATTTCTACAACCTATTTTACAAAATTGTACATTTTTCTTGAGTTTTTTGCTAAAAATATACTCCTAGAAACAAATTGACTTCGTGAGAATCTAATACAAAAAAAAATATTTTTTTCAAGATAGAATCTTTTATTAAGCCAATTCGACCAGTAAAACATAACAAATCACTCATAGCCGGTATCATAGACCATTTTAGTTATGATTTTAGTAATAATTCTAATTTAAAAACTCTTTTTAAAAAGAAGCTTTTATAGCAAACACACAACGAAACTATCTTGCTTAGTTGAGGAGTTCCTGTGGATTCCTTCTGGCTCCATCATCAGACCTTGGACACCATAAGGGTCTAAAGTACTCATCACGGCAAATCCAACAAGCCCAAATACGGTGAGGTTATATTGAGTGGTCGAGGGTTCCGCTGGCTACGTTCCGGCATCACTATCAGACCCTGTACACTATGTTGTAAAGTACTTGTCAATACCAATCTAACAAGCCTAAACATGAAGGGTTTCCGGTGTATAGTTCACATGTTCCAGTGGCCACCTTTCGACTCCATCATCAGACCAGCTGCATAGTACCATATTATTGCATTGTCACCGAACTTACATACGTATGCTAAATTTCAGCTCAATCGAATGCCCGCAATGCTTAAAAAATGGATTACAAAATTTGAACCGGAAAGACAAACAGACAGACATACTAACTTTGCAAGTTAAATAAAAAATTGTAAAATGAACACCGTCATGACTATATTACTCAAAAGGTGGTGGCAAAGGAGGAATAAGGGGTAACATTGTCTGACTAATTTTGACTGCCTCTTTGGTCTGGTGGCAAAGCACATCACTTTGTGATCACGAGGTCCTGAGTTCAAATCCTAGGTCGGACAAATGTAGTTTTTCTAACGAAAAATTCCCAGTATGAGTCCGGAGTCTGGAATTGTTCCCGGTATATGGCAATAGGTTCGCCCCCTATTACATGGGACCTAACATCGTCGGCGAAACGTGGGTGTACTCAGTACACCTCTGCCACCCCCGCTTGGTGACGGTGTGTGTATTGTCTTATTAATATTATAAATGTGAAAGTTTGAACGTTTAAATGTTTGGATGATTGTTACTCAATTACGCAAAAACGGATTAACAGATTTGAATGAAATTTGACAAACAGATTGTTTATTACCAGTATTAACACATAAGATACTTTTTTTTCAGAAAAATTGTAGGTTCCTGTCTAAAATCAACGCTGACGAAGTCGCGGGCAGAAAATAGTATAAGATAAAGTCCTATCCTAATAGCTAAGTTTTAAAATGATAATAAATTAAAAAACTGACTGAGCAAAACTGAGAATTAATAAACTGACCGCCTTGTTGGTCTAGTTGCAAAGCGCATCGCTTTGTGATCACGAGGTCTTGGGTTCAAATCCTGTCAGAAAATTGTAGTTTTTGTAACGAAAAATGCCCAGTATGAGTCCGACGTCGAGAATCGTGCCCGGTATAGGTATGGCAATGCCCCCCTCTTGCATGTGACCTAACATCGTCGGTGAAAAGTAGGCGTATTCACCTCCCCCCCCCCGGACCCCCACGGACTTTATTTTTAATTTACAAAAATATTTGAAGTACCTACTTTAACATATTATAAGAATAACACTACAATATTACACTTTAGCAATACTCAATAATAAATGTGTCATACACTAATCTATACATAAAACAAAACTGGAAGGAAGTCGTGTCTGTACATGGAATATTTTTAGGAAATAACAACCCAGGGGGTCATACTATGGATGTGGAAGCCAATTCTAGAATGTTTTAGCTTTCCTTTCTATTTGTCTGACGTAGGGCATGAACCATCATCACGTCAAAAATACCAAGCGGATTTTGATGAAACCTTGCATGCGGATACCTTAAAATATTGGCGAACATACCGTATAGTATTTATCCCGGAAAACAAAAGGTTTTTCCAGAAAAGACGAATATAAGCGATACATTGAATTTCTAATAAGACCCTTTACTTCAAACTGTTAGAGGGATTTTAATGAAATTGTGCAATTGTAGCCTGTACAAAAGACCACAACTCTGAATACTTATATTTTCGAAAAATTTAAGAGTTTCTGAGGAAAGAAAAAAAGGCGATTTTGATTAATCATTCATTGTTCCAAAACTACTCTTCAGATGTCAGTGAAACTTAGCACGGAGATATTTCATATGACAGACAAAATAGTTGATATTTATGTTTTCAGGAAATCAAACAGTTTTTAGGGAAAAGTAAAGCATCTATATCTCTTCATACTACACATAATAAAACTGTAAGAAAGTTATGTCTGCACATGAAATATTTTTAGGAAATAACAACCCACGGATATAATCCTATTCATGTAAAAGCGAGTTCTATAATTTTTGGCTTTTGTGTCTGTTTTTCTATCTGGCCAAGGGTATAAACCATCATAACGCAAAAATTACTAAGTGGATTTTGATGAAACTTTGCACGCGGATATCTTAAAATGTTGGTTAACATACTGAATAGTACTTATCCTGGCAAATCAAAACATTTTTCCAGAAAATACAAAAATAAGCGAACAATGAATTTATAAAAAGACGCTGTATTCCATACCCTATTTATTGGATTCCAATGAAATTTTGGATAGTTGTAGCCTGTACTAAGAAGCATAGCTCTGTATACTTATTTTTTGAAAAATCAAAAGTTTCTGTAGAAAAAAAAAGTCGATATTGATAAATCATTTATTGTTCCAAAACAACTTAGCTACTAGATTGTCGCGGGATAAACCATAAAAGTTTATTACTGTTTGTCTCGAACTGCAATTTTGCCTACACATGAATTCCTCCATGAATTGATATTGGACTCAGGTTCGTCCCCTCACGAAAAACTTTTCAGTGGCTAAAACACTCACTCGTAATTGTTCATACACGTTTGATTTAAACATCAAACATGGTTTCGTGCATGAACCGATGCTGTATTCAGGATTGTTTCTTCCGGAGAGAACTCTGACGATGAATCGGCGAAGACTAACACAAAATGAACTGACAAAACTTTGCTACATACTTAGCTCGCAATGTACCGTTTTTAGATATTATTACTCTAGATTACAATATTTAGCAAGGTAGCTGGAGAAGGTTTTAATCGGAAATTACGTGTTGAAGACACGTACACGAAAAATTTAATGATTTAACAGCTAATGCAGCCAGTGCCAGGTGGGGCGGGAATGCATAACCACAGATAAATACTTTTTTGTATCTTTTTAATTCTAAAAGTGTGCAGACGCAGAACCAAACGACGGACGGACGATTTAGCGCAGTGGTTAAGGGCTTAGCCTGCCCCGCCCACTGTGTCTAATAGTCGCGGGTTCGATTCCCGCACGGGACAAATCTTTGTGTGATCCACAATTATTTGTTCCGGTCTGGGTATTTGTGTATGTGAATTTTCATGTTTGTAAACGCAGCAACGACACAGGAATTAATCCTAGTGTGGGGCAACGATAAAAAAAAAAAAAAAAAAAGGATAAATTGGACTGCATGTGTTTGGATAAACCTCTTCGGATGCAACATCTTACATAATTAAGGTTAACTTTCACTAGGTAAGTTCAAATAACCATTAAAAATTAATAATAAAAAAAAATGTAAAAAGATAAACTGATAATAATCCTTCTTAAAAAGGAAGCTATTGTATTATGTTTCTTATGATACGATGTTATTCTTGTGTGTTGAATAAAACTAAGAAGAAGACTTAAGAAGATAAGGCGCAATAGTTCAGTTTATACTTTACAAAGACCACCGGTGCGGTTAAAGTGGGGCTGTATGAAGGTGTTTTACATCGTAAAATAAAACAGAACAGTTTTTATCTCGAAAAATAGCATGATTTCTGCGCGATATCTATTATTTATTCATACTAAAACGGCTGAATGGATTATAAAGCAACTTGATATAAAAGAAACCACACAGATATAAAATGCGAAAGGAGAAGAACGTAGATATTGGGGAAGACCTAGACTATCTTACCATAACCAAATAGACCGTGTCTTATCCGAAGGGCAAGTCAAGAGTCTCCGTAACCGGTAAGCGTGTATAAGCGAACTATGAGAGTGGAGAAAGCCAGAAATGTCTTTCCTTCCAGACATTTCTGGCTTTCACCTCTCCGGTTCCACTCAGGACTTACCCAACTACTGCAAGAGATCTGACATGATGATGACTGTAGATTGATGGATAGTATAAGTCGTGAAATAGTGCTATGAAATAAGTAACTTTGTTTACACACTATATCATGCCGAATATCGGCCACCGTGTAAGTGGTATATTAAAACGGTAAAAACCGACCAATCATTTGGTGGTTTTCTACCGGCTTGCATGAAGGCTTAAAGATAATAATCATATTTTAGCTAAAGAAAAGCCTGACAATCCTTCAATTTCCCTCTTCCTTTTCACAGATGACTCGAAGCCTAGGGACCTGATAAAATTGTTCTACAACAAAAATTTACTCATTTTAAGTTGAGTTTATAAATACTCTTGCAAAACAAAGACGACTTGGTTTAAGCGAAAAAACAAAGACTTAACTTACTTTGTCAAATAGCCGCAGGTACGACCCCGCACATCGCATGGGAATATTGATTTGGAATTTGTAATTTTGAAATAAAGAAGATATTTTGAGCGCATACGGGCATAATAAAAATAATGTTTGTTTGTCTGTGTTAATATCCAGAAGGGCGAAAACCGATTTTGAAATAGACTATCACTGAAAAATGGAGGATTTTTCAGAGATTGTTTAATACTACGTTTTAGCTTGGGAAATGCAAGATTCCTGGGGGATAGTTAGTAGTAGAAAAGATTTAAAAGAAACTTAATATGGAGGTGTCTCTCAAGTCTTGGAATATTGCTCTGCCAAAAAGTTTTATCTACCTATGTCAAATTACAAAAAAAAGCGGGCGAAGCCGCGGATTACGGCTAGTAATAAATAAAGAAGATATACCTTTTAATAAAGTTCAGTAAAACAACAACAGAAATAAAGTTAAGTTTAATAAACACAAGTAGATGTGACGCTATCTTGTCATGGAAAGATTAAGGAAAATTGAGATTTCGTCCAATCAAGCCAGTCATAATGCGATATAGACGAACGGATACCTAGTCCAATCGAGATCCGTTTGTATCGCGGTATAGTCATATAAGCCACCTATACATATCGATACATACGCAAAACGATACTGACCCACACAAAATGGGTTTAGTACTTATTTTCGAAAGACACTTCATCGAAACCCATGTTTACGAAGCCAAATCACCGAAAAGTCATTTGACGGACGCGTCATTTAATCGATGGATCATTACACCGAATAGCCATATTTACGAACTCCCATGTTACCGCAAATAAATTTGTTCAAATTCCACATGTTTGATGGTCAAAACATATCTACCGTTTTTAAATTCAATAGGTTTTATTACTGTGAGTTATCAATAACACGTAATTATGCTTTTTGTTCAACATTAAATCAAAGTAGTCATCATAACGAAGAAAATAGTAGAGGCAGAGTATTCTGACTACCGCCATGTGAGTAGGTGAACACCTGTACCAGATGATCATAGCATGATATCCTGGTATTTGAATTGGCATTACGTTTAAACTTACCTACCATTTTTCCTGTACCTCGTGAATGATCAAAGATCTCCTAGTCTGTTATGATGTTCTGGTACTTTTTTGACCGATATTTGTAATGGTATTCAAATAATATAAATATAGCCTACATACTAGCCACCTAGAATGAAGTATTGAAGAAACCGGTGGACATGGATCCACTGTGGATGCTAATCAACGGAGAGCAGTTAATCTTTATCAGTACAGCTAGATAGAAGTTAACTAGTTTTTTAAACTCTTTTTTCCCACAGCTGGGCTAAGGTCACCCCTCATTACCTTCCATGTGAAAGAAAGAAGGAATTGTTATATTTCACAGCGTGAGAGACACGATATTTAGCTGATATGAGACATACATGTCAAGAATTCAACCATACAATTACAAAAAGTACGAACGATTAATACTGTCTCAAAAAAATACACATGAGGAAAAAAAATACAATAAAGAACACAACAAAGTAATACATATGAGTATGTATGTCACGGATGAGCCTAATAGGTATTTAGATCAGCTTATTAACCCTAATTGCATACCAACTCCCCCTGCCAATGTCATCTATAGGTCCTTGTCAGACTATACATTATAATTTTTGCGACACAACAGAACATTACTCGTCAATGTCATTGTCACAATGATAACGTCATGATGACAGATGGCATTACTTACAAACGTTTCAGCCACTACGCGACAAGTTGGCAGTCAAAATAGTGTACACGATAAGGTGAACAATGAATTTCAGAATTACGAAAACTATGTACAATATACATACCACTTTTTTCATGTTTTTTTCACTTCAAATCCCGTATAGGGCGAGCCTTGGGGGAAGATAGCGGGGCGTGTCGGATTCCTACCGACTAAAAACCCTAGGGCGGCCGACATCAGCACTTTGGAGAGATCTCCAGGATCTCCGTATGGAACCCATAGGTGCCTCGCTGGTCCGTGCTCCGAAGAGCCCGCCATCGGAGGGAGACTTCCCCCTGCACCGACGCGGTTCTCACGGCGACGTGGGCCACAGCTACGCCGTCCTCCTCGGGGTCACTCATAAAGGACTCTCAATGCCCCCGCTCTTTGCGTTTTAAAGTTTTCCAACACTGTGAGTTGATATATGGCCGGTTTCAATATTCAACTCAAGAATAGAGTTGCCTACTGTCAGTAGAATTTTGACAGATTTTCCATACTAAATTTATCAATTTTCTATCAGTAGTAGGCAAATCTATCCTTGAGTTAAATGTTGAAAACAGACGATAGACTGCAGGAGGAGCGAACGGAGCCATTCTAACTTTTAAGGAGCGAACGGGTTCAGTTAGGAAGGCACGCTTACTTTCCTTGTTCATGTCCTGACAGAGCGCGGTTGCTTCGAAAGGTACTTGCACCATGTGGCCCGGAGGAAGAAGGACTAGAGGTGCCACGAGTGCGGTTGCGCCGAGGATACGGTGCAGCACACGCTCGAGGTCTGCCCTGCTTGGGCGGAACAGCGTAACTCGCTAGCTGCAATTGTGGGGACGGATCTCTTCCTGCCGGCTATTGTTCGCTCCATCGTCAGCAGCGAGAGGTCATGGGACGCGGTTGCCACCTTTGATGAGGTGGCCAAGGCATGGAAATAGGCGGCGGAGCGAGCCAGGGAGGACGATCCCCTGGCAGACCCAAACCGCCGACAGAGACGCGGGCACAGGGGCGACAACATGCCGAATTCATGCCTCCGCAAACAAGGCGTGCGCGGGTGACGGCATTGGGGGCCGTCCCCTGCTCGACACTTGCGCCCTCGAAGTGCAGGGGCGTGCCTATACTCCAGCACGTCCCCGACATTGGAGCGAATTTAGCGGGTCCAAAGAAAGTGGGTCCAAAGTAAGGAAAACCGCCCGAGGGGCTGCGGAGGAAGTCTCCATACTTGCAGCGTTTCTAAAAGCGGAAGGCGGAATACGGGAAGGTTTTAGTCGGTATGCTGCTGCGGTCTCCGCGCCGCACAAAGCGGGGCGAGGACTACGGAAAAGAGTCCACAACTCTCCCGCCTGTCTACCCGAACGCAGGCGGGGGGCTAGTTTTTAAAAGATTTCCTCCAGGGGAAAAAAGTCTATCAGGAGCGACCCGGCGAGGACGCTGGCGTGGTGTGGCCCACGTCGCAGTGAGCACCACGACGGTGCGGGGGGAGCGTGTTGTTAAGTCTCCCTCCGATGGCGGGCTCTCCGGGGCACAAGAGAAGCACCGATGCGTTCCATACAGAGATACCGGAGCCCCTCCAAAGTGCTGATGTCGGCCATCCTCGGGTTTTTCGTCGGTAGGAATCCGAGACGCCCCACGAGCTTCCCCCTGAGGCTAGTGAAAGTCCTATGCAGGATTTTCCCCAGGTAAAAAAAAAACGAAAAGGCTATCAGGGGCGAAACATACGGAGCGAACGGGTGCGAGGCCAGACCAACGAAGCGGTACTTAAATAATTCTAATATTTAATTATTTAAAATACTTACGAATCGATTATGACAACTTTAAGACTAAGCACGAATAATACGAATACAAGCAACTTAGCAGTTCTCACAAGTATTATATATGTGTCAATGATAAAAAAAAAACTGGACGAAAACCAGTTGCGTGTGAGACGAGCATCCGCTATAAAGGTTCCGTACCAAAACCTTTTTTAATTTTGTTAATTTTCTTACTTTCTTAGGAATTTTTCTGGTAATTGTAACGCCTGGAGTAATAGGAAATCGCTGATTAGCATATTTTAACTTCTTTGGTATTGGACTAAACTTTGAATATTCACCACTGGATTTCCAGACGCCAAACAGCACGACTGTGTATATTCAGTTATTATAGGTGTTATATTAATCTGTTACTATAGAACTAAGCAGAATTATATCATATAGGTGTATGCATATTAATAGTTAATTCACAATTAAACATGTAAAATAAAAATCTTTTATTTAAAATAAGGGAAACCGACTCTAAAAGCAATAAATGAAATTACATAACATATTTAAGCAAAAAATTATCGCAGGAAATAAATATTTATTATATCTGCAAAGATTATGTAGTTAATAAACATAGATTGTGTGCCTGGTTTTTTTGTGGACATGGATGCCTGCCTGGCTTACCGTGAGACAGTTTTATATGATTACGGAAGCCTTGTGTAGAAGTAAGATTTGTGACCAAACAACCATGTAAGTAATTATAGTACTAAGCAACTGCACTTTATTATATTAATAAGATAGGTTAAGGTTATAATTTTTTGCCAGTAAAGTTTATTATTATTTGAAGTCAGTGCCAAGTAGCAGACTACACCGATTGTCTGGCACCGACTTCCAATGTTTATTTTGTGCTTTTTTAAGTCGGTTTCCCTGTTTTGTTAAAAGTTATTCATTTTCCACTATTTAATAAAACTTCAGGCTCCTCTATCTTTTAAGAAAATATTTCTTACCACATATATACACTAACAAATCTGTGGCTATAATAGATAGATAAACAATCATACGATGGATTTTATATTTTTTTTTTTTTTTCTCCTTTAAATGAACTAAGTAATAAATGAAGAAACCACTTATTTACATTGCAATTTTACAAAACAAAATAACTGACTTAATTTTCAGAAATAATACAATTAAAACTTTGGTTTGTTAATATTATTAACACTGAAAATAGTTATTACACCTACGGCTCATTCATTGAAGCTAATTAAGGAGCTAAGAAAATCCAATAGGTTTTTACAAAATTCGGATCAAGTCTTCTCACTCCGCAACATCGTAGAGAAGCATCTGGCAGTGGGCCGGAAGGTTTTCTGCGGTTTTGTAGATCTGGAGAAGGCATTTGACAGAGTTGTGCGAAAGAGACTTTGGGACATTTTGCCAGAGTATGGTATAGATGACACTCTGTTGCGAGCCGTCCAGTCCACTGATGTGGACTGCAAGGCATGCGTACGGGTGGGTGGTAACAGGTCACCCTGGTTTGACGTTAAAATCGGCGTCAAGCAGGGTTGCGTGTTGTCCGCTAGACTGTTTATAATATATCTGGACAAAAGTCTTCAAAGACTGAAAGCGATGAATGAAGGTGTACAACTGGGTGACTTAGTGGTAAACCATCTACTTTATGCAGATGACGCGGTTTTAATAGCGCCAACAGCCACTGATCTGCAAACACTAGTCACAGTTATGAAATACGAATACATGATCAATGGCTTCCACTTGAATGTGAAGAAAACCAAGATTATGGTTTTTGAAAGGGAAGTAACCAGAACGAATGTAAGAATTGTGGTTGGTAAAGATGTGCTGGAGCAAGTGAATGAGTTTGTATATCTTGGATGCGCCTTCAGTAAGAATGGGAAATACACCGCTGACATAGAGAGAAGAGTGAGTGCAGGGAACATAGTGAATGGTGCAATGAGAAAGCTACTCGGGAGTCGGAACTTAAACCATAAGGCGCAGCTGGCCATACATAACGGAGTTCTTGTCCCAACGCTGTTATATGGTAGTGAGAGCTGGGTATGTAAGAAGGAGAATGAAAGTAGGATAAATGCGGTAGAAATGCGAGCTCTGCGGAAGATGTGCGGAGTGAAGCTGACCGACCGCATTAGCAACAGCATAGTAAGACAGCGAGTAGGTATGAAAGATAGTATCGGTGTAAAGAAGTGAGAAAGGGCATACTCCGTTGGTTCGGGCATATAGAAAGAATGCCAGAGGAAAGAATGACAAAACAGATATACAATGTGAAAGTGGAAGGATGCAGGTACCGGGGAAGACCTAGACTATCTTACTACGACCAAAAAACCGAGTCTTATCTGATGGAAAAGTCAAGAGTCTCCGTAACCGGCGAGCGTGTATGATACGAACTATGAGAGTCGAGGAAGCCAGAGAGGTATGTAAGGAAAGAACCTGTTGGAACTCTGTATTCTCTGCCTACCCCGCAAGGGATCTGGCGTGAGGTTATAGATAGATAGATAGATTTATAATAACAACTAATTTATTTTCAGGCAACTGAAATTTTACAAAAATAATTTTGTATCTTACAGGCCTACCTTACAGACTAACATAAATATAAAATATAAAAACTAATGAACTAAGTTACATGTGTTGATGACAACATGTTGCGCTGTGCAGGGACCCTTCGGCCAGAACTCCTCGCTCTGTTTTGTGCAATTTCATTGGCTAATAGAATTATATAATAATAAATAAATAGATAATAATAAATAGAATAATAATAGTCTCCGTAACCGGCGAGCTTGTATGAGACGAACTATGAGAGTGGAGGAAGCCAGAGAGGTATGTAAGGAAATAACCTGTTGGAACTCTGTACTTTCTGCCTACCCCGCGAGGGAGCTGGCGTGATGATATAGATAAATAGATATACAGTATAATAATACAATGTTTGTGCAATTGCATTGGCTAATAGATTCCAGCTCAATACCTCTTAACTTTCATGGAGACATAAACATACATAGAAAAAATGCTCGTATGTACTCAAACTCAAAATTCATGCAGCTATTCTAATTTCTAAGTTCCATGAACCAAGTTACAGATGTATGCTTAAAGTCAGCAAAGCTAAAGTGGGATTGGGCGGGGCATATCCCAGTGGGATTGACGGACGATTTAACGCAGTGGTTAAGCCGCGCCGCCCACTGTATCTGATAGTCGCGGGTTCGATTCCCGCATCGACAAATAATTGTTTCGGTCTGGATATTTGTGTATGTGAATTTTAATCTTTGTAAACGCACCCACGATGCCGTATTAAATCCTAGGGTGGGGAAACGTTTTTTAAAAAATTAAACAAATTAATATACAGATACAGAACAGTTGATCATGATATCTTGCTTGCTTCGCTGTGTTCCGTTAATGTTTCTCCTTTAACGATCGACTGCTTTCGTAGCTATCTGTCTGGGCATCGGCAACGTATTTGCATAGACGGTACTTTTCCTCTTGGTGTGAAGTTTCCGTCGGCGTACCGCAAGGGGGTGTGCTGTCTCCACCGCTTTTTGCAGTCTTTATCAACTCCATTACCAGTAAGTTAACGTCATCGTATCATCTTTATGCTGACGACTTACAAATATACTCACAGGCTGATTTTGTTCATATGTCAACTGATATCCAGACTATGAATTGCGACTTTAACGTTTTCATCTTTGGAGTAAGTCACATGGCCTAGTAGTTAATGCGAACAAAATTTAAGTCATTGCGTTAGGCAGGCCTTGTTATATCTCTAGAATCAACTTTGACAACTTCCTGCGATTACTTTTGACGGAGTCCATATTCCATACGGCGACAAGGTAAAAAATCTTGGTGTTATCTTTGACAAAACTGGAGTGGAGACCGCAGGTTGCTGAGGTTAACAGAAAGATTTTTGCTGCAGGAGCGTCACTTAGACGCCTAAGTAATTTCTTGCCAGTCCGTACTAAAAGTTAACTTGCTCAATCCCTTCTGTTGCCCATTCGCACTACGCTGATTCCTGCTAAGGAATTGGAAAAAATTGAATTTCTGAAAAGACACTTTACTCAAAACCTGTTTGATCGATTTCAATGAAATTTGGTGTAATTGTAGCCTGTATAAAAGATTATAACTCTGTATACTTATATTTTCGAAAAATGGAACAGTTTCTGAGGAAAGAAAAATAAGTCAATGTTGATTAATCATTCATTGTTCCAAAACTACTCAGAATTCAGTGAAACTTAACACGGAGATATTTCATATGACAGATTATATAGTTAATATTTATGTTTTCAAGAAATCAAACGGTTTGTAGGGAAAAGTAAAACATCTATATCTTTACATATAATATAATATTAGCCCTGTTAAGAAACTGTCCCACTATTGGGCACGGGCCTCCTCTCAAACTGAGAGGGTTTTCGGCCATAGTCCACCACGCTGGCCCAGTGCGGGTTGGCGAACTTCACACACCTTCGAGAAACTCTTAGGCATGCAGGTTTCCTCACGATGTTTTCCTTCACCGTTAAAGCAAGTGATAATTAATTTTTTAAACGCACATGCTTTCGAATAGACAGAGGTGCGTGCCAGGGTTTGAACCCGAGACCTTTGACTTTGCAGTCCAACGGTCTAACCACTAGGCTATCACTGCTTATGCTATATCTTTACATACATATAATAAAACTGTAAGCAAGTCGTGTCTGTACATGGAATATGTTTAGGGAATAACAACCCGGGGATATCAGTGTAGAAGCCAATTCTACAATTTTTACATGTCTGTTTTTCTGTCCAAGGGTATAAACCATCATAACACAAAAACTACCAGACAAAGTTTGATGAAACTTTGCATGTGGCGACCTTAAATTGCTGACTTTTAATGAAACTTTGTGTAATTGTAGCCTATACAAAAGTCACAATTCTGTATACTTATCTATATCATCACGCCAGCTCCCTCGCGGGGTAGGCAGAGAGTACAGAGTTCCAACAGGTTCTTTCCTTACATACCTCTCTGGCTTCCTCCACTCTCATAGTTCGTCTCATACACACTCGCCGGTTACGGAGACTCTTGACTTGCCCTTCAGCTAAGACACGGTCTATTTGGTCATGGTAAGATAGTCTAGGTCTTCCCCGGCACCTACATCCTTCCACTTTCGCATTGTATATCTGTTTTGTATTTCTTTCTTCTGGCATTCTTTCTATATGCCCGAACCAACGGAGCATACCCTTTCTCATCTTTACACCGATACTATCTATCATACCTACTCGCTTTCTTACTACGCTGTTGCGAATACGGTCGGTCACCGTGACTCCGCACATCTTCCGCAGAGATCGCATTTCAACCGCATTTATCCTCCTTTCGTTCTCCTTCTTACATACCCAACTCTCACTGCCATATAACAGCGTTGGGACAAGCACTCCGTTATGCATGGCCAGCTGCGCCTTTTGGCTTAAGTGCCGGCTCCCAAGTAGCCTTCCCATCGCACCATTCACTCTATTACCTGCATTCACTCTTCTCTCTATATCAGCGGTGTATTTCCCATCCTTACTGAAGGCGCATCCAAGATATACAAACTCATTCACTTGCTCCAGCACATCGTTACCAACCACAATCCTTGCATTCGTTCTGGTTTCTTCCCGTTCAAAAACCTTAATTTTGGCTTTACTTCACATTTAAATGTAAGCCATTGTTCATGCAGTCGTCTCTCATAACTGTGACTAGTGTTTGCAGATCAGTGGCTGTTGGCGCTATCAAAACCGCGTCATCTGCATACAATAGGTGGTTTATCACTAGATCACCCATTTTTACCCCTTCAGTCATCGCATTCAGTCTTTGAAGACTTTTATCCAGATACACTATAAACAGTCTAGCTGACAACACGCAGCCCTGCTTGACGCCGATTTTAACGTCAAACCAAGGTAACATGTTACCACTCACCCGTACGCATGCCTTGCTGTCCACGTAGGTGGACTGGACGGCTCGCAATAGGGTGCCGTTTATACCATACTCTGGCAAAATGTCCCAAAGTCTCTTTCGCACGACTCTATCAAACGCCTTCTCCAAATCCACAAAACCGCAGAAAACCTTCCGGCCTACTGCCAGATGCTTTTCTAAGATGTTGCGGAGGGAGAAAACTTGATCCGAACATCCTCTTCCAGACCTGAAACCTCCCTGTGCCTCACACAACATACAATGGTATACTTATATTTTCGAAAATCTAACAGTTTCTGAGGAAAGAAAATAAAAAAGGCGATTTTGACAAATCATTCTAAATAATTTAGTTATAAACTGTCGCGGTATGAACAATAAAACTTTATTATTGTTTGTCCCGAACTCGAAATTGTTGATAAACATGTTAATATGGAGAAATGAAAACAACTATCCCTCAGGAATCTTGCATTTTTCGAGGTAAAATTCAGTACTAAACAATCTCTGCAAAATCCTCTATTTTTCAGTGCTAGTCTATTTAAAATCGGTTCCGCCATTCTGGATATTAACACGGTCAAACACATTTTTTTTTATTGTGCGTATGCGCACAAAAAATCTTAAGTTATTTCAAAGTCACAAATCTAAAATCAATATTACCGTGTCCGGTGCGGGGATCGTACCTGCGACTATTTGACAAAGTAAGTTAAGCAGTCTACGTTTTATGACTTAAACCAAGTCGTCTTTGTTTTGCAAAAGTATTTATATAAGTCAACTTGATATGAGTAAATTTTCGTTGTAGATTAATTTCAACAGGTCTCCAGGCTCCCAGTCACCTCTGAAGAGGAAGAGGGATATCGAAAGATTGTCAGGAGGAGTAGGATTGGTGTGATTTTATATACTGCTTATTCAATATTTAACCTCAAGATAGATTTGCCTACTACGGATAGAATTTTGACATATTTTGTATGAACAATCTGTCAAAATTCTACTGACAGCAAATCTATCGTTGAGTTGAATATTAAAGCCGGCCATTAGACGGATAATATCGGCATGATCTAATGTTTATAAAGAAAGAAAATAAGTGTATTTGCAACGCGTTACGTATATAAAACTTGAAGAAAAAAAAATTGAATATACTTAATTTCTAACATCGTTATAAAACGGTCTCGAACTCAGCATAATGCAGGATGCCTTCAACAGCAACCAGCGCTGGTCTTCCGTCGGGCCGTTAGGTGACGTCACACCCATTTACAAAAATTGAAAAAGGTAAACCGACTTCAAAAACCACAAAATAAATGTTTGAAGTCGGTGCTGGTTAGTGAAGTCGGTTTCTTGGCACCAACTTCAAATATTTATTTTTGCTTTTTGAAGTCCGCTTACCTTTTTTTAAAAACTTTTTTATTTTACAATTTTAAGTGACGAGTGAATTATTTAGTAATACTTATATACCGATATTATATTATTTTGCTGAGTTGTACAGTAAGGTACCTACAGGATTAGTATAATAACGGAATCTATACATTCGTGCTGTTCGCCGTTAAGGAGTTCCCTGGTGTATCTTCAAAGTCCAAGGTCCAATACCAATAACATTAAAATAGGGCCACCTTAAAATTATACTGAACCCAATGCAAAAATAATCATCAAAATCGGTTCATAAGCAAAGGAGTTATAAAAAAACAGACGAATTATGAATCTCCTCCTTTTTTGAAGTCGGCTAATATACTGCTTAATTTTATAGTGGGGCACCTATAGGATTGACGTAATAGCTATAACATCTCAATTTACACATTCCTATTGTTTGGCGTTAAGGAGTTCTCTGGTGTATCTTCTAAGTCAACGGTCAAGGTCTAAAGCCGATGAAATTAAAATGGGACCATCTTGGAGCTATACTGAATCCAATGCAAAAAAAAATCATCAAAATTGGTCTACAATTGAAGGAAATGTCGCTGAACATACATAAAAAAAACACAAACATAGAATCTCCTCCTTTTTGAAGTCGGTTAAAAAAGACAAGAGAAAGACATGTAAGTAAAGAAAATAACAAGTAACTAAATGTATCAAAATGACAACGAAAGAATTATGTACCTAAGTAAAAACAAAGAAGAAAAACATAATATAAGTTTTGCCTACAACGCGAAACAATATAAAAACATAAAATAAACCAAACACAAAAAGAAAATAATTAAAACAGTAGATTACTCTACTGTTTTAGTTACTTTCTTTTAATAATAATAAAAAACAACACGAAAAAGGTTTAAAATATCTAGTATCCAAGAACATAAAAAAAAAACAAATTAAAAAAAAGATAAATTATATATGGTAACACCTAATTTTCCTAACCTTAAAATTGAAGTAACTACGTGGCGCACATGTGGCGTTTGTTTTGAAGCAAAATAGCACAATTTTAGTAATGTGCCGAACATCGCCGATTCTAATGGAGTTGTGCAAACCTAAGGTAGGCCAATATATTCTTAACAAGAAAGGTATGTACTTAAATATTTCCTTTGTTTGTTTTAGCATTGCATTGATTGCATTTCCAGGGCACCCAATGTGGACGGCGGATCGTTCCAGCAGCAGCTTGCAGCGTTTTTGAAGCTTTTTTAGTCGTACTCGTACGAGAAATGTATGCCATTAATCCTGTGCCAGTTATTCTATCTATCTATCTATAACCTCACGCCAGATCCCTTGCGGGGTAGGCAGAGAGTACAGAGTTCCAACAGGTTCTTTCCTTACATACCTCTCTGGCTTCCTCGACTCTCATAGTTCGTCTCATACACGCTCGCCGGTTACGGAGACTCTTGACTTTTCCATCAGATAAGACTCGGTTTATTTGGTCGTGGTAAAATAGTCTAGGTCTTCCCCGGTACCTGCATCCTTCCCCTTTCACATTGTATATCTGTTTTGTCATTCTTTCCTCTGGCATTCTTTCTATATGCCCGAACCAACGGAGCATGCCCTTTCTCATCTTTACACCGATACTATATTTCATACCTACTCGCTGTCTTACTATGCTGTTGCTAGTGCGGTCGGTCAGCTTCACTCCGCACATCTTCCGCAGAGCTCGCATTTCTACCGCATTTATCCTACTTTCATTCTCCTTCTTACATACCCAGCTCTCGCTACCATATAACAGCGTTGGGACAAGAACTCCGTTATGTATGGCCAGCTGCGCCTTATGGCTTAATTGCCGGCTCCCGAGTAGCTTTCCCATCGCACCATTCACTCTGCTCCCTGCACTCACTCTTCTCTCTATGTCAGCGGTGTATTTCCCATCCTTACTGAAGGGGCATCCAAGATATACAAACTCATTCACTTGCTCCAGCACATCGTTACCAACCACAATCCTTACATTCGTTCTGGTTTCTTGCCTTTCAAAAACCATAATCTTGGTTTTCTTCACATTCAAGTGTAAGCCATTGATCATGCAGTCATCTTTCATAACTGTGACTAGTGTTTGCAGATCGGTGGCTGTTGGCGCTATTAAAACCGCGTCATCTGCATAAAGTAGATGGTTTACCACTAAGTCACCCATTTGTACACTTTCATTCATCGCTTTTAGTCTTTAAAGACTTTTGTCCAGATATATTATAAACAGTCTAGCGGACAACACGCAACCCTGCTTGACGCCGATTTTAACGTCAAACCAGGGTGACCTGTTACCACCCACCCGTACGCATGCCTTGCAGTCCACATAAGTGGACTGGACGGCTCGCAACAGAGTGCCATCTATACCATACTCTGGCAAAATGTCCCAAAGTCTCTTTCGCACAACTATGTCAAATGCCTTCTCCAGATCTACAAAACCGCAGAAAACCTTCCGCCCCACTACCAGATGCTTCTCTACGATGTTGCGGAGTGAGAAGACTTGATCCGAACATCCTCTTCCAGACCTGAAACCCCCTTGTGCCTCGCACAACATTCCATCGGACTTCACGCGCATTCTCCGTTCAATAATTTTACCGTACACCTTGGCTGCCAAGCTGATCAAACTGATGGCTCTGTAATTGGCGCAGTCATATTGTGAACCCTTGCCTTTATACAAGGGTACTATGACTGTGCGGCGCCAATCTGTAGGGACTCAACCGGTCCTCCAGCAAAGGTTTGCAAGGGCCCGGAAAGCGTCCCGGACGCAAGTTCCACCATATTTGATCATCTCGGCAGATATCATGTCTACTCCCGCAGCTTTACCGTTTTTCATACTTCCTATCGCCCATTCAACTTCTTCCATAGTGATTTCCTCCGTTGATTCTGGTGCCGCAATCTCGCCTTTGGGCACGTCTTTGGCATCAGCATCCGGGTCATCTCCATACATTTCTCCAAAATATTCACTCCACCGGTTTAGCACAGCTTGTGTGTCTGCAAGAATGTCACCATCCTTAGATTTTATCCTTTCCATTCTGGAGCCTGACTAATCACCTCGAGCCTTTCTCACCTTGCTCCAAAAGAGTTTGGTGTTATTCTCGAAGTTCTTCGCCAGCCTCTCCTCCTCAATCATACTGGCTCTTTCACTAAGTGCGTTTTAGTGGCATTCTTCCAGTTCCAGTTATTCGGTATCCAGTTATTCTACACTAGAGTAACAGGAATAATATCTGTTCACCCAATCCAAAGGAAAGGAAAACGCCTGGTGAGTACACACTTAAAGCAGGCAATAAAATAATTCAAGGTTCAGGGACTAGGTAATAAAATAAATTTCACTAAAATACTGTGTGGTACTGTGACAGTTGTGTCAAAGAAAATTATACTCTATTCAATAACAATAAGAGGCGTGAATCGTTTCTATACTTATGGCTTTATACCTTAAAACCAAAATAAACAAAGTTACCTATTTCATATTATTCACGACTTAAGATACTTTAATACTAGATATACAATGATACTGATATACAATACGAAAGTGGAAGTATGTAGACACCGGGGAAGACCTAGACTATCTTACCATGACTAAATAGACCGGGTCTTATCTGAAGGACAAGTCAGGAGTTTCCGTAACCGGCGAGCGTGTATGAGACGAACTATGAGAGTGGAGGAAGCCAGAGAGGTATATAAGGTATCCGCATCCAAAGTTTTGTCAAAATCCGTGTGGTATTTTTTTGCGTGATGATGGTTAATCGACGACTTCCTTACAGTTTAATTATATGTATAGAAATATCGTGCGCCTGAACTGGAAAAATAGACATACTGAGTTCTTAGATTTACGCAAATATTATCTATCTATCTATCTATCTATAACCTCACGCCAGATCCCTTGCGGGGTAGGCAGAGAGTACAGAGTTCCAACAGGTTCTTTCCTTACATACCTCTCTGGCTTCCTCGACTCTCATAGTTCGTCTCATACACGCTCGCCGGTTACGGAGACTCTTGACTACTACACATATAATATAACACGCGAATATTACACATAAAATAAAACTATTTTTTCGGATTTTATCGCAGTTTATTTTGATTTTTAAGTTCCCGACGTTTCGAGTGCTTTGCAGCACCCATGGTCACGGGAAGGACTGAGGTGTTAGACGTCCAAATGGCATAGTTGTTCCGGGGTACCCTCAAACTTCTTAACTATTTTTGTTTTTGTTGGTCCGGTCTTGCAGTGTTATGCTTGGTTTTGGATTTGATTATATTGATTACTGGATCACAAGTCGCTGGAAGCACCAAGCCATCTTCTCTATTGAAATTAGGATGTTTTTTAATTTCAATAGCCTCGCGAACCATCCTTGGTAGAAATCGGTGTTCGTTCACGAGGATTTGTGGTCTATCAAATCTGATGTTATGGCGGGTGCGGTCAAGGACATGTTCACAGACTTCAGACTTCTTTGAGCGACGGTGTTTTAGGTCAGTATGTGTTCTTTAACCCGAGTTTTTATTGTTTTTTTTGTTTGTCCTATGTAAGAGAGACCACATTCACAATCAAGCTTGTATACTCAAATTGAATTTTAGGGTTAATGGAGTTAAGATGATTAAGGAATACATTAATTTTGTCAGATGGTAATATTGTGAAAGTATCATCTACGTACCGCTTGTAGAAACTTGCCTTTACAGGTGAAGTACGAAGAGCTGTTTCCTCAAAGTCTTCCATGAATATATCGGCAACAATGAGAGATACAGGGGAGCCCATCGCCACACCATCTACTTGCTTGTAGAACTGCTCCTTCCACAGTAGGTAGCCAGATGTAAGGCAGTGTCTCAATAATTCTGAGAATTCCGCTGGCATGTTGTTCTCCACTAGTTTCCTTTCTACAATTTCGACACAGTCTTGTACAGGTAGGCATGTGAATAGTGACTGTACATCGAAACTGACCATAGTTTCATTGTCAGTAAGATTTAGATTTATGATCTCACTAACAAAATGGTATGAATCCTTAACATGTGCTTTTGTGTGTCCTCTGAGTGGCGAGAGCACTTTTGCTACGTGCTGAGCTAATCTGTAAGTTGGTTTGTTGATTTGGCTAACAATTGGATGTAGGGGAGCATTCGTTTTATGTATTTTTGGAAGCCCATACAACTGTGGTGGTTTTGCGCACGAAGGTATTAGTGAACATAGTACCTATGTTCTTTTGATGTGTTTCTACCCGATAAAAGTTCTTGTATTTTGACATTGTACAACACATACAAAAAGGTCAAGACAGACCCAACCACCAGTATATTAAAACAAACTACTGATTTAATAATGAAATACTCCGAAACATTGAATCTGGACGTCATCTGCGAGCTTTGTGCACTCTTCTGTCTATGTCAGCGGTGTATTTCCCATCCTTACTAAAGACGCATTCAAGATATACAAACTCATTCACTTGCTCCAGCACATCGTTACCACCAATGCAGCTTACAGCTGACATAGAGACCAAAATAATAAATAATATCTGCAGAATTCAAAATGGACCTGTCTTGAGAGACTACCGTGATAAAATCGTGTTTTGTACACCACAAACTTCAAGAAGTATATGGATTGGAGACTTTATAATTTGAGATATGATTATGGACTTTATATTTTATAATTTAACTAAAGGTGTTAAATATACGAAGTGCGTGAGCGTGTGCCTATACCAATATTGTACCTTGTAACTAGTACGTACGTGTATAGTTACGTAGGTAAGATGCGCCCGCGCAGCCGTCCTCTGATTTATCAGTTGTAGTACGGACGTAGTCGACGGACGATTTAGCGCAGTGGTTAAGAACTTAAGCCGCTCCGCCCACTGTGTCTTATAGTCGCGGGTTCGATTTCCGCACGGGACAAATCTTTGTGTGATCCACAATTATTTGTTCCGGTCTGGGTATTTGTGTATGTGAATTTTCATGTTTGTAAACGCATCCACGACACAGGAATAAATCCTAGTGAACCTAGAAACTGTTTTCATTTCCTTGTCCCTGGTACCCTGCTAATAGTTATGGGGCCCAGGTAGACACGCTGGCTAAAAGACTTATCGCGTAAATAGCGATTCGAAGTGACAATTATTTGTAAAAAGTGAAAGCAATAATATACGACCGCGTGCACATGGACTGTTGTTACCTGCTATCCGGTGCATTCCTACTGATTAGTAAAGATTACGAGCGGTTAGTATTGACTTTTTTGGACAAACTAAGTAATGTCGTCGGCTACGATTAAAATTGATCCACTTACGGGCAACAATTATGACACCTGGAAGATATATATGCGAGCTATTTTGAAGAAAAATTACTTATGGGGATATGTCTCAAGTGACATACCGCAGCCATTACCTTCTGATCCGAAATATGCAGAATGGAGTAATAAAGACGGAAAAGCGGAATCGGATATTTTGTTAGCCATGAGTTCGAGGAAAGTAATAGCATTAGATGGCTTAGGAACTTCGAAAGCTAAATGGGAAAAGTTGAAATCTTTGTATGCATCCAGTGGGCCTACGCGGAAAGCGTCGTTGTTGAAAATACTTGTGGTCACACGTATGCAGGAAGATGACCTGCTTCAACACATCGCAGATTTTTTTGATGCCGTAAAGAAGCTCAAAAGGTCAGGTTAGTGGTTATCGACGAACTACTTGCCATATTATTACTGTACAGTTTGCCGGAATCTTTTTCCATGTTTCAAAAAGCAATAGAATCTCGTGACGACTTACCGAACACTAAGGTATTGAAGTTCAAAATTATAGAAGACTACGAGGGCTGTAAATCGAAATACTCAGACTTACGAGGTGCGATGCATTTGAAAAGAAATCAACATGCTCAGAAGAAGGAAACGAATATTATATTTAGGGAAAATTAGAATACGTCGTTTATAAAATGTTACCGTTGTGGATGACAAGGATATATTGCAAAAGAGTACAGAAGAAAATTCGAAAAGAAGAATAATTTGGAACAGAAACAGGCTAGTACTACAACTCAAAACCAGCCAGAAAAGAAAACGGAAGCAGGCTAGTGGTTACCAACTATGATAAGTACAGAACAGTACAGTAACAGAAGATGTAATGATCAGCGACTTGGACAGAGGTTCAGTGTGGTGCATTGATAGTGGATGCACGGGACATATGTGTAACGAGAAGAAAATGATAAAAGGATTTACCAGTGTTGGAAATGAGCTAAATCTAGCTAATGAGAGCACGCGTAGTTCTGGAACTGGTCAAGTAAGCATTTCAGAAGATACGGGCACCGACGAGTGCCGTATTGGCTTACATAAAGTCTGTTTTGTGTCGGATTTACGTACCAATTTATTATCTGTTGCGAAAATCACAGATCACGGTTTTGAGGTTCGTAGCATTGTCCAGTATCGATAACAATAAGAAAGTCCACATGCACATCGTATTGGTAATCTTTATCATGTTTGTTTATGTGAGAACAGCGTGGAGGACACTGAGGTGCCGAAAAAGAAGATAGACATGTGGTACGAAGTATTTGGTAATTTAAATGAACAAGATTTAAAGGCCATGGTAAAAAATGATTTGGTTTATGATGTGAAGTTTAATAATAATTCAATATTGTCTGAATGTGAGATATGTATTCGAGAAAAATAAACATGTAAACCATTTCCTAAAGGATCGAAAGATCGTACAACACATTTACTAGAGATTTTTCATTTGGATAAGTACGATCCGATGCGAGTAGAATTATTTGGAGAATACTAAGCTGAAGTGGAAAACTTCTACAATGAATACGTAACCAAAGAATTTAATGATTTTCCGAAGATGAATGGAATAACGAGAAGATTGACAGTACCACACGCGATCATCATGAGATCATCGTCTATGAGAATGCTTAGTGCATTGTCGGCAGAACTTGGACTTCAGAAACATTAGATAGGCGTGGAGACAGCGTATTTAAATGAAAAAATAGAGAAAGAAGTTTATATGGAAGTGCCAGATCAACTGAAAAATGTATTAGAGAAAATATTAAGAAACCAAGTGGAAGGATGTAGGTACCGGGGAAGACCTAGACTATCTTACCATCACCAAATAGACTGAGTCTTATCTGAAGGACAAGTCAAGAGTCTCCGTAACCGGCAGCGTGTATGAGACGAACTATGAGAGTGGAGGAAGCCAGAGAGGTATGTAAGGAAATAACCTGTTGGAACTCTGTACTCTCTGCCTACCCCGCAAGGGATCTGGCGTGATGGTATAGATAGATAGATAGAAATAAGAAACCAAAAGATTGGATCAATGAAAAAGAAAATTATTGATAAGAAGATATTAGAGAAACCCAAAAGATGGTATAGAGGTTTGAGTGATAGTGAAAGTTTATGTGTAGTGTATATCAAACTTATTACTCGCGCACGAAACGCATCTACGTTAGGCCAATTTGTGCGAGCAAAATATTTATCTTAAACACTTATGTACAGAAAGAATGCCTGCAGATGTTTTGACGAAAGGTTTGTATGCATTTTTGATTGTAGTTCAGAATCATATGTGTTTTGGATCGTTCCCTACTTCGAGGGGAGATGTTAAATATACGAAGTGCGTGAGTGTGTGTACCAATATTGTACCTTGTAACAGTATGTCCATTTCAATGCGAAACGCTTAAGAAAATAAAATAATAATACAATAATAAAAACTGAGAATAATTGTAGCAAAGAGTGTAGTATTTTTTTTTAATTGTAAAAAAATGTTTTTGCTCATACGTCGTACTCGATCGCAGTAGCCGCTTGACAGCACCACTTTACGAGTATGGCTACTATAGCAGTTTCCTCAATCATATTGGAAAGTAGGAAAAGGTACATATCCACCACAATCAAATACATTTCAGTGGATATGATCAATCGGATATGGTTGTGTGCGTGCGTGCGTACGAGCGTGTGTGTGTGCGTGCGTGCGTGCGTGCGTGCGTGCGTGCGTGCGTGTGTGTGTGGGTGCGTGTGATTACGTGTCTGTATGTATGCATGCGAATGTGTGCGCATAGTGATAATTTACTCATTCTTACAACCTCTGTAAGATAAGTGATTTGAATTGGAGTTTTGTAGTAGAAAATATATCAGTATCGCTAAATTGATTTTTAAATTGTTGACCGCTCGCCTTATTTGGTTCTGGTCGATAGGGCGCGAAAAACATGTCTAAGTCGTCGTTGGGGTATAACTAGTGTAACTAGAGTAATTAGGCTAGGGCAATCAAGATTTGCATTTACAATGTCATGTAGAAAGGCTAGATCAAGCATAGTTCTTCTGTTTTTCAGTGTGTCAATTCCATAATGCTCTCTTTGTAGTTTGAGAATATCAGTTTATTTCTGAAATTTCGATTTTTAATGAAGATTTTCTGTCTACGTTTTTGTGCTGTAGTGGGAATAATAAGTGTAGTAAATAAAAGTAAAAATTATCCAAAACAAAAAAGATATCGTTATTTGGTATATCATATCTATGCAAAAGGACAGTTTTTAAATCTATGTATTTAATATAAACAGGGAACAAACATGTTAAAGTGTAGCGTGTTGTGGCAAACGAGCTCGGTATATTGCTGTTTGTAGACATTTTCTGGGTACTATCCAGTAGTCATACTCGTGAGCGGGTGCTGCTTGTGGGTACGCGCCTCCGCTGGGCTTATACAAAATTAATTATTTGATTTTGATTTTGAGTTTGAGTCTGGAGTCTAAGATTAGTTATACTTGCTAAATAGTCTATTCTTGCAGTAGCTATTTGGTGCGGGTGACTTCCTTCCCTCATATATGATCGAGGGAGGTGATGGCTGCTCAAGTCGTGATACTGGCGAACGGGTGCAATCCCCAAGCATGCGGGGACTCGTCCGCTCAGACTGCTTTAAATTTCATTTTTTAAAGAAAGAATCATTAGTCGTATAACTTTAGCCATATAGCTTTATACAGGGGCTAGACCGTTCACTTAATTCATTAATCTACGAAAATGATGTCAAAAAAATAGCAAAGGGAAGACGAAAAAACAAGCCAAGTGAGTTCCTCACCGGATCTTCTTAATGGTGGACGCGTTTCGATACGGTAGTAGATACGAAGTTGGATAAGATGAAGAGAATGTATATTAACAATTTTTGAGTGCCCCGGAGGGCTTTTGCAAATTAAAATTATTTGCCAAGCCAATTTGGTCATCAATTGCTGTTTGTAAAGATAACAATAATTCAAAACGATAATCAGGTAATATTTATATGTAACCAAAAAACAAATTATCATCATAAATCATAATGAAAATGGTGATGCGTGTATGAGACAAACAATGAGAGTGCAGGAAGCCAGAGAGGCATGTAAGGAAAGAACCTGTTGGAGCTCTGTATTCTCTGCCTACCCTACAAGGGATCTGGCGTGATAATACATATACCTAATAATCAGTCACATACTACGGTAAACCTGTATCTCAGATTTTAACTGACATTCGATTATACTAAGCGATGACTTCTTAATTCAGACCAACTGTAACTCCCGCCAATGTTGGTTCAGTAGTTTTTGACTGATGTCCGAACAAACTGATTACTTTACACCGAAAATTATACATTTTAAAAGTTACTGAGTTCTTAGATTTACGCGAATATTACACATGTAATAAAACTATTTTTCGGATTATATCGCGGTTTATTTTTGATTTTTAGGTTCCCGACGTTTCGAGTGCTTTGCAGCACCCATGGTCACGGGAGGGTCTGAGGTGTTAGACGTCCAAAAGGCATAGTCGTTCCGGGGTACCCTCAAACTTCTTAATTATTTTTGTTGGTCCAATCTACGCAGAATGAGCTCACGGTGTCTTGAGGTCTTGCAGTGTTATGCTTGGTTTTGGATTTGATTATATTAATTACCGGACCCCAAGTCGATGGAAGCACCCAGCCATCTTCTCTATTGAAGTTAGGATGTTTTTTTAATTTCAATAGCTTCGCGAACCATCCTTGGTAGGAATCAGTGTTCTTTTACAAGGATTTGTGGTCTGTCAAATCTGATGTTATGGCAGGTGTTGTCAAGGACATGTTCACAGACTGCAGACTTCTTTGAGCGACGGTGTTTTAGATCAGCGATGTGTTCTTTAACCCGAGTTTTTATCGGTCTTTTTGTTTATCTCATATAAGAGAGACACAATCAAGCTTGTATACTCCTGCATCTTGTAGAGGGATGTGACACTTGACAGATGGTAAAAATTTACTGATCTTCTTCGGCGGCTTATAACCCTATTAAGAAACTGTCCTACTGTTGGGCAGGGGCCTCCTACCAGACTGAGAGGGTTTAGGCCATAGTTTACCACACTGGCCCAGTGCGGGTTGGCGAACTTCACACACCTTCGAGAAACTCTCAGGCATGCAGGTTTCCTCACGATGTTTTCCTTCACCGTTGAAGCAAGTGATAGTTAATTTTTAATACGCACATGTTTTCGAAAATACAGAGGTGCGTGCCTGAGTTTGAGCCCGGGACCTCTGACTTTGTAGTCCAATAGTCTTACCACTAGGCTATCACTGCTTAAAATCTAAAGCTGTCTAAACGGAACAGTCTCCGCAAGCAGCACCCGTTCACGAGTATCACTACTCGAGCAGCCATCACCTCCCTCATTCATATATGAGGGAAGGAAGTGACAACAGTGACAACACCAAATGACTTGACTAGAATTGACTTGCCCTCTTGTCCGGTGAAGCTGAAAAGACCCGCGGCTAATAACGTAGATTATACACACACTAGCATCTCATACCGACCGCGCAGAACGTTGCTTAACCTTGGTAGCCGCTAAGAATACCGCGGTCGAACAGCGCTCCGAGCGCTTTTAATGTTTATTGTTATTTAGTTCTAATTTATACTAATTATCAATTGAGAACTTTTGAACAATAGTCATTATAAATGTAATTCCAAAGGATTCTCTCATATAAACACTTAAACCAAGAATTCTTAATTTAAAACATAGAAAATAATTGTTAAGTACTCGTATAATTATTTCCTCCTCCCCCCCGGATCGCGAAAGCGCTTAGACGTGTGCATTTTGTCAATTTTTATTTAAATTAAATATTATTTGAATTAATTTATTAAGTGAATATTTGTTGAAGTACCAGGCGCGCATAAACACAGTGGCTACGCGGAGTGTGGCGCAACGAAGACAGCAATAGGTGAGACGGAAGGATTTGGACGAGCTACGCACCGCACATACGCCAAGTCAAACGGTTGTCGCTGGGACACTTGTCGCTTGCCCTTATTCATAGGCGGAAGCGATAGCGGGGTAGTGCATTGGTGTTTGGCCCAAGAAAATACAACACTGTACCGTTTTACGATAACTGTGCTATCCTATTGTACAGTACAATGCCACTCAAGAGAACACCCCCCCATTCCCCACTGACACCGACGTTTCAAGTTGGAGCTGTAGCAGACGAACATGTTGCTGCGCCCTCAGAGGCAAAAGAGTCCCTCCACCCCACTGAAAATGCCACCAACTCGGCGACAGTTGCGGAACGTAAAAAGAAGAATAAGAAGAAGAGTGAAGAAAATCCGGAACTGATGAGAATTATAAAAGAAATGTTTTCCGAGTTTTCAAAAGAACAGAATAAGCGTTTCCAGGAGTTACGACATAGCGTCGAAACTATGTCGGCGAAATATGACGAATTTTTCTCAAAGAATACTAGTTTGGAAAGGGAGAGGCTTGAAGACAAAAAGCATATTAAAAACCTTGAAGAGAAAATTGATGCACTGGAGCGTAAAACTCGTCTAGCTGGTATCGAGATCAGGAATGTACCGAAGTCACAGGGAGAAACGAAGGATAATCTTTGCAGCACAATTGTGAGCCTAGCTAAGAAATTGAATGTATGTATTGAGACTAGTAATATAAGAGATGTATATAGAGTAACATCAAAAGACAACTCGAACCCGGTTATAGTGGATTTCACTTCAGTGCTCTTAAAAGATAAACTTCTTAAAGGAGTCAGGAATTTCAATAAGAACAAGAGTATAAAGGAAAAGTTAAACACTAATCACCTAAATCTGCAGGTGCCAGTTCAACCTATATACGTGTCGGAGAGCCTAACCTTCAATAGTAAGAAATTGTATCATTTGGCCAGGAATTTCAAAAATAGTCATGATTACTCTTTTTGTTGGACTTCAAATGGAATTGTATACCTGCGAAAAGGTGTAAATTGTCCCCAAATTCGAATTACATCGGAAGCGGATTTAAATTCTTTAATTCATACCAAATGACTATTTTTGAAATTATCAATAGATTTTTTATTGAAAATGTTGATACTAACCGACTTTGCTACATTATGTTATTATGATACGAACTGTGAAAGCTTACTAATTGTCTACCTTCAACATCAAGCTAAAAAATCAAATATATACACATATACACTACACAAACATACACATGCGTATAGTCACAGATTCACAACGTACAAACACAAACATTTCTCTTATTACACTCACAATAAGCACTACCTCCTTAATGAGCTACAGCTATTGCTCCATAGCTTCATCAGAGTCACTTACCTTCTCACTTATCCTAATACTAGTTCCCTCGATGTGATATACTTTAAAAACAAAATCATAATTCGGTAATATAGATGACAATATACACAATATTGACTCTGTCTCTGTGTCGGAATCGTCATATTGTGATTTGGATGACTGTCTTCGACTTAATCCGAAAAATAATCAATATTTAAAAATTTTAAATCAGAACATCAGAAGCATTTCAAAAAATATAGCCGGTTTTCTTATTACCATGGAGAGGACTAAAATTGATTGGGATATTATTACACTGACAGAATGCTGGCTACCTAGCACGGGCTGCGTTCCTGATTTGAATGGGTACAGCTTATTCAAAACCATTTGTAACACAACCCAAAACGAAGGTGTAGTTGTATACGTGCGCAAATCTTTACAGGTAAACGTAAAAGAAACACCACTTTCGCATGCAAACTGTCTTCAAGTAATAATCGACCAGAATACAATTCTACTGGCAATCTATAGACCCCCAGGATATAAAGATGTCACTGACTTTCTAGACTCCTTAGATACACTGTTATTGAGTATAAGTCGTTATGCTAATATAATTATCTCCGGGGATATTAATATAAATATAAGTGATCAATGCCATGATACTATCAAAAACAATTACTTAAACTTACTTGCATCACATGGCTCTTTACCGGCACACACACTTCCTACCCGCCAACACTCATTTCTTGATCACATAATACTTAAAACTTCTTTACCTGCAAAAACTTTTGTAGCACATTCTGCGCTTACAGACCATGAAACTGTCTTTCTTTTTCTGGCTAAAAACATGTCTAACCATAACAGTAATAAATACGTAACACGGACGAATTTTAAGCAATTAGATTTACAAATGAAACAACTTGATCTTTCGCAAGTTTTTGCTATGAAGAATGCTAATTTAGCGGCAGAAACCCTAACTAATCTCGTCTCCGCAGTGATAGAGTCTAATACAACTTTGGTAAAAATCCCTAGTCGTAAAAAAATTTCAAAGCCTTGGATTACTACGGGGCTTCTGAGATGTATCCGACACAGAGACAATATGCATAAAAAGTTAAAAAAGACTCCAGATGATTGTCATCATCCTTAAAAGTATCATACTTAAGATACAGAAACTTTTGTAATAGTCTTCTGAAAAAGATAAAAAGGGATTATGAACAAAGGGTCATTGGCGAGGCTGGTAGCAATAATAAAGAGCTCTGGGAAGCAATCAATAATATAACACACCGGAAAAAAAAGAGAGAGTCGGCATCTCAATTGTTTTCTAGTTTCCAATCCCCCAAGCAGTCGGTTGATGCCATAAATAATTACTTTGCAAATATTGGCAAAACTCTAGCTGATAGTCTTACTGCCGGAATTACAATGCCGGTACGAATACCTATGTACAGAACTGCTCAGTCACTGGTGCTTCTGCCAACTGATGAGGGTGAAATTGAGAGGACTGTAATGTGTATTCGAAGTGGTTGTGCTGCAGGGTGGGACAAAATATCTGGGAAACTACTAAAGAAATATAAAGAAATACTCGTACCTCCTCTTACATATGTATGTAATCTGGCCCTGACCTCGGGCATTTTTCCAAAAGTATTTAAAAAATCTCTTATTCATCCTATTTTTAAGAATGGAGACAGAAACTGTGTCAATAATTACAGGCTCATAGCTGTACTACCAGCATTCTCAAAAGTCCTTGAAAAAATTATGAACACTAGACTGATGGCATACTTGGAGAGCCACAAACTTCTTTCTCCCACCCAATATGGATTTCGCACTGGAAAATCCACGTCCGATGCAGTGCATGATTTAACTGATTACATAGTTACTAATCTGGACATCAATTGAGAACTTTTGAACAATAGTCATTATAAATGTAATTCCAAAGGATTCTCTCACATAAACACTTAAACCAAGAATTCCTAATTTAAAACATAGAAAATAATTGTTAAGTACTCGTATAATTATTTTATATACTTCGTTGCGCACATGTAATAGGTAGTTACTGCGTTTAGCTACTGTATAAAGGAATAGGTAGGTTGGATTCCCATACATTTCTTTTACGTAGCCCCACACCAGAAATTATAATGGTCACACTGAAAGTTTTCAGAATTGGCCAGTAAATGAAGATTCCAATAAAAAATATTTGAATCTCGATTAAGGAACTGTGAAAAGCTGTAGATGTATATTTAGTTAATTTGTCATTTCGTCGTTGTGAAACCAATATCTGCTATATGCAAAAAGTATAAATTTGAGATATTAAATAAAAACATTCTCCTGTAAAATTTTATATGAAACAGATTTATGAATCATATTTTCAGCCACCACAGTACACTATATAATGTTTAAAAGTCACATAGCAGTCTTTTTATACGAAAATTCGGGAAGTGAACTGGTTATAATAGTCAAAATGTCGAAATTTCCAAAAAGTCTACAATTTAAAAAGTGGATATCGTAGTCGAAATAAATTTAACGTGAGAAATTTTCGCTTCATAATTTATTATGACTTTCGTTGCAGTCTTATTCAGTAACAAAGTTATGAAAGTCTTCGATTAGTATTTTATGACGAAGCCCTATCACGATACATTGATTATAATTAATTTTCTGGGTTTTAGCGCGTTGAAAACAAACTCGCTGATGATTTTTGTGAAGGACGTTCTGATATGATAGGTCATAAAAGAGTTAAATCTCAAGAGATTCAGAAAAGTTTAGGCATTGCTATGAGTCGAGTACATTGACGTACAGCTTGTTCCAGTGATTGAGAGCTTGAATCATCCCGCCCACTGGATTAAGAACTGGGTTCGATTCTCGCATGGGACTACTCTTTGTGTAACCCACAAATATTTGCTTCGGTCTGGGTATTTGGGCATGTGAATTTCATGTTTGTAAACGACATTGTTTGTTCATGTTCACAGGAATAATTCCTAATTTAGGGCTACGTTTTTTTGAATTACACAAAACATTGTGAATTTCCCTTTGGCTCGATCCGCGACGGAAGACGTTATACCAGTATAATTGGTCGCGGCCGCGTGTTTAGAAATTGGCTGAGGCTTATAAAAATTACGATAATTCAAAACTACCTAATGTTTTGACTTGAAATAAAAAGTATTTTCATCTATGATGTTACTGTGTTTTATTTGTATATATATTTATATGATTTATCACCCTATACAAGTACATTTTCAACCTAAAAAATACATACGAGAAAAAATAGTGGGTGACACGCATAAATTTTTTACAAAATATTACGCTACTTTGGAATCACAAGTTATGCTTTTTATTATCTAGGATAGGTAGCTAAAAACGTCCAATACATATTTCTATAACACAATTATCAAAACATAAATTTTGGCATGTTTTCGCAAAAAAATTACGTGCGTCCTCTCTCACGAGTTTTGGAATATGAATGGCCGGCGCTCACAGACAATTTATGACAAGTATTATACGCCAAAATAAAAAACGTCACCTCCGCCATCTTTGGTCCAAACAAACCGTATGTCTAGAAAGTCATGTGTTCATACTAGAATGTACTTTTTAGATCAGTAGTATGAGGGCACAAATTTGTGACTTTACGAGATTAAGGTAGGTGACTTTGGCGGGCACAAAATTGTGACTTAACGGGTATAAAACCTAACGTAGTCCCTGACCAGAAGAGATTATTGTATCGACGCATTTATAAACAAGAAATTTACATACACAAACCTAAAGAAACATTTGTAGGTCAGACAAAGATTTGCCTCATTCAGGAATCAAAACCGCGACAATTCGATTCAGTGGGCGGAACGGCATAAGCTCTTAACTACTAGACATGCCATCTGTCTGTTTAAGGTTTGGTCAAATAGCCGACGGAGTGCAACGAGAGCGCGACGCAAGCGCTCGGTTACGTTCGGTTGTGTCGTTTACCGACGCGCCAGCGTCACGCTCCCGTCGCGCAGAATCGGCTATGTTCCGAAACCTTTGTAGTGGCGTCTCCGTACTTCGGAACGCATATTCAGCCATTGAACCAGATTATCACTTCAGTTAAGATCACGTCACTATCCTTAAGACACATTGGAAGCTTAAACAGCTTAATAAGTGACCACAAATCTGCCTTCATCAATCCACACTGGCGTGTGGTGAAGTAAACCTATTTTCTTTTACCCCGATGTGTGAGAAAACGCGTTCGTCCAGTAGAGGACCAGTATGGGCTGATTTATTAATCACTAAAGAGGCTGTACACGTTTTCATATAAAATGCGAAAATTTATAGTCCCACAAGGATCTTTTGGCCCGTGTAGGACATTGACATGGTTAGTGTGAAATTAGGGTAAACATTTAGTAAAGCTTTCCTCACACCTTCGGTTTGCCGATGATATCGTCATCGTGGTAGAGTCACTGGAACAGTTACGCGAAATGCTGCATAGCCTAAATGGAGCCTCTCGAGGTGTCTGTCTCGGCATGAACTTGGATAAAACCAAGATCATATTTAATAAACATGTCACGCCGGGATCGATCTACGTCGATGGTTCGATGCTCGAAGTTGTTCGGGAGTATGTCTACCTTGAACAAGTTGTCCAATTTGGTTGAAACAACTTCGAGAACAAACCAACCGCAGGATCCAATTGGGTTGGGCAGCAGTTGGCAAACTATGTCACGTTTTCTCTTCGCCTATACCGTAATGCCTGAAGACTAAAGTCTACAACCAATGCGTCCTACCTGTTATGACCTACAGGGCCGAGACGTGGCCCCTCACAGTGGGACTGGTCCACAGATTGAAAGTCGCACAACGGGCTATGGAGCGAGCTATGATCGGCGTCTCTTTGAAGGATAAAATTCGTAACGAGGTAATCCGACAAAGAACCAAAGTTACCGACATAGCTCGCAAACTCAGTAAGCTAAAGTGGCAATGGGCTGGTCACATCTGCTGTAGGACCGACGGCCGATGGAGCAAACGTGTCCTAGAGTGGAGACCGCGACTTGGTAAGCGTAAGGTAGGACGGCCCCTAGCTAGATGGACCGACGACCTCAAAAAGGTCGCTGGGACAGACTGGATGCGGAAGGCAGAGGAGCGTGTGCGGCGCGTGTTAGGAGAGGCCTATGTCCAGCAGTGGACTGCAATAGGCTGATTGATTGATTGAAAGTTTTCCTACTTCCTTAGCAGATAGTTTAACAGTTGCGTCCGCACGTTTACTAATTAAAAAACGAACTTGGGTAAATTCATCGCAGACGCCCAGTCTGCGACTGTCATGAAATGACATCTCGTTTGATGACAGCGTTAATTCTGATTTTGGCTGTGGGCAAAAAAATCCTTATATCCTGTACACAAACTGGAAATATTACTTTATTTAATCACAGTACAATTACTAAAAGGTTTATGATACATAAAAAAATAACATTAATTTAACCTTTTTCCATTAAGCATGTCACAGGTACCAACATAAATAATTACCTCAAACTACGCAGGTAAAACCATTCTTCCGGGAGTTCTGTTTTTATTTGTATGAGAGCTAAGTATGTAACATTTCGTGTCAGTCTTTTTGTAAACAGTTTATGTATACGAGAAGAGCGGTTTGATCCAGTGGTTAAGAGTTCAATAAGCCGCTCTGCGTACAGGATCAAACAGTCGCTGGTTTGATCTCGGCACTGTATAAATCTTCGTATGACCCACATTTTTTTTTAAACGTAGCCCCACGCTATGATTTATTCCTGTGTCGTGGGTGCGTTTACAAACATGAAAATTCACATAGACAAATACACAGACCGGAACAAATAATTGTGAATCACACAAAGATTTGTCCCGTGTGGGAATCGAACCCGCGACGATTAGACACAGTGGGCGGAGCGGCTTTATCTCTTAACCACTGCGCTAAATTGTCCGTCAATTTATCGAAAGCATGTGCGTATTAAAAATTAATAATCACTTACTTTAAGGGTGAAGGAAAACATCGTGAGAAAACCTGCATGCCAAGAGTTTTTCGAAGGTGTGTGATGGACTATGGCCTAAGCCCTCTCAGTTTGAGAGAAGGCCCGTGCCCAGCGGTGGGACAGTTTCTTAACAGGGCTAATATTACTAGTATCATTTATTATACACAAAGATTTATCCCATGCGGGAATCGAGAACGACTCAAGCTCTTAACCACTGGACCAAGCCGTCAGTCAATGAACTTCACCCATAGCAATGCCTAAACTTTCCCGAATCCCCTTGATATTTGATTCTTTTATCAACTTATATTATGAGAAGCAACTTGCAGAATGCAAAAATCATCAGTGAGATTGTTTCAACCACGTTGCCGCAGCAAACTAGTTATAAAGGCTCGCGACAGGGCTTTATCACGAAATACTAATCGAAAACTTATATATTGAATAAGACCGCAACGAAAGTCGTTATAAATTATGAAGTAAAAATTACTCACGTTGAATTTATTTCGATTATGATACCCACTTTTTAAATCGCCACTATATTTTAAAACAATCTACAAGCACCTAGTAGAATCCCCCGACAACCTATACCTAGATCTTTCCACATACCGCTATTCAGAACCAGTGTTGGACGGAATTCTCCTCTAGCTCGATCCTGTTCAGAGTACAATGCCATTTGCAAAGACTCGACCAACTTTGACATTTTTCACGATACTTTACATAATTTTAAGAAAAAATTATCTCAACATTTTATTTCTTCATAACTTATATACATTAAAATTCTCCGTATTGTTTTCATTTCTGGATGATTAACTTTTATGAATTAATTAATTTTCATATATAATAAATTTCTTTTTCTTATTATCTTAATAATTAATTAATAACTATTCATTCATTTCACTGTCAATTAATGTATTTTACCACTTCTCATTAGTGTGATATTTTATAATTGGTTAATTCTAATGTAATATGGAAAATCTTAATCAATGTTGTGTACATCTCTAATTGATATGCATATAAAAACAATATCTTATCGTCCTATGTTGTGAGATTATAATATGTATATTGTTGATGTACCTTTAATAATAAATAAATAAATAAAAACAAAAATTTGTTTATTTTTTATAATGTCAAATTAATATCTGCTATGTGTACTTTTTGGAAATTTCGACATTTTGTCTATTACGACATTCATAAAATCTGCTCAATATAAAATATTGCAGGAGAACGTTTTTATTCAAGATCTCAAAGTTATACTTTTTGCACATAGCAGATATTGGATTGACAATGACGAAATGACAAATCAACTAAATATACTTGTACAGTTTTTCAAAGAGTTCCTTAATCGAGATTCAAATATTTTTTTGATTGGAATCTCCATTTACTGGCTAATTCTAAAAACTTTCAGTGTAACCCTCATAATGTCTAGTGTGGGGCTACGAAAAAATGCATGGAAATACAACCTACATATTCCTTCAAACAGTAACTAAATGCAGTAAATGCCTCCTATTGCATAAGCACAACAAATTGTATAAAATTATTTTATAATATAATACTTAACAATTAATTTCCAAGTTATAAATTAGGAATGCTAGGCTTAAGTCTTATTGTGAGAGAATACGTCGGAATTAGATTCATAATAACTATTGTTTAAAAGTTCTTAATTGAAGAAAGTACCCATTTTGCAATAATTATAAATTAGTACTAAATATTGTTACGTTTGCGGGCTAAATAGATGCCGAATAACATGCGAAGTGCTTTATTAGGCGCTGCATGCACACAACAGAACGTCGAATGCAAGTACACACAAGCACTAAACACATACTAGTACTAGTCTCGTTAGAACCCAAATACTACTTCCAAGTCGCTGAGTCACTCGTAGTACCCGTACATTGCTGCTAAGGTCACCGGTGTATTCCACTTAGATCGCTTGTTCTCCGATTTGTTCGCTGTCGCTTTCCAAAAGAGACCGTCCATCCTCGCGCTCTGTGTTCATTTTATACTCTTATGAAAGTTCTAGAACGGACTCGAAACCTCTAAGTACATCGATAGAAGTACATAGAACAATAGCCGCCTCACAAAGCGGTATTATTATTACATACCTATTTGTATATGAAGAAGTTGGTACTTGTTTACCGCAACCGCGTGCCGGCGATAATTAAAAGAGAGGAACCTTCTAGACGTTTTAGCGCTTAAGTGCGTATTCTAGATATTTCTTAACGGATCGATAGGGGATTTAAAGGTGTGTAATACATTTTAAAATTAACAACCCCCGATAAGGGGTTCACGAGATATCGGGGCGTATTGGAGTCCTAAGATAAACAATTAAGCGCTCGGAGCGCAGTATTCTTAGCGGTTACCAAGATAAAGCAGTATTCTGCGCGGTCGGTATGAGATGCTAGTGTATGTGTGTGTGTGTGTGTGCGTGTGTGTGTGTGAATAATCTACGCTGGTGGCCGCGGGGTCTTTTCAGCTTCACCCGACAAGAGAGCAAGTGTAGTCAAGTCAATTGGTGCGGGTCACTTCCTTCCCTCGGGTGCTTACACCGTCACGCCTATATCCTCCGAACGAGGGTTGCTGGATACACTCGCTTTTCGCCGACAATGTTAGGTCCCATGTAATAGGGGGCAATCATCATCATCATCATCATCATCAGCCTATAGCAGTCCACTGCTGGACATAGGCCTCTCCAAGTGCACGCCACTGGGTACGATCCTCGGCTACTCGCATCCAGTTTCTGCCAGCCGCCCTACGAAGGTCATCGCTCCACCTAGCCTGAGGGCGTCCTGCATTACGTTTGCCAGTCCGCGGTCTCCACTCAAGAACTCGTTTGTCCCAGCGGTTATCGGTTGTTCGGCTAATGTGACCGGCCCATTGCCACTTCAGCTTACTAATCCGGTGGGCTATGTCGATAACTTTGGTTCTCTGTCGAATGACTTCGTTCCGGATTCTATCCTTCAGAGAAACTCCGAGCATAGCCCTTTCTATCGCTCGCTGAGTGACTTTAAATTTATGAACCATTCCAACCGTGAGTGTCCACGTCTCGGCTCCATATGTCATAACGGGCAGGACTCACTGATTAAAGACTTTTGTCTTTAGGCTTTGTGGAATGGGCGATGTAAATACTCGACGTAATTTCCCAAATGCCGCCCAGCCCAGCCGTATTCTTCTGTTGACCTCTTTCTCGAAGTTGTTTTTCCCCAACTGCAGAGTTTGCCCTAGGTAAACATATTCTTGAACAACCTCGAGAATAGCGCCATGTATTGCAACAGGTTCCGGTACTACATGCCGGTTAAACATTACCTTGGTCTTGTCCAAGTTCATGCGGAGACCTATTTGTTTGGAAGAATCGGCTAGGCTGGTCAGCATCTGTTGTAAATCCTGCAACGTTTCGGCCATAATGACGATGTCGTCTGCAAATCTCAAGTGTGAGATATGACTGCCATTTATGTTTATGCCATGACCGTCCCAGTCCAGCGTCTTAAACATATCCTCCAATGCATTTGTGAACAGTTTGGGGGAGATAACGTCCTCTTGTCTCACTCCTCGATGCATTGAGATAGGGTTGGTCTGCTGGTTTTGTAACTGGATGGTCATGGTCGCGGCGTTATAGAGACTTCTTAACACTTGGATGTATCGCCAGTCGACTTGGCATCGTTGCAAGGATATCAGAACTGACCAGGTCTCGATCGAGTCAAAGGCCTTCTCATAGTCCACGAATGCTAAGCACAGGGGCCGATTATACTCTTCGGTCTTCTGTATAATCTGCCGTATAGTGTGGATGTGGTCTATGGTTCCATACCCTCTTCGAAACCCGGCCTGTTCCGGGGGTTGAAATTCGTCGAGCCTTCGCGCAAGACGATTCGTTATAACTCTTGAAAACAGCTTATAAATGTGGCTCAGGAGCGAAATAGGGCGGTAGTTCTTCAGTTGGGTCTTATCACCCTTTTTGAAAAACAATACGACCACGCTCCTACCCCAAGCCTCTGGAGTTCTCCCATTAAAGAGGACAGAGTTAAAGATATTTTGGAGCTCCTTTAGCACGGATTTACCTCCTGCTTTTAATAGTTCAGTTGTAACTCCGTCCTCTCCAGGGGCTTTTCCATTCCTTAGCTGCTCAAGAGCCATCACGATTTCGTCTAGGCTGATTTCGGGCAGGTCTTCCGTAAAGTGGCGGCTTAATGTAGCTCTAGGATCCTCGTTTTCGGGATCAGGACGAGATGTATGCGAGGCGTATAGTCGGCTGTAGAAGTCTTCTACTTCCAAAAGAATCTCCGGCTTAGAAGTGATGACGTCCCCACTGGCTTTGGACAACTTCGTCAGATAGCTCCTCCCCAAAGACTGAACGAAAACTTTCGACCCCCGATTTTGCTCGATTGCTTTTTCAATAGCGCGTGTATTAGCGCATCGGAAGTTATGTCGTACCAGTTTGTTAATTCGTTTGTTGAGTGCCCGTTGCTCTAACGAAGTGTTGGGTGGGTTTACACGTCGTTCCTTCATAAGCTGCAGTGTCTCCTCCGAAAGCTTCGTTTTCCTACTTATACGTCGCGTTTCACAAAATCTCGTACCTTCCTCCCTGAGGATTTTAACTACATTTGTGAGGGCCTGGTCTACGTCATTTGTGGTTTCCATGGTAACGAATCGGTTCTCCAGATTTGACTGAAACGCTTCAGATCCTACTACGGTTTGGAGGAGGTTGGGCCGGAGCCTGGCCTTCATCAAACGGACTCGTTCGAGCTGAAAGTTGATATTCAGTGAGCCTCTGACAAGTCGGTGATCGCTTCCGGTATTAAACCTGTTGATCACTGAGACATCTCTGAATATGTGCTTCTTGTCCGTTATGATGAAGTCAATCTCATTTTTAGTCCTAGTGTCGGGGCTTTGCCATGTCCACTTTCTTTGGGGCCGTTTCTTAAAGAAAGAGTTCATCAAGAAAAGCCCCTCTTTCTCAAGAAAGTTGACAAGCATTTGCCCCCTATGATTCCGTAACCGTGAGATCCTACTATCGATTCGCTGCAAATTTGTACTCCCACTTTAGCGTTGAAGTCCCCCATGACAACGTTGTAGTAGGCCTTAGTGGTGGAGTGTAAGGCCTTCGATATGTCCTCGTACATATCTTCAACTTCATTGTCAGAGTGTGCCGAAGTCGGTGCGCAAACCTGCACAACCTTTAGGTTATACCTATCGGTTAACTTAATAATAAGATACGCTACCCTGTTCGACACACTAGACATTTCTACAACGTTGTCAGAGAGGGTTTTATTGACCAAGAACCCTACGCCGCCCTGGGATAGCTGATCGCCCTCTCGGAAGTACAAAAGGTGGCCTGATTCTAGGGTAACGGTGTCCTCTCCCTTTCTTCGGACTTCACACAGTCCCAGAACGTGCCACCTTATCCCTTCGAGTTCGGATTCTAATTGCGCCATGTGCTCGTCAAGCCGTAACGTGCGTCCATTAAACGTCGCCAAGGTCAGTTGAATTTGGCGGCCTCTCGTAGCCCGGGGATTCTTCGCACCCCCTACCCTGCCGTTACCGTGACCGCCGCCGTGATCCGGAATAGCAGGGCGGCCGGGAACTGGGGCCCGTGGTTTGTTTTGGCTTGCCATTTGGAGGGTTTGCCCATAATCGCCTCGCTGGGCAGGCGGGTTGGCGATCGCAGTGCGTAACTCTTCGCATCGGTGCCGCTGCTGCCCGTCACCGATCTGCGGTATTTAGTCACGCAGTTTTTTTTAGGGGGGGCAAGCCTATTGCCATATACCGGGCACAATTCCAGACTCCGGACTCATATTAAGAAGTTTCCGTAAGAAAAACTTCATATATCCAATCTAGTAATTGTAAATCTATAATTATTTATATGGTTGTTTAATCATGAATCTTACTAACTTCCGTACTAGTATAAAACTGTCTCAAGGTAAGCCAGATATCCTCGGTAACAAAAAAATCAGGCACACAATCTATTTTATTTAAAAAACTTACAAGTACGTCATATTATCTACATAAACTTTGCAGGTATTATCTACATAAACATATGTTTATGCTGCGATATTTTTTTTGCTTAAAAAAATATTTATTTATTGCATTCAATGTCAGTTTCCCTTTTTTTAAATAAGATTTTTATTTTACAACTTTAGGTAATGAATCGTGAATTAATTATTAATATGTATATACCTATATGATGTAATTCTGCTTATATGTATAGTAACAGGATTAACATAAAACCTATAATAACTCAATCTATACATTTGTGATATTTGGCGTCAAGGAATCCAGGGGTGAATATTTAAAGTTCATGATCCAAATACCAAAGAATACCAAATTCTTCAACCCCAAAGCCGTTTCAATACCAAACAAATTTAAAGATATGATTCAGCTATATCCTATTACTCCAGGCGCTACGATTCCCAAAAAAACCGCTGTGAAAGTGAGAAACCAAAAAAAAGTATTTGGTATGGAACCTTTAATACTTGTCTCACACGGAACTGGTTTTCGTCCAGTTTTTTTTTACCTTTGATACATATATAATACTTGTGATACTGCTAAGTTGCTTGCATTCGTATTGTTCGTGCTTTGTCTTAAAGTTGTGATAGACAATTCGTAAGTATTTTACAAAATTAAATATAAGAACTATATAAGTACCGCTTCGTTGGTCTGGTCTCGCACCTGTTCGCGCCGTAAGTTTCGCCCCTGATAGCCTATTTTTTATTCTACCTGGGGAAAATCCTGCAAAAGACTTCCGCAAGACTCGGGAGAAGCTCGCGGGGCGTGTCGGATTCCTACCGACTAAAAAACCCAGGGTGGCCGTCATCAGCACTTTAGAGGGGCTCCGGGATCTCCGTATGGAACTCACTGGTGCCTCTCTTGTGCCATGCTCTGAAGAGTCCGCCATCGGGGGGAGATTTGATGATACGGTCCCTACCCTCGCACCGACGCGCTGCTTATGGTGGCGTGAGTCACATCACGCCGTCGTCCTACTCGGGTTCACTCGTGAAGGACGCTCAGGGCCTCCACTCCTTGCGTCCGCAACCCCGAAGGACCCCCCGCTGATGTTGGTGCAGGAGGGGCGAGGAGGTATCAGGGTAGACCTAGACTATCTTACCATCACCAAATAGACCATGTCTTATCCGAAGGGTAAGTCAAGAGTCTCCGTAACCAGAGAGCGTGTATGAGACGAACTATGAGAGTGGAGAAAGCCAGAAAGGTCTGTAAGGAAAGAACCTGTTGGAACTCTATACCCTCTGCCAACCCCGCAAGAGATCTGACTATGATGATATATATTGGTAGATAGTATTAAAGTATCTTATAAGGTCACGAAATAATAATATTTAATACGTAACTTTGCTTACACACTAACGTCCGGTTCCTGTAATCAACTCAAGGATGTATTGGCTTACAGTCAGTAGAATTTTGACAGATTTCACATACAAAATATTGTCAAAATTCTATCCATAGTAGGCAAATCTATCCATAAGTTGAGTATAGAAACCGGCCATCAATCATGCAGATATTATCCTTCTATGTGGTATATAAAATTTGACACTTTACCGCAGTGGTTAAGAGCTTAAGCCGCTTTACCCACTGCGTCTAATAGTCGCGGGTTCGAGTCTCGCACGGGACAAATCTTTGTGTGATCTACAATCATTTGTTCCGGTATGGGTATTTGTGTATGTAAATTTTCATGTTTGTAAACGCACCCACAATACAGGAATAAATCGTAGTGTGGGGCTACGTTTTTTAATACGCAAAAATTGGTGGGTTTTTATCGGCCTGCATAAAGGCCCAAAGATATTAATCATATTTTAGCTAGAAAAAGCCTAGCAATCCTTCGATTTTCATCTTCCTTTTTAAAGGTGACTGGAAGCCTGGAGATCTGTTGAAATTGTTCTACAACGAAAATTTACTCATATTTAGGTTGACTTCATTAATACTTTTGTAAAACAAAGACTACTTGCAATCTAGAGCGATAAAACGTAGACTGCTTAACTTATTTTGTCAAACTTTCTTTTCACTTTCTTCCAGGTATATACAGTAGTATCCGAAAATGCAGTCTATACCTAAGGATCCTTACCTCGAGTTCAACCCTAACACCTTGCATGAACTACGCAAGGAATTCAACTTGGACCAACCGGGAGCGATTGAGGAATTGCTAAGTAACTTTCAGGAATGGATCGACAAGCAACCACATTTCATTAAGAAGGATTTTAGTAAGTAGTCATCTGATTATTATGTCCACTGTGACTCGAAATATATACGAAAAATTCAGCTCAAGAAATTGATGTTGAACGGTTACTCGGAAAAGTGATTATTTTAAGAAGCGATCGTTTTAACTAATGATCTTTTTATGAATGATAATTCAAAGAAAATATGCTTTCGTCGTCGTCGTCGTCTAGTCTTCATTTGTGATTTTCAAAAGAGGTAATTTGAATAATTAGGCAGTCAATTAAAATGTGGTTACTTCTGACTGTGGTCCTAAGCCACCAAAACCTTTAAATAGGGTCGCAGAGATTTCTGTATATACTCTCATCTCAGCATGTTAAGTTCATATGTAATATGAAACGAGCATATTGCCATCACACCGGACACAATTCCAGGCTTCAGATTGCTACTAAAAATGTTAGATAGAACTTTCCAATAACACCGTGTTCGACCTGGGGCTCAAACCCAAGATCTCATGATTGCTAGCAGTACAAGACGCCACTAAGGTAACGAGGCAGTCATTACGAAAATAATGTACATCAAATGTCATTGGACATTAAAAGTTTGTTGTTAGAGGACTAGTATTTTGATTTAAGCTCGCATTTGTAAGTACATTTTTTTGTACCATTTTAAATTATTTCTGGAAAGGAGCCCTACACTAGGAGATATTCCTGTATTGTTACTGCGTTTACAAACATGAAATTTAAATACACAATCACCAAGACTCAAATGAAGATTTGTCCTGTGCAGAAGTCGTACCTGAGACTAATGGGGCGGAGCGGCTTAGCCACTTGACTAAACCATCCGTCCACTTTAATTTGTTAACATTTTCATGTGTAAAGAACTAATTTAAAAGTTTTCATAAGTACTATTTAATTTCCAGATACGCATTTTCTAGAATGTTCCTTGATGTTCGCCAAAGGCTCTTTGGAAAGGGCCAAGAAAAATCTAGACAAACTGTGCACTTTAAAGACTTTGGTCCCCAAGTACTTTTCAAAGTACAATGCGAAAGAAGATTTACTTGATCTGACTACTTTTATGTAAGTACTAACTTCTGCCCGCGACTTCATGCATATTGACTTTAGAAAGGAACCTAGCTATTTTTCCCGGATAAAAATTATCCTATGTGTTCAAGTAATAAAGTACCTGTGCGCCAAATTATATCCAAATCCGTTTACCCGCTTTTGCTTGAAAAACATCCAAACACACAAAGTGTTACATTTGTAATTTTAGTAAGACTAAAGTTGATTAAGCTCATAACATACTTAAGATATGTTTCCAGAGAGGAGTAACTTGGGTATATTTAAGTTCAATTTGAATAGGCCATTACTGAGTCAGCAAACCACATCTTCGGCTACATCGTCACTTTCCATTTTATACAAGCTTTTATTTAACTTGCAATGTTCGTATACCTGCCTGCGTGTCTATCTGTTGTATGTCTGTCTTTCCGGTTCAAATCCTGTAATTCATTTTTAAGCACTTGCGGTAATCCGATTGAGCTGAAATTTTGCATACGTATGTATGTTCGATGACAATGCAATATATATGGTAACATGTAGAGGCTGACATTATTAAGGCAGACTGGCAAAAAATGGTTTTGGCGTTAAGTTCACCTGCTTACATAAGTGCATAAAGAATAAATAAATATATCAAGTTCTTAGATTTACGCGAATATTACACATGAAATAAAACTATTTTACGGATTTTCTCGCGGTTTATTTTTGATTTTTAGTTCCCGACGTTTCGAGTGCTTTACAGCACCCATGGTCACGGGAAGGACTGAGGTGTTAGACGTCCAAAAGGCATAGTTGTTCCGGGGTACCCTCAAACTTCTTAATTATTTTTGTTGGTCCCATCTATGCAGAATGAGCTCACCGTGTCTTGAGGTCTTGCAGTGTTATGCTTGGTTTTGGATTTGATTATATTAATTACCGGATCCCAAGTCGATGGAAGCACCCAGCCATCTTCTCTATTGAAATTAGGATGTTTTTTAATTTCAATAGCCTCGCGAACCATCCTTGGTAGGAATCGGTGTTCTTTCACGAGAATTTGTGGTATATCAAATCTGAAGTTATGGCGGGTGCGGTCAAGGACATCTTTGAGTGACGGTGTTTTAGGTCAGCTATGTGTTCTTTAACCTGAGTTTTTACCGGTCTTTTTGTTTGTCCTATATAAGAGAGACCATATTCACAATCAAGCTTGTATACTCCTGCATGTTGTAGAGGGATCTGACACTTGACAGATGGTAAAAATTGACTGATCTTATTCGGCGGCTTATAAAACGTTTTAATTGAAGCACGCTTCAAGATGTAGCCAATCTTGTCCGTGACTCCTCTCGTGTAAGGTAGTACTGCAGGGAGACGCTCGACTGTGGCTGGTTTTACTCGGTCACTGTGACGTTGGCGTGGGACCCGAAGCTTATTGTCCTGCAGGACTTGCTTGACATGTTGAAGCTCGGAAGCCAGATGTTTCTTGTCACAGATCCCTTGTGCTCTCTGAAACAAAGATTTACCCACAGTAGCTAACTGTGTTGGATGGTGGTGAGATTCACCGTTCAAGTACCTATCAGTATGGGTCTTTTTTCTATAAACCGTATGGCTTAAGGTGTTGTTGGGGTTACGGATTGCTAACACAATATAGGAAAGCTAGCGAATTGTTTGCCTCCAACTCCATTGTAAACTGAATTTTAGAGTTAATGGAGTTAAGATGATGTAGGAATACATCGATTTTTTCAGATGGTAATATTGTGAAAGTATTATCTACGTACCGCTTAAAGAAACTTGGCTTTGCAGTTGAGGTGCGAAGGGCTGTCTCCTCAAAGTCTTCCATGAATATATCGGCGACAATGGGAGATACAGGGAAGCCCATCGCCACGCCATCTATTTGCTTGTAGAACTGCTCCTTCCACATTAAGTAGATGTAAGGCAGATGTTTCTACAATTTCGACACAGTCTTGTACAGGTAATGTCAAGTCAGTAATGTCAAGAACAAATCATTACGGTGTAACGAAACGCAACCGTGCACCATAGACAACGAATCACGCGCAGTCATCAATCTGTCGAAACAAACATTGGATGAAAACATCGTGAAGGTCCTATCTAAAGGTTTAAATTATGCTGTAACACCTCGAAGGATACCGTATGAGGAAATTATCAGCGCCGTTGAAGACGTCCTATCCAAAAATAGTATAGGGAGGGAAGATTCGGAGGCAATACGTCAGGATGTCTCATCCATGTTACGTCGAAGTTCAGTGCCCAAACTAAATCTTCCTAAAAATCAATATTTAGCGTTGAAAACCTTACGCAATAGAAAGGATATTACTATTCTCCGCGCGGATAAAGGAAATGCTACGGTAATTATGGATACGTCAGATTACAATGTCAAAATACAAGAACTCTTATCGGATGTAAACGGAGACTTAGTCGGAGAATCTTCGCCTCAGCAGGTTCACTGCGAAGGCTGCGAAATTTTCTCCCTACTGCCACTAAAATTGCGCTCGCTCAATCACTTCTCCTTCCTATCCTCGACTATGCAGACACCAGCTATCTAGATCTTTCAGAAGAACAACTGAATAAACTTGAGCGACTCCAAAATTTTTGCATACGGTTTATATTTGGTCTACGCAAATATGATCATGTCTCTGTTTTTCGCGCAAAGCTCAAGTGGCTACCTATTCGACTTCGCCGGAACGCTCACATATTATCACTTCTATACAGTATTCTGTTTAATCCAACATCTTCTCCTTATCTCAAAAAACGATTTGAGTTCATCCACGAAACACATCCAGGGTTCTTAAGGTCATCGGAAAACCTGAAACTGAACACACCGATGCATTCCACAAACTTCTTTAATAAATCCTTTACAGTTCAAGCTGTACGTTTGTGGAATGCATTGCCCGTGTCTATCAGACGAGCAAAGACACAAGCTTCTTTTAAATGTATGGTAAAAAATCATTTGCTCTCTTCTTGTCTTTCATAATTCTTCTATTGTGTTTTACCTATTAGTATGTATTAGTGTGTAAGTATATGTATATATATAAATATATATATGTATGTAGTATGTAGTGTAGGTCTATGTATGTAGATTAGTATTTAGATTTATTAAATGTAAATAATTCAATGATAGTGTACGCCACCAACTGCCTTATTTCTCTCTTCAGCTCTTTGGAATGTTGGTTGCCTGGAAGAGATTGCTGTTAGTAATAAGGCCGCCAATTGTGCTACCATTTGTATGTGTATATTTTATTTTCTTTGTTTGTTGTTCTTGCTTATGTTGGTGTACAATAAAGTGTATTCTATTCTATTCTAAACACATACAAAAAGGTCAAGACAGACCCAACCACCAATATATTAAAACAAACGAGTGATTTAATAAAGAAAGACTCCGAAACATTGTATCTGGACGTCAAATCGCTAATACCTTCGTGCGCAAAACCACCACAGTTGTATGGGCTCCCAAAAATACATAAACCGAATGCTCCCCTATGTCCAATCGTTAGCCAGATCGACACACCGACCTACAGATTGGCTCAGCACGTAGCAAAAGTGCTCTCGCCACTCAAAGGACACACAAGAGCACATGTTAAGGATTCATACCATTTTTTTAGTGAGATCAAAAATCTACATCTTACTGACAATGAAACTATGGTCAGTTTCGATGTCCAGTCACTATTCACATGCCTACCTGTACAAGACTGTGTCGAAATTGTAGAAAGGAAACAAGCGGAGAACAACATGCTAGCGGAATACTCAGAATTATTGAGACACTGCCTTACATCTGGCTACCTATTGTGGAAGGAGCAGTTCTACAAGCAAGTAGATGGCGTGGCGATGGGCTCCCCTGTATCTCCCATTGTCGCCGATATATTCATGGAAGACTTTGAGGAGACAGCCCTTCGCACCTCAACTGCAAAGCCAAATTTCTTTAAGCGGTACGTAGATGATACTTTCACAATATTACCATCTGAAAAAATCGATGTATTCCTACATCATCTTAACTCCATTAACCCTAAAATTCAGTTTACAATGGAGTTGGAGGCAAACAATTCGCTAGCTTTCCTATATTGTGTTAGCAATCCGTAACCCCAACAACACCTTAAGCCATACGGTTTATAGAAAAAAGACCCATACTGATAGGTACTTGAACGGTGAATCTCACCACCATCCAACACAGTTAGCTACTGTGGGTAAATCTTTGTTTCAGAGAGCACAAGGGATCTGTGACAAGAAACATCTGGCTGCCGAGCTTTAACATGTCAAGCAAGTCCTGCAGGACAATAAGCTTCGGGTTCCACGCCAACGTCACAGTAACCGAGTAAAACCAGCCACAGTCGAGCGTCTCCCTGCAGTACTACCTTACATGAGAGGAGTCACGGACAAGATTGGCTACATCTTGAAGCGTGCTTCAATTAAAACGTTTTATAAGCCGCCGAAGAAGATCAGTCAACTTTTACCATCTGTCAAGTATCAGATCCCTCTACAAGATGCAGGAGTGTACAAGCTTGATTGTGAATATGGTCTCTCTTATATAGGACAAACAAAAAGACCGGTAAAAACTCGGGTTAAAGAACACATAGCTGACCTAAAACGCCGTCGCTCAAAGAAGTATGCAGTCTGTGAACATGTCCTTGACCGCACTCGCCATAATATCAGATTTGATAGACCACAAATTCTCGTGAAAGAACACCGATTCCTACCAAGGATGGTTCGCGAGGCTATTGAAATTAAAAAACATCCTAATTTCAATAGAGAAGGTGGCTGGGTGTTTCCATCGACTTGGGATCCGGTAATTGATATAATCAAATCCAAAACCAAGCATAACACTGCAAGACCTCAAGACACCGTGAGCTCATTCTGCGTAGATCGGACCAACAAAAATAATTAAGAAGTTTGAGGGTACCCCGGAACAACTATGCCTTTTGGACGTCTAACACCTCAGTCCCTCCCGTGACCATGGGTGCTGCAAAGCACTCGAAACGTCGGGAACTAAAAATCAAAAATAAACCGCGAGAAAATCCGTAAAATAGTTTTATTTCATAAATATATCAATTTCAGGATGCCAGCCCTGTCTCCAAAGATGACTAAGGATAACTACAGGTTGTTCATGTTGAAGATCACATCCTCGGAAATCGACACAGCTATGTTCTTCGATTATTACAGATTTATTTCCCTGGTATGACAAGTAAATTCTACTATTTCTTAAGTGTTTCGCATTGGAATAAGAAAATGTAAAGAAATAGCTTTAGATATTTTTTTCTATGGAAAAAATATCGCTTGATCGTGTATTTCTTTTACCAGATCCTAAAATAAAGAGTCAAAATTCATATTTCTAAATATCAAGTCTCTAGTCTATATACTTCTTGATGTGTATAAAGAACAACACGCATTTATCGCGGTAGCCCATTAGTAGAAGCACTCTACTCAGATTTATCTGATAAATATTTTTGTGTCCGAACCACTCTTGTCTTATTAATTCGACAAGATTTTTTCGGAAAAGTGGATAAATCTAGATACTGGAAAGGAACTTGACTATTTTGCCATGATCAAATAGACTGTGTCCTATATAATATTTTTTTTCTTACAGATGTGTGAGTATATGAAAGCCCATGATTATACTCAAGGTATGGATTGTGTAGTCGATGTTAGAGATTTAAACATACTTACCTTTGTCATGAGCTTAAACGTGATCGATCTACGTACTCTCTTCACAGTTCTAATGGTAAGTTTAAGGTTAAAATTAATAGTAGTGACCTCTATATTTAAAGACTTTAAAAAACTCTGTTTGATACTCGTAACTAGATGGATGGAGTTAAGAAAAATAGATGGCGACTTTTCATCATCATCATCATCATCATCATCTCAGCCTATACTTGTCCACTGCTGAACATAGGCCTCCCAAATCGCTTTCCAGCGTAACCGGTCCGATGCCACCTGCATCCAACGACTTCCTGCGATTTTCACAAGATCGTCGGTCCATCTGGCAGGTGGTCGTCCCACGCTACGCTTGCCAATATGTGGTCTCCACTCGAGAATCTTTCTGCCCCAACGCCCGTCCGATCTTCGCGCTATGTGGCCCGCCCATTGCCACTTCAGCTTGCTAATCTTAAGGGCTATGTCGGTGACCTTGGTTCTTCTACGAATCTCCTCATTCCTGATTCGATCACGTAGAGAAACGCCGAGCATAGCTCTCTCCATAGCTCGCTGAGCAACTCTAAGCTTTTTTATGAGACCTATAGTAAGAGACCACGTCTCCGATCCATATATCATCACTGGTAACACACTTTGACTAAAAACTTTAGTCTTTAGGCACTGAGGTATTTTGGATGAGAAGATGTTGCGCAGTTTCCCGAACGCTGCCCAGCCGAGTTGGATTCGTCGATTGACCTCTCTCTCAAAGTTGGACCTACCGAACCGGACTACCTGTCCCAGGTAAATGTATTCGTCGACAACTTCAAGAGTAGAGTTCCCAACGGTAAGTGCGGTGGGTACGACATGGACGTTATACATTATTTTCGTTATGTCCATGTTCATTTTAAGACCCACTTGTTGAGATACTCTGTTGAGGTCGCCGAGCATTCGTCCTAGATCTTCCAGCGACTCCGCCATGACCACAATGTCGTCGGAAAATCGAAGGTGAGTGATGTATTCGCCATTGATGTTGATGCCAAGTCCTCGCCATTCCAAGAGCTTGAAGGCGTCCTCTATGGTGGCCGTAAACAGTTTCGGAGAAATGACGTCTCCCTGTCTTACTCCTCTTTTTACGGAGATCGCCTTCGTGCACTGCCCCTGTACTCGGACTGACATGGTGGCGTTATTATACAAGCACTTCAACACTTCGATGTACCGATAGTCAATGCGGCATCGCTGGAGAGATCTCAGAACCGCCCAAGTCTCGATCGAATCGAAGGCTTTCTCATAGTCCACAAACGCCAAGCATAGTGGCCGATTATACTCCTCGGTCTTCTGTATAATCTGCCGCAGCGTATGTATGTGGTCTATGGTACTAAAGCCTTTCCGGAAACCGGCTTGTTCGGGAGGCTGGAGTCAAGCCTGCGTTCGAGACGATTCGTGATGACTCTCGAAAACAACTTGTAAACATGGCTCAGCAGTGTGATGGGCCTATAGTTCTTTAATAAAGTGTTATCTCCTTTCTTGAAAAAGAGTACCACCACACCCCTGTTCCATGCTTCCGGCGTTTTTCCTTCGAGCAGGACGGAATTAAACAGCCTCTGAAGGACTTTAAGTACCGGCGATCCGCCCGCTTTCAGAAGCTCTGCGGTAATTCCGTCTTCACCCGGCGCTTTGTTATTTTTAAGTTGTTTAAGAGCCATCCTAATCTCGTACAGGCTGATGTCCGGGATATCTTCAGTGTAGTGTCGGGTTAGCTTGGCTCTTGGGTCTTTTACCAAGTCAACAATAGGTTCAGCTACTGAGGTATACAACTGCCTATAGAAACTCTCTATCTCCCTGAGCACCTCTGACCTATTCGACGTTACGTTTCCGTCCTCCGTCTTCAGCTTCGTCAACTGGCTTTGCCCAATAGACGCGTCTCTTGCGAACACTTTGGAGCCCTTGTTCTGCTCTATGGTCTCCTCAATACGTCTTGTATTGAAGGACCGTAAATTGTGTCGCAAAGACTTCAATATCTGTCCATTGAGCTGCCTATAGGACTTAGCATCATCGGAGGTTTGAAGTGTCATGGTACGTCGCTCAGCCATAAGATTTCGGGTGTAGTCAGATAGCTTTTGAGGCCTATTTTTACGGTGGGGCTTAAAATGCTTGGACCCGACCGTATGGACAGTCTCTACCAACCTATTGTTGATTTCGTCCACTGATGCGCTGCTGTCTAGCAATTCGAAGCGGTTTGACAATTCGAGTTGAAAGTTCTCGGGGTTTTGGATATGTGCATTAGAAGGTCGGAGCGTAGACTTCATCAGACGCGATCCTTCCTATTTGACATAAATATTTAATGTGCCTCTGACCATTCGGTGATCACTGCCGGTTTTTACCCTGTGAATCACGGAGACATCATTAAATATTTGTCGCTTGGTGCTCATTTTTTGTGAAACTATCAGGGCTCATACAGGTCCATTTCCTATGAGACGGCTTCTGGAAGAAAGAGTTCATCATAAAGAGTCCCTCCTTCTCCAGAAATTCGGCCAGCCTCTGACCCCTGGGGTTGCGCTGCCCATATCCAAATTGCCCCACCCTCAACTCATCATCGCCCCGTTTGCCCAGTCGCGCATTGAAGTCACCCATAACTACTGTAAAGTGTGCTTTGGAAGTATGTATGGCTCTACTAATGTCCTCATACATAACTTCGACCTCATCATCTGAGTATGCCGAGGTCGGTGCGTAGACCTGTATGACCTTCAGCGAATATCTTTTGGATATTCTGAGTATCAGGTACGCTACCCTGCTCGACACACTAGTGATGGACACAACGTTGTTTATGAGTGACTTGTGGACGATAAATCCGACACCACCTTGGGACTGCTGTTCGCCCTCCCGGTAGTAAAACAAGTTGCCGGATTTTAAGGTTATCGTGTCCTCGCCCTCTCTTCGGACCTCCGATAAACCAACAATACTCCACCGCAATTTGTTTAACTCTTCTTCCAGCTCAACTAGCTTCTCATCTGTCCTCAATTTGCGTGCGTTGTATGTCACCAGGGCCAATTTTCATATTAAAGGTAAAACGCCCAAATATAAATCCCTCGACGCAAAATGTAACATAACTATAATAATATAAGTGAGCAACGCTTACGGTGTTGACACTATATAGTAACATTGTTGATTGAGTAGCGAACTATGTAGCTGGTGATCAGGAAACCATTGATTCAAATCCTTAGTTGTATAAAGCGTGGATTTTTTATCCAAATATACTAAGTATCAGACTGGAATTGAACTTAAGCTAACTGGAACCGGCATAATATCGTCACACCTGGTGAAGAGTACAAGCGTGGCGTGACTATTTTTTTAATATCAGTGCAGGCTAAGGTGTGAGCAGTACACCAATGTTTCGACGACTTATTTTGAATTCAAATATGATAGGGAATGAGCTGTTCGCCATTTTTCAAGCACTTTAGTTGCCTTTCGACATGGGAGTTTTCTCTTAACATTTTCCTTCACCAAGCACAAAATGCTTTACTTTTTTATCATTTTAATAAACCTATTTAATTCCAGGAGGGATACGGTATGAGAATAAAAGCCATACACTTTGTGACGGATTCCAAAGCGGTCGACGCACTCGTGGCTGTCATGAAGCAGGTAGTAAGCGAGAAACTCGGAGGCAGGATAAAAGTACACAAGACCATGGATTCAGTGTACGAAAATGTTCCAAGGGAATTGCTTGCCAAAGACTTTGGTGGTGAACAGGAAACAACGAAAGAACTACACTGTAAGTGAAATAGTATATTTTTAATCACAACATCAGTATTTGTTGGGTATTAAAATATAACATTCAGAAATTGAAGCATAAGTCAAGAGTCTTCGTAAGCAAGGAGCGTGTATAGGGCGAACTAAGAGAGTGGAGGAAGCCGAAGAGTTCTGTAAGGAAAGAACCTGTTGAAACTCTGGATTATCTGCCCACCCAGCAAGAGGCCTTATAATTAGTCAGAACAAGTCCTCTGCAACCAAGGCATGCTTAAATTAATCTTAAACACCGGCTCTGCGCTGATCGCATCCATCAGTTTCCATCAACATACATTAGATCATGGATATGCCTTATAGGGGCTGCCTACTCCACTTCTCTAGTTACGGAAGGTAGGACGAATTTCTGGCCCATCAGCCATCAGGTTTGGAAATAATGTTTTCCGCCTACCATCACTTAAGCTTGGCAATTCTAAGCGGTACTTTTAGTTGTTCATTCACTCGAAATTCCAAGCGCTACTTCCTTCTATTTTCTGGGAGTGGTCCTCTTAAAATGATCACCATCATCAGCTACCATGTCAAGGCATAAAAAATCGGCCTGTAATCAGTCACATCACAAATCACGGTGATAGATTGGGTCATACTCCCCCACACGGTCCCACTGGTGGAGGATACCCACGGAAAATTATTTTTCGATTCTCTTTCAGATCAAATGGTAGACCTGTTCAGTACTAAGGAGAATGTTGAGTACTTCAAAGAGATCTTCCAACCTGGGACAAATGAAGCGTACAGACATACAGCCCATTTCAACGATGAAGTAATGGGGATGCCCGGGTCTTTTAGGACTTTGCAAGTTGATTAGGATGTTTTTATAGATTCCAATTCTTTTTGCATTATACTTTGTTAATTTCGAAATTGAAAGCTTGATTTGTACAATATTTCCTAATTTGGATTCCAAGCGCTTAGCACGATAAGATTGAAGTTAGCGTAACGCTAGCGTGTAGAAGTAAAGTGTCAATAGTCATATTTGAATGATTAGAAAGATTTGATTCGGTCTGGGTGGTTCTTTATAAAAATAATATGTTTGTGAAGGTATGCATGCCAAACACATGCATCGCTACTAGTTCAAGGGTGAAGCGATATATTTTTATCTATGTTTTGATAAAGTAATAAATTATTTTTACAAGCTTTTATTTAACTTTCACTGTTCGGATGGCTGTCTGTCTTTCTGGTTCAAATTTTGTGATGCATTTTTTAAACACTTAAAGGTTTTCGATTGACCTGAAAATTGGTATATGTTTGTAAGTTTGCTGACAATGAAATATTATGGTACCATGCAGCTATTCTGATGATGGAGTCAGAAGGTGGCCATAGGAACATGTTAACTTCCTTGACTTGATTGATGAAAAAGGTGAAATAATTGAAGTATTTTTTATTCATTCAAATGTATTTTTTTATGTTTTATTTATTATACGAAAAACTTTAATTTATTAACGCTCTATAGCGAAGAGCTTTGATAAACATCTTGAGAAGCTCTCGCTAGGCACTTGGGTGAAGGGCCTGATACAGAAGGCAGTAATGTTTGATACGGCACGCATTGTGAGGAGGTTCCTCTCTTTAGAGCCCTGACCACCGGTAGCTTGGGTCGTAGACTACGCTGTCGGTGGCGCACATTTTTTTTATACAATATATATAAGAATATTTGTATTTTATATTTTTATATATATATTATAAGAAATTATACTTAATAAATATATACATAATAATAACTTTTTATTCAGATAACAATGATCCAACAGAGTTAGTCATGCCTTATATCTATAGTTAGTATTACAATATATACTACGAGTATTATTATGTGTACTGATCACCGATCACCGTATCAATGTTCATATGGACATTGATCCAGTGACACACGTAGCTACAGTCAAGTCTACTGGCTATCATGGCCAAAGCTGTGTTGCTGCTGGCCCGCACTCTGCTCAGCATTGACGCGCATCGTTTGCGCATAGAAGCAATTGATGCGCGCCTCGGCAAATATGCCTGATGCACTGCAGTTGCGGGGCAAGCGCAATAACGCCCTGAGCGCATTATTTATTTAATTATATTGAACAAGTAGAGCACTATACGCTTTGAGAGTATAGTTCGCCCACAGGCTGCACGTATATAAAGATGTACAAAAGGCTCTGAAGAGTGTAACTTCGACCTGTTTTGAGCATCGTGCAAACCTATAAGCAATCATGTTCGCTCTTACGGACAGTGCCCTACGTTCACGTTCAATATCCCTGTCGTCTTTAAGATCCACAGTTACCAGGTGGCCTAGGTATTTAAATTCCTGCACTCTAATAAGCTCAGCTCCATTCAACTTGATAGAAGGTACACAAGAAGGTAACCTGGTTCCCGCTTTACATACCATAAATACGCTTTTTCTGGTATTGTCCATGAGTTACTGCATAATCTTCACAAATTTTTAAGTTTTCTGATGCCACACACTGATGCACTCAGCAACACCATGCCATCCGCGTAGCTAAGATTGTTTACGCAATCGTCATCTATATGACACCCGACATGCTGGTTGCTGAGGACAACAATAAGTGCATTTACATATAAATTAAATAGTCTTGGAGAATAGTCTCATATAATTCTCCTCCATAAAAAGGCGAAGACATAGCCAATTACAGGCCTATAAGTTTCACCTCACATCTCTACAAATTATTTATAAAACTTATCGAGACCAGAATCGTTCTAACCCTTAATACTCACCAGCCTTCCGAACAGGCTGACTTACGCCCCCACTTCTCCACCACTGACCACCTCCATGCGGTGAACCAAATTATAGAAAAATCAGAAGGATTTAAAAGACCTCTTTACCTTGCCTTTGTGGAATATTTCAAAGCTGTCGATAGCACAGCAAACCTAAAATTTTATATATTCGGTCCAAAATTTAAAATAGAACAAGGAGTCAAGCAGGGCGACCCACTGTCACCAGACTATTTACAGCCGCATTACAGGAAATATTCAAAAACCTGCCAGAATCTTGGCGTTCACGAGGTATTTTGATAAATAAAAAACAGCTTATAAACCTTCGCTTTGCAGATGACTATCGTCTGAACTTTAGTAAATGCTTCAAGATCTGAGCACAGCAAGTCTTAAGGTTGAACTTTCTATGAATGAATATGTCGACGAGTATACGTACCTGGGCTAGATAGTCTCGTTTAAGAACAGGCAAGAAAAAGATGACAACAGACGAATTGCAAATTCCTAGAAGAGCTACTGGTCCATGAAGTATTTTATGAAGGGCAACCTTTCCCTGTCCCTAAAACGTAGACTCGTTGACATGTGTTTTTTGGCCGTTCTAACCTACGATGCTCAGACATGGTCATTAGCTGAACAACAGAAGTCCAAACTCAAGATTTACCAAAGAGTTATGGAGCGCAGTATATTAGGTGTGAAACAAATCGACCACGTCAGATGGATCACTCTGTGCTGCATTACTCGTATTAGAAAGAAAGAAGAAAGAAAAATATATTTATTTTCTGGAGAAACCAGGGCCACACACAAGTTACAAAATGTTATTAATAATAAAAGCAATAATATTACCCAAGCCTCGCCAGCAAAAAGGGACAAGACCCTCATTCAGCTATATGCAGTGAAAAGGCAATAATATTACCCTAACACAGCGCTGGTTTTCAATGAGGCCCCAAGTGACGTGCATACATTGAGCCAGAATATTATAAAGGAACGACGCGTGGCGTGTGACACTAGCGCTCAAGGCTGTAACGGCCGTGAGCTGGAATTACTCAACCGTCACGCCTATATTCCCCAGAGGGGGTGGCAGAGGTGTACTGAGTACACCCACGTTTTGCCGACGATGTTAGGTCCCATGTAATAGGGGGCGAGCCTCTTGCCATATACCGGGCACAATTCCAGACTCCGGACTCATACTGGGAATTTTTCGTTAGAAAAACCTTTGTCCGACCTAGGATTTGAGCCCAGGACCTCGTGATCACAAAGCGATGCGCTTTGCCACCAGACCAACGAGGCAGTCCCAGACCAACGAGGCAGTCTAATTGACTAATTGACAGTTTTTCCTACCTACCTTTCATTGTTAAATATGTCAAAAAATCTCAACTCAATTAATTATAAAGCTACATTTATTCAAAAAAAGCTAAAAAAGTGAGAATTTGAAAGAAAGTCGACAAGGAAAACAATAATGAAAATTAAAAGCAGTTTGCGATTTTTCTAAGGATTTTAATATATTACAAACTGATATTACCCCATATATGCGCCGGCGAGTACAGTCCGGTGGTTTTTTTCAATAGGCTAAAAGTTTGTCTAAAACTTTATATTCTTATTCTATTTATAATGATACTTAAACACACGCACCGTTTTCATTATAATAAAATTATATGGATTATATGGTCTTCGACACACACTCATAATAGGTTACCTACAATGATTTTATAATTTTGCAGATTTTATGTATCTACTCTATCATTCGTGGCTAAGCAAGTCCTCAAAAAATTAAAAGCAAGAATGTAAACACATATGTTACACAATATTGCTTTCGGTCTAGTTGGTTGTGTATTTTAATTGCGTTTTTGTAAACGCATCCATAACGCAAGTATGAATCTTAGTGTGGGGAGAGTTATAGTGAAACGAAAGGATACAAAAATTTCCCGTCTAGAGAAAGAACCTGTACCTATCCATTCAGTTTAATAATTCAAGTGGCCAACGCTCACTTACTAGACCAAGCTGTAGGAAGATGGACATTTTAATGTGCCTAGTATTTTATCAAAAAGTGTTATTTTCTGAGTTTGCTCTGACACAAGCCAAAGGCATTTATGGTGTAAGAAAAGAAGCAAAGAAGATATGTAATTACTAAAAACGGTCACCCATCTCAGACAGATGGTGCCTTTTTCTACCTAGGGAAAATCCTGCATAGGACTTCCGTGAGCCTCGGGGGAAGCTCGTGGAAGTCCTATGCAGGGTCCTATCAAATCCCAGGGTGGCCGACATCAGCACTTTGGAGGGGCGGTGGCCCTTGTGTCCCGCGCTCCGATGAGCCCTTCATCCGGAGGAGACTTGGTATACCTTTCTTGGGTTTTTACATTAAAAATAATTATTATTAAAATGTTGTTATGTTTGGCTTCGTGCTCTGGTTGTTAATTAAAATACTCAACCTAAAAGATTGTTGTCGTAAAAATATTTTTTTTCTAGCTAACTATGAAACTTCAAAAATTATTCATGGATGTCGTGGAAAAGAAAATATATTGTCTTAATAATTTTGTAATGTATGTAATGTACAGATAACAATCCCCTACGGAATAGATAATAAAAAGGACGTATCTTTTAGCTGTGTCATTTCCGTTAATGTAACTTTAAAGGTCTTTTTTCCAAACTATTTTCAAAATTATTCAGTATTTTTCATAACATTCATATACGTTAGTTCCGATTTAGCGGCACTAGATGGCACTTTTTTATTTTTTATCGATTCCGAGGAAAAAAATATAATAATAACAAAGTACTATTTTTTTCCTTTTCTTGTGCTAAGAGACTTAGCTTCTTGCAATATTTGAAGATTCTAGGTCAGCGAAAAGTACCTACTTTATAAGTTTTGATAAGTCTAAATAACCATAGCAGGGACAGCCTAGTGGTTAGACTGCAAAGTCAGAGGTTTCGGATTCAAACCCAGGCATGCACCGCTGCTTTTTCTAAAGCATGTGCGTATTAAAAATTAATTATCACTTGCTTTAACGAAGTGAAGGAGTTAGAGTTTCTCTAAGGTGTGTAAAGTTCGCCAACCCGCACTGGGCCAGCGTGGTGGACTATGGCCTAAGCCCTCTCAGTTTGAGAGGAGGCCCGTGCCCAACGGTGGGACTGTTTCTTGACAGGTCTAATATATTATTATATTATAAACATATCTTTTGATTGCATTGACTAATAATAATAATGATAAAGCCCGCAGGGGAGCTTGTGGTGAGCTGTTGGTGAGTAACGACACCACGGACCCGAGTGCTTCAGAGAGTCGGTCAGGGCCCCCAACTCGGCGTGTCTTCATCGGTCGAGTGGAAACCGAAGGGTGCCCGCAGGACTTTCGGCTCTGGCTAGCCTTAATTGGCCGTCCAGAGAGGAGCCGTGAGAGCTATATCGACATAGTCGGGGTACGTACTCCAGGGGTGGAAGTGTTAAAGGGTATAACGCCGCGAGTAACTTCGGAGAAAGCGCAGCACACCTCTCTACACCCCTGAGCCGCTCACACCGGTGTTACCCTCAGTTGTCCTAGGACGACCGTTTGAGGGCCCATCTAGTAAGCGGCGAGTTACCGCCGGCCACGGGTAATTAGGTATCACTAATTATGGCCTGTGTCCGTCCCCATTGAAATAGTCCAGTTTTTGTCCATAAAACCTCATTTATATAGCCCTTGTTTTCTTTCCATAGTTTACAATAGTTATTGCACCTGCCGGGGTCAGTTCGCTGGTTATGTTTTTCATTTTCAGCAAGTGATCTCAGCAGGTGACTTACATAACATTAACTTCTCGCAAAGGGCGTTGGACCTATGTCCCCGTGAATCTCAGCGAGATACATAATAATAATAAGCTTCGAGTTTTACAATGCTCATATAGACCCTTTGTATTTTATATATTTCAAGTTGATACCTCAATCCGTTCCTGAGAGAAGAAAAGTGATACGATTAGAGTTCCGTTTTTATAAGATTTTATTTAACTTGCAATGTTTGTATGTCTGTCTTTTTGGTTCAAATCTTTTGATTGAACTGAAATTTACCAAGCGTATGTAAATCCAATGACAATATAACATTATGGTACCATGAAACTGATCTGATGATGGAGTCGCGTGGTGGTCATAGGAACATGTGAACTATACAACGTAACCTCTCGTGTTTAGGCTGGTTAGATTGGTATTGAGAAGTACTATACAACCAGATAGTGTTTAGGGTCTGATGATGAAGCCCAAAAGTGGCCAATGAAACCACATAAGTACTCAATATAACCCCGCCGTGTTTGGGTTCGTTGGATATATTCTTGTTGGATTTATTATCTTGACGAGTACTTTCCACCCGGATGGTATCCAGAGTCTGATGGAGGCCTGAGGGTGGCCAACGGAACTACCAAAGTACTCAAGATAACCCCGCCATGTTTGGGCTCATTAGATTATGCACCCGGATTATGTCCAGGTTCTGATGATGGTACCAGAAGGTAGCCAACGGAACTACCTAACTACTCAACATAGCCGCACCGTGTTTGTGCTCATTGGATTTGTCTTCACAAGTTTTGTAGACACAGATGATGTCCAGGGTCTGATGATAGAGCCGGAGGGTGGCCAACGTGGTATTAAAAACAAAAAAAAATCTAAAAACAAAAAAAAAACAAAAACAAAATAACGGAACTACCCAACTATTTAACATAATTTCGACGTGTTGGAGCTCGTTACATTAGTCTTGACAAGTACTTGTCGGCCTCCGTTGTGGTTTTGCTTTAAAAGTTTGTTTATAAAAAGTACTTTTTATATTAAAATTATTACCTATCGAATTAGAATTAACATTTTTTATTTATGTAAAAAATATAGTATTTATGAATCGTCAAAAATCCCACCGTTACTAGTTTCAGGCACAGAACCTAAATAAAATATATGAGATATATGAACTTTATATGGCCCCTCTCCCCTACTCACTCAATTTTTATTTTGTATATTTGTTGTTCATTTCAAAAGGCCAATTCTCGTAACTGAAAGTGTTCAAAATGCAGTCTCGTTCTAATCTCAATGTCATAAATAACACATATGGTTTTAAACGGTATACCGACATGAACTGCAAATATGATCGGATGATAATATCTGGCGTGATAATATAGATAGATCGAACCACAAATATACAAAACAAACGTCAAATTGAAGATTTCAGTTAAATATGTTTTATTTAGACTGTTGCAGGTGAGTGAACATGTGATAAAAACATAATCAACAATATATTTTAAATTAAACAACTTGACATAATATCGGAATTAGACTTATATTATACTGAAATCGCATGGATACTTTAGTGAAGAAAATTACCGAATGTGAGTCGATTCATTCAGTTCCAGTGTCAATTAAATACGAGATTTGCCCTTTAGTTCAAAATTTTATCGGAATACCGTTTACATTTTGTTCAACTTTCGGTCCCATCTTGATTCGGTCGATGTCGATTATTTACGAGAATACCATTTGTGAGACTTATGACATTAAGTATAGAGCGATGCTGCATTTTAAACAATTTTAATAAAGAGAAGTGGTCCACTATTCGCAACTAGTTGTTAGGTCAAAGATTATGTTGGTGTAGATGTGGCGAGTCTGTCAAATACTGTAAAATTCAATATAAGTGTCGTTTAAGTTTCATTAGAAGAATCTATCGAATGTTATGCGTACTAGATTACAGTTCACGTATGTACTTACGTTCCTAAATGTAGATAGCAAGTATATATGGTCGAACTGAAGTATGGCTGCTCCGATAGTCATACTTGTGAACGGGTGCTGCTTGTAGGGTCTGGCCTACCAGGAATCTTTAGACACTTACTCTTTAGAAATAACATCATTAGTCTTATATTGCGATTGCTAGGCGTCACACTGGAGCTATATCTTTACTATCTTATTATTATCTAAATATTGTACTGTGTTTCTCGCCGGATCTTCTAAGTAGAGGCCGCGTTCCGATCCAATGATAGATTAGATAAAAAAATGTAAATTGACAATTTGTTAGTACCCCCGCAGGGTTTATGCAAAATGAATTATTTGAGTTTGACCTTGAGTTTATATTTTAGTTTTAAATTATTAACAACTTCATATCTAATAATTATGGTAGTTTTAGCAAATTGTAGCACTTTAACGACCGGTACAAACATTTTTATATCACACAAAGTTTTGTTTCTTGCGGGGTTCGAACCCGCAACTATTCAATCCAGTGATTGAAGCAACCTACACCCAGTATTATACTAAGCCGTGGTACTTATATAATGAAGTTCATTATATATTCTCCTAAGAGGACTTAACATTTTTTATAAATAAATGTTATTTAAATATTAAATATTATATTTGATTGTTGTCATTATTCTTTGATTCTTTCGACCGCGGGTTCAGTAGTTCTTTGAGACAGTCTATTAATATTTGTTATCGACGGCAGTCCACCTTAACTTACCAGTTTACGAATTTTGAATCAAGTAAGTGATATATTTGAATAATAATAGATTTTTTTTTTGTACTGACAATCCTTTTGACCTGACAAAGTCCTTATAATTAACGTACTACAAAAAGGTTTACTTATCTACCTATTTAAGCTTTGTGTATTATATAATTTGTTATTATAGCCATATAAGCCATTACGGCTTATAAATGGCCCTTTGATTTTTAACTGACTTCTAAAAAGGAGGAGGTTCTCAATTCGACTGTATGTTTTTTTTGTATGTATGTTGCGCGATCATTCCGCCAATTATGAATCGATTTTGATGATTCCATTTGCATTGGGTTCAGTATAGCTACAAGGTGGTCCATTTTAATTTCACCTTAGACTTGAAAGATACACCAGGGAACTCCTTAACGACAAACAATACGAATGAGTAGATTGAGATATTATGGGTATTACGTCACTGCCATAGAACTAATCAGAACATTAACCGACTTTAAAAAAGGAGGAGGTCGACAATTCGTCTGTGTTTTTTATAAAGTCTTTATTTATGAACTGATTTTGATGATTTTTTTGCGTTGGGTTTAGTATAATTTTGAGGTGGTCCCATTTTATTGAAATCGGTATTGAACTTTGGACTTTGAAGATACATCAGGGGACTCCTTTACGGCAAACAACACGAATATATAGATTCCCTTATTATGGTTATTATATCAATCCTGTAGGTACCTTGCTGTACAACTCAGCAAAATAATATAATATAAGTATATAAATATTAGTAAATAATTCACTTGTCACTTAAAATTGTAAAATAAAAATTACTGTTACTGACTGCACTAACCGGTCCCGACTTCAAATATTTATTTTTTGCTTTTTGAAGTCGGTACTTCCAATATTTATTTTTTGATTTTCGAAGTCGGTTACCCTTTTTTACAGTTATTTATTTTACAATTTTGAGTGATGATTGAATAAATTATTAATATTTATATACCTATATTATATTATTCACCTAAGTTCTACAGTAAGGTATCTACAGGAGTGATTTAATACCCATAATAACTAAATGAATGAACGAATCTCCACATCCGTGCTGTTTGCCATTAAGGAGTCACCTGGTGTATTTTCCAATTCCAAGGTCAAATACCGATGAAATAAAAATAAAACCACTAAAAAGCTATACAAAATCCAACGCAAAAGGAATAAATAAAGATGTTATAAAAAAAACAGACGAATTGTACACCTCCTCCTTTTTTGAAGTCAGTTAATATTCTCTTTAGTTCTATAGTAGAATGCCTATAGAATTAACACAATACTAATAATAACTCAATTTACATATGTTGCCGCTGCATCGTGCTTACTATGCAATAAAGCTATTTTTGCTGAGTCTATTGCGTTAATTAAAACGTTTTACCTACCGACGTTTGGGTGAATGGAAGTTAACAAGATTTTATTTGAATGTTAAGTTAAAATGACACTAGATGCTTTGTTCGGAAACGCGACATAGGAAGCGGCCCCGGCCTAGGAAGCTGTAGCTTCAAAGATTAGTATTCGAATATAGCTCCACCTCTTCTTCATGAAACAGAGGACTAAGTTTTGAGAAACTGCGCCGCACTGGTCCTGACGCAGTTCGAATGTCAGCTACGCGCGACATGCCATCCTTGCCAACCACGGTGCTTCTTATTCTTCCGAGCGACCACCAGGGTGTTGGGCTGTAGGCTCTCGACGTTCTCCCGACGACGACGACTTCACGACGTATTCTTGGCCCAACGAGACCAAAAGTTGGGGCGTATATGTGCCACTCGTTCATAGCGGGTCAGCAGCTTTGAAGTGTCATCTAGCATATCCTGATACATCGGTGCAGTAAGCGGACGTCCAACCAGGAAGTGTGCGGAACAGAGAGGAAGGAAGTCATGTGGATCAAGAGACAAAGGGCAGAAGTTAAATATAGCTTCGACCTGTGTCAACACTAGTAAGCTCCTCAAACATGAGGTGAGCATTACGGTTTTATTCCCGCTTCCTATAACCCGTCAAAATGAGCAGAATAACCAGGTATAAATCTTAATCGAATAGCTTAGCTAAGCGCGTACTGAACGATGTCCTCGGAATAAAAATTCAAAAACTTAAAAAGCTCTGTTTTGGTCACGATAAAATTTTTGCCATTATCAAAGAATATTTCATCTGGCTTGCCACGTCGCGATATAATACCCTTTAGATCTAAAATGTATTCCTCAGTGGATAAATCGAATACCAAAAAAAAAAAAAAAAAAAAATCGCGTGTGGCTCAACTGTGCTCCGTGTTTTAAATTCTAAAACCTAATTAAAAGTGGACTTAATTGATCAAAACTTGCATACAGTGATTAGTAATGAAGTGAACTGTGTCTTACACTAGCGAGAACTTTAAAATCTGGCCTGATTGTAGTATAGGAATCATCTTTTTTCTATACTTGCACTGGAAACGAATACAATACTTGACATATGACAACCCGCTATTCTACCGCTACGGGACAGCAAACTCGCTTACAGCGCTCGTACGATATTTACTCACTAGACCACCAAAGCTTTACGGCAGCGGCTAATTTGTAAACCTACCTTTCGCTTGGAATTACAGCTGAATTATAGCAGTGCAGCGCTCTATTAGTATTTGCCTTTGTTAGACGCGAATATCTTCAAGCTTGGTGTTTTCACATTGAACGCGTTTTTCCTGCATTTATTTGTTTACCCACTAAGGAAAAGATGAATTGTTTGGCTTGTAATACGAATATTAGTCCTGACGAACAGCTTAAATGCACGGCTTGCAAATACTTTTATCATTATAAGTGCCTAAATATGACTTCATTGTATTATAAAGAAAACATGCAGGATTTGAAAAGGCATTGGAAATGCCATCCTTGTAGCCAAGTTACCCGACGCAGGGATGATAATACGCCAGTACGCAAACAATTTTCGGTGCTGCCCACTGACAATTCCTGTGATGTCATAGATAATGAGCCGGCTATATTTGTGAATAACCAACAATCACAAACATCAACAAAAAAAATTAATTCCCATCAGTCTAGTATGATTCCAACAGTATCCTCCAACACCATCACGTAGTTTAGCTTGTTACTGGACTCAAAACTCTCCAGCATACGGTCAGCAATTAAAGAGGACATACATTCGGCGATTAACAAATTAAAAGCCGAGTTTACCGAGACCACAGACTACTTGGCTGAAATACAGACTGATTTTAAAAACGACTTAATTATAGCTAACAAAAAAATTATGAAACTTGAAACCGAAAAGGCGGTACTGGAAAATACCATTGGCTTATTACATAACCGTGTTGCTACACTTGAAAAAATCTCTAGAAGCTGTAATATTGAAATACAATCTGTACCCGAGAAGAATAGCGAAAACTTACTCGCCATCATGCACAAACTAATTAAGGAATTAAATGTACCATTAAGTGAGTTTGACATACGGTCTATAAGGAGAATAGCTAAAATGAATAAGGGTTCCGAGCGACCTCGAGGAATCCTTGTTAGTCTACCATCCGAACGTATCCGAGATAACCTTATATCTGCCTTCAAACGTTACAACAAGGAAAATAGGACAAACCAACTTAGCTCTACACACTTAGGTATAACTGGTGACAGGCGCTTCATTTATGTATCAGAACACCTGCCCTCGGAAATTAAGCAATTACATGCCTTAGCCAGAAGCACTGCAAAAGAATTATCGTATAAGTACGTCTGGGTAAAATATGGTCGTGTGTACATGCGGAAGGACGATAACTCATCAGCTATTATTGTCAAGAATACAAGCATTTTAGATAATCTTAAGTGATCTATTATTGCTGCTAATTTTGTTCCTTTCTATGCCTTTGTACTTGTATATTATGTTATTTCATATCTTGTTTATGGATGTTTATTACCAAAATGTTAATAGGATAAGGACTAAGATCACTGATATATACTTAAATTCATTGAATTGTAACTTCGATGTAATCTGCTTTACAGAAACAAACTTAAATTCTAGTATTTTTAATTCAGAACTGTTTGACTCAAGATTTAACGTTTTTCGGAGAGATCGTCATACAACATGTATTACCAAACGCGAAGGTGGTGGTGTGCTGTTGGCTATTAGTGACACTTACAATGTAATAAGGCAAGCAAACTGGGAGTGCGAAATGGAGGATCTCTGGGTCACTATCTTGCCAAGCAGTAACTCACAACCTAAAATTCATGTCTGCCTGTGTTACTTACCGCCCGATCTCCCGCATAGGAAATTACAAACTTTCTATAACAACGTTCATAATAATATATCACGTTCTGAAAGCGATGACACATTCTTGATCATTGGTGATTTCAATACTCCCCATATCTCGTGGCACAAAAAACCTAATACCAATATCTTGTTACCTGGTGTATCTTTGGATACAAAGGCCCGTATTCTTGTGGATTGTGTAAACCTTTGTAACCTCCATCAATATAACTGTATTTACAATTCCAATAATCGTCTATTGGACCTTGTTTTTTCGACCTCTGATCAATTAAGCGTAACAACTACTGAACCTATGTCTCGTGTTGACTCGCATCATCCCGCTCTAAATATTGAACTTAAGCAGATAGTAACTGATAAAAATCTGAAGTCTGCGAGCAAAACGCGATACAACTTTTATAAATGCGATTATGATAATCTTAAACTTGATCTTAGTAATGTTGATTGGCCTGCCATATTATCCACCTCCCCAGATATAGATAATGTTGTGGATACCTTCTACAATATAATTATTAATCTTTTTGCCAAACATACTCCACCCACAAGAAATAACGTTAATAAATACCCCCCTTGGTATACAAACGCCTTAATAAAATGTTTAAAGGAGAAAAATAAGTATCATAGCCGTTTCAAAAAATACGGCAACCCTAGAGATTATGATACCTTCGCATTGTTACGATCTAGATGCAAAATACTTACTAAGGAAACATATTCATCTTATATACTCTCAACCGAGGAAAATCTCTCATGTAATATTAAAGCCTTCTGGAACTTCGTACATAATAGAAAAGGTAGTTCTGGTATGCCACAAACCATGACCCTTGATTCCGAGACCTCTAGCGATACAAAAGGTATATGTGAAATATTCTCTAAATATTTTAGTTCTGCATTTGAGGATACGCCTGATACGGTCACTGATAATCAGCATTTTGATTGGGATCCTTTAAACATCTACACTCTTTCTATCATTAAGCTTAGTAGTAGTCAAGTATTAAATAAATTAAAAAGATTAGATCATCGTAAGGAAGCTGGTCAAGATGAAATTCCAGCTCTGTTTTTAGTAAGATGCGCTGAGGAATTATGTTATCCCTTAACTATTATATTTAATAAATCTCTTGAATTAGGTACCTTTCCAAAGATCTGGAAAATTGCTTATGTTGTTCCCATTCACAAATCGGGCAGCAAGGGTAATTGTGAAAATTATCGTCCAATTAGCATTCTATCATGTGTCGCCAAGGTTTTCGAGTCTGTTCTCTATGATTACTTCTATCATCAAATAACACCATTTATATCCCCTAAACAACACGGTTTCTTAAAAAACAGATCAACGGTCACTAACCTACTAGAATACAAAAATTACTTGTGTGAAGTTTTTGCTAAAGGAGGTCAAGTCGACGCTATTTACACAGATTTTAAAAAGGCGTTCGATAAAGTTAATCATACATTACTGTGTAGAAAGCTCGCTAGCTTTGGCATCCATGGGACTTTACTTCGATGGGTGCAATCTTATTTATGTAACAGGAGTCAGTTAGTAGCTTTGAAGGGCTTTAGATCATCACTTGTTTTAGTAAAATCTGGAGTTCCACAGGGGTCACATCTTGGTCCTCTATTCTTCATTGTTTTTATCAATGATCTTATCAATAACTTATCTAGCTCCTGCCTTTTATACGCCGATGATCTAAAATTGTTTAGTGCAATAAACAGCCTTTCCGATTGCGTTAGCTTACAACGCGACATCAATATAATTTGTGAATGGTGCCAACATAATCATATGTACCTTAATGTGAATAAATGTTTTGTTATTACCTTCACAAACAAACGATATTATACTACATATAGCTATCAATTAGGAGGAAAAATATTAGGTAGAAGCTATATTGCAAAAGATCTCGGTATATTGTTTGACCAAAAACTTACCTTTCGCGATCACTACGCGTACCTCACAAACAAGGCTTTTCAGCTTCTTGGATTTATTACCAGATGCACTAAAGGTTTTAAGAAACCGCATAGCTTTCTCACTATATATTACAGCTTAATAAGGAGTATCCTAGAATACGCAAGTGTTATTTGGTCGCCGTGTTATACTGTTCACTCAGAGAACATAGAAAGCGTCCAAAGAAAATGTCTCAGAGTACTTAGCTACAGATGCGGTTTTGGTCGATCGCTCGCGAGTTATCGTGAAAGGTTGGTTAAATTTAAAGTGTCCCCCCTGTATGTTCGCCGAAAAGAGCACGATTTAATATTCTTACTACTAAATTTCAATACTAAACGTAATTACCGTATCCCCGATAAAACATTTCATCTCCATGTATGCAAAAATAATACCTCTTTCTATAATCCAGTTACAAGAATGTGTCGCCTTTACAACGAGTTATCCATGAAATCTAACCACTTCGATGTATTTAACAGCAGACGAACTTCTTTTAAAAATACTGCCAGACAGATCCTTCATCGGGCCTACATCACTTCGTAGTACAACATTTTATGAGTTTCTTTTAATATTACTATACTCTACTTATTTGCTTTCTAGCTCTTATTGTGTCACAAAATTAACCTTCTTACCTTAATGTGTTAACATATTTAGGATTACAGTCTAGTTTATATTCCTTTGCACTATCTTACTGACTTTAGTCTTCGATTGTAATCTGTTTTGTTGACCAAATAAAATAAATAAATAAATTCCAAATGAACTGCTCGCGTAATAAAGAAGACGAATATAGTTATGTAAGACTTGGTAGTGTTAGCGCCTCTTCCTTTGCGATTCAGTGTAAGCACGGGCCCCGCGTAGTCTACACCGCAATATCGAAATGGGTAGGTGGGAGTTACTCGTTCTTTTGGTAAATTGCCCATAATAGGTCCAGTCAAAGGTTTTCCCTTTAGTCTTTTGCACGCAATACATTTGTTAACTATTTTCCTCGCTAGATTTCTGCCACCTATAGGCCACCAGCGTTGGCGAATATCGTACAGTAACGCCTGAGGTGCGATGAAGCAGACGTCTATGCTCGTGACGCATTGGCAATACAATAAACTGATGTTTGGAAGATAGTAAAATGTGGTGATTTTGCGCGTATTCCAAACTGTCCGAATAACCAAACCGTCCACCAACACGCATTAAATTGTTTTTGTCAATGAACAAGTTTGATTGATTTCTCATAACTAAATTATATTCTTTGGCAAAAGATTCTAGTTATGATAACCACGCTAAGCATAACTCTGATTTTCTTAGTTCACCCGTGTAATGATTTGTTTTGTTGCGCAAGTTGTAAATAAAGCGTAACATGTAAGCCAGAGCGCGCCTCATTCGTTATAACTGAGAATATCTAGAAAATGTCTGAAATCTGAAATCTGGATCACGTTGCAATTTTTTCTCTAATGATAATAATCGCTTAAGGGCCTGAGGAAACGTCTCACCCAAACTTTGAGGTGAGGACTTGAGGGGAATCGTGACGCAAAAAATTCCCGTCATTGTTACGAGTTGTGGCTTTGAAGAAATGGCTTTCGCATTCCCGTTTCTCGTCGGTGCGCGTGTCACAAAGCTTAGGCTCCTCAAGGTCCTAAAATAGCCGCAATTCGTTTACTATTAATTGAGAAAAATTGCATCGTATGTGGTTCGGTTTTCGCATACCGTTTACCGGACCCGATATAATCCAACATAATCGCTTATTTTGTAGATATGAACCTCCCCAAGGTTTAAGCGCATTTTACCTTCGCATAATAAGTCCCAAAATATATCTGCGCCTATTAGGATATCTATCATTCGGGATTCATGAAAGTCGGGGTTGGCTAGTTGTATGTTGCCAGGGATGTCGAACTTCGCATGTTGTTGCGGTAACGCTGGCCTAATATTAGGTGAAACAAAACATTGTATTCGTATAACGTATGTATCCGTTTGTGATTTAACCTCGATATTGCAAATCACCGTTGATCTTGTTACCGAGTCCACACCACGGATTTCTTGAGTGGACTGTAATAATGGTAAATTTAAATAGTCGCATAGCGATTGCGTAATTATACATCTTTTGCTACCAGAATCTAAAATCGCGCGAGCTAAATAATAATTGCCACGACTATCCTGCACTTCGACTAGTGCCGAGCGCAAAAAACATCTATTCGAGTATTATTATTGCATATTTTGTTGTTGTCAAGCAAGTCGGCACCGTTGACGGCTGAGTGCATAACCACAGACGGTATAGTTTTATTATTATCAGCTGAGATTTGCGGCCCCGCATTGTGACTAACTACATGATAAATTAACGAGTTATGTTTTAATTTGCAAAACCGGCAAGGATCGTATCTACATTCATTCACGTTATGACCGACACGTAAACAATTTTCGCAAAGCTTGTTATCTTTTATTAGTTTTAATTTAGATTCTAAACTGGGAGTTAACAAATATTGACATGTATACAATGGATGGAATGGATTGTCTACAAAGTAAACACGACTTTTACCCTGGCTTTGCGACTTATTTTTGGATACATTGCAGTGTATTTTCGACTGATTTTGTGTAATTGTGCTGTGCCCTTTGTGACTCGTGCTACCGTGCGACAACTGTAATGTTTCCAATATGTCAGCTCGGTCTTTTAGAAAGTTCAACAAATCATTTAATTTCAAAACTGATTTAGAATCACCAGCTTGATTATAGTGCTTTCATGCTGAAGAAGTTTTAATGCGCGTAGGTTTTTGAGTATAATATCTATTAAGTTCCTCAGCAATGCTGGTGATTTTTGGTCAGCGTTTGAATGTTAAATAAAGCCTTTACGTGGTTATGTATTAGTAATCTGGTATTGTCAAATCTTGTGAGGAGTAGCTCCCATGCCACCTCGTTATTTGCCGCGGAGAATTCAACCGAATCAATAACCAAAGCCGCACTGCTTTTAAGAGATGATCTCAAGTAATGGAATTTTTCTATGCTTTGAATATTGTTTGAATTGTGGATTAACGATTGAAATGTGTCTCTAAACTGGAGCTACTGTCCTGTAGAACCATCAAAAACTGGTATTGATATGGTAGGAAGCTTAACTGAACCACTACGAGTGTGTTTAGAAATAGTACCGACCTCACCACCGCTTAGCATACATTCAGCCCTAGCTAATGTGTCATAATAACAATCTTCAAATAATTCTCGCTCTCTTAACTGCTCGTCAAGATCTACTTCTAAAACAGATTCTTCTAATTTAGCCTGAAGATCGTTAAATTCAACAAATAGACCCTCAGCCACTTTGATGCGGAACTTTAAGTCTATTTGACCTTGAATAGGTGGAGATTTGCTAGTGTCATAGCGACTAATGTGATTCGAAAGTCTTGTTAACCGACCTTTGACGCTTCTTAACTAAATCACTTATTAGTCTGTTTGTATTCTCGTCATCCGTGACTGTGATTGTGCATGGAGACTTAGACCTAGTGCCTGATTCTGTGCTCATCTTGGACATCAGTGAAAGGTTAAGTACTAATCTTTTGCGAACTGCAGTTGGCGCTAGCGACGGCACACACTGCTTTTGATTTGCAAACAGCTACTCACTGCGTTTCAGTCACTGTAATGGGATTACCACATGGTTAACACAAGGATGGACAGACATTTGGATAGGATTGATGGCTGGCCGTACCGTTTGTTCGTTTGAAAGCGATGTAATCGGCTGGCAATCGTCCCCGCTTTTTCGTATCTTCATTGAACACCCAAACGCCTGAAGGGATGTGAAGGTCACAGTCCTCTTAAAATCGCTGCTGAAGGATCACATGTTGCCGCCGCAACGTGTTTACTATGCAATAAAACTATTTTTGCTGAGTTATTGCGTTCACCCAAAATAGACTCAGCAAAAATAGTTTTATTGCATAGGAAAAACTCTGCGGCAGCAACAACATATTGCTATTGTTTGTCGTTAAGGAGTTTCCTGGTGTATCTTCAACGTCCAGGGTCCAATACCAGGAAAATAAAAATGGAACCACTTTAGAGCTATACTAAACCCAATGCAAAAAGAATCATCAAAATCGGTCTACAATTGACGGGGATTTTACCAAGAGTTAGATGAATAACGTATGCATGTGAGAATTAATGTGTCTGTAAGGATCAAAGTTTGAATCAAATCCCGAAGGCCAATTCTCGTAATTAATAGTTTTCAGACTGGATGCGGAAGGCGGAGGACCGTGTGCAATGGCGCGTGTTAGGAGAGGCCTATGTCCAGCAGTGGACTGCGATAGGCTGATTGATTGATTGAATAGTTTTCAAAATGTAGTTTTGATCTAATCTCAATGTCATAAATCTCACAAATGGTATTCTTGTAAAATATCGACATCGACCGCATCGAGATCGGACCGAAAGTTGAACAATATGTACACGGTATTGCGATAAAATTGGTGACATGGGCAAGAAATATATAAAACAGACGTGAAATTGATGATTTCAGTTAGGTATTTTTTATTTAGACTGACCTGTGGCAATTAAGATTACCTTGTGAGGCCACGTCACGCCTATAATCCCCAAGCAGGGTCGGCAGAGACGATGTTAGGTCCCATGTAATAGGGGGCGAGCCTATTGCCATATACCGGGCACAATTCTAAGCTCCGGACTCATACTGGGAATATTTTGTTAGGTAGACTACATTTGTTCAACCTAGGATTTGAACCCAGTACCTTATGATCACAAAACGACGCGCCTTGCCAATAGACCAAGGAGATAATCTTAAAATTAATAACTTGACATTATATCAAAATAAGACTGAGATGATACTGAAATCGGATCGATACAGCAGAATATCAACTGTGAATCAATTATACCACAATTATATCAGAACTAGAAAAGTCAGAAATCGCAAAAAACCTTTTCCTTTACATTTTGTGGGGATGTAAGGGGGGTCACCGACACCGGGATACCTCCAAATGTCAACCTCACCTGCGTGCGGTGCATCCTACCGACTAACGAACGAGGCTATGGCGACCGACTAGCGGCGGTATAACCTCTCATAACCAGCTAGACCAAAATGTTTTAGTCGATGTCGGGCAGCAGTGAAATCGGTTTTAAGTGACCTAGCTACTGCGATCGCCAACCCGTCTGTCCAGTGTGGCGATTAGGGTATAACCTTCCATGAAAAGCGCACTACAAAACCGGCCCCTAGTTCCCGGCTACCCCACTATTTCCGATCATCACGGTAGCGGTCGCGGTTCCAGTGGGGTAGGGGGTGCTAAGAATCCCCGGGTTACGGCTGGCTACCGAAACCAACTGACCATCGCAACCTACAACGGACGCACCCTGAGACTAGATGAAAACTTGGCGGAGCTCGAAGTAGAGCTTAGTAAGATACGATGGCACATTGTTGGGCTAAGCGAAGTCCGTAGAGAGGAAGAGGACACGCTAACGCTGCAATCGCAATCCCATATCCCAAGGCGGTGTGTTCCTTGTCCATGAAGCCCTTACTGGCAACGTTGTTGAAGTTTCCAGCGTGTCGACAAGGGTCACGTACTTTACGTACTTAAACTGACCAAGAGATACACTCTCAAGGTCATACAGGTACACGCACCGACTTCGGCACACTGCGACGACGAGGTAGAAGCTATGTATGAAGACATAGCCAAAGCCCTGCACAACACTACCAACGCGCACTTCAACGTTATCATGGGGGATTTTAATGCTAAAGTAGGAGTACGGACCGAAATCGAATCGATCATAAGGCCGCATGGTATTGGGTGCAGAAATCACAGGGGCCAAATGCTGGTTAATTTCTTGGAGGCTGCGGGCCTTTTTTGATGAACTTCGTTTTTCAAAAAGAAAAACTTTCAAAAAGAAGCCTCAAAGAAAGTGGACCTGGCGAAGCTCAGACACTGTGACGAAAAACGAGATTGACTTTATTATGACGGATAAACGGCATATATTCAGAGATGTCTCAGTGATCAACAGGTTCAACACCGGTAGTGATCACCGACTTTTTAGGGGAACTCTGAATATCAAATATAGGCTTGAAAGACTCCGCATGATAAAGTCTTCTCTCCGACCCTCTGCGCCCCAAACCATCACCTACTCAGAGCAATTCCAGCTGAGGCTACAAAATCGATTCAATGTCCTGGAAACTGCGCAAAGCATTGACGAGGATCTCAAAACTACCGTTCGGGAGGAAGGGATAAGTTTTTGCGGGAAAAGGCGTACGAGCAGGAAGACCAAACTCTCGGACGGGACTCTGGAGCTTATGAGGCGAAGACGTGAAACAACGCAGGCCACTCTAGCCGAGGACAGGTCCCTCTCGAAGGTCATACGGAAAATGGTACGGAGAGACCTCCGGGTCTCTCCGGGACCTCAAGGGTCATCACTAATCGCCTAGCTAGAAGACTTGACAAATTCCAATCGCCAGAACAAGCCGAGTTTCGTGAAAGATTTAGCACCATAGATCACATCCACACTGTGAGGCAAATTATACAAAAGTCCGAAGACTATAATCAGCCCCTGTGTTTAGTTTTTGTGGACTATGAGAAGGCCTTTGACTCCATAGAATATGTTATAGAATCCCTGCAACGGTGCCAAGTAGACTGTTGAGATGTCTTTGCAACGCCGCCACGATGACCGTTCAAGTACAAAATAGTCAATCAAGGCATATTCCTTTGCACAGAGGCGTGCGACAGGGGGACGTTATATCCCCGAAACTGTTTACTGCTGCAATGGAAGATGTCTTCAAAACTCTCAACTGGAAAGGACGGGGTATAAACGTCAACGGCGAGTACATCTAACACTTGAGGTTTGCCGATGATATTATCGTCATGGCTGATACCTTGCAGGATCTACAGGAAATGCTAAACAGCCTAAATGAGTCCTCCCAACATGTCGGTCTCGGGATGAACTTGGAAAAGACGAAAGTCATGTTTAATCGTCATGTGACTCCAAGACCGGTCATTGTCGACGGAGCTGCTCTCGAAGTTGTACAGGAGTATGTATACCTTGGGCAGACGCTGCAGCTAGGGAGAAACAACTTCGAGAAGGAGGCCGATAGGAGGATTCAGTTGGGGTGGGCAGCATTTCGGAAGCTCCGTCATGTCTTCTCGTTACCCATCCCGCAAAATCTAAAGACGAAAGTCTTCGACCAGTGACCGTCTTGCCGGTCATGATCTATGGAGCTGAGACATGGACTCTCACGATGGGATTGGTCCGTAAGCTAAGAGTCGCTCAGCGAGCTATGGAGAGAGCTATGCTTGGAGTTTCTATGCTAGATAGAATTAGAAATGAGACTATCCGGCATAGAACCAAAGTCACCGACATAGCTCTGAAAATCAGCAAGCTAAAGTGGCAATGGGCTGCTCACATTTGCCGCAGAACGGACAACCGTTGGAGTAGACGCGTTTTGGAGTGGAGACCACGAACTGGCAAGCGCAGTGTGGGACGCCCCGCGAGATGGAGTGACGACATACGTCGCATAGCCGGCAGGAACTGGATGCATAAAGGCGAGGATCGGGCTTGGGCGCACATTGGAAGAGGCCTATGTCCAGCAGTGGACTGATTTGGGCTGATGATGATACATTTTGTAAGTAATGTTTTTTGCAATTTCTGACCTTTCTAGTACTCTAACCTCAGTTAGCCCCAGTCCAAGTTCTTAATCCTAACAAAAAAATAGGATCGATTAGCATACAAAAAATGTGTAATTTGCCATGATGATCTCCTACAAAATGTATGGGAAAAGTTTTTGTGCGATTTCTGTCTTCTCTGGTAATCTAACTAGTGTTGTAAAAACGCTCGAGTCGGCGCTTAAAACGCTCGCGTCTTCTACGTGCTTCAACGCTCGTAAGTGTCGACTCAGCGTTAAACGCTCGACTTCAGCGCTCATTTTTACAGCACTAACTCCAACCTCAGTTGGTCCAGTAGAGGTTTTTCATTCTTGTTAGAAACAGGATCCATTAGCATCAAAAAATTTTGTACATGGTAAGTAAATGGGCAACCATTTACTTGCTGACATTTTTCCAAAATTGTAAACGCAGCTTAAAATGTCGCAAATAGTTAAGGATAGTCTCCTAAGACTGTCTTACTGTAGCTACAACGGTTAAAGCAGCTGCCCTTACTAAACCACTACCATCTCAAAAATCCACCCTATATATTATGATGTATGTATATATATTATGTATGAATGTATATTTAGTATTATTTTGTTAGAATTGCGTGTTAATGCAATATTTAGTATAATATGTATGGTTAGTTTAAGACATTCTATTTATTTCTACGTAGGTACACTTATTGCTATCCTCTTATCGATATATCATAATAAGGTACATATTCCTGTTATAAAGTTACACTAAAAACGTCCTCAAATCTACATGAGTAGTTCTAGTTTTGATATAAACATAAATTAGGGCATATTGTAACTTACTTGTATTACTTAAGGTTGTATTTGCAAAAAACCGGAAACTTGTTAATTTTTTAGTACCGACCACTTTTGCCTGGCTTTTGGGTGCCATTTTTAGATTGGTGAGCAATACGTTCCAACAGTAGCTGGATTTAAATTAAACTACCTACTAATACAGCTTTCCGCTCCGGCTCCACACGGGTGAATAATACACAAACTTACCTCTGGAATCACTCCGTGTATTGATGAAAACCGTATATAAATCCGTGCGATAGTAGTTCCGAACAGACAGACGCGGCGGGGGAACGTTGTTTTATAATAGATAGTGATAGTAAAATACCCAAATCAATATTCCAGAATAAGATGGAGATAATACCCCATCACCCTCTACTGTTATTGACAGCAGAATCTGTGAAGAAAGTGAGGCAGCAATTCGATGTTGATGATATCAAACGCATCAACGAGAGCTTGAATGCTGTAGAAGACTGGATTAGAAAGCAAAAGCATTTAATTGAGGGCAGCAAATATCTTAGTAAGTATCAAGCCTTTATTATTCTGAGTACTATCCAACTGCAGGGCAAATGTCTCCTCTGCCTTCTTTTATTTCGGGTTGAGTTAAAGAAGAAAGATAATACATTTATCCAACTACATACACAGAATACGAAATACTAAAATTAACATAATACACCTGTTGTCTGTACTCTCTGTCTACCCCACAAGGGATCGGGCGTGACGATATAGATAGACAGAACATATACACATTTACAAACACCAGACGTGTGTAAGGCTGCACAAGATACTTTCTCAGCATAACGCTGGTATGGTGGTACGAATGATGCTAGTTTTGGTGGTAAGTTTCAACTTTTTAAGACATGCCGTGACTTCAAATTATAGTAATAAATACTCTTCTGCAACTGGCCAAAGGCCTCTCACAAATCAAGGTGAGAAAATAGATTATGCAATGACTGAAGTACACATGCATCTAGTGCGGATTGATGAAGGCAGGTTTGTGGTCAATTTTTCAGTTCAGCTTAATGTTTACTACGTTAAGTGGCAGTGGGGAGAGATGGCCTAACATGCTTTCAAATCAATGCCAGAAGAAATTGAAAAACAGACGAAGCAAATTGTGGTGGCCCATCGTTGCTATATTGGAATATTTGTGTTTTACTTCGCACTTTGTTTAGTTTTAATTGCCATATTGTTTAAAAGTGATTTATGCGAATTTACGTCATTATTTTCTTCTCGGCAAAATAACGGTGCACCCGTAGCGTGGATATCAGTTTGGCATGTAAATGTCCTGTGCGATCCTGTACCTGCTCAAATAGAGACGTAATCACCAAATAGTCGCTTCGCAGGTGCTCCTTTTGTTTTCGAAAAAATATACTATATTACAACTCAACGACAATCCACCTCATACTACCAGAGTTGAAAGCTATTTACTTTTGGGATCGGTTAAAAACCATAATGAAACCAATTTGTCTATCTACGCCTTTCAATCCGGTCTTATGATGAATTGTGTAAAACTTTTGTGTTGCTTAATTATTTTGTTGAATTTTAGTCCACTATGTCCTCCTCTTTGCATTGGTTTCTTCATTACTGAGAGTCGTGGTCGTTTTATCGGAACAGTTTTCTATGGACGATGTAGACCGCTATGTTTTGAAGAGAGTATTTATAGAACCTACGTTACTTAAAAACTTTTATTGAATTACAGACCGCGATGTACTAGAAAGATTTTTTATCCTCGCTAAGGGATCAGTGGAAGGAACTAAGACAAGGATTGACAAGTTGATGACGTCACGTGGGATGATACCAGAGCTGTGCTTGAACAGAAGTGTAGACGAATTTGAAGCTCAATGGGATTGCATGTAAGTGAATAGATAGGTCTATCTAAGACGTTTGACAAGAAAGAAAATGAAATACACACATGAAGACAATGATTTATAACTACATACATATAGTCTTCAAATTGCGTGAGGAGTTGGAGAAATAAGCAGGATATTGCCTCAGAATGTTGCTGTACTATAGTATCGTATTATTATTATGATGACAACATGGGCAATCCTTAAATATATTCTCTATATAATTACGCTAGTACAACTGCACGTATAAACACTTGAGTATTCCAACACTGTAATCCTTCAAAATGATCTGTTAGTACCAGAAACTTAGTTAAAGAAATAACAAAGTTGCTCGACACTATTTATAATAAATAAATTATTTTAGGATAACATTCTAACACAATTATGATAGCTCACACGTTTGACCTACTAGCAAAATTTAAATATTGGGTTGATCAGCTTGTTCCTACATTTTTAGCATTATTATTCTCTCTAGGTGTTAGATTCCGGTCCTCGCGCAAGCCTGCCAAAGGTCAGGATGAAGCTTCTACAGAGACACATAAATAATAATATATTTAAACCTATACCAGCGCGAAGCATTACAAAAAACGTGTTTTTGTTTTTATAATCACTGTCTTGAAATGGTCTATCTAAGTTTTCGGTAATATTAATGGCACATTCTAAAATTGTATTTTGATAACAAGGATAAAAGCTTGCGTCATCCGATTAATTATTAAATGCGTTACGATTTCTATCTATCTATCTATAACCTCAGGCCAGATCCCTTGCGGGGTAGGCAGAGAGTACAGAGTTCCAACAGGTTCTTTCCTTACATACCTCTCTGGCTTCCTCGACTCTCATAGTTCGTCTCATACACGCTCGCCGGTTACGGAGACTCTTGACTTTTCTATCAGATAAGACTCGGTTTATTTGGTCGTGGTAAGATAGTCTAGATGCGTTACGATTTGTTCATTAAAAATCATTATCTTATTATAAAAACTACAATTTTAGAATGTGCCATTATAGTATAAAAAGTTGTTTTTTTATTGATTAAAGTATATAAATAATACCGAAAACATAGACAGTGGGAGCGAATTTAAATCTTAGCAAGTAAATTCTTTTGTCAAAATGGGAACAATATCTATTTGTGGACACAATGTTGCTACCGTCTTTGGAGTTCTGGATGGTTATGCTCACTATAATGTCTTTGTTTGCGGTGGTTGTCTGGCGCAGGTCACTCTCTTCGCTCCAATATGTTCGAGGGGAGGGATGGCTGTTCCAGCAGTCATACTCGTGAACGGGTGCTGCTTGTGGGGACTGGTCCATCTGGAATCCTTTAGACGCTCTTTACAGATAACATCATTAGAGTCATATCTCGATCGTAAGGCATTACACTGGAGCTAGATCGTAAACTATTTAATTGTAACCTGAACATTATATCAACACAATATGATAGAAAAAAAAAAAAAAAAAAAGAGAACGAGAAGTAAATAAAAAAGACAAGCCCGCTGAGCGTCTCAGTGGAGGCCGCGTTCCGATCCGGTGGTAGATTAGTAGTTCAATTAGATAAAAAAAAAATGTAAATTGACTATTTGTAAGCGCCCCCACAGGGCTTATACAAAATAAATTATTTGAGTTTGAGTTTACCAAAAAAGGATGAAATCACTCCCTGCGCCTATTTGCGCAGTAGTAGGAAGGATATGGTGGAATTAACTCGTGTTATTCCTATGCACAATCACCAGAACAATTCCGATAAAATGATGACAGGAAAGCAACCTTTCGACGATATTCAAGGCTTTGAAACTTGGACACTATCATCGAGGTTTCATCAACGAATTTAAAAGCTGCTCTACTGAATTCAGGGCAGCCAACTAGAAGAAAAAGGACCCGTTCCATAGGCGACGACAGTATTCCAGCTTCTTTGGATCTGTCATGGCTTAAAATACCGTTTAACCTTATATAGGACCAAGCTCTAAGAAGCTTGAGTAACGGCAATCACTGCACTCAAACAATCTATAAATTCCTGCACATTATCCAGTGAGTTGGTTGGTAAATAAACACTCATTATTATGACTGGTCTATCACATGGTGTAATTTTTAGGGCACAAATACGGGTATTATGGCACTGCAACACTGACGACTGTTGAAACTCACTATAACGCCAAAGCAATGCAGTTTCTCCATAAGGACGCCCTCTCAGAATGACCGACGACGTATCCACCGCAGACGTCGCAGTATAGCCAAACCACTGTCGATCGTGCTGATGTAGGGTATGTCGTGCGGCAGCAACCAAGTTTTCTGAAGGCATACCACGTCGCACATACGGCATAGTTCGCTGACGTCGTCGATGGAGCGTTTTAAATTTCTACAATTATAAGTAGCGAATCAACATGAGCTATTGTTCGGTTTGTTTGGGCCGTCAGCGCCGTCTTGTTGTGAACCGTTCCTTTTTTTATGTTTAAAATTCACAAAACCTCGAAATATAATACACCTGCGGGCCACAAAGATTCATCCATGTATCTTGGTAGATTAACCTCTGGTATTCAAAATTTATAAGCTTTGTGTCCTCTTTCAATTTTCATGTTAATTTTTTCTAAAGAATCTCCGATGCTTTTCGGCACAGCTCACACCGAGAAAAACGTCACAAGTGGCAGTAGCAGCTTATTTTTCTTTCTCCATTTTTCTCTTATGTAACTGTTCATATATTTTCTGATGTTCATATGTGTGCTGTGCTGAATAAATATCTTTCTTATCTACAGGTGAGCAAACTTTTGCCGTAGTATTTTTGGTCATATTGTGACTTAATCGCCTTTCATCGGGCCCATAATTACACATGTCTTTTGAGAATTTTTGGTGGTGTTTAGAATTGAGGTTTCTCCACGATATTATCTTTCATCGTTAACAAGTATTCCAAGAAACCCAGTGGTGTTAGCCGGGAATCGATCAGTTCTTCTTTTTATATGTAGCTTCTTTTTTTTCAGAAATTACGTGCCTCTACCTAAGTTATGTCCTTCGGATCAGTCAAGAGTAATGGTAACTCAGTTCCTGACAGACAATTCGGAGTCTTTTAATATTTTGACTTACTTTAGATATTCTTTCTTTGTGAGTTATTGTATTTAATGTCTTATTTACTTTTAGTTAAGACTTGAATTATCAAGATTAACACCTAGTTTTGGAACTAATGGTAAACGGTGTAAGTTGAAGTGCTTGTGCAATTTGTATTCACAATTTTTGGTAGAAGGAAAGGACGAAGAGCCATAGCCCTATGCGTTGGACCGATCAGTTATGATCCGCGCTACCATAATATCTGAGGCGACACTAGGGGTCACGATCCTTAGAATTGAGATCATCGTCGCAAGGAAGGGGATGATGAGGATTGTTTGTAGCATTTATATTTTTGAGAGTCTCTTCTAAAAGTTAAGTCGTTGGTCCCGGTTACGGTAAAAATTATTTATTGGTATAGGCCAATAAAAAAGCACTTACAAACGTAAAATTAACACATTTCTGCATGTACCACTTCGTGTGGTAGTTGTTCAGCTAAATTGGAGACCTTATATATTGATACGTTTTAAGACTTTGACGGACGATTTAGCGCAACGGTTAAGGGCTTAAGTGTAATAGTCGCGGGTTCGCTTCCCGCACGGGACAAATCTTTGTGTGATTCACAATTATTTGTTCCGGTCTGAGTATTTTTGTATGTGAATTTTCATGTTTGTAAACGCACCCACGATACAGGAATAAATCCTAGTGTGGGACACGTTTTTAAAAAAAATTAAATATATTATATATTATAAGTTATACAAATCTTTTTGTGATCCACAAATGTTTGTTTCGGTATGAATATTTGTGTATGTGAATTTCATATTCGAAAACGCACCCCCGACACAAGGAATACTTACTAGTGCCTAAGTTTTTCTAAAAGTTTTTTTAATTTCATGCTATATTGATTCTGTTAGCCTGAATTAGTCTATTGCTATTTTTTCTATTGGCAAATAATGTGCGTAGCGATCACGAGGTCCTGACTTCAAATCCCAGGTCGGAAAAAATGTAATTTTTGTGCAGCTAAAATTGTTTGCGAAAATCAAGTGTATACAATCTACCTCCGTCACCCCGACATAAGAAATATAGGCGACACGGTGTTAATTTTTATTATTTATTGATTTTATTTTACAGATAGGAGAGTACAGAATCAATTATGACTACACGCCATCAGAAAGACTTGTGCTCGACATGAAGAACTTAAATTTTGGACATTTAAGCAAAATCAACCCTATTGTAGTGAAAAAAGCGGAGGTTTTGTGCACGGTAAGTTTAAAATACGATGGTCAAGAGAAGGCAACGTTCCGCTCACGTTCTGAGGTAGCAGACCGTTAGTGGCATTTTCATATTCGAGCCTCTCTGTGCTTCGGAAGGCACGCTAAGCCGTTGGTCGCAGATACTATTGGGAGTAGCTAAGTTAAAAGCCTTATAGGTGGATAAGTTCCAACAGCAGGTGGCCTTGAACATCGATCCACACTGGATCCGCTTGGAGTACGACCAGCGGGATATAACGACGCGGCAACAACGAACAGAACGCTTAGCACAAACTGACGTTGTAGTGACTGTTCTATTTCGTTTATGTTTATTAGTAAATTCGTAGTGTGACAAGGATGGTATCTTTTTGTGCTAAGCTCTCAGAGGGCCTATATAAATGGCATGTGCTTTGTTTCTATTTTTTTGTCGCAATCGATAGTGTATTATTCCGACCACGTAACTTGTCTTTGCAAAATGTCATACCCATTTGGCTTGGGTGTCAAAAATCCACTTGGCTACAGGCACGGATCGCAGAGTTGGTGAGCGACATCGCTCGACTACGTATAACAGTACTAGTGATCCTGTCTCGGGGCATTTGTCTTCTAAGGAATACGAGGCCTTTTAGCAGCAATCAAGACATGATTTGGCATTGGTGATGACCCCACAGTCATACAAGGATCTTTTGAATCGCGGCTAAAATCAGAACTAACGTTGTCATCAAGTGAATGATAGTCGCAGAGTTGTCATTTGCTATGAAATTTACCAGAGTTCTTTTTTTAATTAGTAACCGTGCGGACTCACCTGTTGAAATATATCTCTGGAAGTAGGAAAATTTTACTAAATGATAATCTTCATTTCACATTAACATCCCGCTGCCAATGCGGGCCAAAAGATCTTTGTAGCACTATAATAAAATACTAAAAGTAAGATGCTTCTTAGTAGACACAATCAATAACGACGATTTAGCGCAGTTGTTAAGAGCTTGACCTGCTCCGCCCACTGTGTCTAATAGTCGCGGGTTCGTTTCCCGCACGGGACAAATCTTTGTGTGATCCACAATTATTTGTTCCGGTCTGGGTATTTGTTTGTGAATTTTTATGTTTGTAAACGCACCCACGACACAGGAATAAATCCTAGTGTGGGGCTACGTTTTTAAAAAAACAAAGATATTAAATTAATCTGACCACAGTCTTTGGGGTTCTGATTTGGTCATGCTCACTAAAATGTCTTTGCTTGCGGTGGCTGTCTGGCGTCACTCTCTTACCTCCAATATGGTCAAGGGGAGTGATGGCTGTTCCAGCAGTCATATTCGTAAACGCTGCTTGTGGAGACTGGTCCATCTGGAATCCTTTAAACACTCTTTATATATGAACATCATTAGTCTCATATCGCGGTCGTAAGGCTGGAGCTAGATCGCAAACTATTTAATTGTAACCTAAGCATTATATCCACACAATATGATTGAAAAAAAAATAGAAAAGAAAAAAATAGAAAGAGAATTAAATAAAAAAGATAAGGCCATTGAGTGTCTTCGCTCGATCTTCTCAGTGGAGGCCGCGTTCTGAACCGGTGGTAAATTAGTAGTCAAATTAGATTTAACAATAGCAAGACTGGAAAAACAGCTTACCTACAAAGAAGATCTAGATTCATTTGACCTAGTATTTATTTAAGTAAATATTTTCGATATAATCTTAAAAATAATGAGCGACATTCATTAGAAGAAAGGAAAGGATATCGTCGAAAAAGGCCCCAGAAACAATAAACATGTGACCGATACTATTATTTTTTAACTATTATACTGTCGTAGTTGTACATATCCGTATCTAACGGACAATTTGCAATCCAAAACGAATATTTCAAAGTGCTATAAGTACTTAAATCGAAGTCGCCGACATCTTTTCTGCGTGTTAACGTTGTTATCGAATTGCGGTTGGAGATCACAATCCTGTCAATAGGTTATATTCAGTCGATGAGATTCAACCATAATCGATTTGATTATTGTTTATATTTTTACATAACCATTTTACAGATGTATAGTTGACTACTAAATTCTAACCTCAAAATCTGATACTTTTTTGCAATAATGCGATTCTCCCGATTTTCTGTTATAAATGCAGAAAGTTAATTTATAGGTGACTTGAAATCATACAAACATTTTTGTATTGCTGTCGGTTCTGGGGCGAATCATGTATGCACGTAGAACAATGTCCTTTAAATAATTATAGATTTTTATCACAAACTTAAATTTCAAATAAAAACCTATTTACATTTACGACATACAAATATTTTTGCATGGTTACAATTTCCACATAAAGGTTTTTGCACGAGTAAATTAGTATTGTTATGGAGATATTACTTATTGAAGTTCTTTTTAATATTTTTAACACCAGTGAACAGTAGGCACATAACTTGGGCTCTCGCTCCAAGATGACTAGAATTACATCGTGTATAATACAGAGGGTTGACTGCGCCAATTTTTTGACTAGTTTTATTTTTACAGGAAGCTTTTGGAGTAAAAATCAAAGGCATTCACATCTTGAATGCTCCGTCTTTCGTGGATAAACTCCTGACTCTTTTGAAGCAAGCCCTCAGCGAGAAGGTGGCAAACAGAGTGCATGTCCACAAGTCATACGAGGATCTATACAAGCATATACCTAAGGAGATTCTGCCGAAAGACTATGGTGGCGATCAACCGTCCTGTACTAAACTTAGCGGTATGTTCTACTAATAGTATAAACACAAAAGTTTGAAGAAGAATGTATCCTTGTTACTCCTTCACGCAAAAACTACTGAACAGATTTTGATGTTAATCTACATTAATAAATAAATAAAAATCAACACCGTCGCGGTGGCAGAGGTGTACTGAGTACACCCACTTTTCGCCGACGATGTCAGCTCCAATATAATAGGAGGCGAGACTATTCCCATGTACCGGGGACAATCCCAAACTCTGGACTCAGACTGAGAAGTTGTCGTTAGAAAAACTACATTTGTCCGATTTAGGATTTGAACCCAGGACCTCGTGAACACAAAGCGATGCGCTTTGCCACTAGTCCAACGAGGCAGTCAATTTATAGTAATATATATTAGATATCAGAAAAACAGACTATACTTTAAAAAGATATTAAAAAGAAACGCGTGCGCAGCCGCGTGTGATAGCTACTATTTGTAAGTTACACAACAAAGATTAGTTCCGTGCTGGGATCGAACCCATGATTACTCAAGATAGTGAAGCAGGCTATGCTTCAACCACTAGATATACCGTGACGCTAGATCACAAAGCCAATACGACGAGGAGATAGCCTAAGCTAGCGAGCCTCTCCCCTCATATCAGCCGCTACCGCCGTCCGCGCCATTTTCTCACGGACCCTCCCAATGCCCTTACTTCCTTTCTTACGGATATACGAACACAGAATTAGGCAACGAACTTGTCGGCAAAGTCAAATAATCCCTTGCCCGCCGGCCGGTGCAGAGCATCACGGCACGAGACAACTACCCTACCCCCCTAGCGACTGCCCAAGCCGAGGCCGCTGCTTCTTGAGGCGCCCTTGAGCTAGTTGGCTCCTTGCCCTTCTGGCTCGAGCGTAGTGGTTGCACGCTCGCCCTCTTATCCGGTGAAGCTTTAAAGGCTCCGCGGCCAACAGCGTAGGTCATTCGCACACCACACATCACAAAGCTAGCCAGCCTAACGTCCCTCTCGCCCTGTGCCACTCGCACAGTGCCACGCTTAAATTGTATATGTTCATGTGAAAACCCCTTCGATAGCTCAGTTGCTGGTCCTGAGTTTTCTATCGGTTAGATTTGGGAGTCCAGGCACCGCAATCCCCAAATACAAGGTGAACCACTCACCTTGACTCGTCTCCCGAAGGTAGCTCCGCCGTGCACGGCTGCCTGGTTGTTTCAATCCTTTTATATTGATGTCTTTAGCATACCACCTTATTGTCCGAAATCTCACAAGTTGTTTTTCACAAATAAACCGACGAATAATGTAGTAATTTAAATATTTCCGGTAATCGATCAACACCCTTGCACCCGAATTCAATGTTGTAGTTTTCCAACTACCCTCATATTCCGAGTCGCAGTTTTTTTGCGGTCCACCCACATAATTGGTGAATCACAATGCCCGAACATCCCCCCGCCTAACCAAGACCCGTCTTGGTTCCTAATTATCTATGGGTAACCTACACAATTTAGAAATGGGCCTCATCAGGACACCGTTTTGAGTTTTCACTTCTGCAACCCGTACAACCCCGTCTTTACCTGGTAAAAGTTTGACTAACCGTCCGCGTTTCCAATGTAAAGGAGCTAAATTATCTTCTTTAATCAAAACCAAGTCATTGAGTTTAGGAGGTTCCGTCTGTGAGGTCCATTTGAACCGCTGTTGAAGAGTGTGTAGGTATTCATTTTTCCACCGAGACCAAAAGTGTTGAGACATCTTTTGAATTTGTTGAAACCGAGACAGCCGGTGCACACTGACATCGGTGTAAGGGTATTCAGGGAGAGCCACCAGTGGTTGTCCAATCAAAAGGTGCCCCGGAGTTAATACATCCAGATCCGCCGGATCCGTACTAAGCGGATATAACGGGCGAGAGTTCATGACGGCCTCCACCTTGGTGAAGAACGTGGTGAGCCCTTCGAACGTTAAACGTGCTTCGCCGAGCACACGCTTGACGTGTGTTTTTGCAGATTTGACCGCCGCCTCAAATAAACCGCCGTGGTTTGGACTCGAGGGCGCATTAAATAGCCATTTAATGTGATTCTTCGTCAAGTTCCGTTCAATTTCAGATTGGTTGTCCCGCAAGAAAACATACAATTCTTTTAAATATTTATCCGTGCCCGTATAATTTGTGCCACAATCCGACCGCACTAGTGAGGGTAGTCCTCGACGAGAAATAAATCGCGTAAACGCCGCTATAAAGGCTTCAACCGATAGTTGACTGACTACTTCCAAATGAACACATTTAGTACTTAAACATACGAAAATGCACAAAAAACATTTTTCTATCTTCGCGTTCCGTAGCGAGCTAGATTTAATATAAAATGGTCCGGCAAAGTCCGTACCGACTCCGAGAAACGGACGAACACCCTGTACACGATCTGCGGGCAGATCCGCCATGAAGGGTTGGACAGGTCGCGCCCGGGACCGGTAGCACTGTACGCATTTAAAGGTGATATGACGCGTCACGCGTCGAGCCGAAACAATCCAATAGGTCCGAGATAAAATGGCCGAAAGTGTATTTGCACCGACGTGACAAAATATTTTATGATAACGAGTTACCAATAGTTCCGTGAAGCGACCTTTGCCCGGTAGTAAAACAGGATGCCGCGCAGCGTACGGCAGCTCCGACGCACCTATTCTGCCGCCGACACGAAGCAACTGATCGTTATCAATGAATAAATTCAACCGCCGAAGTGAGCCCTTAATTGATTTCTTTGACTGAAGGGCCGAAATTTCTTCGTGAAAATATGTATTTTGTACAATTCGTATTAAATGTATGGTCGCGTTTCTACGTTCCGCAACTGAGAGATTACCGCCGAGTTTACATGTATTTTTACAATTATTAGCGAACCGTAGTGTGTACGCCGTTACATTTATTAATTTATCGTACGAACTGTACCGATCCAATAAATCGAATTCTGAATCGACGGTATTAAGGTTAACAACTTTAGCTTTCATGCCCGGTAACATGTCCGCCGGAAAGTCCGAGCACTCGCCGGGCCACCGGGCCGGGGGGTCCCGCAACCAGCGCGGCCCCCAACACAGCGGGTGCTGCAGCAGCTCGTCGGCTGTCGCGCCGCGCGACGCCACGTCCGCGCAGTTCATCTCGCCGGGGACATGTCTCCATAAAATATCTACTTTAGATGAAATAATTTGAGATACCCGATTTCCTTCAAACACTTGTAATTTATGTGGTGATGTTTTTAGCCACGCCAATACAATGGTACTATCACACCAACACACGACATCATCAATCGCAATGTCACTCTGCAGGGAGGGGACTATGTGGTTGATAAGCGTAGTCAATAGGGTCGCACCACTCAGCTCTAACTTAGGGATGGTCCGCTTTGTGTTTAATGGTGCCACCCGAGACTTAGCCATAAGCAACCGCATAAAGACATTACCGGCCTCATCCACCGACCGCAAATATACGACCGCAGAAAATCCTACCGATGATCCGTCACAAAACCCATGAACCGAATAACTGCTATTTTTATCCGGTTTCAGACATCTAGGTATTGTAATCTTTTGTAGATTAGGCAAATCCGAAACGATATCGCGCCACGCTCGCACTATATCCTGCGGCGCGGGAGCGTCCCAGTCTACCTTTCGTGAATTATCACCAGTGCTAAGCAATCGTTGTAGTAATAATTTAATTTTGAAAACAACCGGACACACCCATCCGAGAGGGTCGTAAAGGCGAGCCGTCAATGATAAAATACTGCGCCGAGTGACAGTAGTGTCCGTTGGTAGATTCAACTTATACGAAAAACTGTCTGACCTTGGGTTCCACTGTATACCTAAAACCTTCATAAATTCCGATCCGTCTGTATCCATGTTAAATGACTGAGCCGTCTCCAAATGATCCGCCGGCAAGTCGTCCAACAGTTCCGGTGCGTTCGACGACCACTTCCTGAGCTCGTAGCCCGCCGTGTGCATGAGCGCCACGAGCTCGTCCTTCAGATGCCGCGCGTCGCGCAGCGTGTCCGCGCCGCCGTTCAGATCGTCCACGTAACTGTTGTGACGCAGCAGCCGGGCCGCCCGCGGGAACCGGTGCTCCTCGTCACTCGCCAACTGATGTAAACACCGTATAGCGACGAATGGACTGGACTTTAACCCGTATGTGTTTGTGGTCAGCTCATAAACTACCAACGGTTCATCGGGTGACGAGCGCCAATATATTAATTGGTATTTCCGATCGTCCGGATGTATCCAGGTTTGCCGGAACATCATTTTCACATCCGTAGTGAACACAAACAGAGGCAACCGAAAATTAATTATAATTTGTGTGATGTCATTTTGAAGTCGTTCACCCGTGAACAAACAATCGTTGATGGACGCACCGGTGCTGGTGGGTACACTTCCGTCGAAAACTACCCGAATTTTTCCGACGTCGCCTAATTTTTTAAAAACACCATGATGCGCAAGAAAATAATGTTCCTGTCCTGACGAAACATCAAATTTGGAAACCGTCATATGACCGAGTCTTAAATATTCCGACATAAATTCCACATATTTTTTTTTAAATTCTGGTAGCCGTTTCATTTTTCGTTCTAAGGCCGTAAATCGACGCAGGGCCGTCTCCTTAGATTCTCCCAACCGCTGTCGATCTGGCAACAGTGGTAATCTGACAACATATTTTCCGTCCGAGCCGCGTGAGGTAGTTGTAGAAAACAAATGTTCACATTCTAAGTCCGCCGGGTCCTTGATTTTCAGCCTGGGTGGTTCTTCCGATCGCCAAAATCTCTCGACCGCTTCAATTAATGTAACACCAACATTAACATTTGATTCCGAGTTATCATTTTTTAATGGTTGCGCCGGACCGAAAATCGCAAAATCAAAAATGGTGCCTAAAGCATACGGTCCATCAGTACCGAAATTCACCTTTTCACCATTTAAAATTTGACCTAATATGTCACATCCGAAAATTATGTCAACATTTGACATATTAAATGAACCGTCATCCGAAAATTTTATATGAGCAATTTGTTTACTAAACCTACGCGCTAAATATGAAGTTGGTTTCTTCAAAACCACCGCCGTAACCGATAACAAATAACTCGAATTTACCGGTTTAAAATAAAATTTAACAACATGACAACATTCATTGTTATTAAATCCGCCGACGCCTGTTAACGGTGTTTGGTTGTAATGTCGCCTTAAACCCAAACTTGCTACCAAATCACTCTTAATTATAGTGACTTGACTACCCAGGTCTAGCAGGCCTCTGGATTTGATAAAATCCCCCCGATTGGATTTTACTTCTACAATGACCGTGGGTAAGATGACATTATCCGCTAGCCGAGGTACCGAGGCGACATTACACGACTGTAATTGCTATTCCTGTGGCACACGCGGCACCACAGGACTCGACTGCCGCCCACCCCAATCAGTCCGCTCCCGGCGGTGTCGGGTCTCCCAGTCCCGCTGTTCCCGTGGGTCCGAATCACGCCCGTAACCATCCTTTAACTCGCGTACCCGGTCCATAGATCCCGCGGAACTATCACCACGCCGTGGATAACGCGAGTCTCGAACCGACGACCTAGGAGACGCGTGCCGTGACCGCCGCGACTGAGTAATAGGTGAGCGCCGCCGACCGCCCGTCGCTCTATCGCATTGCGCCGTAACAAATGCGCGCCGTGTATACGGCTCGCCGTCCGCCGGTGAGTCAGAGCGCGCAATGGACGTTGTACAAATTAGTTTGTTATGTCCGATATTTCCGCACCGACTGCATGGTACCTTGCGGGTACACGATGCCGCCAAATGAGTACCGAAGCACCGAAAGCATAAGAATTGTCTTTTAACCCAATCCTTACGTTTAGACCTGGACATGTCAGCAAATTTATAACAGCTGTCTATACCGTGCCCCGACCTCTGACAATAGCCACAGTCTTTAATACGGCCGTAGTTGTTCGCCCGTTCCCGCTGGTCCTGTGCTGGTGGTTCCGTCACAATATTATGCACCCTGCGCTCGGGCCTGTTGTCTGTGTCGGGCCTGTGCGATCCGCGTAATAAGAAACCGGTTCCGCAGTGGCCGTGTCTATAAGTCTACATTCATGTTGTAGGAATTCTATGAGCTGATCAAAAGTGGGTAAACTTATATTATTGCCACCGTGTTTTTGCTCAAACCGTGTTCTGACGTCAATTGGTAATTTTTGTAGACTTACATGCAATAAAATGTAGCTCCACTCGTTAATTGGAAAACCTAAATTAGCTAATGCCCGCGAAGATTCCAATAACGGGTTCAATATTTTAGTTCGAAGCCCAGCACACTTATTCAACACCGGCAAATGTAAAATCCGCGCAATCAGTGAATCCGCCAACAATCTTTTATTTTCATACCGGCCTTTTAGGATATCCAATGCCGTGTCTAACGACCCGTCCACCATCAGCAGATGTTTAATAAGTGCTTTAGGCTCCTTTTCCACGTGCGAAATAAGATAATGAAATTTTTCCGTTTTAGTGATATCTTTCCGTGTTAAAACCAATGATGTAAACAGACTAATGAAGCTACACCATGAAAAAACGTCCCCGTCAAACGTACTAGGCACAATCCGCGGTAGCCGCGGCGTTGACGCGCCCTCCGTGGGCATGTGGGTGCCGTCAAGGTTCGGATAGGCCGCCGAGACCGCATCCAACTGGTTGTATAACTCCGTGGCCTCTTTGTATTTTACCTCATATCTACCGATTATTTCTTCATCTTCTGAAGAAGTATTGGTCAGTATGCCCTCGTATGACTCCGTTAAAACATTGAAATAGTCATGCAGTTTTTTGAACCGAGCTGATAAAACACCCGAACTACAAGTTTTACTATTTACTAATTTTGACGAATCTACAAACCAGTCGTATTTAATTTTAAATTTGCTTTCAAAAGATTTTGCCATCTTTGGAAAACAATAGAACCTCTAAACACAATGCCTATTACAATTTAAATAATTATTTCTATGCCAAAAGTAGGTACCCCGTTTGTAACCGTTATAAATAAATGAAACCCCTATCTAACCAACTAATTTACGAAAACCCAATCCGGCTCGAAGGACCAAAATTATGTTCATGTGAAAACCCCTTCGATAGCTCAGTTGCTGGTCCTGAGTTTTCTATCGGTTAGATTTGGGAGTCCAGGCACCGCAATCCCCAAATACAAGGTGAACCACTCACCTTGACTCGTCTCCCGAAGGTAGCTCCGCCGTGCACGGCTGCCTGGTTGTTTCAATCCTTTTATATTGATGTCTTTAGCATACCACCTTATTGTCCGAAATCTCACAAGTTGTTTTTCACAAATAAACCGACGAATAATGTAGTAATTTAAATATTTCCGGTAATCGATCAACACCCTTGCACCCGAATTCAATGTTGTAGTTTTCCAACTACCCTCATATTCCGAGTCGCAGTTTTTTTGCGGTCCACCCACATAATTGGTGAATCACAATGCCCGAACAGTATAGGAACACCTTATCACGCTTTCTCCTCTTCGTATTTGCTTCGTGCGCAAGATTCTTTGCTGGTGAGTCTAGAAGTAGCGATCGAGAAGTGAGCTTTATTGTTTTACCCTAGTAAATAAAATAAGTAAATTTGTGTGACTTACAAATATTTGTTTGACTGAATGATTTTGTATGTATATTTCATTGTTAACACAGCTATGACACTAGAATAATCAAATTGTGGGACTACGTTTATTCAAAAGCATAAAAATTGTATACAGAGGACACATTAGTCAAAGAAAAAAAAGAATAAAAAATAAATACATTTTTGATAAAAAATCTGCACCCGCCAAGTTTCAATATTCGTGCATTCTTATTAAAAAAAAGAAAACTTTTATATTGTAACAGAACAATGGAAGGAAATCCTTAAGCAAGATGAAGCCAAAAATGTGATCAGGAACATGGAAAAACTCGTCAGCGATGAATCCAAGAGGCACACAGCAAAGTTCAACGAAGAATACATGGGGATGCCGGGGTCTTTTAGAAAACTGACTGTAGATTAGATCTGGGACCTTTCTTAGAAACTTTGGAGTAATTTTCATAAACAATCTATTTATTACTAAGTACTATATTTCTGTATGTTTCCCAAATAAATAGAGATTTTAAGGGTCAGGTGCAAAAACCTGAAAAGAGAGTGCAGAGGGCTTAGCACGAAAAGACTGAAGTCAGCGTGACCCTAAATTATCCAGTTGAGTCTTAATAAGCCTCTATTAAATAATTAATAGATAGCTTTATATAATAGATTAGTCCCGTTGAATCTAAATAAGCCTCTATTAAATGATTAATAGAGGCTCATTTAGATTTTACGGGACAATTTTGGGTCACACTATTTTCAGTCTTTACGTGCGAAACCCGCTGCACTCTCTTTTAGGTTTTTTACACCTGACCCTTTAAACTTTTGGCCAGAATAAGCTCATGCTTATTGTGGCCTATTGCTAGGTAAAGGCCTATTACAAGTCGAAGTGAGAAAGAATAGGTCAACTCCACTACGTGGATCCCTCACGGATTTGTAGAGGCGGGTTTGTGGCCAACTGCTGTTGGAGCCTTTCAAGCTGCCCGCCTTCCAACTTGGCGTAACGACTACCACTTTAAGAGATAAAACTAGCTTGCTTTTAAACATTCAAATCTGAATGAAATTTATCTTTTAACGTGACAATTCGCACAAATTGCCGTTGGCAACGGCTGAATATTCCTCCCAAAGCTTGCAGACGCTCCAAAATAGGACTTAGTGGGTGATCCGCACGACGACGCTTTAACTTGCACGAATTGTGCGAATTGTCACCTTTAAATATTTTGGCTATAATAGTCGATTCGCACGGAGTCAATTTGATTCGTGCGAATATTCACCTTCAATAAATTGTAAGTCGCTAGTCGTAAAAATCATTAGGACGCTTTTCTATGTTGGGTAAAAAGCTCAAGAAAGAAGTGCAGTTGTGTACAAAAGTGATAGAAGTACTCGTAATAAATGAAGATAGATACATAAATACGCAAAAAAATGTCTTCTTGCGAATTGCTTACTAAAAAAATTTTTATTTATAAAAGGTGACGATTCGCACGCTGCATGCGAGTTAAATTCATGCCAATCGACTACTAAGACGAAAATGCATATGGTCTAAACGGTCACCCGTATCAGCCTGACTTAGGCGAACGCTGCTTCTCGTAACTGATGGCTACACGCGCCTCACTCGACCTTGTAGACCTATAATTCGGTGTAATTAAAAGAACAGTGCAGTTAAATTTAAGAAATTAATAATGTTTTAGATATTTGAGTTTGGTAATTGAGTAAAGCAAAAGCAACACCAGTAACATCCATATCGATCAATATGGATGTTGTTAGTTCTTACACCTCTGCCACCCCCGTTTAGGAAACAGGCGTGACGATGCTGCAATAAGATACTAGCATCTTTAAAAATGTTGCGGTAATGTACCGACGCCTATAAACTGCCCTTCAGGATATTGCTGGTTTCCTTACACGTCTGCTACCCTCGCTTGGGGAATATAGGCGTAACGGTGTTACTATAAGAGATTAGCATCTCTAAAAATCGTGCAGGAATGTACCGACCACTGATTTTACTGGCAAAAACCGAAAGGGCAAATTGCCCTTCAGAAGCATAAGCAGCAACATCCATATCGATCAATATGGATGTTGTTGGTTATCTTACACCTCTACCACCCTCGTTTGGGGAAAAAAGGCGTAACGGTATACTAGCATCTCCAAAAACCTTGCGGTAATGTACCGACTACTGAATATACTGTCTATAAACTGAAAGGGCAAATTGCCCTTCATAAGAAAAACCAGAAACATCCATATCGTCGATATGGATGTTGCTAGTTTTATTGATTTAATAAGTTATAAAGCGCCTCGGATGTTTGAGCATTATATTTAAATAAATTTAATTGTTTTATGATTTATATTTTGTTTTATTGTATGAGACATTCCTTAGACAGCTGTATTGGTTTAGTGGCATATAGTGAGAGTGGCAATCACAAAGATTTGATTCCCAAGATGGACAAAGTGTACCTTTTCTATTAAAGATTTCTCAGGCACAATCTGGAGTCTAGAATTGAAAACACCGAAAAACACGACTTTGTGCAGTATTATTACGACTCCAATACACCCCGATATCTCGTGAACCCTTTATCGGGGGATGATAATTGTTAAATGCATTATTCACCCTCAGTTCTTCTATAGATCCGTCGGAAAGATCTAAAATCCGTGCTTGAGTGTCAAACTACGTCTGTGAAACGTATGGCGAACGTGCAACCACTACGCTCGTGCCAGAAGGGCAATGGGGGCAACTAGCTCTAAGGCGCCTCAAGGAGAAACGGCCTTGGCTTCGGCGATCATGGCTCACCGCGGATTATGGCTCTGCACCGGCCAGCGGGCAGGGGATTCTTGGACCTCGCGCCCAGGTCGGTGTCTGATCATATGTGCGGCATCTGTATTCGACAGAAGGGAAGTAAGGGCATCGGGAGGGTTAGTAAGAATACGCCGCGCGCGGCGGTAGTGGCTAATTAGAGGGAAGACAGGCGCGTTGTCGTGGGTTCTGATAGTCGGATGCTTTCGCGAATTAGCCGGTTGTCGCCTTTATATAAGTTCGAGGCCAAGATCGAAATCGTCATCATCATGTCGAAGTAAGCGGACCGCCTCATTTCTCTCTTTACAGCCCTTTCTCTATACCTAGTATCTAGATTTGTTTGATATTATTAATTAGACCGCCAATTGTACTACCGTTTATTTATTTTCTTTTTACAAGCTTTTATTTACCTTGCAATGTTCATATGTATGTCTGTCTGTCTGTCTTTCTGGTTAAGATTTTGTAATCCATTTTTTCAAGCACTTGCGGGTATCCGACTAAGCTGAAATTTGGCATACATATGTAAAGTTAATGACAATGCAATAATATGGTACCTCAGCTGGTCTGATGATGGTGTCGGAAGGTGGCCATAGGAACATGTAAATTATACAACGTAACCCCCTTGTGTTTAGAGTTATTAGACTGGTATTAACGAGAGCTATTCGACCAGATAGTACTCAAAGTCTAATAACGAAGCCGAAAGGTGGCCAATGGAACAGCCAATTACTCAATATAAACTCGCCGTGTTTGGGCGCGTTGGATTTGTTTTGACGAGTACTTTAGACCCGGATGGTGTCCAGGGTCTGATGATGAAGCCGGAAATAAACCATAGGAACTTCTCAATTAAGCAAGATATCCTCGTTTTGTTTTGCCATAAAAGCTTGTTATTAAAAAGATATTTTTAAATAATAATTATTTATAAACACGGTCACGCCTATGTTCCCTAAGGGTGGGCAGAGGTGTACTGCGTACGTTGCCATATACCAGGCACAATTCCAGACTCCAGACTGGCACTGGGTATTTTCGATTTTTTTAGTTTATTGTACTGTGATTATAATGGTGTGACATAGCGTGTACTCTATCTATCTACAAGGTGTAACATAATAAACGCAAGACCTGAAAGTAGTTTGTTCTAAATCCATAACTGAATTCATTCCAACTATTTTTATACCAAGTATATGATATATTTTCAAAATTTGCAAAAACTGGCGTACTGGGAATATTTTTTTTAATTAGCAATATATGCTTTTCCTCCTTGAGTGTGCAAAAACAAATAAAATAAATTTATTATTTATTCAAAGCCAATTGGAGATTTCAAATGGATTTCTAAAATGTATTTCTCAATATACACACATACACGTACATGTTTCATTGTTAATTGGGTTATAAAAGTTCTTAAAAAGGGGGTAAAAAACTTTAAATTTGCAAATTTGGTTTCCGTATTGAATTTGTAAAGCAATTAGCTACTCGGGGTGTCTGAGGTCGTGCGTTAATTACAACACACCTTGTATACAAGGTGTAACATAATAAACGCAAGACTTCAGACACCTCAATTAGAGAATTGCTTCATATATTCAAAACGAAAACCAAATTTTCAAATTTAAATGTTTTTACCCCTTTTTTTAAGTACTTTTATACCCAATTAACAATGAAATTGTATAAGTATGTGTGCGTTTTGAGAAATACGTTTTAGGGATGCATTTGAAATCTTTTTATTGCTATGAATCAAGAATACATTTAGTTTTTTATAGCAAACTGAAGGAGTAAAAGCATTTTTTGCAAATTTAAAAAAAAATGTAAAATACATTAAAAATTGTTGGACTCAATTCAGTTACCCATTTAGAACAAACTACTTTCAGGTCTTGCGTTGATTATGTTACAGATTGTATACATAATTATTTTAGTCATTGTGGAACGAAAGCCCAGGTGATGTATCTAATGCCGACTATTCACTGGTCCTAAAAAAATGAATAAAAAGAACATAACAATAAGTAACAGCACCATAATAATACTAATTTAGTTTCATTAAAAACACCTATACAGCGCAAAATGATATTGAAGGGTGGCGCAGCTTGTCAGCTAACCGGTAGATACCTTTGGTGTTCGTTCCAATTTTCACCCTACTTCTTCTTCTTCAGCCGAAAGACGTCCACTGCAGGACAAAGGCCTCCCCTAAAGACCGCCACAACGACCGGCTTTGTGCTGTATATTTGTATTTTCACCCTAGATATGATTATTCGGATAGGTCAGTAGGTAGATGTTACTTATTGAAATGTTCCTTCTGTTCATTAATTACCAGTGAACAGTAGGCATTAGACACATCACCTGTACTTTTGCTCCATGAGGTATGAAAATACACCGTGTATATTTATCATAAGTCCAAATTAGTCCACGGCTGGGCAATGGCCTCTTCTTACCTTTAAGCGGCCAGTTCCTACCGGCCATCCGATGTATATCGTCACTCCATTTTGCGGTGCCTAAATTGCGTTTGCCAGTCGTGGTCTCCACTCCAAAACCCGCCTGTTCCAACGGTAGTCGGTTCTACGGCAAAAATGGCCAGCCTATTGCAGCTATATATAATTTACACCGTGTATACTTTAGCAAAATCTGTGAGAATACAAATCTATGATATTTTTTGTCCCTAAGGGAAGGGTATATCGTACTGCTACTTGTAAGGTATGCAAATAATCATGCAATAGTAGGTAGTTGTAAATCTTTGTACATTCGTTCTGTCTGAGATTAAATGTGTTACATGAGCTTTGCGTCTTATTTATTTTCGGCTGTATATACTTCATTGGCGACGATTACGTACGAATTCGCGTGTGTATAACGCAAGAGAGAGGAATTATAAACAGACAACGATGTCAATCGGCAAAATCATCGAATTTGACATCGAAACAGACAACTGGCGGTTGAACGTGGAACGGCTCGAACAGTATTTCATCGTGAATAACATTTCTGAGGAGCTGAAAGTGCCAACTTTAATCACGGTAATGGGTGCCAAAAGTTACGAGCTACTAGGGAACCTGTGTACGCCGGATAAACTGACTGCTAAAACATTTAAAGAATTAACGGTCACTATGGAAAAACACCTGCAGCCACGCCCTAGTATTTTAGCGGAACGTTTTAAATTCCATCATCGGAATCAAAATACTGGCGAGAAAATAAGTGATTACATCGCGGAATTAAAAAAGTTGTCGAGATCATGTGAATTTGGACAGTGGCTAAACGAAAGTTTGCGTGATCAGTTAGTTTGTGGTTTGATGAGCGAAACCATTCGACAACGATTATTTTCTGAAGAGAAGCTAGATGTCCAGAGAGCCTGTAGTTTAGCACTAAATATGGAAGCAGCTGAAAAAGACGCGGCGGCAGTGAACGTGCAAATTGGAGAGAAGACGGCTACAGTAGAATGTCAGGTGATTGCTAATGCTGGTACACCTATGAAAGGGCAACAGGGTAATGGACGAACTATAACGAGAAGAACGATGCACACTACAAGGGCCACGAGTGGAACATGTAATAAGACGACGCGAAACAACACAGACAGAGCGGCAGGGTATTTGGCCGGTGCTACCGAGCGCGGCAACCAGGCGGGCGGACGCTTGCGATGCCAGGCATGTGCCGGAGACCATGACGTGCGTTCGTGCAGGTTTGCGCGTTACGTATGTCGTCTGTGCAACCAGGCTGGCCACCTACAACGAGTATGTCCGAGGCTGAGGGATACCGGTCACAACTATATGGACGACGCGGCCGAGTTGAGTAACAGCAGTGACGAGGTAGGGACAATAAATCAATTAGCATTAGAAAATTATCCACCGATCTGTATAGAAGTCAGTATTGACAATATAAACGTTGCAATGGAATGTGATACAGGGAGTGCAGTATCCTGTATAAGTAACGAATTTTATAGGCAACATTTTAAAAATACCAACTTAGAAGAATGTAATTTAGTACTTAGATATTATACAGGTGAAACGATACGACCATTGGGGGTAATTAAACCCCTAGTAAAATATAAAGATAAGTCTAAGCACCTGGATTTGTATGTAATAAATAATGGAAAAGCTATTTTACTTGGCAGACAGTGGATAGCGGACTTAGGAATAAGTATACCTAGCGTAGGAAACAATAAAATTGTAAACCTTGTATCTTATGGAACTTTGAAACGTTTAGTTCCAGATATTGTAACGTGTTTTCAGACGGGCTGGGGCGCTTCGCCGGTGGCCAGGTCAGCATACATTTGCGCGAGGGGGCGAGGCCAGTGTTCATGCGCGCGCGACCACTCGCGTACGCGCTGCGCGAGCCGGTGGAGCGCGCGCTCGAGCAGCTGGTGCGCGACGGCGTGCTCACGGCTGTGGACCGCTCCGACTGGGCCACGCCTATTGTGCCAGTCGTCAAGAAAGATGGTAACATTAGGATATGCGCTGATTACAAACTAACACTTAACAAAGTGCTGAAAGTCGATCGTTACCCTCAGCCCAGGGTTGAGGACTTGTTAGCGAACCTACACGGTGGGCAACGTTTCTCAAAAATTGATCTTTCGCAAGCATATGCACAATTAGAGCTTGATGATAGTAGTAAATATACCGTAATTAATACACATAAAGGTCTGTTTCGATATCACCGTTTAGTGTATGGGCTCGCGTCCAGTCCGGGTATTTTTCAAAAGAAATAAGAACAACTTTTTGCTCATCTGTCCTATGTAGGAGTATTCTTAGACGATATTATTATTACAGGCTTAGATGCCGCATCCCACTTAGATAATTTAAATAAGGTTTTTAAGATATTGGAATCGAACGGTCTCAAGGTAAAAAAAGAAATATTTAGTTTTTTTCAGGAACGTATCACATATTTAGGGTACGTGATATCAAGCAAGGGGGTACATACGTGTCCGGACAAAGCTAGGACTATTACAGACACGCCCGTTCCTAGAAATGTGACAGAATTGAGATCATTCTTAGGAATGGTAATGTATTACGCCAAATTTGTGAAAAACATAAGTTTTATTTTAGCGCCATTATATAATTTGCTGCGGTCAGGGGTTAAGTTCGTGTGGGGCAAGCAGTGCGAGAAGGCATTTAAGGAAGTGAAGTGTTTATTGGCTTCAAGCGAAGTACTCGCGCACTACTCGCCAGACCTACCGTTGATAGTGACGACGGACGCAAGCAGCGTGGGGGTGGGCGCGGTGATAGCGCACGTCACGCCGCGCGGGGAGCGCCCCGTGGCCTACGCGTCGCGCTCGCTTACTAGGGCCGAGCGGGCATACTCGCAAATAGAAAGGGAGGCTTTAGCCATTGTGTACGGAATAAGGAAATTTCATCAATACTTATATGGTCGAAAATTTACCTTGAGAACCGATCATAAGCCCTTAACATCAATATTTGGGAGTAAAGCTGGTATTCCTGTGATGGCCGCTAGCCGTATGCAGAGGTGGGGAGTATTGTTATCGGGGTACGACTACGATATTCAGTATGTATCATCAGCTAAAAACAGCGCAGATGCCCTATCACGGTTACCCTCACAACGTAGTAAAGAACTGAACGAGAAGTAAATCACTTATCTCAATTTCGTTGAGAACTTTTTACCGGTCACTCACGCTGATATTCGTAAGTCTATGGCTGCGGATACCTTGTTAAGTAGAATACTTATTTACACTCAGACGGGTTGGCCAGCACATTGTAGTGAAGAAAATTTGAAACCGTATTATACACGGCGTAATGAAATTTATTCTGAAGGAAATTGTCTCATGTGGGGTTACAGAATTATTACGCTCGCATATACTTCGACAACTACATAGTAGCCACATGAGAATCGTTAAAACCAAATTGTGGGCTCGCAGTTACGTGTGGTGGCCGAATATCGATAGGGACATAGAGGAGCTATGCCGCCAGTGCGGCACCTGCGCGGCCGAGCTGCCGGCGCCAGCGCGCGCGCCGCCACAACCCTGGCCCTACCCGGCGCAGCCGTGGTCGAGGCTACATATTGACTTTTTGGGCCCGTTGCGCGGTTTGACGTTTTTCGTCATTATTGATTCAACTTCGAAGTGGTTAGAAGTGTTTCAAATGTCTCGCACTACGGCAGGGGTAGTTATCAAAATATTAAAAAGTTTATTTGCAAGGTTCGGTCTGCCAATAGAACTGGTATATAGTGCCGAGTTCAAGTCATTCCTCAAAAATAATGGAATCCGTCAATCTTTTTCCCCCGCGTATCATCCGGCGTCAAACGGAGCAGCGGAAAACGCGGTTAAATTATGTAAAAATGCCATTAAGAAAGCCCTCACGGATAGAGTTGATATCGATTCAGCTATAGAAACACCATAGACGCGACAACGGGAGAAACACCTGCAAATATATTGCAAAAACGTTCATTACGTTCACGGTTAGATTTGTTGCGGGGCGAGCGGGCAGTCGCGGACCATGTGAGTGAGGCGCAGCGCCGACAGGTCAGGTACGCGCGGGGCAACTTACGAAAACTCGAGGCCGGAGACCCGGTATGGTTCAGGCAATATAGGGGTCAACAAAAGTGGGAAGAGGGTTCAGTAATACATAAGGAAGGATCATGTCGGTTTTGTGTAGGGGACGGTCACGGTCGACACCACACTAAGCACATAGACCAAATTCGAAGAAGATCACGCATGTCTGATGTTCCATGTCCAGAGGATAGCGTTATAACTGTAGAAAATACAGATAAGCAAGAGGAAGCTCAACTTCCTGACGCTTCTCCATCTGCGATGAGTAGGGCTAACATTGGATTGGTTGGTCGACTTGGCGCGAGAACCTGTTGAGGTTTTTGGGACACCTCCACAGTCCTCGCCACCACCTGCGGCAACCACGCCGCCCGGTTATGACCTGCCGTTGGTGAAGTACCCCAAGCGTATGCGCAAGCCGGTTGACCGGTTTCGCATATAAGGAAAAAAAAACCTTATGTAAAATAAATTCAGTTTTTAATTTTTTAATTTTTTTTTATTTGTTTATTTCTTTCATTGTTCTAGATGTTAAATTAAGGGTGGAGGTATAAGGTATGCAAATAATCATGCAATAGTAGGTAGTTGTAAATCTTTGTACATTCGTTCTGTCTGAGATTAAATGTGTTACATGAGCTTTGCGTCTTATTAATTTTCGGCTGTATATACTTCACTTTCCTTCTTTGTGCTCCTCTTCATTATTCCAGTCGTTATGATAGGTCTTTTACGGTTTGTGGAGTGCGTCTTTGGAACTCACTCCCACACGCCATACGCAAGCTCCTCTCTGAATATTTTCAAGAGAAGAATGAGAGAACATTTCCAATCTGAGTGTTGATATATATTTATAATATAATACACTATATGTATTTAATGTATGTTTATTTTATAAATTATATGTATTGAGTTTTTGTATAGTATGTATTCTATTTATATCTGATCTCTGAACACCTAAAGGTTTGCTGGAATCATATTTTTAATTTAAGCTCGCCATTGTATATCTACTGAAAAATTGCAATAGCTTCTTTTTTATTTATTAATTTAATCTGTTTTTTTTTGCACAATAAAGTATTAAATTAATAAATAAATGTCAAAATTTGCTGAATATCTTTGTAGTCTTAGCTTCAGCGAGATCTATAGTAGTGTTGATCCGGAAATAGCTTTCAACCTATTTCATGACACACTGAAACTTTTTTATGACTTATGTTTTCCGGTAGTTAAGAGAAACATTAGCGTAAATAAATCTCCTAGATGGATTACAAAAGGCATTAAAAAATGTGCAGTAAGTGCAAGAGAGAAATCCTTTAGCAATACCGATTACAACCTACTTATGACAATAAACAGTCATTAAAAATATACTTATAAAATAAATCCATACAGAAAAAACAAAATAAAAATAAAATTTAAAAAAACAATAAAATTTAAAATATACAGAAAGATTAAAAAAAGTCTCCTTACACGAAAAACAAAAATTAATCATTATATTCATAGTGTTGAAGATAAAATTAAAGCCACTTGGAACATTTTAAATAGAAGAAAGTCTCAATTTCCAACAGAATCTGTAGTAAAAATACAAGATCATAATGAAGAAATCTAATCCTAAAGAAATTGCTAAAGCTTTTAATGATTATTTTATCGACGCAATTCAACCCGATAAAATCAGAACAAATGCTAAGTCAAATTATTTCTCACATATGGACAGATATTCTAAGTTACTGTTCATGATACCAACCGACTCTATATAAGTTCTAAAAGTAATTTCAGATTTAAAAAATATAAATCTGATTTAACAAATTACCCCGTACGAATGATGGAATTACTACAGAATCCATTAAATACATCAGTCAGATTATAGCAACGATGTTAAGTTTTATTGTTAATTTATGCAACATAAATGGTCACTTCCCAAATAGATTAAAACTGTCCCTCATAAAACCATTGCGTAAGAAAGGCGATAAAGCAAAAATGTATACAGACCGAAAAAGATTTTCAAAAAAATAATATACAAACGCTTTTATACATTCTTCAATAGCAATAACATATTTGCTAGAGAACAATACAGTTTTCGTAAAAACAAAACTATTGACCAAGCGACATTTCAAATCCTCCTCCATAGTTATGACTAATGTTGACAAAAAAATGTCAATTGCATCGGTATTTATGTAAATGTCAAAAGCATTTGACCACGTTAGTCATAAATTCTTCCTAAATAAATTATACAGGTATGGTATAAATGGCAACGTCTTGAAACTTATGACATCATACTTAACTGGCAGATCTCAAATAACAGTTATAGATAGAATTTGTGCCAAATCCAACACTGAACAGTCTTTCACGTCACCTAAAAGAACAATACAGTATGGGGTACCTCAAGATAGTGTGCTCGGTCCCCTTCTTTTCCCTATTTACACTAATGACTTGCCCAAATGTACTGTTCATCAAACTATTTTATTTGCGGACGATTGTATATTAATAGTTCCATGTACAAATACTGACACTTTTAAACATAACGTTGAACACTCTGTTGGTTTAATAATTAATTAACTGCAAATTAACTTAGAAAAAACAAATGTCATGACAGTTTATCAAAGGACGACAACGATAACGACGATTTTTAGAACTCGGTTCACATTCTGCTTAGTTCAATGGTAGATGTGTTATAACATACTGAAGCCAACGAAACTCAGCTTAGCATTGAGAATGTATTTAGTGTCGTTAATTTTACAATTTAGATTTTTATGATTATGAAGCCTTTTTGAGCTTGGGGCGAAGGTTAGAAGAGGAATGTTAAATTATAGAAGAGTGAATAGATGAATGTACGGTTGAGTGGATGTCCGAGTTAGCGACTTGAATGAACGCCTGTTGTGCCTGCAGCGACGATGGGAGCAACGTTGGGCTAGCCACGCGTGAGCTACAACATCGGCAGAAGTCCAAGCCGGAACAGTAGGGTAACTACAGGTTTAATCAGAGGCGGTGTAAGGCGTGAGCAGCGTGGGCCATTGCCGACGGCCTCACGGTCGGAAGGGCCTCGCGCCTTGAAGAAGGCAACGAAAAAAAATAATAAAACCATATAATCGTCATAAAACCATAACTATAATATTGACATACCAAATTTTAAATTACTACTTTTATGGATTAATTGCTGTTTATTATTTACTTATTTTTACAAAGTGTTTTACACTAAATTTGATATAAGATCATTATCTATCTTATAAAATTTAGGGTTTATTTTTTTATTTCATGAACTTCGTCGTCGTGCGCCACTCGAGGGCCTCGTGAAATCCTTGCCCCGCCACTGGAGTTAAAATTTCGAAGTTGAACAAAGTCAGACTTTCCGCTATACATTATGTATACATATTGCACTATAAAGATTTGTAAAATAAAGAGCAATAAAAAAATAAAAAAATTAAAATACACATGACAAAATTACGCAAAATTGAGTCTATAAATATACTTAACTAGCTTCCCGCCCCGGCATCGGATGGTGTACTAATGATTAAATTGAGACCATTCTGTCAATATTTTTGAAGATCTCCCTTTTAATCTTCTGTTCCACTCACTCACTTTTTTAATGGAGATTTTTCAATCCAAATTTCACTTTTCCGCATCATTTTTCATACTAACCTTGTCCTGACAATCACAAACCGTGCTGAAGTGATGCCCTTATATACATTTGGCAATTGATTTTTATTTATATAGATAGACATTTAAAACATGTGTACAAAAATAAATGTAAATGCCATCTCTTTTTTTAGTTTCTTTGTATACAATACTATCTTCATACCAACCACGTGTTAGGGTATTTTTCACTTCATACTTTCGACGGGTTATTTTGATTACTGTCTAGTACGTATCACTAAAACTGTAGTGCGACATGGATCTTTTGGCACGTGGATGATCAAGGGGCGTTGGTCTGAAATTAGTGTTACAATTTAGTAAAATTTTCCTATTTCCAGGAAAATAATTCACATGTTACATTCACACCACACGGTGTTACTAAATGAAGAGAGTTGACGCACATGCTTAACAAACTTAATCAAGCTGAACCCTGAGGCAATACAGTAAATTATATAACAAAATAAAAACAAAATATTTTAAAACATTCCTACCAATTAAAAAATTTCATTGTAAATGGTTACTCCAGCGAACTATTGTGTAGTGACATTTCTCTTGGTGACAGCGCTAGTTCCGATTTTGGCTACGTGCCAAAAAGATTCTTGTAGGACGGTATGGAAATAAAAGAAACAAAGCGTGCTTTCAGTAATGCAGAATATTTATGTACTACATTTATTAGGTATTCCAAAAACCGAAAGATACAAAATTATTTATTTCCTTATCTAAATATGATATTACAGATTAGCCATACTTAGTGTGCTAGGAGTCTCTACTATCTTACTTATTCTTTTATATTAATTGAAATTAAAAATCTAAATAAAATTAAAATTAAGTTTATAATGTGCGAGAGCGTGTGCGCGTGCGTGCGCGTGTGCGTGTGCGTGTACGTGTGCGTGTGCTTGGGCGCGTGTGTGTCTGTGTGTGTCTGAATAATAAGAATACGAATCAATAGCGTGTAGGTATATCTAATCTATTCTCAAGCTTCTGAAGGAACCGGGCATGCCCAGTATCTGCTCGTTGTATTTGTCTGTCTGTCTACACGCCTCGTCGGTTCCCGGCTGGCAGATATCTTTAAAGTACACTAAGTTTTTCTCCATAGTTAAAACGTTGTACCATTGATCTGTTGGAAAATAAAACATACATATATTTCATAGTTTAAGCGATGTAAATGTGCTGCTACAATGAGTTACAGATTTGCCTATGCACTTAAACTTAGCTTAGCTTTGATACCAACATTGTCGATTTTTTCTATTTCAAATCAAAGACGTCCACTGCGGGTCAAGGGCCTCCCCAAAGATCGCCACAAGGGTACCCAGTTCCATCAAGCTGGTTTAACTTGAAGGAGATGTACATCTCCTTCAAGTAAAACCAGTCCTAGGACAACCGTTTGAGGGCCCATCTAGTAAGCGGCGAGTCACCGCCGGCCACGGGTAATTAGGTATCACTTATTATGGCCGGTGTCCGTCCCCTTTGAAATAGTCCAGTTTTTGTCCATCAAACCTCATTTACATAGCCCTTGTTTTCTTTCTATAATTTATACAATAGTCCTTGCACCTGCCGGAGTCAGTTCGCTGGTTATGTTTCTTCATTTTCAGCAAGTGATCTCAGCAGGTGCTTACATAACATTAACTTCTCGCAAAGGGCCTCTACGTGTTGGACCCATGTCCCCATGCAAGCCTTTCAAAGGTCCGGGTAAAGCCCGTGAATCTCAGCGAGATACATAAAAAATAATAATATACTTTATTGCACACATAATAAAAATAAAAGGACAAAAAGTATTGAACATAGTTGGTGGTACAGTAAGGCGACTTTATCGCTTAAAGCGATTTCTTCCAGGCGACCTTTAGGTAGAGGACAGCGATGCTTATGATAAAAATTTACAAAGTGCAACAGTTCAATAGATTTTAACTGAATAATAAAAATAAACAATTTAAGGGATAAAAATGAAAGAGTCAATTTTACCTATTACACATAATACAATATATATACCTACAGAAATAGATTCAATGAACGTTTCAAGGACTTTTTCCGGTGACATCGATAACTGCTATAAATTGATATCAAGTAAACCAACTAAGCATTTAATTATACTTACACAAAACATTCGAAGCATTAGTTGCAACATGTCTGGACTTGAAATTTTATTGACCAGATTAAAAATTGATTGTGATGTATTGGTTCTCACTGAATGTTGGTTATCAACTACCACAACTATACCAAAGCTACCTGGGTATCGCTCTTTTGGCACAAAACAAAATGATAACCAAAACGATGGGGTGGTAGTCTTCTTTAAAGATGATCTAAACTTCGCAGTCGAAGAGCCACAATTTCTAGAAGGTAATTGTTTGCTAATGTCAATCGATCAAGAGACTGCTATTATATGCCTATATCGCTCACCCTCCTTCAAAAATATTGATACGTTTTTAATATCGCTAAATAACATTTTAGTAGGACTCGCTTCTTTTAAAAACGTTATTGTAACAGGTGATATCAACATACCCATTAACGAAATAAAAATAGATTTGTCAGGTGAGCGATACCTTACTCTTGCTGCTTTTCACGGACTTTTACCAGCACATACAGAAGTGACCAGGGAAGCTAGTGGAACGTGTCTTGATCACATGCTGATTAAAACTAAGTGCCTCGCAACTACGATAATCCCCCATACAAATTTAACTAATGATGACTTTAAACTAATGACTTTAAATAATGATCATTATCCAGTTGTGATTAGCATTGACCTCATAGAATCACGTCGCTACGCAGTTAGTTCCTTTCTAAAAGTTGATTTTGAAACATTAAAGTTGACTATATCAAACATTAACTTGGATCCCATTTATCAATCCCACAATCCAAATTTCTCTTTAGATTATCTTATAAGCAATATACAGGCGGCTTTGAAAAGTAATTCCAAAACGATTCAATTAGCAAGACGTAAAAAAATTATTAAGCCCTGGATCACTCAGGGTCTCTTACGCTGTATGAAAAACAGAGATAGATTGCATAAACAGTCTAAACAGTCACCGGAGAATAAAGTTTTAAAAATAACTTACGTGCGTTACAGAAATTACTGCAATAGCATTTTTAAAAAAGTCAAGCGGGCATATGATAAAAAGTTAATAGAAGAAGTTAAAAATGATCCCAAAACTTTATGGAGAACTATCAATACCATTACCAATACTAATAAAGACACTAAACAACCTGAGGAACTTTTAAAAATACGCAGTACTCCTCAGTTGGCTGCCAATGATATTAACCGCTTTTTCGTTTGCGCAGGAAAAAAATTGGCTCAGAAACATTCGAGCACTAATTCGATATATGGCCCTTTTGATAATTATTCGTCCTCTAAATTCTCGCAGCCCAACTCTTTTATGTTGGAAAGCCTAAGTGAAGATGAAATTGAAAGAATTATACTTAGACTTAAAATGGATTCCTGTGTGGGTTGGAATGAAATCTCCAATACTATATTGAAGCAAAATAAAGAGTTCTTGATCCCACCAATAACATACATTTTTAACACTTGTCTGGAAAGTGGTGTCTTCCCGGAAGCTCTGAAAAAATCCCAAATTCGCCCCATATACAAGGATGGTATTAGAAATGACATAAATAATTACAGACCTATATCTATTTTACCCGCACTCTCAAAAATTTTGGAAAAAGCCATTAACATTAGACTAATAAACTATCTAGAACGAAATAAAATACTATCTGATAAACAATTTGGCTTCCGCAGAGGGAAATCAACTGACGGTGCAGTACACAGTTTGACTAATTATGTGGCTACCCATCTCGATAAGGGAAAAAAATGTTTATCCATTTTTCTAGATTTGAGCAAAGCCTTCGATACAATTTCGATCCCTATCCTAGTAAACAAACTAGAAAGATTGGGTATTAGAGGAACCCAACTAAAGCTCTTTGAAAGCTATCTGACTGGGCGAAGGCAGTGCGTTCGTGTGGGAAAAATTACTAGTGAAGACCTTTTGGTGGAATATGGTGTACCTCAGGGTAGTATTTTGGGCCCCACACTTTTTTTACTTTACATAAATGACCTAACCAACCTTAAACCCCCTCAAGGAGAATTAATCTCTTATGCAGATGACACTGCTCTTCTATTTTCCGCCAATACTTGGGACGACGTATACAGTTCTGCACAAGAAGGTTTCAATGTTGTTAGAAAATGGCTGGGTGATAATTTTCTAACATTAAACACTAAAAAGACGTATTCGGACTTGACTTACGTTTTCGGGTAGGTGTTAAAAAAAGTACAGTCTTGTCTTTAAGTTTTTATCTTTATTTAAAATAAATAAGCAATTATTTACAAGTTATTTACACCTGTACATAGTCGTTATTATTGGATTGGTATTTACTCACGTTTGTGGCACATTTATGTGAAGCTAGCACCAATTAGCATCACCTGCCAGCACATCACCACACATCACTAATTTCAACATGTCACAGCTTGATGAGGTTCTGTCAGCTCAGAAAACCCTTGAAGGGAGCTTCATGAAGAGAATGGAAGAACTTGAAGCTCAAATTCGGAACGCAGGTCCTGCTAAAGACACAGTTGCAAAAGTTGCTGAGGAATTCCGGACCTTCAGGGAGCTCATTTTTAACATGCTTGGGCTGCTCCGGAGACAAATCACTGAGTGCACTAAGCAGCTGGACGCACTTGAGACCAGACACAGGCGGAAAACTCTGCTCTTTCTAGGGATCGCTGAAGTCGAACAAGAAAACAGTATGGATGTCATCCTAGGCATACTTCACAACAGGATGGGCCTCAAAAACATCTCAGCATCCTCTGTAAGCAGTTGCCACAGACTTGGGGCCTCTGGGCGAGATCATCATAGGCCCATTCTTGTCCGGTTCGCTTGTGTTGACGATAAGCACTCGACCTGGAGGGCGAAGACTAGGTTGAAAGGGTCTCCCATTTCAGTCCGGGAATTTTTGACCAAGTGCAGGCAAGCAATCTTTGGTAAGGCGCGTTTGCATTTTGGCGTAAGATCCTGCTGGACTCAAGACGGCACCATTGTTCTGAAAGCCCCTGATGGTAGTCGGCACCGCATCACTTCAGCCGACGAGTTGAGCGCCTTGGTGACGCAACACCCGAAGCCAGGCGGATCATCTTCGAAGGGGGGCGCGGGTGAAGCTGGGGGGGATCTAAAAAGACGGAAATAATGAGTGGGTATACAATATACAGGTAATATAAATGGGTTCAATAATTGATAGGAACAACTTACCTTGTGTTTTATCAGTTTCTTTTGTTGTTTATTTACTCACTCCTTTAGTTTGTTTAATGTAGGTAGTTATGTATACTAGACCAGTACACAGCTCAGTGCAAGTACTTTAAAAGATGATGCAATATAAACAGACTGTTGCTCATAGAATATAATTCCAAGTACTGTTTTGCTTAATCAGCTTAACTTGCCTCAGCTGCGTATTAATCATGTAAACAGATATCAGGTTACTTGTTTAGTCTCAGTCCAATTCTCATAACTGTTTTGCTAAATAAGCAGATATCAATTAATAAGACGTATAACGCGTGGGTTCATTCTAGAAGGAGTTGTTTACTTGACGATGCCTATAAAAGCCATCGCCAAGCAAAGTACATTTAATATCGACTCAGCTCTCTTACCGTTCGCACTAACGTTAAGTAATATTAATTGACTGCATTAATATTTTGAGTATCTATTATTAATTTGTATTGTGAAATAAATATATTTTTATAAAGTCACGCCGGCCTTTATATTTGACTGGCGCAGCCGAACGGTAGGATTTCAGTCGCGATAAGTGTTGCAGTAGTCATACCAGACAAGCTCAACGCCGTGCAGGAGTACAAGCATCGATTCCGGACCACAATCGCCTGGCTGAATCCTAGAAAAGGACCTACCCTACCTTCGAACAAAGAAATTTTGTCAAGAAGTGCCTGCAGATACTCAAAGAGCGGATATTCGGCATGAAAAATTGCAGCATTGTGTGAGTTCTGACCTTTCCCACATGTTCCTATTTTTCTGTCTATTCTGAATTTAATTGGACAAGCATCGCTAATTTCATTCAGACCCCGAGCCTGTAATTCCGGTCAAAAATCACGGGAATTATTTGGATAAAAGGATATCGCATTATTAGACAAGCATCGCTAATTTGTGATTAGAATTTAGGATCTCACGGGATTTAGACACGCATCGCTAAGCCGTAGATCACCACGTAGGGCCGTAAGAATCAGACAAGCATCGCTGAACTTACGTAAAACATTGTCGTATTTTATTGAAAAGAAAATTACTTCCAGTGGGGTGATCACAAGGTCCACTTGAGAACGTAAAATATTGAAAAGAAAATAAATCTTAATGAAAAGATTATTAAATATTTAAAAAAAAAAAAAAAAAAAGGAAATAATAAACGTTGTTCTGCCTATAAAGGCTAAGTTAAATAGTAATTGATAAGAGTTATATTTTCGGACAAAAATCGCCGAATCTATAAACTTTTCTATTATAAAATTTTTATTGTAAACTTTTTTATGTGTTATTTTTAAATTGTATTTTTTTTTTTTTTGTGTGTGTTATTTTAAATTGTATTTTTTTTATTTTGTGTGTGTAATATTTATCTTATTGTGTTTGTAAAAGTGAATAATAAGTGTTCAAAATATTCAAAATGAATCAAATTCAAATTATTCCGAAAGAAATTCTCGACTTAATTCCACGTTACGACGGTAACAACCAATTGTTAAATTTTTACATCCAAAAGTGCGAATATGTTATTAGAAGTTTTAGTCGCGAAAATAATGCCGCACAACAAATGTACATTTACCATAGTCTGACGAGTAAATTAATAGATAAAGCCGCGAAACTAGTGAGTGAAAGAAATATTATCAATTCTTGGGATAGCTTAAAGGAACTCCTCATAGAACATTTTGGAGATCCTAGAACAGAAGATTGCATTGCCGTAGAATTAGAAAACATTAAATTAAAATCAGGAGAATCATATATAGATTTAGCTCATAGAATCCAGGACGTAAAAAGTTCAGTTATAGCCAAAGTAAATTTGTTAACCGATGAAGGCGTTAAAGCCGCTAAAATGATTATTTATAATAATTCTGCGTTAAATAGCTTTTTGTTTAACTTACCAGAAGACCTATTAAGGATCGTTAGGTTAAATAAATGCGCTAATCTAGAATCAGCCTTAGGAGTAGTTACAGAAGAAGTAAATTTCCATAACCATTATAATGCAAAAAGTAAAGTCAAATCAAATAATAGTTTACAAACAACCAAACAAATTCCGACCCAATATAAATTTGGCATACCTCAAAATAGATTCCTTCAAAGTAATTTCCCACAAAGACAACTAATGAATCAAAACTTCCGACCTAACTTTAATCCTAATTTAATTCAACAAAATCAACAAAAAGTATTTAAAAATGATCAAAGATTACCTTACAATATAAATAATTACAAGCAATCTGGGTTCTTCAAACCCAACCCAAACCAACAATTCCGTTTCGGTATTCCTAATAGATTCATAAATAAAAATCAAACAGATAATGATGTCACAATGAGGACAGCAGTTCGTAATAACATGATTGAAAATTTATATGAGAATGACGTAGATGACATCGACTTTGAGACTGACGAATACTTAAATGAATATGAGCCAGTGACAATCGATGAAGTCGACGACGAAAACCCCGATAATAATGTTTCTCCACCTGAAAATTTTCCAATGGATCCGGTCCAAGATCCCCCGAAATAGTTAAACTTAATTATAGTGAAACCTTAAAATTACCACATATTATAATACCAGAAATTAATTCAAAATTTATGATAGATACAGGAAGCACTAGATCCTTCATTAGCCCCGAAATAGCAAACAAATTCTTTTATAATTTTATAACTTTAGAACCTTTTGAAATAATTAGTACACATGGACATAGTAGGCACAGTAAAGTAGCTTATATGCCCTTAACCAAAACTTTTAAAACCAAACATTGTCACAAATTTTACATTTATGATGTGGATAGTAGATACGAAGGTTTATTAGGTTCAGACTTGTTAAAAGAACTAGAAGCCACAATAGATATGAAAAATCAAGTTTTAAAAACCAGAAATACTAAAATTCCGATATTGTATAGAAAACCCTACGAAATTAAATTATCACCGCGTTCAGAAACTCGTGTTAAAATTCCGACAAATCTTAAAAATGGTGAAGCCATAGTACATTTTTTAGAATTTCAACCAGGAGTTAGAATGCCCGATGCCATAGTAAATTGTAAAAATTCAATAGCCCAAACAATTATACAAAATTCTACAGATCAGAATGTCATATTAAAATTTGATAATCCATTAAAAGTAGACAAATTTGAGGAAAAATTTTTCAATAATCTCAATACCTTAAATTTAAATACAAATAAAAATAAATTGTTACAACAAAACCTTTCAAAATTAAGATTAGATCATTTAAAGAAAGAAGAAAAACAAGCCATACAACAATTATGTTACAGATATAGAGACATATTCTATTGTGATGATATTCCTTTAACTTTTACGAATCAAGTTAAACATAAAATTAGAACCACTAATGAAGATCCCATATATATAAAACCATATAGACATGCCCCCACAGAAAATAAAGAAATTGGAAAACAAATAGATAAATTATTAAGAAACAATGTCATTAGGGAATCGCACTCTCCATGGAGCGCCCCAGTTCACTTAGTTCCGAAAAAAATGGACGCTTCGGGCGAACGAAAATTTCGCATGGTCATAGATTACAGAAGATTGAATGAAATAACCGTAGACGACAAATACCCATTACCAAACATTTCAGACCTTTTCGATAAATTAGGAAAAGCGTGTTATTTTTCTACATTAGATTTAGCTAGTGGTTACCATCAGATTGAAGTAGAGAAACAAGATCAATCTAAAACAGCATTTACAGCACAAAATGGTCATTATGAGTTTACTAGAATGCCATTTGGTTTAAAAACAGCCCCCGCAACATTTCAACGTGCAATGGATAACATACTTAGAGGTTTACAGGGTATCCATTGTTTAGTTTACTTAGATGATATCATTATATTCTCCAGTAGTTTAGAAGAACATTTAGAAAAATTAGGAAAAGTATTTGAAAGACTTAGGCAAACAAATTTAAAAGTAACATTAGACAAGTGTGAATTTCTGAGAAAAGAAGTTCTTTACCTAGGTCACACTATTACAGAAAATGGTCTTCAACCAAATGATGATAAAATTAAAGCCATATTACAATTTCCGTTACCTAAAACACCTTCGGAAATACGTAGTTTTGTTGGATTAGTAGGTTACTACCGAAAATTCATTAAAGATTTTTCCAAATTAACACAACCTCTCACTAAATGTTTAAAAAAAAGACATAAAATTATAATTAACAAAGAATATATTGATGCATTTGAGAAATGTAAAGAAATTTTAACAAACGCCCCAATCTTACAATACCCCGATTTTACTAAACCATTTTTGTTAACAACCGACGCATCCAATTATGCCCTTGGCGCTATACTATCACAAGGACCGATAGGTAGTGACAAGCCTGTAGCTTATCTTAGTAGGACTTTAAACGACGCAGAAACCCGTTATAGTACAATAGAAAAAGAATTATTAGCCATAGTATGGGCGTGTAGAAAATTTAGGCCATACTTATATGGAAATAAATTTACCATATTAAGTGACCATAAACCCCTAATGTGGTTAAATTCAGTTAAAGAACCCGGAAGTAGACTTACTAATTGGAAATTACAATTAACAGCATTTGATTACGAAATTAAATACAAACCCGGTAAACAAAATGGAAACGCTGATGCGCTTTCACGTGCAAAAATTAATAAACTAAAAGATAATCTATTAATGAAAGTTAATGCCTCAAGTCCCACAACAAAATCCCCCGAAGATTCAATTAAATCAAAATTAACTAACCCAGTTTCTTCTTTAAATAGTAATACTTTGACCGTGTCTGAAAACCCGAAATCATCCCTTATAACTATCCATTCAAAGGAAAACATAGATTCTTCCGATATTCCTATTTTATTTAAAGATAATTTTTCAATGATGGTTAATACATCGAATCCTTTAATATTTTCAATCAAAGACTTTAATCCAAACAAAATAAAAGTTAAAAAGAAACGTAAACGTAAAGTAAAACAGGATGATAAAATATTATCAAACCATGGCAAAAATAAATCCCGTTCTAGGAAGGTAAAAGTCCCAATAAAAGATATAAAACGTCCTCCGCAGGTTCGCGCTCCTGATCCTCGTACAGGCAGCCCAAAACCTGGCCCTTCAACTTCAGAAAATTGAAGATAATCCTGGAATCTTCCCAGTTAAGGAAGGACAAGCATTCATTAGCACTTATAATTGGAATATAATTAAAATATTAGATTTAAAATTTGTTAGTAACAGTATTGAATATAACGTTAACAAGTATTATGAAGTTAACGATTATTTAAAAGAAAAATTAAATGTATATTTCTTAGACGGAAATATCATAGATGCACAAATGCAAACTGAGTATATTATGAGTTTAACATTAGAGCGTTATAATCAATTAGTCCCAACAATTAGAATTAAAAGAGGTATTTTAAATCCCTTAGGTTCAATAGTTAAAGCCATTACAGGCAATTTAGATAATGAAGACGCAATCAGATACGATTCCTTAATAAGTCATATTCAATCTAAACAAAACGCTATTGATAACAAAATATCATTAGTTTCCGAAACAATTGGAGTATTAGTAAATCTGACAAACTCTACGAGAAACAATTTTATTGAAATAGACAAAACAATTAACGAAATAGAATCCATTCTGAATAAAACTCAATTCCAACATAGTAAGGAAATTGTCTTGAATACTTTCGATTTAATTATCCATAATTTTCAAATTTTGTTAACTAGGTTAGATGAGGTTGAAACAGCTATTGCTTTCAGTAGATTAAATATTTTACATCAATCCATTTTAGACATAGATGAATTGTTATCAACTCTTAAAGATATAGAGAAAATAGATAAATTAATGTATCCAGTAAATTCCGATAATTTGATAAAAATTGAACATTGTATAGACATAAGAGCATATATTAAGGACAAACGAATAACGTTTATTATGTCAATACCAATTGTCCAATTAGATTTCTATAACTATTACAACCTTCATCCTTTTCCCATGTATAATCCTCATTTAAACCTAACATTCCTATTAACACCTCAATATTCCCAAATCCTGGTCAGAGGGTCAGATATACTTCCACTATCACAATCATGCAAAGAAATAGACGAAGGAGAATTCCTGTGTTATGAAGATAATTTATCTGTCACTAATGAAGACTTATGCATTACAGATTTGATGAAATTTTCTTCACAAATTACATCATGTTCTCCACTTACAGTGAAATCCTCAAAAGTCAAGGTCAAATCTATTCGGCCTGACACATGGTTACTATATTCAGGAAAACAGACATTTCTCACAGAGCACTGTGAAAATGATTTCAACCAGTTCAACATTTTTGGCACCTATATATTAACCTTAGATAATGAATATGAAGCTAAATTAGAGAACATCACATTAAGGAAACGTCACATACAACTAACTAATCAAGTCTTCCACCAAGTTCCAGTTATAAATTTACCAAGCATCACAGCAGCAGAGAAAGTCTACAAGCAGCCAATCAGCGTAGACGAAGTCAACTTAGAAAATCTTCAGTTCCTGTCACACGTGTTAAGCAGTAAAAGTGAAAAACTCAGTGAAAACCACGTATATTCAGTGAATGTGCATAGCATAAGTTTAGGTTCTATAATCATTTATGTAATATTATTAATTGTGCTTTTGATTGTTTTATATATTTATAAGTCTAAAATATTGTCCTTATGTAAACATAAGCAAAATCAACATTCTCAAAAATCGAACGCTGATTTTGAACTTATGGAGGGAGGAGTTATGTATACTAGACCAGTACACAGCTCAGTGCAAGTACTTTAAAAGATGATGCAATATAAACAGACTGTTGCTCATAGAATATAATTCCAAGTACTGTTTTGCTTAATCAGCTTAACTTGCCTCAGCTGCGTATTAATCATGTAAACAGATATCAGGTTACTTGTTTAGTCTCAGTCCAATTCTCATAACTGTTTTGCTAAATAAGCAGATATCAATTAATAAGACGTATAACGCGTGGGTTCATTCTAGAAGGAGTTGTTTACTTGACGATGCCTATAAAAGCCATCGCCAAGCAAAGTACATTTAATATCGACTCAGCTCTCTTACCGTTCGCACTAACGTTAAGTAATATTAATTGACTGCATTAATATTTTGAGTATCTATTATTAATTTGTATTGTGAAATAAATATATTTTTATAAAGTCACGCCGGCCTTTATATTTGACTAGGTATAATTATGTTATACCATCTTTTTAATTTATTTTTACTTTCAAATTCTCTCCAATCTCCATGTACCGTCTATAAAATTAGCTTCTTGTCGTCAAATGCCATGACAATCAAATGTCATTTTGAGGTTAACGGATGCGTTCAAAAACTAATTGTTTTCTGTAGCTATTAGACTTTGTAGGTTTATTTATTTCTTTTTTTTCCATTTTTTTGTTGCTTGATTTGTGTTTTGAATCGTGTTATCATCACGGAGATCTTGTTATTATATTCTTATTTTTTATAATTATTATGGAGTGAGTTGAGCATGTAAAAGTGTATACTGATACCTGTGTATTTAGCTTTAGTTTTGATGATGTTAGCTGGCGGGTGATGCAGAAACGTATCGTAGTGCTACCAGTCTAGCTTACAATAATATAATATTATTTATTAAATCTGTAAAATATATATTAATAGACTTATATTTATATATAATATTTATATATAGTTTATGATATCAGACACTGACTCCTTTCATTCCGCCAATGAATCTACTGTCTCCTCGTGTAACGTAAGTTTTAATTCTTTAAATGATAATCTTAGTGACTTTCTACAGAACAAATTCGACCAACAAGCGGACCATCTACTGAATATTTGCCACATAAACGCTCAAAGTATACCCAGTCACCACGATGAGTTGTATGACACATTCAGTAACATAAACGTACACGCCATCCTGATTTCTGAGAGTTGGCTCAAACCTCATCTTCTCTCTACCTCTTACGCTCTCCCTGGTTTTATTCTCATTCGGAATGACCGGGTTGACAGAGGCGGTGGTGGAGTTGCTATCTACCTGCGTAGTGATCTTTCCTTTAAAATTCTAGCCATATCTTCCACCCAATCCGCTTCTGCCGAATTTCTTTTCCTCGAGGTTTGGGTCAAAGGCGCCAAAATCGTAATTGGTGTCGTGTATTGTCCTCCAACCGTTGATTATTTCACCGAATTCGAATCGGTAGTAGAATCCTTGGGGTCTGATTATGTGCATCACATTATCATGGGCGACTTTAATACTAATCTCCTTGCCCACGATTCCCCTCGTTCCACTAAACTGCTACACCTCATTGAGTCAGCCAGCTTGCACTTTCTGCCTCTCCACGCTACACACCACAATATCAAAGGTGATGATACCTGGCTCGACCTCATACTCACCTCTAATCCTTCCCTCGTTTCCTCCCATGGTCAGCACGATGCCCCTGGTTTTTCTCACCATGATCTTATCTTCCTTTCCTATATCCTAAAAGCTCCTAAACCTCGTCCCAAAATTCTGCATAAACGTTGCTTTGCTCGAATGAATATCGATAAATTAACCGAAGATGCATCCAAACTCAACTGGACACCCCTAATAGAAGCCGAGACCATGGATGACAAAATATGCATCTTTAACGAAACGGTAATTCAGCTTTACGATACCCATGCCCCTGTAAAAAAAGTGAGGTTGAAGCGACCACCCGCTCTGTGGATGACTACGGGAATTCGTATGGCCATAAGGCGTAGAAATCGCGTATTTCGTAGATTTAAAAAGGATCGCACTGAAGAAAACTGGGCCAGTTTTAAGATTGCAAGAAATAGGTGTAATAAGATGATACGTGACGCTAAACACCGCCATATTCTTAACAATATTGAATCTTCTTCGCCTGCTGATATTTGGAAATTCTTAGGCACTTTAGGTATCGGCAAGTCTCGACGTCAAGACCTACCAAGAACAATAAATTTAGACGATCTTAATTGCCATTTCTCCACAGTTGCTCCTGTCGATCGTCTAACTGTACAGCAAACTCTTGATTGCCTTGGTGGTCTTAGACGGCCGAACATTAATCCTTTTTACTTTTCTCCAGTCGACTCTTGTGAGGTTAAGAAGATCATAATGTCTATTAAATCCAGGGCTATTGTTTGTGACAAAATATGTCGATTTATGATCATAACTATTCTGAACTATCTCCTTCCAGTAATCACCCACCTCGTTAATTTCTCCTTGGAGTCCGGTATTTTCCCAACTCTCTGGCGAAAAGCTTTTGTCCGCCCCCTGGCCAAAATTCCTAATCCCTGCCATCCCATCCACTTCCGTCCAATCTCCATTCTTCCTTTTCTTTCAAAAGTGCTTGAGGCCTGCGCTCATAAACAATTATCTCATTTTATTTACTCTAATAATTTAATTAATCCTCTTCAATCTGGTTTTAGGCCTGGCCATAGTACCGTTTCTGCCCTCCTTAAAGTGATTGATGATATTCAAGCAGGCATGGAAGATACCAAAGTCACCGTGCTTGTATTGGTCGATTTTTCCAATGCCTTTAATACCGTTAATCACGATATCCTTTTGTCCATTCTCTCCTATCGTCTGTGCTCTCAAGAGTCGCTGGATTGGTTTTCCTCTTATCTTCGGGAACGTCAGCAGTCAGTTTTGAGTGATGAAGCGTTGTCAGCATGGCGTTACCTCGACTCTGGCGTTCCCCAAGGCGGTATACTCTCTCCTCTTCTATTTTCCATTTTCATCGACTTGATAACCTATGAACTTCAGTGTGCGTATCATCTATATGCCGACGACTTGCAATTATACTCACAAGATAGTGCTGATCGAATTTCTGACCTTATCGGCAAATTAAACCGCGATCTGGGGGCAATTAAAAATTGGTCCGACAGATTCGGTGTCGCAGTGAATCCAGCAAAGTGCCAAGCAATTCTTGTGGGGAGCTCCAGACTGATTAACAAACTAAACATTGGTTCTCTACCTCCGCTTGAGTTCAATGGTACAGTTATTCCTCTAAGTCCAAGCGTCAAAGATCTCGGTTTACACATCGACACTACGCTTAGCTGGCAGACCCAAGTTACGTCGGTTGGTCAAAGAGTCACGGGAACGTTGCGATACCTGTATAAATTAAAAAACTTGCTCCCTTCTAATACCAAAGCAATGCTTGTGCAGTCCTTGATCTTTCCTATTATCGACTATGGTGATGTGTGCTACTTCGACCTGAATGCAGATCAACTCGATAAACTAGACCGCCTACTTAATAACTGCATTCGATTCGTATTCAATATGCGCAAATATGATCATGTGTCGGAGCATCGTTCACAGTTAAAGTGGTTGCCTATTCGTCAACGCAGAGCTCTAAGGGCACTGACAACATTGTTTTCTATCCTTCATTCTTCTGTAGCGCCTGCTTATCTTACTTCCCGATTTCAATATCTATGCTCCAATCATAATAAACATCTTCGCTCTTCTAATAATTGTCTTCTTCAGTGTCCCTCTCACCGTACTGATTTCATCCACTCTTCTTTCATTGTCCAATCGATCCTTCTGTGGAATGCATTACCTCAGGATCTCAGGATGGCTACCAATCGTCTCTCATTTAAAAAAAAACTGCAGGACTATCTGTTGACCAAAATGTTGGTGGATTCTTCTAAACGCTAGTTGTTTCATGTCGTTATGTCATACTGTCTGTTTCATATATAGTATAGTTATACTATATATGAAACAGACAATTGTGCCGTGTGGTGCCGGCAGAGCAGAATAGCGCCACCCCATATCTTCCCGTGGGTATCGTAGAAGGCGATTAAGGGAGTGTGAGAAAATACTGACTCCTTGTATCTTTCTCACCGTGATACTGCTCCGTCTGTCTGAGTCCTTCTCCGGTCGTAACGGTCTCCGTTCCACTGGGCCCAGAAGGATAAGGATGAGTATGTGCACCTGTGTCTCGCGCGTATACTTGTGCACCTTAATATTTCCTGCGCATCTGACCGCTTCCGTTACTGGACTCCGAGTACGCAAAAGTCCTGTGGCGATGGGTAGAAGTAGAGAGGTCTAGCCTGATGCGAACTAGGCTTTGTCTGATATCTGCACGCAGGCGGTCCCGGGGGCGTGAGAACACGCCGTGGTCGTTTCCGAGCTGCACATTTGGGACGACAGCACGGGCTCGGCAGCACTTGGGATGTCAAAGCAGCCCTGTTTAGGGAGGCACTGCTTTCCCCGCTCAGCTGGGGAGGGGGCTAGAAAAGGTGCCCTAAAAAATGCTCGTCCCGACATGGCAGATGGTAGTAACCGCGGCTATCATCGCATCATTTAAATCGTGGTCGACGCCGCAAAGGAAATTTAAAAAGAACACCTGTTATGACATTCGGCGCGTGGAACGTGAGAAGGCTTCTTGATCGAGATGTCAACGCCTGCCCCGAACGTAAGACCGCCATAGTAGCTCGGGAACTTCATCGCTATAGCGTGGATGTGGCTGCTCTCAGCGAAACACATCTCCCCGATGAAGGAGAGCTGGTGGAAGCAGGTGGCGGCTACACTTTCTTCTGGAAAGGTACCGCTGCCTCCGAAACTCGACGATCAGGGGTAGGTTTTGCCATCAAGAATCACTTAGCAAAGCATTTAGAGGAGTACCCTGTACATATCTCAGACCGCGTAACCACACTGCGCCTTCACCTGGACAAAGACAACTACCTTAATGTCATCAGTGTCTATGCTCCAACGTTAGACAAGTCTGATGACATCAAGGAAAAGTTCTATGAGGAAGTGACACATTGCCTCGATAGCTTCAACGCCAGGGAGCAGGTTTTATTGCTGGGCGATTTCAATGCCAGGGTTGGACGGGACTATGAGGCTTGGCCTGGAGTTCTGGGTAGACATGGAGTTGGCAACATGAACAGCAATGGTCAGTTGCTGCTCAGTCTTTGTGCTCAATACGGTCTGGCAATTACGAACACTATGTTTAGACTTGCCGCCAAGTACAAGACAACATGGATGCACCCAAGATCTAAGCATTGGCATTTGATTGACTATGCTATCGTGAGACAAAAAGATTTCAGCCAAGTACAGGTCACCCGCGTGATGCGTGGTGCGCACTGCTGGTCTGACCACCAACTTATTGTCACTAAGCTACGAATCCGCCTCCGTCGCCCGCGTAGATCTCTTATAAAAAAGCTTGCTTCTTTGAACTTGGATAAGCTAGAAGATATCGCGGTCAGGGAGAAATACGCTGAAGCCCTGTCTGAAAAGCTGATGCCAGCTAATGAGGTAGGTGATGTTGATGCTGCCTGGGGAACTATGTCATCTCATATCATGGATACCGCTTCAACTGTACTGGGTAAAAAAATCCGACGCAACGAAGACTGGTTTGATGGAAATGATGAAACCCTGCGGGCAGCATTCGACAAACACCGAGATCTCCTGCGACAGCACAAAAGGCAGAGAGGAAGCGTTGCGGTTGTTAAAGCTAGTGACCTCGAATTGCGCAAGCTGTCTCGACATATGAAAGACAAGTGGTGGCAGGACAAAGCTAGTCACATGCAATGGCTCATTGACACAAACCAGCTGGGTGAGTTCTACAGTGAGGTACGTAAGCTGGTTGGTTCATCCTACCAAGCTCGGGTGCCTTTAAGGTCTCTAGACGGTAGTCACATGTTGACAAGCAAGGAGGATATACTAAACCGCTGGGCGGAGCACTTCAACATTCTGCTAAATGTGGATCGATCAGCTGATCTGCAAAGTATCGGTTTAATGCCTCAGCTCCCTATCGCCTTTGAGCTGGACGAGACTCTATTGCGTGACGAGGTTGTTACTGCCATCAGACAGCAACAAAACAAACGGGCGGCTGGCATTGACCTTATACCGGGAGAGCTGATAAGATACGGCGGAGAGGAGTTGCACACGTTAGTGTGGGAACTATTTGTTCGCATGTGGGAGGAGGAGCGCGTTCCGGATACCTTTAAAGTATCGCGCATAAGTGCTCTTTACAAGCACAAGGGTGACCGATCTGACTGCAACTCCTACCGCGGTATTTCGCTCCTTTCAGCCCCCGGAAAGGTCTTTGCTAGAGTTCTCTTAAACCGCCTAAAGAACTTGTCTGAAAAGATTCTGCCTGAAACCCAGTTTGGCTTCCGACCGGACCGAGGCACATGCGAAGCTATATTCTCTGTGCGTCAACTGCAAGTAAAGAGCAGGGAACAGGGCTGTCAGCTGTACCTTTGCTTTGTTGACCTGGAGAAGGCTTTCGATAGCGTGCCTCGGGAAGCTCTATGGTTGGTGCTAGGTAAGCTCGGGTGCACGGAAAAGTTTGTGAGACTTCTTAGACTCCTGCATGACGACATGCAATGCTGCGTTGCCGTAGACGGTGAACAGACAGACTTCTTCCCCGTTACCTGTGGGGTGAAGCAAGGATGTGTCTTAGCGCCTACTCTGTTCGCCTTATACTTTGCGGTGGTAGTTAGAGAGGTCTTACACACTGTTTCTCAGGGAGTCCGCATCCGTTTCCACACAGATGGCAGCCTTTTCAACTTGGCTAGACTTAAGGCTCGCACTAAAGTCTCTTACGCACTGATCACTGAGATCATGTATGCTGATGACTTGTGCTTCCTATCAGAATCCCTAGACGGCCTGCAACAGCTGATGTCCGCATTCCACCAAGCCTGCCGTAAGTTTGGCTTAAAGATCAGTGTCAATAAGACGGAGGTGATGTCCCTGGACATGCACGGTCACGAGACACTGACCATAAAACTTGGTGAGGATGTGCTAAAGCAGGTGGATAGATTTCGCTATCTGGGGAACACTGTAACATCCAAGTGTGACCTTGATGCTGAGATCAATAGCAGGGTGGGTACCGCAGCTGCGGCATTCGGCAAGCTATGTACCAAGGTCTTCTGCTCGCATAACCTTAAGTTGCCCACTAAGATATCGGTGTATATGGCAATCGTGCTGCCAAACCTCCTATACTCCTCTGAGACGTGGTGTGTATACCGCCGCCACATTCGCACTCTGGATCGCTTCCACCTTAAATGCCTCCGTACCATCATGAGGATCAGATGGTCCGATAGAGTGCGAAATACCGAAGTTCTGCGACGAGCCAATGTTGGTGGCATTGAGGCCTATTTAATGCGTCGACAGCTTCGGTGGTGCGGTCACGTATCTCGTATGGCGGAGGAAAGAGTGGCGAAGCGCATCTTCTACTCTGAACTGGAGAAGGGCAAGCGGAATCATGGCGGTCCCCTCCTCCGGTACAAGGATGTCCAAAAGCGACATATGAAGAGATGCAACATAGAGCCCTCTCGTTGGGAACGTTTGGCAGCACAGCGGCCAGAATGGCGCAGGATGGTGAACAGCCAAGTACACGAGTTCGAGGCTCAGCGTAAAGCTGACCTTGACGCCAAACGCAATCAGTTAAAGGCCCGCCCACCTGCTGCCATATCATACAACTATGAGAACGGCGTACTTACGTGCCCTCAATGTGCACGGAGTTTCGCCGCGAAGATAGGCTACATAAGCCATCTTCGAGCGCATCAGCGGCATTACTCTGACTAGGGGTCTTTAAAGTGGTCGCCATGGCCGAAATCGGTCGGATCAATCATCATCATCAGTTATATGTGTATGTATATGTATGTATTATACCTGTATGTATTATATGTTATTTATATACAACTGCTTTTGTTGTATGTATGTAATTAGTTTTGTGTCTTTCAATATTATAATTTCCTTTTTTTTTTTTTAATTGTAATTGTGTTTTTAGTATTTTTTTAATATTTTTTTTATCTAAATAACTCATAATTTTTGGCACCTACTACAGCTGTTTCCACATCACCTCAAGGTAGACTGGCAGAAAATGCCTCTGGCATTAAGTCCACCTATGTACATAAGTGCATAAAGAATAAATAAATAAATAAATAAAAAGACTATATCGCATTTAGTGTACGACATCCACCTCCTAACAACTACAGTATTGTCTCTCATGAATGTCCTACGGATATTAAGTCAGTATGCTCATGTATGTCCTTGGAACGAGTAGATCATATCAAATACCTGGGAGTTACAATTGACAGTCACCTTAATTTTAAGGAACATATAAAAAACCTGTGCTCCCGTGTACGTAAATTTATTTATGTTTTTAAGACCCTTCGACATGTCGTTGATCCTCATCTTTTGAAACAAATTTATTTCGCATTATGTCAGTCAGTACTAACATATTGCATTACAAGCTGGGGGGGCGCTCCAAAAACGTATATGAAAAATATTGAGGTAGCCCAACGTGCAGTCCTCAAAATAATGACCTTTAGACCCATATTATTTCCGTCTTTACAATTATACCAGGCCTGTAACGTGCTTACTGTACGTCAGCTATTTATTCAGAGTATCCTACTAAAGCAACATTGCGACATCTCATTTGATACAAACGTTCTATCAAAACGCAGAAAATATACTGTATGTATACAGAAACATACATCAAGAACTTCATTTGTCAGAAGATTTTATACATTTATTGGCCCTTATATATATAATAAAATTAACAAAATAATTAACATATTTCCCTTAAATAAGTACTGCTGCAAGAGAAAAATTCAGGACTATTTGGTTGGTATTTCATATGAAGATACTGAGAAGTTAATTAATATAGAGAACTAGAACACTAGGTCAAACTAGCTATACCATAACCAAATGTACACCTCACCACACACACACGTACACACACACGCATACATACACACACACATACACACCCACATACACACACACACACATACATGCACACACGCACACGCACACACACACACTACTTACACACACAGTCCAATGTTTGTACCTCTTTGATATTGTAAAATGGCAAATAGACCGCCCAATTTTACTGAGGGAAGAGCTGCATTTCGAGATACAGGTTCTCACCTAGTTCGAATGCAGGTGTTCCTATATATTGTAAAACAAAAATATGTATCTGTGTAATTTGTTTAAACTTGTGTGTCTTATCTATGGTATGTCAAATAAATCAATAAATCAATAAGAGTTAAGAAGTAACGAATGTATACGAGCGAACTAAAATTTTGAGGAGGAAGGGAAGCTTGTATTAAATTTGAAGGAAATGTGATTTAATTTCACGCTTAAATATTTCCAAAGACTTTGCGCGTCTTATAGACTCAGGTAAGGAGTTCCACAGACGGACACTTTGAACAGTGAAAGAATTAGTAAAGAAAGTTGGAAGAATGGGAAATAATTATAAGGCGAAGTGTATCAGAGGAACGAAGGTCACGATACTGAGTGGAAGCAACAAGTTGTATACTCCTGCATCTTGTAGAGGGATTTGACACTTGACAAATGGTAAAAATTGACTGACCTTCTTCGGCGGCTTATAAAATCGCCGGTAAAACGTCGGGAACTAAAACTCAAAAACAAAAATAAACCGCGATAAAATCCGTAAAATAGTTTTATTTCATGTGTAATATTCGCGTAAATCTAAGAACTCAACAAATTATATATATCAGTTTCCGTGAAATAATCATTATGTGCATTCATAATGTGACGCAAAGGTGCCTGCTCACTTAGTAGTACGACATAGTTTAGGAGCAAAAAATTTCTCGTATGCGCCGTGAACGGCTTGTGCACACAAGTATATTTGGCTTGTAAGTTGGTGACTATCAAACCTATTGTGACAGATTTGGTATAAAAGCAATTGGTCCATGAGCAATCGCCTTGCACTAAGAGTAAAAATACTATATTAGCTTGAATCTTTGCACTTAGTAAAGAACGGGTTGCATATAACAGAAGCATATTCCAAGTGACACCGAAGAAGTGATTTGTAGAGTAATAGGTTAGACGATGGACGTTTAAAGGAAGAACAAATACGCCTAATGAAACCGAACAATTGATAGGATTTACTTACGATGTTATTAATATGAGAATCAAGATGCAATTTTGTGTCTATAAGAACTCCTAAATTGTTATCACAGTTACTTTATCAAGAGGGGAATGGGAGAGAGAGTAGTTGTTATTAATGGCGTTTACCTTTTTAATAATGGTGATACATTTGCATTTGGGTAGACTGAGATGTAGTTTGTTGACTTCACAATAGTTGTGAAGACGGTTGAGATCATCTTGAAGCTTATTACAATCGTCAATAGTACAAATACGATGATAAACCTTGAGGTCATCAGCATAAAAGAGGAAATGGAAATTTAAGGAACAATAACTGATGTCGTTAATGAACAGGGTAATCAGCAATGGACCTAAAATCGAGTCCCACAGACTCCGGAGGTAGTGCAAATTGTATTTGATTGAGCAAACCCATTGATAACAACTTTCTTTGTTCTATTTTTTATATAGGAATAAAACCAACGCAATAAATCCCCACGAATACCGTTGTAAGCAATTTTCCTGAGAAGTATGGCATGGTCCACCTTGTCAAAAGTCTTACAGGAATCGGTGAAGACAGCATCTACCTGAGCACATTTATCAACACTTTCAAATAAGAATATAGTAAATATTAAGAGATTGGTTATAGTAGATCGATTTTTGACGAATCCATGTTGTTGAGAAATAATAACAGTGTGAAGACTAGGGTAGATAGCCTTATGCATAAGTCTCTCAAGTACTTTTGACAAGGTAGATAATAAAGAAATAGGGCGGTAGCTCGTGAGATTTATAAACAGGAGCTAGCTCCAAACCTAGGTTTGCGGTCTTCCAGACAGTTGGGACTATTCCTTCATGCAGACTAAGATTGTATAATATACAAAGGGGAAGGCTTATGGCTTCGGCAGTATGCTTAAGGAAAAAGGGGGGAATATGATCTGGACCAGGTCCTTCTTTTATATCTAATAATTTTAACTCATCTATTTATGATGATTTATGATATGATATATATTTGTTAAATTTAAATTATTATCAGAAGACGGTAGTCTTCTGATAATAATTTAAATTTACGAGCACGCTCTTGGGCATGACTCAATTCAAAGTGGCCTACGTGATTATGTTAAAGTCTTTTGGTATTTACCAAGTGTCTATGTTATTATTGAGAAGGTTACTTTTTTCATAAACAGACCCAAAGAAATTGGAGAAAAGCCCACAAATATTATTAGGGTTATCGGATTTAAAATCACCAAAAAACATAGTACTGCGAATATCTGATGACTCCCTGCGATTTTTAACGTAAGACCAAAAGACTTTAACATCATCACGTAGGCCAGTTTGAATTGAGTCATGTCCAAGAGCGTGCTCATTGCGACCCATGTCAGCCATTATGGCTGGCATGCAATCTTGGACCGAAGAGGTACGGCAGTGCGGGCTAGGGCGTCCCCCCGAGACGACGCGTACCAGTCCAACCCGTCGGTACAAACATAGGTAGAAACAGCGATGGGGACCGCCACCTATCACGCCGGGCCCTGGCGAGTCGTAGGGTGCAGAGTACTAAATAGGCACTTGAAATGTAGGGATTGATATAATGAAAGAGAGACGCCTGGATCCTCTGTGTGTAACAGAGACTAAGCGAAGGGGAAGTGAAATCTGTGATCTCCCTGATGGCACAATGGCTCTGTGGTCTGAGGTACCGCAGACCGATTGTGCCAGCATGGGGTTGGGTATCTTGCTGTCTTGTCGCCTGGCCTCTGGAGTGAGGGACTACGGCCTGTATGACGCCAGACTTCTCTCGGTCCGTTTAAAACTGGGTGTTACTAGAGTATTTTTGGTTGCCTCATATTCTCCTGTTAGGTCTTCGACACCCCGGGACCTTGTCAAGTTTTGGGATAATGTCAGGGAAGTTCTGGGTCTGGCTGATGTGAATGAAGAGGCGATTTTGTGTGGCGACCTGAACGAATGGGACCAGACGGAAAATTTGCGCCGCTACGCTGGGTCCTTATGGTAATAAGAGAGGGTAAGCTCATTGCAGCTAATATGATATTGCAACATAAGGACATTCAAGTGTATAGGTAGAGAAGGAACGTACAAAAAGGTATGATAGATTTGATCCTGGTAGATAACCGGCTCCGAAGCAAACTTCAAGATACGCGTGCGTATAGAGGTCCCACTCTTGAATTGGACCACTATCTCGTAGTAGCGCGGTTAAATGGTTTGTTCAGGAAGTGGAGACACTCGCGAGCACGTATCTCCGGCGGCCTTGAAAGAATAAAGTTTGAAGTTGCAAAATGAGAGCGTTAGGAGAATGTATAAAGACATGGTCCTGGACAAGCTTTGGACAGCAGGCTCTTCGGACTCAAATATAGATAAATGTTGGAATAGACTGAAAGAGAGTTTGGTAGAATCCGCGAAAAAACTATTTGGTTGCTCAAAGAAGCATAGCACAGAGAAAGGTGATGCATGGGGATGCGGAGTTACAAAGCTTCGTAGAAAGTAAGAAGTAAGCGTTTCAGGACTGTCGGCGACTGCACCCCCCAGCCCCGTGCCGCGCCCCGCAGCGATTTACATATGTAATTAGCTATTCCATGTAGTATGTACTTAGATTAGGGTTTATTTGTTAGTTTAGTAATTGTTTTATATAATTGAAAGTGATTTGTAACCATTGTAATAAGATTAGAAGAATGTATGAAGACAGAGTCATGGACAAGCTTTTGATAGCAGATCCTTCGGACTCAAATATAGATACCTGGATAATATAGATGCTGGAATACCCTGAAAGAGAGTTGGTAGAATCCGCGAAAGAAGTATGTGGTTGCTCAAAGAAGCATAGTACAGCAAAAGGTGATGCATGGTGGGATGGGGAACTCCCCATCCCACCATGCATCACCTTTTGCTTTTGCCTTTTGTAACTACAAAGCTCCGTAAAAAGTAAGAAGAAAGCGTGGCAGGATTATGTTTCTTCTTTGAACCGGAATACCAGTATGACAGAGATGAAAAAAAAAATATACCGGCAATGCAAGAATGCAACCAAAACTTTAGTGAAAGAAAAGCGTGAAAGAGTCAGTGCGATTGAGGTGGAGAGGCTGGCAAAGAACTTCGAGAACAATACTAAACTCTTTTGGAGCAAAGTGAGAAAGTCTCGAGGTGATTCGTCAGGTTCCAGAATGGAAAGGATAAAATCTAAGCATAGATACACAAGCTGTATTAAACCGGTGGAGAGAATATTTTGGAGAAATGTATGGAAATGCCCCAGATAGTGGTGCCACAGACGAGCCCAGAGGCGAGTTTGTGGTACTGAATTCAACAGAGGGCATCACTATGGAAGAAGTTGAATGGGCGATAGGAAGTATGAAAAATGGTAAAGCTGCGGGAATAGACTTGATATCTGCCGAGATGATCAAATATGGTGGAACTTGCGTCCGGGACGCCTTTCGGGTCCTTGCAAACCTTTGCTGGAGGACCGGTCGGGTCCCTACAGACTGGGGCCGCGCAGTCATTGTGCCATTGTCAGATCAAGTTTTCTCCTTCCGCAGCATCGTAGAGAAGCATCTGGTAGTGGGCCAGAAGGTTTTCTACGGTTTTGTGGATGCGTTTGACAGAATTGTGCGAAAGAAACTTTGGGAGATTTTACCTATGTGGACAGCAAGGCATGCATACGGGTGGGTGGTATAATGTCACTCAGGTTTGATGGTGAAATCGGCGTCAAGCGGGGTTGCGTGTTGTCCGCTAGACTGTTTATAATATATTTGGATAAAAGTCTTCAAAGACTGAAGGCGATGAATGAAGGTGTACAAATGGGTTATCTCGTGGTAAACCATGTATTACATGCAGATGACGTGGTTTTAATAGCGACAACGGCTACTGATCTGCAAAAACTAGTCACAGATATGAAAGACAACTGCATGCACAATGGCTTACATTGGAATATAAAGAAAACCAAGATTATTGTTTTTGAACGGGAAGATACCAGAACGAATGCAAAGATTGTGTTTGATAATGATGCCCTGGAGCAAGTGAAAAAGTTTGTATATCGCGTTTGTATATTTAATGCGCCTTCGGTAAGAATGGGAAATACACCGCTGTCATATATAGAAGAGTGAGTGCAGGCAATAGAGTGAATAGTGCGATGGGAAAACTACTTGGGAGCCGGCACTTAAGCCAAAAGGTGCAACTGGCCATACATGACGGAGTGCTTGTCCCAACGCTGTTATATGACAGTGAGAGCTGGGTATGTAAAGAAGGAGAATGAAAGCAGAATAAATGCTGAAATAATGCAAGCTCTGCGGAAGATGTGCGGAGTGAAGCTGACCAACCTTATTCGCAACAGCGTAGTAAGAAAGCGTGTAGGTATGAAAGATAGTATCGGTGTAAAGATAAGAAAGGGTATGGTCCATTGGTGCCGATGTGTCTATATGTAGAAAGAATGTCGGAAGAAAGAATAACAAAATAGATACACTATGCGAAAGTGGACGGATGTAGGTACCGGGGAAGACCAAGACTATCTTACCATGACCAAATGGACTGTGTCTTATCTTCGTAGCCGCGGAGCGTGTATGAGACGAACTATGAGAGTTAAGGAAGCCAGAGAGGTATGTTAGGAAAGAACCTGTTGGAACTCTGTACTCTCTGCCTACCCCGCAAGGGACCTGGCATGATGATATAGATAGAGATAGATACAAAAGAATTTGTAAGGACCTGTCCACTTCCAGAATTTGTGAGGGTCTTCCCCTCCAAAAAGAGGGAAGACTCTCACAAATTTCACAAAGTCTAGTAGTGGAACAGTATAGGTTGATGAATAAATTTAATCGAAAGAATTACCAAAGGATTGTCAAATGTCAAATCTCCCTTTATTTAGTTTGTCAAGCGCATGTCTGGCTATGTTAATTAGCTCACCCAAGCACTTTGCATCACACAATGAGTATACTCGTATTTTAGCGATTACGTCTTTAGACGGAAGGAGCTTTTGCTACGGTACCTGAGAATTTGGCACGAACAGATTAATATTAGTGTAACGCTATCGCGTTGATATGCTGTCCTTTTCATACTACAAATTTACTAAATAATCGTGAACATGAACGCACGCTCGACAACGTTACTATAACGTCAAATTATTCGTGCTTAGGCATTTGAATTGAATCGACTCGCTTTACTGAGCAGTTTATTCTATAAAGCGTGCTCAACTAAGGGAATTACTAACGTCAATGACCTTGAGAACTTTTGTTTGAAAATTTTCCTTGTCTGATGACCTTGACAAGAGTGAAAAGTGTGCCCGGAGGACCCAAAATATAGGTTTTTTCAAATAATTCACATTAAATTAATTAAAATAAAAAAGTCATCCATACAAGTTATAGAGCATATCTAGTCCCTTTTTTGTGTATATTTTATACATATCCAATCTACTATTGAATAGAACCTTTCCAATATATATTCAAGACAGAGTTTTTTAAAAGTATTATTCTGGAAAATTGAATACGTAAAATTAAATTGTGCTCCAAACATTAAATTCACAATCTTTTCATCTTTATTTTTATATATATTTCTTATTACAAATACTTAGTACGTTTATCTTCAAAATCATCTGTACTTAAAATCTTCTGTAAATAGAAACAACTTTTGGGAGTTAGGGTTCGTTTCCCCTTAAGCTACAAAGCGGACAAAAAAATATATACATTACATACACTCAAAAATCAAAACCCTAATTCTGGGGCGGGTAAAAATAAAGAGCAACTTACAAAAAATGCGTAGTATCTGGTAACTTTCTCACGTCGTAAACCTTAAAAAAGTCGGCGATCAAAGTTTTCACAGTGCACAATTTGTCTAAACTTGATTTTGCTTTTTCTAACGACCCTTTGCAAACTATCACGGACGTTTCCAAATAGTTTCTTGCTGAAAATATAAAATTTAAATTCCCGTTATTGACGGCATGACGGCCGACATAAGATATATATTATTAAAATGACTTACGAAAGTCCTTCTTAATAAAATGACTTTGTTTGTTAATCCAGGCTTCAAAGTTATCAAGGATTTCTGCCATGGCTCCCGGCTGGTGCAAGTTGTATATAGTTTGGGTTATATTTAAAAATCGGGTCTTCTGGCAATGACTCCGTGTCTTGCTGATTCTCTATAAATAAAATAAATAAACTGTTGGAACTCTGTACTCTCTGCCTACCCCCCAAGGGATCTGACGTAATGATATATAAACTCTGTCAAGCCAAATAGATCGTGTCTTATCTGCAGGACAAGTCAAGAGTATCCGTAACCGGCGAGCGTGTATGAGACGAACTATGAGAGTGGAGGAAGCCTGAGAGGTGTGTAAGGAAAGAACCTGTTGGACTGTTGGACTGCCTCGTAGGTCTATTGGCAAAGCGCATCGCTTTGTGATCCCGAGGGTTCCCGAGGGAACCCCTGGGTTCAAATCCTAGGTCGGACAAGTGTAGTTTTCTAACGAAAACTTCCCAGTACGAGTCCGGAGTCTCGAATTGTGCACGGTATATGTCAATAGGCTCGAGCCCTATTACATGGGACCTAACATCGTCGGCGAAACGTGGGTGTACTCAGTACACCTCTGCCACCCCCGCTTGGGGAATATAGGGCTGACGGTGAACCTGTTGGAACGATGTACTTTTCGCCTACCCCACAAGGGATCTGGCGTGATGATGTAGATAGATGGATAGATAGAGATGTATTGTAATTCAAGTGTATCTTATTAATATACTTTATTTATGATAATAAAATCATAAATGTAGATTTAAAAGATTTAGGCCCACTTGCACGACCAGGGTCGGTCCTTCGGTCTTTTCGGTCATGGTAAGATAGTCTAGGTCTTCCCCAGTACCTACATCCTTCCACTTTCGCATTGTATATCTGTTTTGTTACAACACATAACTTATATGAATTACCTACAGAGCAGCCTCAGCATTAAATAATAGTCATATTAGCCTTTACTGTTTCATCGTTGGGAAAGGCCTTCTCACAAATCGAGGTGATAGACCCAGTGCGGACTGGTGGAGGCTGGTTTGTGTTGTAACTGCCGCTTTGTGTTGTAACACCCGCTGTTGGAACTTATCAAGCCACCCATAAGGCTTCCGACTTGGCTTAACGACTAGCTCAGCATTGTAATTATATATTTATCAATCTATACCAGCACGCCAAATCCCTCTACACAACCTTGGGACTTGGGAAAAACATTATGTTGTTTATTTTTAATTATTATTCGGTTAAAATCCATTTAACATTTTTTTACACTCACATATCGACGACGATGTTAAGTTCCATAGTAATAAGAAGCGAGCTCATTGCCATATCGGTCATCATTCCATACACCGGACTGTGTCTGATAATAATTTATCGATATAGAAACACTCGACCAAAGAAGAGGTATTTTGATATTTAATTTCACAAAATACTTACATTTTTCTTTTGTAAATTTCCAGACGCAGCACGTACGACACAGTTGAAGCAACTGACACTTATGAATTATATTTTACATAAATAGAATAAAATTTAAAAGAAAAATAGCAGATCCATGTGAGACGGGCTTCAGCTTTATGGGTTCTGTACCAATTATTCTATTTACGACTGTCTGGTTGGTTTAGTAACGAATAATACTGTTTTCTATGTCCTGGGTTCAAATTATAGGTCGGGCAAAATGTAATTTTCGATACAAAACTGCAACTCCAGCTTGGGAAACGGGGTTGTAAAATCGAAATATTCTTAGTAGCATTCTAGCGTCTGGAATTGTTCCGGGTATAATTGACAGGCAATAATTTCAATAAGACAGAAAATATCAACGTCTTCGATGTGAGGGTGTATTTAGTACACCACTGCCATCCCTTAAGGAACTTCATATTACGGTTTCCAAGAATGAGGTTTGACGTTCGACATGTGATGATTTTTGACGATTTTATTTTCCACTTTAGGTGCACGGAACCCTAAAAATAATTACAAAATTATTACTCTCGACTCTGTGCATTATTATTAACTTAATTGCTAAAATATAATTACGAACATTATTTATTTAAACATCATTAACACTGCCTACCCCGCAAGGGATCTGGCGTGAGGTTATAGATAGATAGATAGATCATTAACACTAAAACCGAACCAAATACTTCGTATAAGAACCAAGGTCACCGATATAGTATACCGATATATATTAGTAAGCTGAAGTGGCAAAGGGCGGGCCATATAGCGTGAAGATCGGACGGCCGTTGGGGAAGAAAGATTCTGGAGTGGAGATTACGTATTGGCAAGCGCAGCGTGGGACGGCCGCTTGCCAGATAGGCCGACGATCTTGTGAAGATTGCGGCAAGTCGTTGGATGCAGGTGGCATCGGACAGGTTGCACTGGAGAGCGATTGGGAAGGCCTATGTTCAGCGGTGAATGGGTATAGGCTGACATGATAGCATATGAGACAATAATGAGAATAACATCAACTATGAAATCGTTGTTGTTGTTGAGTTATCTACGCTGTTGATCGCGGGGCCTTTACAGCTTCACCGGAAAAGTAGCCCTGTGAAACATTAAGGCTACTTGGTCATTGGAACGTAACTAATAAAAAATAATAGATCGGTTTTGATGGCACGGCTCGGTCCAGCGATTAAGAGCCTTTTCGCCCACTGGATGGAGTAAACGTGAGTTCAAGCTCTGTGCTTGCACGGGACAAAACTTTGTGTGACCCTAAATCTTCTTAGTCGCGTAAAACGGGTTAATTCAATCAGTAATCCAAAAATGTTAGAACCATCAGTTCAGTTTACTTCGTGACAATTGGAAATATATCATCCTACACATTGTGAATTCCAAAAAAATCTTATATTAGTATGCATAATAACTTTCTCATTTTAACCCTTAGGAACATGGGGATGACATTATTATTTTTTGATGCATATTTGCAACTTTCGTGCCCGTCGATAAGGTTATTAATGCCAAATATGAATACTGGATTATAGGACTGTTTTTTGGATACGGTATATTGAAAGTACTATAACTCGAGTTGTATATAGCTACGGGTGTTAGTTTCATCATCTCAGCCTATACTTGTCCACTGCTGAACATAAGCCTCCCCAATCGCTTTCCAGCGTAACCGGTCCGATGCCACCTGCATCCAACGACTTCCTGCGATTTTCACAAGATCGTCGGTCCATCTGGCAGGCGGTCGTCCCACACTGCGCTTGCCAATACGTGGTCTCCACTCTAGAATCTTTCTGCCCCAACGCCCGTCCGATCTACGCGCTATGTGGCCCGCCCATTGCCACTTCAGCTTGCTAATCTTAACGGCTATGTCGGTGACCTTGGTTCTTCTACGAATCTCCTCATTCCTGATTCGATCGCGTAGAGAAACGCCGAGCATAGCTCTCTCCATAGCTCGCTGAGCAACTCTGAGCTTTTTTATGAGACCTATAGTAAGAGACCACGTCTCTGATCCATATATCATCACTGGTAACACACACTGACTAAAAACTTTAGTCTTAAGGCACTGAGGTATTTTGGATGAGAAGATGTTGCGCAGTTTCCCGAACGCTGCCCAGCCGAGTTGGATTCGTCGATTGACCTCTCTCTCAAAGTTGGACCTACCTAACCGGACTACCTGTCCCAGGTAAATGTATTCGTCGACAACTTCAAGAGTAGACTTCCCAACGGTGAGTGCGGTGGGTACGACATGGACGTTACACATTATTTTCGTTTTGTCCATGTTCATTTTAAGACCCACTTGTTGAGATACTCTGTTGAGGTCACCGAGCATTCGTCCTAGATCTTCCAGCGACTCCGCCACGACCACAATGTCGTCGGCAAATCGAAGGTGAAGGTGTTAGTTTATATAAGTACTTTAGTTTCAAGTGTTTACCGGATCTGGTCGGTCCAACGTGTCAGGCTGCGGTCCTGAGGTTACTGATCATCCCTGTAACTAGAAGACTATCTAGAGTGTCTTGGTTTTGTTTGAAGTACTCTAGAGCGCGGCGAAGGCACATTGATGTTAGTCTTGTCTTAATTTTCAGTTGACTCTGAAGACACTCAGGTTATACAATGCAAAAATGTAAGGATATAGATACCGGGGAAGAACTAAACTATCTTAAAATAATCAAATAGATCGAGTCTTATCTGAAGGGCAAGTCAAGAGTCTCCGTAACCGGCGAGCATGTATGAGGGTTGAGGAAGCCAGACAGATATGCGGTGAAACAGTGGGACAGTTTCTTGACAGGGCTAATATTATTATTATGTATCTCGCTGAGATTCACGGGTTTTACCCGGACCTTTGAAAGGCTTGCATGGGGACGTGGGTCCAATACGTAGAGGCCCTTTGCGAGAAGTTAATGTTATGTAAGCCACCTGCTGTGATCACTTGCTGAAAATGAAGAAACATAAACAGCGAACTGACCCCGACAGGTGCAAGGACTATTGTAAATTATGGAAAGAATACAAGGGCTATGTAAATGAGGTTTGATGGACAAAAACTGGACTATTATATGGCCGGCGGTGACTCGCCGCTTACTAGATGGGCCCTCAAATGGTCGTCCTAGGACAACTGAGGGCAACACCGGTGTGAGCGGCTCAGGGGTGTAGAGAGGTGTGCTACGCTTCCTCCGAAGTTACTCGCGGCGTTATGCCCTTTAACACTTCCACCCCTGGAGTACATCGACATAGGAACGCACTATCTTCCTACGTCGATATAGCTCTCACGGCTCCTCTCTGGACGGCCAATTAAGGCTAGCCAGAGCCGAGAGTCCTGCGGGCACCCTTGGGTTTCCACTCGACCGACGAAGACACGCCGAGTTGGGGGCCCTGACCGACTCTCTGAAGCACTCGGGTCCGTGGTGTCGTGTCGTTATTATTATTATTATTATAAATGGTGCAATTTAAAACGCAATCAAAATTGAATGTGGATAAAAAAATCCGTGTCTATCTATGTTATAGGCCGTTAAAGAGTTCCTTCTTTTGGAGCCAATCCTGGGTGTAGAATCAGATCATGTTTACCATAAAAATGCATTGTTATTGGGATTGTACATTGGTACAATGGCACAATGGCAAATTTCAACTCCTTAGAATAAATGAAAGTGATTTGACCTCAAAAAAAAACTAATATTTCAAGTTAAATAAAACCTTCAGAATATTTCAAGCTTCACGTCAGAAGAAAGCATAACAAAACAGATATACAATACGAAAGTAAAAGGATTTAGGTACCGCGGAAGGCCTTTTTTTCTGGGGAAAATCCTGCATAGGACTTCCGCGAACCTCGGGGGAAGCTCGCGGGGTGTGTCGGATTCCTACTGGCTGAAAACCCCAGGGTGGCCGACATCAGTACTTTAGAGGAGCTACGGAATCTCCATATGGAAGAAAGAAGAAAGAAAGACAGTTAGATATACAATGCGAAAGTGGAAGGATGTAGGTACCGGGGAAGACCAAGACCCATACTATGTTGTCCTTTAGATAAGACACGGAGATTCTTGAGTCTCCGTAACCGGCGAGCATGTATGAGACGAACTATGAGAATGGAGGAAACCAGACGGGTATGTAAGGAAAGAACCTGTTGGAACTTGATGATATAGCGAATAAATTCTTGTAATAAATAAAAGTTAAAGAACACAATGCATATCCTTGGGGGTTCTTGTTAGCAGTATATTTATAATAATACTTTTCCGTTAAAAAGAGATGGATCTATATAACCTTCGGATATCCACATATTTTTCTCACGACACTATTAAATTTCCATGATAGTAAAGATTTTGTTGAGTGAAAGCGACATTGAGTGAGCATACACGGCATTACGGTACAAAATAACATCTGTATGAGAGGAACCTGTCCAGTGAAGTGGTATGCAGGACCTGTTATGTAGAAAATTATAACCATTGCAACCTATTGAGTGGGGCCTATCCAACTCTGGTGGAATTTCGGCTCTTCCCGTCTGCCGGTATCTACAGTTTGGTACAAAGAGTATTTGAATTCACAGGTACGTAAGACTATCAGTGCGATTGAGGCATCTGTTACATCCCTTTTTTTTATTACAACTAAGTGCCCGGACCTAATACATCGTAGCCTGGTAACAGCCAACAAAGATAAGATAAGACAAAAGATATTTTAGTAACCCTCTGATAAGATTAACTAGTAACAACGTCATGCCTATATTCCCCAAGCGGGGTTGGCAGGTGTACTGAGTACACCCACGTTTTGCTGAAAATGTTAGGTCCCATGTAATAGGGGGCGAGCCTTTTGTCATATACCGGGCACAATACCAGACTCCGGAGTCATACTGGGAAGTTTTCGTTAGAAAAACTACACTTGTCCGACCTAGGATTTGAACCCAGGACTTCGTGATTACAAAGCAATACGCTTTGCCACTAGACCAACGAGGCAGTCACCACCACTAGCAGCAACCAAATAATTCTATTCAGACATTCCCTAACTTACTAAGATTATACGGAGACAATAGTTGTTCGTATTAAAAACCTAACTTGAAACTAGGAATTATTCCTGCATCATGGGTGCGTTTACAAACGTGAAGTTCACGCAGAGAAATATAATAATAATAATAATATCAGCCTATACCGTCCCACTGCTAAGCTAAGGCTTTCTCTCACAAATCAAGATGAGATAGATTAGGTCATACTCCACCACGCGGACCCAGTGCGGATTGGTGGATGCAGGTCTGTTGCCACTTGCTGTTGAAACTTTCAAGGCTTCCAACTCGGCTTAACGACTACCTCATTAAGTGGTAACCGGACCGAATTCTAAAGCACGAAGACGTTCGAATATGAAAATGCCACAAACGGTCACCCATCTCAGGTCGACCGACGCGAACGCTGCTTAACCTTAGTGATCAGTAAGATGATCGCGGTCACTACGAGCGCCTTCACAAATACTCAGGCCGAAACTAGTATTTGTCTGTCACCCAAAGGTCTAATAGCCGTTAGGACAAAAAGGTAGAAGCTGGATGTATACAGCTCAAAATCTGACGTTGTAAGAATGTTTGAGGGAGGGTTATGCCTTGTAGTGGACATCTTTTGGCTGATAATGATGGTAAACCTGTTGTGACTTTCAGTGCTAGAATTGCACTAACACCCGTATCTGTAAACATTTAATTACTTAAGGTTTAGTCAAATAGCCAACGAAGCGCGACTGGAGTACGACGCAAGCGTTCGGCTACGTTTGGTCGTGACGTCTGCCGTCGCGCCGAGCGGGGCTGCGCTGTGATGCGTCTCCCGTACATTTCAGTGCATTACAACTCCCTAAGACGCGCTACCGTCGCGCTCCTCTCACGCTGCTTCGGCTATGTGGAAAAACCTTTAGTCTTAAAAATTTACTTACCCGAGTAATGTAATGTGTTTAAAATTCTATACTTGGCTAAGAAAACTAACTTTTGATATTTCTTACTTTTGACAGTTTCTGAACTACAGAACAAAAATGATGTGCTAAGTAAATACTTGAGTAAAAGTAACTACTTAGACACTTACTTACTTAACTGTTTATAGGCACCTACGGGTGTAACACCCTTACCTATATACATATAATTACTTAGTCTTGAGAATTTACTTAGCCGAATAATGCCATTTGCTTAAAATTCTGTGCAAAAATAATTTTTGACATTTCGCACTTTTGACAGTTTCTCAACTATAGAAAAAAAAAAGATGTGCTAAGTTCATACTTGAGTAAATGTACTACTTAGACATGTTTATAGATACAGGTGTTAGTGCCCCCCGGTAACTAACAATTCGGCGGCCCTGACACAAAGGCTAGTTACTACAATCTTCAATTTGCTATGTTAAAGAGATTGTGCTATAAACTACATATACCTTCGTCTCTTCCTAACAGCAAAGTAAGATTACGATTATACTGCTAAATACATTCTGAAAACACCCTTATTACTCGATTTAAAAAAAAAAACAAATTACATCTAAGACATTCATGGATATATAAGCCAAAACGGATTGAGCATTGCGTAAAAAAAGCGACAACAAAGATGCTCACTTAGAGCCTTACGTCTCTTTCTAAGTAGGGTGACCAAACTTTGGTACGATTATGGACTTGTTAAAGTGTGTTATGACATCAGAATCAGAATCAGAATATTTTTTATTCATGTAAACCATTACAGTATTTATGAATCGTCAAAATAGGAACAAAGACTCTACCACCACTTCGGAATGTCATTCCTGTGGAGAAGAAGGGCAAAAAACTCCACGGTTACTCTTTTAATATAGTATTTTTACAATTTTTCCATCTACATTTTGTTGTGGGGTATGGGAGAACAATGTAGTATCAGGTGAGTCTAAATTAAATTAACCAAGTTAAACTATTCATGTGAATGGCTACATGGTTCTCTCATTTACAGATAAAGAAATGAGGAAGAAAAATGATAAATTTTATTTAACTACTATAAGGAAGAGAGGGAATAATAAATAATTATAGCTGAACATGTTATCCACATTCTGGTGGAGCTGGAACAACACCTATCCAAGCATTTTTATCTTTTAAATAATTATCTAGAGTATAGTAAGCTCGCTTGCAGAGCGTACGTTTGATACAGGCTTTGAATTTATTTTCACTAAGTTGAGTGACGTCAAGTGGAATTTTATTATAAAATATAACACAGTACCCCATGAAAGACGTGTGAATTTTAGATAGACGAAATTGCGATTGATCCAATTTATTTCTATGTCGCGTGTTATACCAATGCCTATCACCTAGCTGATTAAATAGATCTAAATTTTTCCGTGTATACATTATGTTTTCATAAATGTACTGACATGGGACCATCATAATATTGGCTTCTTTAAACAATTCTCTCAAAGAGTCGCGACTACCTAAGTTATAGATGGCCCTAATAGCCCTTTTTTGTGAGATAAAAATAGAGTCAATGTCAGCGGCCCTACCCCACAATAATATAGTCCGCGCGGTGTCCACATCAGTAAACTGTCTGATTTTTCTTACGGCATAGGCAGCGGAACTGAGTCGTTTACCTAAAGTCTTAATATGAGGGCCCCATTGCAACTTAGAGTCAAGCATAATCCCTAATAAAGCTGTATCATTTATAAACTCAAGTTTCCCGTTATTTAGTATAATATCACATGCAGTACTTTTCACATTCGGTAAAGAAAACCTTATACATTTTGTTTTCTTGTTATTAAGCACTAAATTGTTTCATGTGAACCAATTATGTACTTGAAGAATAGCGTCATTTACCTCGTCTAAGTTATTTACATGTCTACCTACTTTAAAGATCAAAGAGGTATCATCAGCAAACAATACTACCTTCGCCCGCCCCTCAACTGCTCGAGGCAGCTCGAGGCATCTAATTAATGTATAATTATCGGGCACTGTTTATCGCCGTAATTATTCCATGCATATGTCACGTCTTCAATGAGTAGTAGTCAAAGTTTTTGAGTAAATTGCCCATTTTCTTGCGGACTGTACATTTTTTTCAGAGTCTGTAAATTTAGCTCCAAATGTCGCAAAAATTAAGGATAGTCTCCTAAGACCATTTTTCTGTATCTACAATGGTTGAAATAGCTGCCTTACTGCCCCATCCTCCATCCTAAATATACAGACGAATAGGGAACCTTGTTCGTTTTGAACTCTGTTATAAATGGTTTGCTGCGTAATTAAACCAAATAGGTATAGTGCGTATAAGTTCTACCTTCTGGTCACCGTACTGCATCGCAATGGGTGCGAGGGAGACACCAGGGCCAGGTTATTGCTCTCACTCATCATGGTCGAGTTGTTGAAATCATAGAAAATTCGGTGTTGTGTCTGTGAGTAAGAGTATTATTTTCTCTAGCAATATTTTGACATTACTAAATCCGTGTTGGGTAATAAATTCATGAAGACATTGTATTCAAAATAGCCCATGCTTTTTCTCTTCCATGTGTAAGTGTTTTCATTCATAGATAGAAAATTGTCACATAAAAGTATTTCGTATAATAAATACATTATAAATAAAAAATACATTTGTATGAATAAAAATACTTTCAATTATTTCACTTTTTTCGTCAGACTAGTAACAATTCAATTGAAAGATAACTTTTATTTGGTGCTTCAAAAATTAACCTTCAAAAGTGTTTTGCTACATTTTTAATTAAACTTAAAAAAATCCTTTACCTGAATTATATAATATTCTCAAGCAGAGTTCATACAAAAATTATAAAATAGTTTGGTTTAATACTGGTTGTTTAAAAAAGAGTATCGCTGGGTATCGCGTTCCAAGATTTTACGTGATTTTGTATTATTTGACATATCAAAGCTCTCAATCATCTTTTAGGCCAACTGTAGCCAACTGCATCGTTGGTCTAGTGGCGAATAATTGGCGCAGTGATCACGAGATCCTGGGTTCAAATCCTGGATCGGACAAATTTTTCTACCGAAAATCTGGCATTGTGCCCAGTAAAATGGCAATAGATAACATCGTCGGCACAAAGTGGGTGTATACAGTACACCTCTGTCAACCCCGCTTGGAGAACACGAGGGAGTTATGTTGTATAGTAAACATGTTCCTATGGCCACTTTCGGACTCCATCATCAGAACAGCTTCATACTCCCATATTATTTTATTGTCACCGGACTTATATACATATAACAAGTTTTAGCTCAATCGAATACCCGTGTTTAAAAATGCAGCTCAAAATATGAACTAGAAAGACAGACAGACATGCAAACAGTGAGAGTTAAATAACAGCTCGTAAAAATAATTTATTACTTTATCAAAGCATAGATAAAAACACATCGCTTCACCCTTGAACTAGTGACGATGCATGAGTTTGGCATGCATGCGTTTACAAACATATTATTGCTATAAATGAACACCCAGACCGAAACAAATCTTGCGAATCATTCAAATATGACAGTTGACACTACAGCATACCTATATTCACGTAGAAATTCAATCCAAAAATTATAGTACAAAGGGCTTGCGTGAAAATTTTAACGTAAGCGTGACGCTAGCGAGTTGATATGCCATCTTGTCACACTACAAAGGGCATTGTCGAAAATTGCCCCAGAACCATCAAACATTTGACCCATGCCATCATTACTTATCTATTTTATTACAATAATGGCAAATATCTAACGGACAATTTGCAATGTAAAATGTATATTTAAAAGTATTGTAAGTACTTATATACTTTGACGGACGATTTAGCGCAGTGGTTAAGGGCTTAGACCGCCCCGCCTACTGTGTCTAATAGTCGCGGGTTCGATTCCCGCACGGGACAAATCTTTGTGTGATCCACAATTATTTGTTCCGGTCTGGGTATTTGTGTATGTGAATTTTCATGTTTGTAAACGCACCCACGACACAGAAATTAATCCTAGAGTGGGGCAACTTTTTTTTAAATAAAAAAAAAAAAAAATAAAAACATATCACAACATCTTTACTACATGTAAACACAAACAATATAACTTCATATGTATTAATGGCTACTGAATTATAACCGCTTGTACGTTTAATAATAAATTCCTTAATAAAATTTATGGTAAGTATTTTTCATTGCTGTTGGTTCTGAGACAAATCAGAACAATGTCATTTACTAAATCAACATTAACCGTTACAGCACGATTACACGCTATGTCACGCTAACTTCAATCTTATCGTGCTAAGCCCTCGGGGTCCAAATGAGTAAATACTGTGCAAATCAAGCTATATATATATGCGAAATTAACAAAGTATAGTGCAAAAATAATTGGAATTTATAGAAAATATCCTAATCCACTTGCAAACTCCTAAAAGACCCGGGCATCCCCAGTACTTCATCGTTGAATTTGGTTGTATGCCTGTACGCTTCATTTGTACCAGGTTGGAAGATCTCTTTGAAGTACTCAAGATTTTCCTTGGTACTGAGCAGGTCTACCATTTGATCTGAAAGAGAATTAAATAAATCATTTTCCATGGGTATCCTCCACCAATCTGAACTGAGACCGCGTGGTGGAGTATGACCCAATCTCTCTCACCGTGATTTGTGATAGAAGGCCGTTGCCCAGCATTGCGACTAAGTAAAGGCCGATTTGTTAGCCTTGACATGGTAGCTGATGATGGTGATTATTTTAAGAAGACCACTTTAAGGTCATAGAAGGCAGGAACACTCGGAATTTCAAGTGAATAAGAAACGAAAAGTTCCGCTTGGAATTGCCAAGCTTAAGTGAAGGTGGGCGAAACACAATGTTTCCAAACCTGATGGCTGATAGGCCAGAAAAAAATTGTACGGCCTCCCGTAACTAGAAAAAATGTAGTAGGCAGGCCCCCTATAAGGCGTATCTATGATCTGATGTATGTCGATGGAAAGATGGATGATGGATGCGATCAGCGCAGATCCGGTGTTTAAGATTACCTTCAGCAAGTCTTGGTTGCAGAGGACTTGATTAGACTAATAATAAGACCTCTTGCTGGGTGGGCAGAAAATACAAAGTTTCAACAGGTTCTTCCCTTACAGAACTCTTCGGTTTCTTCCACTCTCTTAGTTCGCCCTATATACGCTCCTCGCTTATGAAGACTCTTGACTTACCTTGACCTTTAATATCCTAATGTTATATTTTACTACCCAACAAAAAAAACAAATACTGATGTTCTGATTAAGAAAGAAGGAAAAAGAAAGAAAAGACATTTATTCAACCACACTCACATAGTAATTGAGATATTAAAATTAATAACGAAAATAATAATAATAACGTATAAAGAAAAACAAAAAATAAACTAGCCAAAACATTTTCCGACACCAGAAGTTGTGTGGGGTTGAATAGGATACTGCCTCAGCATATTGCTACACCATAATGATGGATCATGGTGCAGCGCTGGTAAAAAAAAAATATTCACTTACAGTATAGTTCTTTCGTTGATTTCTGTTCACCACCAAAGTCTTTGGCAAGCAATTCTCTTGGAATGAGTTCGTACACTGAATCCATGGTCTTGTGTACTTTTATCCTGCCTCCGAGTTTCTCGCTCAATACCTGCTTCATGACAACCACGAGTGCGTCGACCGCTTTGGAATCCGTCACAAAGTGTAAAGCCTTTATCCTCATGCCGTAACCTTCCTGAAATTCAATAGGTTAATTAAAATGATATAAAAGTAAAGCATTTATTGCTTGGTGAAGGAAAACTTTGGTAGAAAATTTCTATGTCCAAACGATCCTAAACAAATCGGAAGACATGTAAAGTACCTGAAAAATGGCGACCAGCTCATTCCCTGTCACATTCGAACTATAAATACGTCGTCGTTACATGGGTGCACTGTTTACAACTTAGCCTGATATTAAACAAAATGGTCACGCCACGCTTGTACTCTTCACCAGGTGTGACAGAGATGTATTTTATCACATATCGCCGACGATATTATATCCGGTCTAATACTGAATATATTTTGATAAAAAAACTACGCTTTATACAACTTAGGAATTGAATCCAGGGTTCATAATCACCAGCTACACAGTGCGCTACTAGATCAGCAATGTTATTATATAGTGCCAACATAATAAGCGTTGCTCGCTTATGTTATTATTGTTATGTTACATTTTGCGCCAAGAGATTTTTATTTGGACGTTTTACTTTTGATATGAAAAGTCGCCATCTTTTAATCTTAACGCCATCTATCTAGCTATCAAGCATAGTTGTTTGAAGTAATAAAATATAGAGATCGCTACTATTAATATTAATACTTACCGTCAGAACTGTGAAAAAAGTACGTAGATCGATCACGTTTAAGCTCATGACAAAGGTAAGTATGTTTAAATCTCTAAGATCGACTACACATTCCATGCCTTGAGTATAATCATGGGCTCTCATATACTCACACATCTGAAAGAAAAAATATATTATATAGGACGCAGTCTCATCAACCACGGTTAAATAGGTAAGTTCCTTTCTAGCACCCAGATCGAGCCACTTTGCCGAAAAAATCCTGTCGGATTCAAAAAGTTCGGTTGGGTTCGGACACAAAAATATTTATCTGATAAATCTGACTAGAGTGATACAATTAAGGGGCTACCGCGGTGAATATGTGTTGTGCTGCAAAAACTTTAAGAAGTATATAGATATAGTAGAATAGATACTTGAGATTTAGAAATACGGCTTTTGACTCTATATTTTAGGATCTGCTAAGAGGAATACACGATCAAAAAAAATTTTCTCGATGCAAAAAACATCTAAAGTCATCTTTTTGCTTCATATTTTCTGATTCAAATATGAAACACTTAAGAACTTGTCAATAGAATTTACTAGAAAGCAGCGAATAATTGTAGTAGAGTTCTTGTAGAGCAGTTTTTTATTTCATAGTTTGGTTTTATAACAAAATAATAAATATTGTTATTGCATATAGTACGTCGTTTATTTTCGAGCGTACTCCATATATCCGTCTCTTATCATTCATTTGTAAAGTAATTGCGTCACTGTCACTCTCCCGGTCGATAAATTGTAGATCGCGATAGGTCCTTAAATGGTAAAATATTGCAAATTTTGTTCCCGCTACTTGATCATAAAATTGTATTTTAAAATAAGTATATTTAATATATCATACTGCAGCAGATCCAGACGGAGATATTAGAATGAGGTGGACTCTCATGGAAGACAAGTTTTCAATATCATATAAAGCCCAGGTGATATATGCAATGCCTACTGTTCACTAGTACTAAAAATGAGAAAAAGAACATTTAACAGTAAAAAACATCTCCATGACAATACTAATTTAGTGCATTAAAACACCTATATCAAGCGCAAAATAACATTGAGGGGCCCGTAGCTCGTCAGATAGCCGGTAGATACCTTCGGTCTGAGAAGAATTACTCGTCTAGATAGAGCATAGCGCCGGTGGAAACGGCAGTAAGGCTATCTACTCATAAATGTAGAGTATGTCGTATCATTATTGGAAAATCAGTGATTGGAATGACGAGCAGTTATTTTCATATTAGTAACCTTATAATCTTGTCATAGACATACTCTATGATTGCTTGAGTTGTGAAGCGACGACAGATGACATCTGTCAGATGACGAATTACCAATGACAGATAGTCGATGTAAGATGGCGGACGGCGCCGTGTTGTGATTTGATTGGCAACGGGGCAAGCGGTCGGACGTATCGCGGAGCAGCTAACCTCACTGCAATACATGTGACAAATAATCTTCTACGAATGTACGTTTACTCGCATATCAGTGTACCGGAAGAGACCCCAGTGTTATTTCAAAATTTCCTTTATATACGGCCACCATGTGGACGACTATGAAACGAAGATAAATCCACCTTTCACCGTTACCAGCAATAAAAAGGCCTTCAAGAAAACCTAAGCGCCGATAAGTAGATAAATTGTAGTATACACGAACGCGCACGCACACATTGACAGCTGTTGAACAAATTTTTAAAAATCGAACACTGGCTTTACTAACACATAGTGTGTAACTGAGGCCGCTTTTTGACGCCATTTTTGTAGCAGTGCTGTCTAGACAAGTCGTAGTCTAAGCCTTGGGTGTTCCGGATTTTCACCCTAGCTATGATATTTAGTGGGTCAGTAAATAGATATTACATATGTAAGGAAAGAACCTGTTGGAACTCTGTACTCTCTGCCTACCCCGCAAGGGATCTGGCGTGAGGTTATAGATAGATAGATAGATAGATATTGAAGTGTTCTTTTTCTTCATTTTGTTATTAACAGTTCTTTTTACCAGTGGACAGTAGGCATTGGATGAAAGAGGATAAATGAGGCTTTCGCTCCAGGACGACTAAAATTACACCGTGTATAATATAAGCAGGGAACGGCCCAACAGTGGACAATAATTGCTAAATAATAATACTAAAATCGTCTTGTCATACCAGAGATATAAATCTGTAGTAATCGAAGAACATGGCTGTGTCGATTTCTGAGGATACGATCTTCAACATGAACACCCTGTAGTTATCCTTAGTCATCTTTGGAGACAGGGTTGGCATCCTGAAATTAATATAAGTATTTATTAATATTTTATGCACAGATTTTTATAATTATGAAGCCTTTTTGAACGTGGGGTGACGCTTGAAACAGGAATGTTAAATCTTAATGAGTGAATGTCCGAGTGAACGTCTTGAATAAACGACTGTTGTGACTGCAGCGACGATGGGAGCAACGTTAGGCTAGCTACGTGTGAGCTACAACATCTGCAGGCGTCCAAGCCGGAGCATTATGTAAGCAGGAGAACTTAATGCCTGAGCCATTTCCTGCCAGTCTACCTTAATAATGTCAGGCTATACCGTCCCACTGCTTACTTACAAAGGCCTTATCCCATAAATCAAGGTGAGAAAGATTAAGTGATACTCCACCACGCGGACTCAGTGCGGTTTGGTGGAGGCAGGTTTATGGCCACCTGAATACTGGGCATGTAGGTATTGACATACATTGTATTATACAACAACATAGTGTTCAGGGTCTGATGATAGAGCTTAAAGGTGGCCAATGGAACCCCCCCCCCCCCCTCACCTAATCAATTTAATCCCGCCGTGTTAGAGCTCGTTGAACTTGTCTAGAGGAGTATGTTTCAAACCCGGATGGTGTCCAGGGTCTGATAATGCAGCCGAAAAGAAGCCATAGGAACTCCCCAATTAATCAAGATATCTTCCTTATGTTTTTGCTATAACAGCTTGTTTTTAATAAGGTATTTTTAAATTTTAATTGTTTTTAATCATATTGTGTGAATAAGATAGCTTTTTTACATTGTAACCTAATGATGTCTGTGAAATGTGGGAGTGCACAGGCCACCCCTCTTCTATTAGTGTCATGTATTTTTTTATTAAATAATGGTCAGCGATTAACCCCTATCTCACCTGATGGAATGTGACGAAGTGGTCGAGGATATGGTGCGCTGACTCATTAATAGCCTATGCAAATTGAACTCAAGGATACCCAAGTTACACCTTTTGACCTACTAATATTATAAATGTGAAACTTTGTATGTATGGATGTATGTTACTCCATCACGCAAAAACGGCTTAACGAATATGGATGCAACTTGGCACACAGGTACTTTATTACCTAGATTAACATATAGGAGACTTTGTATCTCGGAAAAAATTTAGGTTTCTGTCTAAAGTAGACGAAGTCGCGGGCAGAAGTTAGTACTTACATAAAAGTAGACAGATCAAGTAAATCTTCTTTCGCATTGTACTTTGAAAAGTACTTGGGGACCAAAGTCTTCAAAGTGCACAGTTTGTCTAGATTTTTCTTGGCCCTTTCCAAAGAGCCTTTGGCGAACATCAAGGAACATTCTAGAAAATGTTTATCTGGAAAATAAAATAGAAATTATGAAAACTTTTATTTAATTCTTTAAAGTACACATGAAAATCCTTACAAATTAAAGTCCAGTGGTTAAGCCGCTCCGCCCTCATTAGTCTTAGGTATGATTCTTGCACGGGACAAATCTTTGTCTGGGTCTAGGTGTTTGTGTATAAAAATTTTATGTTTGTAAACGCTTAACAACCAAGGAATTCATAGTGTGGGGTTCCTTTTTTTGAAATAATTAAAAAAAGTACATAAAATGTACTTACAAATTCTAACTTACAAATCGAGTTCTCTAATAACAAGCTTTTAATATCCAATTTAATTTACATTATTTTCGTAATGTCTGCGTTTAATTTAGTGGCGTATTGCACTGCTAGCAATCATGAGATCTTAGGTTTGAGCAAAATGGCTGAACGGATTTGGATTAAATTTGGCACACCGGTAGTTTAATACCTGGATTAACACATAGGATACTGTTTATCCCGGAAAAATGTTAGGTTTCGGTATAAAGTCTACGTGGACAAAGTCGCGGGCGGAAACTAGTCCTACTAATATTATAAATGTGATAGTTTTCATGTTTAGATGTTTTTTACTCAATCACACAAAGTGACCACATTTTAATTGACTACCTATTTCTTCAAATGACCACTTTTGAAAATCACAAATGGCGAATTCTTAAAAGCACATTTTCTTTACATTATTAATGTTCATTTGTTAAAACGATCCCTTCTTAAAATAACCACTTTTTTGAATGACCATTTTAACATCATTATCTGGACCTGAATTTTTCGTATTATGTAATTCGAATCGCAATGAACATAATTAACAGATGGCCACTTACTAAAATCCTTCTTAATGAAATGCGGTTGCTTATCGATCCATTCCTGAAAGTTACTTAGCACTTCCTCCATCGCCCCCGGCTGGTCCAGATTGAATTCCTTGCGTAGTTCATGCAAGGTGTTAGGGTTGAACTCGAAGTAAGGATCCTTGGGTATAGACTGCATTTTTGGATACAACTGTATAGGATACCTGGAAGAAAGTGATTAAAAAAACTAAATAAGAAATTGCTACTCAAGCATAAACTAGTTTTTCAGAGACATACAAAGTGTAAGAAAATAAACGCAAGACCTGAAAGTAGTTCGTTCAAAATCGATAACTGAATTGATTCCGGCTATTTTTAATACATATTCCATTTCCCTTAGTGCGCTATAATAAACTAAATGTATTATTGATTAAGCAACAGGGACATTTCAAATGCATTTCTAAAAAATATTACTCAATTCGCTCACATACACTTACAAGTTTAAAAAAAAGAGGTTAAAACTTTTAAATTCAGAAAATTGGTTTTCGTACGGGATTTGTAAAACAATTATCTAATGGGGTTGTCTGAGGTCTTACTTTATTTATGATACAACTTGTATAACCTAAATTTGTTAGCATAAATAACATAATTAACACAAGATCTGAAAGTAGTTTATTGTAAATCGGTAACTGAATTTATTCCAACTATTTTTAATGTAATTATAGCCTTTCTTTTATTATTTGTATTTCTTAATACGCACACATATATGTACAGGTTCCATTGATAATTGCGGTATAAAAATACTTAAAAAAGTGTAGTAAACTTCAAATTTGGAAATTTGGTTTTGCCCTTGAATTTCCATTGAACTAAACACCATCTTCGTTCTGCAGAAAAGGGCTGTTCGAGCAATTTACAATTTGGCCCCGCGAGCTTCCCTTAAGGAAAAATTTAAAGAAATCAATATTCTACCTCACAATTTATATATGAAAATCTTCTATATGTTAAAAAGAATATCAGTAGCTTTGAATAATATAGCGACATTCATCATGTTAATACACGGAACAAAGATGATCTTATTGTAAATTCTACTCGTCTCCACAGAATTAGTAATTCTTTTATGGGGCAATGTATACGCTCCTACAACAAATTACCCATGGAAATCCAAAACATGCCTATCAATAAATTTAAATAGGTAATCAAAACTAAACTGTGTAAGAAAGTGTATTACAACATTTCGGATTATCTTGACAATGAAACAGATTGGGTTTGAGCAGCTCCTCATTCAGCAAAATTAAACAACGCTGTATAATACAATTTTGAAAAAAATAAATGGTTATCAGAAAGGCCAAACAAATTAAGTTAAAAGACTAGCCCGCTGGTTTCTCGCCGGATCTTCTTAGTGGAGGCCGCGATGCGATCCGGTGGTAAATGTAAAAAATGTAATAATTTTGACGTTTGTACGTGCTTATGTATTAGTCTAAACAAATAAATGATTTTTGACTTTGACTTTGATTTATGAAGGAATTATCTTATCTATTAGGGGTGTCTGAGGTCTTGCGTTATTTACGATACACCTTGTATATTGCACCAAAACTAAACGCACCAAACAAACAAATACTACGAAATACACCAATTACCTAAATTTGGTGCAATTCCTAGTATTTTCTGTCGAAGCTATCAATTTTGTATCGGTATCATAAATTGATAGCTTTAACGGTAGAGACTTATAAGTGACATGAAAATAATTTTTCAGGATTTATCGATCAAAATCAGTAAGATAGAGATCGTTATCTATATCCAGAATGCAGGGCCTGGATAGTTAAACCTTGGCGTTGTGATAATAATGGAGGATTAAAACTTACTGAAGCCCTCATCTGTTTGTCAATCTGTCAAACTGTCACTTGTAAGTTGTCCTAACTGTATCTCTAACGGTTATTTGTAGTTTGTACGAAATGTATCTCTAGCTCACTTGTAGGTTGTCCGAAATGTATCTCTAACTCACTTGTTGGTTTTCCAAAATTTATCTCTGACTATAACATGTCCGAAATGTATTTATAACTGTTACTTGTAGGTTATCTAAAATGTACCTCTCACTGTGACTTGGTTTAAAATTTATTCTGATATTAAAATGTTGCAATGAATTTAGATAATGTATTGGATTTTGCTCTCTCCACGTTAAAAAGAATGCTCCGGCGGCTTATCACGGCGGAGGGGCTCCGAGATATGCTAACAAAATACACAGGTCCTCCTTGTTTTGTACCTTGGTTGAGCACTTACCTACTCTAACGGAGAAAAATGCTACTGCTAATAAATATAGCGTAATCTTTGCTGCCCATGATATACTCCGATATAAATAAATCAATCTGACATGGTTTACAATAAATGGTTTTATTTTAGGCAAGTGCGAGCAGGACTCACGCTCTTGGAGTTCCGTACATGCACTAGATGTCGCTATTTTAATTCAGGAGTATATCATTAAAGATACTGAGTTCTTAGATTTACACGAATATTACACATGAAATAAAACTATTATTCAGATTTTATCGCGGTTTATTAAGATTTTTAAGTTCCCGAAGTTTCGAGTGCCTTGCAGCCACAGCACCCATGGTCACGGGAAGGACTGAGGTATTGGACGTCCAAACGGCATAGTTGTTCCGGGGTACCCTCAAATTTCTTAATTATTTTTGTTGGTTCGATCTACGCAGAATGTGCTCACGGTGTCTTGAGGCCTTGCAGTATTAAGCTTGGTTTTGGATTTGATTATATTAATTACCGGAACCCAAGTCAATGGAAGCAGCCAGCCATCTTTTCTATAGATTAGGATGTTTTTTAATTTCAATAGCCTCGCGAACCATTCTTGGTAGGAATCGGTGGAATTCACGAGGATTTAACGTCGACAACTTAAAAATCAAAATAAACCGCAATAAAGTCCGAATAATACTTTTATTTCATCATTAAATATGACAAAGTAGTATATTCGTTTATTAAATTAATTTTTTTTAGGTTACTCGAAGAAATAAATTATTTTAATGCAGCTTTGCGACTGTCATAGAGTGAAATTCCACTCGATGATAGCGTTAGTCCCGATTTTAGCCGCGGGCCCAAAAGATTCTTGTACTAATGTATGAAAAAATATTTAGAGCATAGATTCTAATAATAAAAATATATAATATTAGCCCTGTTAAAAAACTGTCCCACCGCTGGGCACGGACCTCCTCTCAAACTGAAAGGGTTTAGGTCATAGTCCACCACGCGGGCCCAGTGCGGGTTGGCGAACTTCACACACCTTCGAGAAACTGAGGTATGCAGGTTTCCTCACCATGTTTTCCTTCACCGTAAAAGCAAGTGATAGTTAATTTTTCATACCCACATGCTTTCGAAAAGACAGAGGTGCGTGTCTGAGTTTAAACCCGAGATCTCTGACTTTGCAGTCCAATGGTCTGTATTTGACATAAATTTAAACTGGAAATCTCAACTCGTTCTTGAGCAAAAGGGCTATAACCGTCAGACAGATACATAGTAATCGGACACAACTAAATAGGATCACTCTATAAGGGTTAAGTTTTATCAAATGAAGTACGGAACCTTAAAAATAATATCTTTGTTCACAACGGACATAATCATCACAGCATCCAATTATCATGCCAATTAGGGCATTGATTGATTACATTAGTAAGCAAAAACTAGTTTGAGATCATTGAGTAGAGAGAAAAACCACTTTAAATAAAAAAATACGATCTTGCAATACAATCCCGCGCAACTTGTTGACCGCGGGGTAAGCGGGAATGTTTGTTTTCATACATACAAATATTATATTTTTCAAGTTGTTTAAAAAGTATCTCAGTGCAAATGGAGGCATATTTGCACACAGATGATTTGGCGCAATAGTTAGGTTAAGACGCTCTGCCCACTGGGTCGAATAGTCGCGGGTTTATGTCACCCACAATTATTTATTTCGGTCTGAGTATTTGTGTATGTGAATTATCATGTTTGTACATGCATCCGCGACACAGGAATAAATGCAAGAGTGGGCCTCCGTTTTTAAAAAAAAAATTGCCTAAAATTGCAATACCTATGAAGCGAAATGCCTGGCCGGTTGAATGACCACGAACCAAATTGCCTTTATAGAAAAATGCCTGCAAACCAAATGCCTAAAAAGCTTAATGTTTGTGAAGCAAATTGCCTAGACAAATTGCCTAGGAAGCAAAATATCATACTGGTAAAACTAAAGTATGATATAATTAAATCGCGTAACGTAAGTAGGTATAGCCTAGTCGTTAGACCGTTGGACTGCAAAGTCAAAGGTCTCGGGTTCAAACCCAGGCACGCACATCTGTCTTTTCGAAAGCATGTGCGTATTAAAAATTATTTATCACTTGCTTTAACGGTGAAGGAAAATATGGTGAGGAAACATGGAGAGTATCTTGAAGGTGTGTGAAGTTCGCCAACCCGCACTGGGCCAGCGTGGTGGACTATGGCCTCAGCCCTCTGTTTGAGAGGAGGGCCGTGGCCGACGGTGGGACATTTACTTAACAGGGCTAATATTATTATATGATAACGTAATGTTATTCAAATTAACGCGGTTTTATCTTATAATATAGCTACTTATGATACCCTAACTGTACCGTGACCTATTTATTTAGGCATAGGCTGATTGTTAGCCGTCACGAGTTGTAGGTATTCTGCCTGCGTAGGAATTTCGCTTTTAGGCAACTCGCTCAAAACCCGCGGCCAGCACCTGGCACAAAGTGAACTAGAGTATATATACTCTTACCGTTAGATATCCGGAACATGCCTATCAATAAGTTTAAAAAGGCAGTCAAAAATAGACTGTGTAAGTAAGGCCAAACAAACTAAGTTAAAACTAGCCCACTGAGTTTCTCGCCGGATCTTCTCAGTGGAGTACGCGTTCTGATCTGGTGGTAAATGTAAAAAATATAATAATTTTGACGTTTGTAAGTGCTCACATATTGGCCTAAGCAAATAAATAATTTTAGACTTTGACAGAAGTGAACTACAAAAAAAATAATTGCAGGGTCTTTTCTAGCACACAATAAGCTAATATTTGTGATAAATATAGCAAACTTAGATATCGTAAAGATTATCATATCAAGTATATACAAAGAATAATAATTAATATCCGTGATCCTTGAGGTACAAGTTTAATCTAGACGATCCACCAATGTCACAAAAAAGGATTAATTATTACTTGTATCCTGACAATATAATTACTATTTGTAGCTGTTTTCCTTTCTATAGGAATAGATTATGCTAATTGGACTCATTTACGGCAGAACTGTATAAAAAGCCAGTCGAAGATGGCATGCTCCTTCGTTCAGCCACAACGCTGCTAAACGTGTCACGGCTCCATTACACCCCCAAAGCGGACATTGTGGAGTATGCCCGCAAGAAGACCATGTGTTCTCTGAGGTTCGAGATGCTGAACTCGCAAAACAACGCCGAGTTTAATTCGTTTGTGGTGCGAGTTCCCACTGTCATGCTAGAAACCTTTATGAGCGAGGAGCTCTGGCCAAAGGGTGTTTAGGAGATTTCGTGGAAAACTGCGAGACGCCCCTGCACAGCGCACTATGTCGCCAAAAATAAATCTGATTTAGTTTATAAGTTTGCGAAGAATGGCCGAAATCGGCACTCTTGCTCATTTCTATCAATCTTTAACACTAACAGCGACTCTCTGACATATGGCTCGTCTCAATATTTCACTCAACGGCAGATTTGCTTACTGTCAGTAGACTTTTAGCAAATTTTCCATATAAAATATGTCAAAATTCTATCCGTAGTAGGCAAATTGAAACCGGCCAATAGACGTTTTACGTTAAAACTAACGGCCTAGTGCGCCAATATAGCCACACCTGTTTTTTTTTCTGATAATTCATTAATACCTGCTTTAATAATGGTCTACACACATAAGAACATTCTAATCTTGATTCTGTGTTCTTGAAATAACTAAATACGTGAAAGTAGTTTGTTCATAATCATGAGAAAAATCCATTACAGTACTTTTTAACCGATTGCAGAAGCAAGTTATCATTTTAGAGTCTATGTAAGTTTTCTATTTCTTAAGCACGTCTCTAACATAAGATTTATAGTGCGGCAAGGATCTATTGGCCCGTGGATGTTTTTGACAGGGGGGCGTCGGGCGTCGGTGTGAAATTAGGGCTATCATTTAGTAAAATTTTCCTTTTTCCAGGGAAATATTTCAACAGGTGAGTCCGCGCGGAAACTAATCAAAAAAAATAACTTTGGCTAATTTCATAACAAACGGCTACTCTGCGACTTTTATAAAGTGATATTTCACTTGACATCTTTAGTTACGATTTTGGCCGTGGGCCAAAAGATCCTTAATCATAATAATCATAATCATTTATTCTGCAAGTGTAGGTAGGTACAATTAGGTCTTATATTATAAAATAGAACTCCAAACTTTGCCACAAAGCATGCAAAATTTGGCAGACTTACTAAGTATTAAAATTTAACTTTACAATATAATACGATTTTAGGCATTAACACTTACATTTCTCATTGAATCATATAATTATAAAATATTTGCACATTACATTAATATAACAAACAATAATCATGAAATAAGTAGATAAATAAAATTGGTAATAATCATAGTCAAAATAATAATATGTCAATAATGATTAGATTGTCAAATGAACTGGTCGAATTGAATTATTGAAAATGTCAATTTTAAAATATAATGTCAACATTAATTAATGATTCATATTATAGGTGCATAATTATTTGGATTATTTCTTTCGAAATATTCTTTTACACTATAGAATGCATTTTCAATCGAAAAATCCTTGAATCTTCGCTTAAATATTTCCAGCGTATATATTTCCTTGTGCGACTATAGAAACGTGCCAGTAATTAAGGTCCAAATCCCTACAAAAATGAGCGTGGCTTATAAAGGCTAAGCTAAATTTTTTTGTTAGGATCACTCTTTCACACCCAACTGGTTCTACAATGTAGGTTGATACTTGGTGAAGCCGGTTCGCAGGTAGTTCATTCAGACACCGACGTCGTGTATTTTTTTACGCTTCCATTTAGAGTACGTTTACATGGACTTACTCACAGAGCAGAGAAATATGTTTTTAACACTGTGCCTGTCTAAAATAACACCATAGACTCTTCGAATCTTATGTAGTAAAAAATCCAAATAACTATATTGCTTTCATAAAAAGGATCACAGATTCATTCAACCTTAGCTCTCTGTCATAAATCGTTAATTTTTTAGATTTTTTTTTATTAGATTTTGTGCTTTTCTTTATATTTTAGATTATTTTAGTAACATCAATGTATAGAATCACTCCATGTAAACAAATTAGTGGAAGCTTTATTGGCAATATATGGATTTCAGGTACTTTTTTTATGTGATAAAAATGCTTTTATGTTTTTCTTAAGTTAAATAAATAAATACTTAAGGACGGGACGTGGGTAATTACAATTTACTTCAGTGTACTAGACGTGCAGTCCATGTGTGTGTCAGCCGAGGTAAATGTCATCAGAGGTGAATGTTATCTCCGGTAATAGATTAGACTATAAATGATAGAGAAAGGGGGTTTGTTCAACAGTGGGTCACTTACGAGAAATATTTTAATAGTATTTTAGGACACAGGAATAAGTTTCGTTTCCCTTTTTAATTGTTTTTATTTCATAATCATATAATCTATTTCCTTATATCATCCAGCCAGATCCTTTGCGGGGTACACAGAGAGTATAGAGAGACATACAATTTTAAAGTTGAACAAACGCTTAATCAAGTATTTTATTTTTATTTTTACATTTTCTCATTTTGGTCTCTCCTGTTAAAAAACACTGCTAGAAAAAGCGCTTTCCGATGTTATTCAAGCCAGTATATGTGAACGCACTCTTGCATGATGTAATTTATCCGAGCAAGTACCTCAAAATGCAGCAGTTGCATCATGTATAAGTTTTGTGGAACGATAATTAACCATTGACCTTTTAAAAGGTTAGTGAGTCGTTGTGAAGATAAAATGAAATAAAAATAAACATCGCTATGCATACATTCCCCAAGCAATGATTGTGGATCATATACACTCTCATAGTGTCTAAAATGTAATAAAAATAATATAGGCCCTGTTAAGAAACTGTCCCACCGTTGGGCACGGGCTTCCTCTCAAACTAAGTCCACCACGCTGGCCCAGTGCGGGTTGGCGAACTTCACACACCTTCGAGAAGCTCTGAGGCATGCAGGTTTCCTCATGATGTTTTCCTTCCCCGTTAAAGCAAGTGACAGTTTCTTTTTATTTATTTTTCCTGCCTTGTCTTTATAATGTTAGGTTCTAATGTAACAGGCAGCGAGCCTATTTTCATTTTATATGTCATGCTTTCATAATGGCTGCAGATGTTTTTATTAGAAAAATACACTTTTCAACCAAGGATTCGAATTCAAGACCTCGTGATTACCACTCAAACTATGAAGCCTCTAGAACAACGAGGCAGTCTAGATTGAGTAGGTCTTTGTTATATCGTTTTAAATATTTAGTAGACGTTTAAAACCCACACTGTAAAACTGATCAGGTATTCCTCCCGATACCCTCTCTTGCTTCATTTCGAATATAAATACCGCACACAGGATTAGACACCGACCTTGCAGTCGGAGAAACCCGTCGGACTGCAGAGCACCACGACGAGACACCTGGTATATGACCTTCTAATACAGCCCGAGCCGAGGCCGTTCCTTCTTGATGCGCCCTTGAACTAGTTGTCTCCATTACCACTCGCCCTCTTATCCGGTGAAGGGATAAAGGCCTCTCAGCCAACAGCGTAGTCATTCACAGACACACACAAAATATAAAATCAAATACCGACCTCGCTGGTGATGTTGAATAATCCCTTGCCCCCGACCCGTGCAGAGCACCATGGCGATACACCTAGTATATGCCCTCCATATAGCGACAGCCAAGGCCGAAGCATTTCCTCTTTGAGGCGTCCCTCTTGCCCGTTGAAGCGGTAAGGGCCTCTCAGCTAATCGCGTAGTTATTTACACACCAAAACCCGTGAGGTGCTGTGGTTATACAGGAAAAAAATATAGGGGGTCAATGGTCTCAATTGTCCCCTGTGACTCACGACCGATGCATTATTTTGACCAATTTCAAAACGATGAAATTGTCTCGTTATAACGATCACTGACTGGTTACTAGAATTATTTTTAAGTCATTACTTAAGGAAGCAGTGATAGCCTAGTTGTTAGATCGTTGGACTGCAAAGTCAGAGGTCTCGGGTTCAAACTCAGGTACGCACCTTTGTCTTTTAGAAAGCATGTGCGTATTAAAAATTAAATCCCGTACTTTAACGGTGAAGGAAATCATCGTTACGAAACCTGGAAACTTCGAAGGTGTGTGAAGTTCGCCAACCCGCACTGGGCCAGCGTGGTGGACTATGGCCTAAACCCGCTCAGTTTGAGAGGAGGCCCGTGCCTAACAGTGGGACAGTTTCTTAACAGGGCTAATATTATTATTATAAGGAATCACATAGATCAATCATGAACTTTATAAAAACAAGGTGTATCGTAAATAACGCAAGACCTTAGACACCCCGATTAGATAATTGCTTCACAAACTCAATTTGATAACCAAATTTAAAGTTATTTAACCTTTTTAAGCACTTTTATACCCGAATTAACAATGAAACTTGTACGTGTATGTGTGCGTATTAAGAAAAACGTTTTAGAAATGCATTTGAAATCTCCGTATTTGACTTTTACTTTGAATCAATTATAAATTTAAAGTTTGGTCAAATAGCCGACGGAGCGCGACGGGAGCGCGACAGAAGCGCTTGGCTACGTTTGGTCATAACGTTTTCCGTCGCATCGAGCGAGGCTGCGCTGTGTGGTGTCTACCGTACATTTCAGTTCATTACAACTCCCCAAGCCGCGCCACCATTGCGCTGCTGTCGCGCTGCATCGGCTATGTGGCGAAACCTTTAGCTAGTTATAGCGCAGTGACGGAGTAACAGCATGTTTTGCAAATTTAAAGACAAAGTAATTACATTAAAAATTAGTGGAAGTTACCGATTAAGAACGAACTAATTTCATGTCTTGCGTTAAATAGATTACGCTTTGTATATATTATTGTAAAATTATTTATTGGCCATTTTACTGTTATTGCATACTTTTAAGTAATTGTTACACTGAAAATTTTCGTGACGAATGTATTCTTAAATTTATTAGTGTAACCAGTTGTCGGTAAACCAAATAAAAAAAAAACTCTCTCCACCTCGATTTGTGAGAGAAGGTCTTGCCTACCAGTGGACAGTATGGGCTGATATTATGTTAGGGTTAACGACTGTATGTAGTCCATTTGGCTACAGGCCGGACCTCCTGAGCGCCAGTCTTACCAACAAGGTATTACTAGCTTTCAGTTCTAAAAACTTTACTACTGAAAAAAAGACCTTGCTAGTTCACTAAAATAAAAACTATAAGGAATGAACAACATCATAATTAAATTTAGTTAAGAAAATGTTAATTTGTTAACGCTACGTGCTATAGTATAATATAAAAAAATAAAACGCCTATATTCCCCAAGCGGGAAAGTGTACTGAGTACACTTACTTTTCGCCGAAGGTGTTAGGTCCCATGTAATAGGCGGTGATCTTATTACCATATACTGGGCACAATTCCAGACCCCGGACTCATGCTGGGAAGTTTGTCCGAGCTAGTACGAGGAGGGATCAAAAAGCAGTGAGAATGAGATAGAATATAATGACTATTGATAACTTAATAATTTATTTTTCTACATAGTTTCCGAGTCTCTCTACACACCTAGTCCAGCGCTTTTCCAAGGCTTCAATCCCTTTCACAAAAAAAGTTTTGTCTTGGTCCTGCAAAAAGCTCTCTACGGCATCCATCACCTCGTTATCGTCTTCGTACCTGTTTCCCCTTAAGTATTTTTTCAATTTGGGGAACAGATAAAAATCGCTAGCCGCCAGATCAGGTGAATAAGGGGGGTGGTCAACCAATACGAAGCCAGCTTGCTGAATGGCAGCCATCGCAACTGCCGACCTGTGCGCGGGGGCGTTGTCGTGATGAAACAGCACGCCCCTTCGTAGTTTCCCTCTCCTTTTCTCTTTGATGGCATTCCTCAACTTGGGAATTAAAGCTGCATAATATGGGCCTGTAATAGTGGTTCCACTTCCAGGTAATCAATCAACAATATTCCTTCTGAGTCCCAAAATATTGAGGCCATAACCTTGCCAGCCGATGCCACGGCACGAAACTTCTTCGGGGTCGGTGATGATGGCCGTTTCCGAAGATTGCTGTTTTGTCTCGGGATCAAAGTAATGGACCCATGTTTCGTCCAGTGTTACGAAACGAAACAAAAAGTTTTCAGAATCTTCTTGAAACTTGTCCAACAATATCTTCAAAATATCAAGTCGATTTTGTTTCTGACTGTCGGTTAACATTCTCGGAACCCATCTTGCGGAGACTTTCTCATTTTCAAAGATTGTTTCAATATGGATTGAATACTTCCATATGAAATGCCCGTTTTTTGAATTAAGTATCGGATGGTAACTCTTTGATCGCTCAATACAATTTTCTCGAATTTCGCAACATTTTGTTGGGTGACTGACGTCGATGGACGGCCGCAACGATGTGCGTCTTCCGTGCTCGTTCTCCCTACTCAAAATTGAGAAGCCCACCTTGCGACAGTGGAATACGGCGGAGCAGACTCTCCTAATGTTGCCTCCAAATCGCAATGAATCTGTTGCGTCGTTAACTTTTTTAAACAGAGGTATTTAATAACGGCTCGCACTTCGTTTTTCTCCATTTTCGAGAACACGTTCTGACACGTAGCAAACAAATGACTACATTCAGAAAAAACAAAAGAGAATCGAAGATTTTTTTTTAATAATATTACTAATATGTATCTGAGCTATGCCTGCCAGTATTTTTTCTTTTTTTTTACCAAGGTGTATATCGTTCTCACTACTTTTTGATCCCTCCTAGTATTTGAACCCTCGTGATCACAAAGAGATGCGATTTTTTTTTAATAACGTAGCCCCACACTAGGATATTCCTGTGTCGTGGGTGCGTTTACAAACATGAAAATTCACATACACAAATAACCAGACCAAAACAAATAATTGTGGGTCACGCAACGATTTATTTCATACGGGAATCGAATCCGCGACTATTAGGCACAGTGGGTGGAACAGCTTAAGCTTTTGACCACTGCGCTTAATCGTTCGTCAAGCTTAGCCACTAGACCAACCCTCGTTAGTCTAGTGGCAGTGTAATTTTGAATTATTCTCTATACAAAATCGAGTATGTTCCAGAAGATGCGAATATTAAAGTTCTAGACGACAACCTTAAAAAAAATGCGTCAAACCAGTTGCACATAAGCAAAAAAACTCCACATTAAAATAATAACCAGTTGGATATGTAAGCCGATGTGGTGTTATGCGTGTGATAATTATAGAAACCGTATAATAATATAAAATATATTTCTATCTATCTATATTATCATCCTTTGCGAGGTAGGCAGATAATACAGAATTCCAACAGGTTGTTTTTTTTTGTTACAGACCTCTGGCTTTCTCTGCATTCAAAACAGAATTAAAACTCTACGAGAGGTGATTTTCACGCTGTGCGACCGCGTTGTACTAGCGATCACTAAGGTTAAGCAGCGTTCGGCTCAGTCGGTCTGAGATGGGTGACCATTTTCATATACAAGCGTCCTCCATGCTTCGGAAGGAACATTAAGTTGGTCTCGGTAAGCATATAATGTGATAATCGTTAAGCCATGTTGGAAGCCATATAGGCGGCTTGATAAGTTCCAACAGCAGGTGGCCACAAACCTGCCTTCACCAATCCGCACTGGGTCCGCGTGGTGAAGTATGAGCTAATCCCTCTTACTCCGATTTGTGAGAGGAGGCAATGGCCTTCTGTGGACCAGCGGAACAGTATAAGCTGATATTATTATTACATAAAAGAATACCATCTCGAGTATAATTGAAGGACGCGCGCGCCGTCTTTAGCGCAGTGGTTAAGAGTTTAAGCTGCCCCGCCCACTGTATCTAATAGTCGTGGGTTCGATTCCCAGACGAAGCAAATCTTTGTGTGATCCACAATTATTTGTTCCGGTCTGGGTATTTGCGTATGTGAATTTACATGTTTGTAAACGCACTCACGACACAGGAATAAATACTAATGCGGAGCTACGTTTTTTTTTTTTAAATCCCTTAGCGGATGTGGGAGTACAGTGTACACCCACTTTTCGCCGATGTTGTTATGGCCGTGAGCCTATTTCCATATAAATATTTAATATTAGCCCTGTTAAGAATCTGTCCAACCGGGCACGCGCCTCCTCTCAAACTGAGAGGGTTTAGGCCAAAGTTCACCAAGCTGGCCCAGTGCGGGTTGGCGAACTTCACACACCGTTGAGAAACTCTTAGGCATGCAGGTTTCTTAACGATGTTTTCCTTAGCCGTTAAAGCATGTGATGATTAATTACTAATACGCACATGCTTTCGAAAGACAGAGGTGCGTGCCTGGGTTTAAACCCGAGACCTCTGACTTTGCACTCTAACGGTCGAACCACTACGCTATCACTGGTTTTTCCATTGTACCGGGCATAATGTAAACTCCGGATTGTAACTGTTTTTTTTCTTACTGAAAAAAATCACTTTGTCCGACTTAGGATTCAAACTTAGAACACCGATTTAATATGATTTTAATCAAAATCAGCTTGTTTGAGTGGTTTAAATGTATATGCAATACCCCGTACGGTACAAAACTTTATGTGTCCCACAAACATTTTCGGTCTGGGTTTATCCTAGTTTTGCAGTTCCCACCTTCGATACATTAATAGTTCTTCAAGTGGGGTAATGATTTCAAATAATTTATTTATTAAAAATTTACCTGTAATCGAAAACTGATGATCTGAAAAACAATTATTATGCACTTAGATTTTTGTATACACTTTTATATTTTGTACAGAATTTTCTTATAATCATGCAAGTTAAAACTTTAATCATGCACTCAGAGCACACGAAAGAATACTGCATCAAGTTTCTTCCAATTCGCTTTTATATTTCAATATCAGATAAAACCTGTGCATGTAAAAAAAAAGAGTGATGTGTTACTCAAATTTGAACTTTGTTAACATGTGATAATTGTCATTTTCCATATTTATGAATAACGAGTTTTATCGGTGATTGCAATATGGTGCGTGAGTAAATATAAATCCGTAGGTTTCGTGAAAAGTAATACAACTCTGACTGCCTCGTTGGTCTAGGGGCAAAGCGCATTGCTTTGTGATCACGAGGTCCTGGATTTAAATCCTAAATCGGACAAATGTAGTTTTTCTAACGAAAACTTCCCAGTATGAGTCCGGAGTTTGGAATTGTGCCTGGTATATGGCAATAAGCTCATATTACATGGGACATAACAACCCTGGCAAAAAGTGGGTGTACTTAGTACACCTCTGCCACCCCCGGTTGGAGAATATAGGCGTGACTGTGTGTATTTTTTTTAATCTAACTCGATTTCAATCAATTAATCGAGTCGTATTTGGCAAAGGCAAAATGAAATCGTCACATTTGACTTCATGTGACGATTTCATTGATATGAAAAACTATTCTGGTCTGTCCTCTGGTGTACTCTTTAGTAACTGATGTATCCAATTTTGGCCGTAAAAGTACGAGCCTAGCGTGGTCACGTCAATACACCATTTAATTACTGGTTTTGTATTGCCGCAGGTGGTCGGGCTTTAAATTCGTCATGTTTTTGTCAAGGTTAAAGTTATTTTAATCCTCAACCTCCTGAACTTTACGATCGATGTAGGCTCTCCATTCCGGTCTCAATGCTTCCTTAGATTCCTATTGCAATATGTATGTTATAACGTCTCCTGTGACGTTTTAATACAATCAATATATCAGCATATCAGTGATAGCCTAGTGATTAGAGCGTTAGACTGCAAAGTCAGAGGTCTCGGGTCTAAAACCCAGGCTCGCACCTCTGTCATTTCGAAAGCATGTGCGTATTAAAAATTAACTATCACTTGCTTTATAGGTGAAGGAAAACATCGTGAGGAAACCTGCATGCCTAGGAGTTCCTCGACGGTGTGTGAAGTTCGCCAAACCGCACTGGGCCAGCGTGGTGGACTATGGCCTAAACCCTCTTAGTTTGAGAGGAGTCCCGTGCCCAACGGTGGGACAGTTTCTTATGAGGGCTAATATTATTTTATCTCGGATACTGGTCGCCTTGACTGCGCTTGTCATTTTCCAGATCAGAATAAAGGATCCACTTCTTACATCTTTTCTAGGGGATCTTAGATAATTGGCCGCTCCATCAGAGCTGATGGGATATTTCTCAAAATTAAATTTTAAAGTTGTATCAGTTTTAGCTCACTCCATTTATTTTCGATATAAAAATGATATAAAAACTTAAGAAAATAAAAATAAGGCGCCTAAACTCCAAGAATTTATTTTGTATAATCCCTTTAAGGCACTGCACTGCTTTTTGGGAACATCATGCGTAGGATATCCACGAGGCTTGGGCGAAGCACGCAGAGTCTATTGACTCTTATTGATTAAATAAAACTAATCTGACCACGGAATAGGTGCTAAAATATAGTAAAATTGTTTTTTAAACTGTAAATTTTTACAAGCTTTTATTTAACTTGCAATGTTCGTATGTCTGTCTGTTTTTCCGGTTTAAATCTTGTGATCCATTTTACAAGCATGTGCGGGTATCCGATTGAGCTGAAGTTTGGCATACGTATGTAAGTTTGGTAAAAATTCAATAATATGGTACCATGGAGATGGTGTGATGATGAAGTCGGAAGGTAGCCATAGGAACATGTGAAATATACAATGTAACCCGCTCATGTTCAGGCTTATTAGGGCATTCACAAGTACTAAACAACCAGATAGTGTTTAGGGTCTGATGATAAAGCCAAAAGGTGGCCAATGGAACCACGTATAACCCCACCATTTTGGATTAGATCTCTCTTGAAGAATACTTACTTTAAACCCACATGGTATCCAAAGTCTGATGATGGAATCGGAAAGAAGACATAGGAACTTCTCAACTAAGCAAGATATGTTCGTTGTGTTTTTGCTATAAAGGATGTTTTAAAGAGGTATTTTTTAAATTTAAATTATATCCCACTAGCCTATAGCAGTCCACTGCCGGATATAGCCCTCACCAATTGCATACCACTGAGAAATCCACGAGTCCTTCTTGGTCGCTAGTAAAGGACGTTTGGACGAGGCACTGACCTCTATTCAGTATGAGGACTTATACTAATATCTAGTGACAAAAACAGTGCCAGCGTGGTGGACTATGGCCTAAAACCCTCTCAGTTTGAGAGGAGGCCCGTACCCAACAGTGGGACAGTTTCTTAACAGGGCTTATATTATTATATTATTTATAGTACTGATATCAGTAATGTGTGAGGCGCTCGTCCGTTTGTAGCGCTGTGCGACCCTTTTGTTATAAGCGATCACTAAGGTCAAGCATTGTTCGGCTCAATCGGCCTGAGATGAGAGTCCTTTTGTGGCATTTTCATATTCGAGCGTCTTCGTGCTTCGGAAGGCACGCTTACCCGTTGGTCCCGGTTACCACGTAGTGTCATCATGCCAAGTTGAAAGCTTTATAGTTACGTAGTAGTCGTTAAGCCAAGTTGGAAGGTGGCTTAATAAGTTCCATCAGAAGGTGGCCACAAACTGCCTCCACCAATCCACGTTGGGTTCGCGAGGTGGTGTTTGTATGCATGACCTAATCCCTCACCTTGATTTGTGAGAGAAGGTCTTTGCCCCGTAATAAGACAGTATATTAAATCAGTAGTGTCAAGGACATTAATAAGACAATATACATCATAACCCTTTTATCTCCAAGTAGATGTGGCACAGGTGTAATCAGTACACCTATATTTCGTTGACGATTTTAGGATCAAATGGACGAAGAATTTTGATAGTATCCTTAAACTGTAAAATGAGTCTTTCACAGTATTCTTATACTGTCAAAAGAGAGTGTTTTCACAGTATTCTTATATTGTCAAACGGCGGATAACAATGTTAGCTTTCGATGTAATAACGACCGGGGCTATTAACATTCTAACGAGTACAGTTCTGGTTTCCGGACTGCTAGTGAGGGCTTTTCAAAAGACAAATTGTAATAACATTGTACGATCTAAGGTTTTTTGAAACGTTACCGCACACATCATCATTTCTGTGTCGTCGGTGCGTTTACAAATACGAACATTACGTTACGTTACGTTTCGTTATCGTGCAGCATTGACACAATTTTATATTGTGCCAAGTCAAATTAAGGTTACAAACGAAATTAGTTTTTTTATTGTTTTTTTGTGCAATTGTTATTATCATTGTTTTTATTTCTATTTGTTCTTGTTATAAAAAACGCTCGGCAGGTGGATACATCTATTGTTGGTTTATAGCCACATAGCAATTTGAGTTTAAGTATTTTATAAACGCGTGTATTATACATTATAATTTTTTATATCATATCTGCCGCGTGGTTCCCGGCTTAGAATAGGACCAACCCATCTCATCCCATCGGGTGTCGTACAAGGCGACTAAGGGAAAACTAGGGAATGGGCAGCAGCGTTCCCTTAACACTTCGACGACCAATAACTGCGCTCGCCAACCCGCCTGCCAAGCGTGGCGAGTATGGCAAACACCCCCAATTATGGAAGAAAGTAGGAAAACCAGGCCCCTAGTCCCCGGCGGTCCTGTTCGTCCTGGCCACGGTAGCGGCCATGGTAACGACAGGACAAGGGGTGCTAAGAATCTCCGGCAGAGATTCGGCTACCACCAAAACCGAAAATTGGCCCTGGTGACATACAACGCACGCACATTGAGGACAGATGAGAAGCTAGTTGAGCTGGAAGAAGAGTTAAACAAGTTGCGGTGGAGTATTGTTGGTTTATCGGAGGTCCGAAGAGAGGGCGAGGACACGATAACCTTAAAATCCGGCAACTTGTTTTACTATCGGGAGGGCGAACAGCAGTCCCAAAGTGGTGTCGGATTTATCGTCCACAAGTCACTCATACACAACGTTGTGTCCATCACTAGTGTGTCGAGCAGGGTAGCGTACCTGATTCTCAGAATATCCAAAAGATATTCGCTGAAGGTCATACAGGTCTACGCACCGACCTCGGCATACTCAGATGATGAGGTCGAAGTTATGTATGAGGACATTAGTAGAGCCATACATACTTCCAAAGCACATTTTACAGTAGTTATGGGTGACTTCAATGCGCGGCTGGGCCAACGGGGCGATGATGAGCTGAGAGTGGGGCAATTTGGATATGGGCAGCGCAACCCCAGGGGTCAGAGGCTGGCCGAATTTCTGGAGAAAGAGGGACTCTTTATCATGAACTCTTTCTTCCAGAAGCCGCCTCATAGGAAATGGACCTGGATGAGCCCTGATGGTTCCACAAAAAATGAGATAGACTTCATCATGAGCACCAAGCGACAAATATTTAATGATGTCTCCGCGATTCATAGGGTAAAAACCGGCAGTGATCACCGAATGGTCAGAGGCACATTAAATATTAATGTCAAAATGGAAAGATCGCGTCTGATGAAGTCTACGCTCCGACCCACTCATGCATATATCCAAAACCCCGAGAACTTTCAACTCGAATTGTCAAACCGCTTCGAATTGCTAGACAGCAGCGCATCAGTGGACGATCAACAACAGGCTGGTAGAGACTTTTCATACGGTCGGGTCCAAGTATTTTAAGACCCACCGTAAAAATAGGCATAAAAAACTATCTGACTACACCCGAAACCTCATGGCTGAGCGACGTTCCATGACGCTCCAAACCTCCGATGATGCTAAGTCCTATAGGCAGCTAAATGGACAGATATTAAAGTCCTTGCGACACGACTTACGGTTCTTCAATGCAAGGCGTATCGAGGAGACTATAGAGCAGAACAAGGGCTCTAAAGTGTTCGCAAGAGACACGTCTATTGGGCAGAGCCAGTTGACGAAACTGAAGACGAAGGACGGAAACGTAACGTCAAATAGGTCAGAGGTGCTCAGGGAGATAGAGAGGTTCTATGGACAGTTATATACCTCAGTAGCTAAACCTGTTGTTGACTTGGTAAAAGACCCAAGAGCCAAGCTAACCCGACACTGCACTGAAGATATCCCGGACATCAGCCTGTGCGAGATTAGGATGGCTCTCAAACAACTAAAAAACAACAAAACGCCGGGTGAAGACGGAATTACTGCAGAACTTCTGAAGGCAGGCGGATCGCCGGTACTTAAAGTCCTTCAGAGGCTATTTAATTCCGTCTTGCTTGAAGGGAAAACGCCGGAAGCGTGGAACAGGGGTGTGGTGGTGCTGTTTTTCAAGAAAGGTGATAACACCTTATTGAAGAACTATAGGCCCATCACACTGCTGAGCCATGTTTATAAGTTGTTTTCGAGAGTCATTACGAATCGTCTCGAACGAAGGCTTGATGACTTCCAGCCTCCCGAACAAGCCGGTTTCCGGAAAGGTTTTAGTACCATAGACCACATACATACGCTGCGGCAGGTTATACAGAAGACTGAGGAGTATAATCGGCCACTATGCTTGGCGTTTGTGGACTATGAGAAAGCCTTTGATTCGATCGAGACTTGGGCGGTTCTTAGATCTCTCCAGCGATGCCGTATTGACTATAGGTACATCGAAGTGTTGAAGTGCTTGTATAATAACGCCACCATGTCAGTCCGAGTACAGGGGCAGTGCACGAAGGCGATCCCCATAAAAAGAGGAGTAAGACAGGGAGACGTCATTTCTCCGAAACTGTTTACGGCCACCTTAGAGGACGCCTTCAAGCTCTTGGAATGGCAAGGACTTGGCATCAACATCAATGGCGAATACATCACTCACCTTCGATTTGCCGACGACATTGTGGTCATGGCGGAGTCGCTGGAAGATCTAGGATGAATGCTCGGTGACCTCAATAGAGTATCCCAACAAGTGGGTCTTAAAATGAATATGGACAAAACAAAAATAATGTTTAATGTCCATGTCGTACCCACCGCACTCACCGTTGGGAACTCTACTCTTGAAGTTGTCGACGAATACATTTAACTGGGACAGGCAGTCCGGTTAGGTAGGTCCAACTTTGAGAGAGAGGTCAATCGACGAATCCAACTCGGCTGGGCAGCGTTCGGGAAACTGCGCAACATCTTCTCATCCAAAATACCTCAGTGCCTAAAGACTAAAGTTTTTAGTCAATGTGTGTTACCAGTGATGACATATGGATCAGAGACGTGGTTTCGTACAATAGGTCTCATAAAAAAGCTCAAAGTTGCTCAGCGAGCTATGGAAAGAGCTATGCTCGGCGTTTCTCTACGTGATCGAATCAGGAATGAGGAGATTCGTAGAAGAACCAAGGTCACCGACATAGCCCTCAGGATTAGCATGCTGAAGTGGCAATGGGCTGGCCATATAGCGCGAAGATCGGACGGGCGTTGGGCAGAAAGATTCTAGAGTGGAGACCACGTATTGGCAAGCGCAGCGTAGGACGACCGCCTGCCAGATGGACCGACGATCTTGTGAAAATCGCAGGAAATCGTTGGATGCAGGTGGCATCGGACCGGTTACGCTGGAAAGCGATTGGGGAGGCCTATGTTCAGCAGTAGACAAATATAGGCTGAAATGATGATGATGATGATATCATATATTCGTACCTGTTCTATTGTATAGTAATATATTGTGTGTAATATTTTATGCTTATTATTATGTCTGACTATGACAGTTACAGCGATAACGAAACGTTCATTTCTGTAAAAAACAGTGAAGAAAGTTTCGTTAGTATACCATCAATTCCATCGCTTGCTGATACTTTAATATCCACTTTTTCCGACGTCCCTAGGAACTTTAATGTCATTCACATTAATACCCAAAGTATTCCGGCTCATTTTTCCTATATGCTGGCAAACTTTGACTGTAAAAATATCCACGCTATTCTTATATCTGAATCTTGGCTAAAGCCGTGTCACCCTTCCTCTCAATATTTGCTTCCTGGTTTCAACCTCATTAGGAATGATCGTGCTGTTGGCGCTGGGGGTGGTTTTGCGATATATCTGCGATCTAACATTCCTTTTTCTTTAGTTGATTTATCGCCGCAACCACCTCCGGCACATGCTGGTGAGCATCCTTTCGTCGAAATCGGACGCCATCATTCCAAAGTACTTCTTGGTGTTTACTATTGTCCCTCGTCACGCATAGATTTCTTTTCCTCTTTTGCAAATCTATTAAAAAACTTGGTCCCTTCTTACAGTCATAGTATCATAATGGGATATTTCAACACATGTCTGCTCAAAAACGATTCCCGTTCTTCCAATCTACGTACTGTTCTTGGATCCTGTAATCTACACATTCTCACACTTCGAGCTACTCATAATTTCCCTAATTCAACTCCTTCTTTTCTTGACCTTATTCTCGTGTTGTCGGCTGATCATGTCGCTAAACACGGCCAGTGCTCAGCCGACGCTTTTTCTTATCATGATTTAGTCTTCTTATCCTACAGAGTCCAGCCACCTAAGGCCAAGCTAAAATTCTTCTGCAGCGCAATTTTAGTGGTATTAATCTTGAGACACTTAGAAAGGATGCTAACATTGACTGGGAGCCACTGTTATCATCTCACCCATTAGATGACAAAGTGAATATTTTTACTTATACTCTAATTAGTTTATTTGACGTTCACGCTCCTATTCACCCTGTTAGAGTTAAGCATCTTCTAGCTCCTTGGTTGACTGATGAGATCAAGATATTAATGAACAAAAAGTGGCAACCAAATCCAAATTTAAAGCTGGATCTACTGACAGCAACTGGAATAATTACGTTGCCACCCGAAATCTCTGCAACAAGGTGTTTAGGGATGCCCAACGCCAACATATCCATACTTCTGTACAAAATGGAAATCCAAAAAAAGCTTGGAAATTTTTAAAATCAATGGGTGTCGGTAAAGCTCGCCAAGATAACATTCCTAAAGATTTAGATATCGATCATCTCAATAAACACTTCTCTGCTTCATCTAACGTCAATAAGACTGCAAAATTAAACACACTAAACTCTCTTTCATCTATTCCGACACCCGATTACTCTCCATTTGTCTTTATTCAATTTACCGATTGTGATGTTAAAAAGAGCAAAGAGTCGATCACATCCAACGCTGTCGGCAGCGATTGTATCAGCCGTAATATTATCCTTCCTACCCTCGACGAAATCCTTCCCATCATCTCTCAGATCTTCAATCATTCCATATCCACTGGTAACTTTCCAGCACCCTAGAAATACGCCCAAATAATACCATTACCCAAAAAACGCAATCCCTCATCTGTTTCCGATTTTCGCCCAATATCCATTTTACCTTTTTTATCCAAGGTGCTTGAGCGCCTTGTCCATGACCAACTGAGTAGTTTCCTCAACAAAAACTCCTTTCTTAATCCTTTCCAGTCTGGTTTTCGTCCTGGTCTGTCACTGTCACTGCTCTGGTAAATATTATGGACGATATAAGATTAGGCATGGAGAATGGCAATTTAACTATTCCTACATTGCTTGACTTTAGCAATGCCTTCAACACCGCAGACTTTGACATTCTCATTGGACTGCTGCGCTCTATTAACATATCTCCAACGGCAATTGATTGGTTTCGAAACTACCTGTCTGGCCACCGGCAACGTATTTGCATCGATGAAACTTATTCCTCATGGTGCAACACCAGTGCCGGTGTACCGCAGGGTGGCGTTCTATCCTCTTTACTTTTTGCGGTTTTTTATTAACTCTATTCCCAACCAGCTACTTTTTTCTTGCCACCTTTATGCAGATGATCTTCAAATCTACACTCAAGCTCCGTTGGGTAGGTTGTCAGAGGCTGTTAGTACTATTAATCACGATTTAACTAAGATATGCGAATGGAGCAAATGCTACGGTCTTACAGTCAATCCTAGTAAGACTTAGGTAATTGTTGTTGGTAGCTCCAGATTTACTGGACGCGTTGACTGGTCACAACTTCCATAAATCATGTTTGATGGGATTACCATACCATATATAAGTAATACTGTAAAAAATTTGGGGATTCATTTGAGACCAATCTGAAATGGGGTCCACAACTGCAAGAACTTAGTCGGAAAATGTTTGCATCCGCTGGCTCACAGAGGAGGTTACGCAATTTTCTTCCTACAGCCACTAAAATTGCACTCGCACAATCCATTCTTTTTCCTATAATCGATTATGCCGACGCTAGCTATCTAGATCTTACCGAAAACCAACTTAACAAACTTGAGCGACTTCAAAATGTCTGTATAAGGTTCATATTTTGTTTACGCAAATATGACCATGTTTCAGAATTTCGCTCAAAGCTCAAGTGGTTACCAATTCGCCTTCGCCGGAATGCTCATATAATATCTCTTCTATACAGCATCCTGTTTAGTCCGTTAAACCCCTCTTACCTCAAAGAAAGATTTGAATTCCTTCACGAGACACATTTGAGGTCCCTAAGTTCGTCGGAGAATCTAAAGCTGAAAACGCCAATACATTCCAAAAATTTCTTTGATAAATCCTTCACAGTTTAAGCTGTCCGCTTGTGGAATGCATTGCCTGTATCAGTCAGACGTGCACAGTCGTCAGCTTCCTTCAAAAAGATGGTCAAAGACCACTATCTCTCTACTTGCTGACAAAATATGATGCATCATAGTCAGTCCCTTTTTGTTATACTTTTCTGTAAGTATGTATGTAGTTAAATATGTTTTGTACTTATGTACGTATATATGTATTTATTTATCTTTTATACATATTTAAATACTTGTATATACCAAAGATAGTGTACGCCACCAACTGCCCTGATTACTTTTTTTTCTAGTATATTGTATTTAAACAGGTTGTCTGGAAGAAATTGCTCTTAGCAATAAGACCGCCTATTGTATCAGTGTCTTATTTTACATGTTGTTTTATAATTTTGTTGGTGTACAATAAAAAGAATTCTATTCTATTCTATCTTCCGCAGAGCTCGCATTTTCACCGCATTTATCCTACTTTCATTCTCCTTCTTACATACCCAGCTCTCGCTGCCATATAACGGCGTTGAAACAAGCACTCTGTTATGTATGGCTAGCTGCGCGTTCTGGCTTAAGTGCCGGCACCCAAGTAGCTTTCCCATCGCGCCATTCACTCTGCTCTCTATGTCAGCATTTCCCAATTATAAACCAGAAAGGTATTCAGTATGCCGCTGGAAATATTTAAATCGGCTCCACACAGGTAGGTAAATTCAGGCAAAATCTGTGGACATGGGGGTTCAGATACCCGAATTCAACAGCCTGTGATTGTGGTTCAGCCTCACTGACTAGACAGGAAGAGCTGAGCGCGGCCACGGATGGCGCGTTAGTGCTAGCCACTCACCTAGCGGGACAGATATAAATCATTGACCCGAAAAGAAGAAGAAATGCCGTTGAAGTACCATTAAACGGCAATTTCACAAAGCAATTAACGCACCCCGTTACGTTTTGGTACACATAAGGACCCAGGTCATTTGAATGTTGGAGCCCTGTCTTGTATTCCATTACGAATTTATTTATGTATATGATCTATATTTAAAAAGTCAAGATGGTGACATGATATTTAAGTTGTATCAGTTTTTTTTAAGTTATAGGATAAATCCACGGGTTAAGTTAGCATAATACGCAACTTTGTAGTAAGTAGTAATACTTATAATGTTTAATTCCTTAACCCCCGATGCAAAAAGTGGGATGTTTTATTTTTAATGTATGTATCTGTGAGTCTGTGGCATCGTAGCTCCTTAACGGATGAACCGAATCTGATTTAGTTTTTTTTGTTTAAAAGGTGATTTGATGAGTGTTCTTAGCTATGATTAAAAAAAATCTATTCAGCCGTTGAAGAGGTGTGAACAATTTATGCTAGTCTGATTTTGCCTATGATTTCAGTGATATATCAATAACATGCTCACCTTGACCTGATGTTGTAACTTCATCTGGAATCAGCACCATACCTCACTCTTCGCCAACTTACAGCAGAGGTATAGTGTTTGGGCTCATTGAAATGGTCTCAATAAATAGGTTCATTATCATCATCATCTCAGCCTATACTTGTCCACTGCTAAACAAAGGCGTTCCCAATCGCTCTCCAGCACAGCCGATATGATGTCACCTGCTTCCAAGGATGCTTCTTATTGCGATCATCTCAAAATTATCGGTCCATCTGGCAGGCGGCCTCCACTCTACAATCTTTCTGCCCCAACGCCCGTACGATCTTGGCCTGCCCATTGTGACTTCAGCTTACTAATCCTATGGGTTATATAAAATAAATAGGCTATATATAGATAAATAGATGGTGATCAGGATCTGATGATGAGTTTTCATTATACTCATTTTGGTTAATATTGGTATTAATTTACAAATTATCATGTTAATGATTCAATTAGGTCTTCTTCTTCTTCAGCCGAAAGACGTCCACTGCAGGATAAAGGCCTCCCCTAAAGACCGCCACAACGACCGCCTTTGTGCTGTATGCATCCAACTTCTACTCGCGACCTTCACCAGGTCATCGGTCCATCTTGTAGGGGGCCTACCCACTTCACGTCTTCCGGTACGTGGTCGCCATTCGAGAACCTTTCTGGCCCAACGGCCGTCAGTTCTACGAGCGATGTGCCCCACCCACTGCCACTTAAGTTTAGCAATTCTGAGTGCTATGTCAGTGACTTTGGTCCTCCTGCGGATCTCCTCGCGTCTGATTCGATCCCGCAGGGTAACTCGGAGCAAAGCTCTCCCCATCGCCCTTTGGGTGATCTTAAATTAGGTAACTTAGTATAATAACGCCATTCCATACATTACTTTGTATAAGGTTTTATTTTTTTTCAATCCGATTGATATTGGTACCTTATCACAAATTATCTTGTTTTAAAAATGTGTTACGGTAATTAACGGACACAATATTATACACAGCTCAACTCAATGAAAAAACACCAATTTGTAAGTTGTAAATATTAATTTTATTCGTATACAATCTTAATGAAATGCATTAAAATAAAATTAAAACATGTTTTTAACAACTCGATTACAAAAAAGGACTCGTGTATCAACCTTAGGCTCAATTTACACTGCCGCAGACCGGAATGGAAGTGAATTTATGCAACGAAATTCTACATAGCATAAGGAACTTTATGTCCATTGAGTAAAGTACAAAATTGATACGAGGGAATAAATTGATGCGAGAAAATAGCATCGGGGATTACCGAGAATGCGTAAGATTATCCTGCAGACGCATGATCTAAGACTCAGGTACGAACAGATTGACCTTATTGTAACACTATCAAGCTGTTACGGCATCCTTTTCTCGCTACATAATTACTAATTAAAGATGAACGTGACAGCATGATTTCTCAACAACGTTGTTTTAACCTCAGATGATTTGTGATTAGCCCTCAATTTTTTAAATTGTTATTTTACTGTCTATATCATCACGCCGGATTCCTTGTGGGGTAGGCAGAGAGCACAGAGTTCCAACAGGTTCTTTCCTTATATACCTTTCCGGCTTCCTCCACTCTCATAGTGCGTCTTATACACGCTCGCCGGTTACGGAGACTCTTGACTTGTCCTTCAGATAAGACTCGGTCTATTTGGTAATGGTAAGATAGAGTAGGTCTTCCCCGGTACTTACATCCTTCCACTTTCGCATTGTACATCTGTTTTTTCTTCCGACATTATTTCTATATGCCCGAACCAACGGAGCATACCATTTCTCATCTTAATACAGATACTATCTGTCATACCGTTGCTTTAACCTCAAATGATATGTGTTTAGCCCTCAATTTTTGACTCGGTCTCTACACATCTAATTTGTCGGTTACATAATTGACATCGCACGCACTTCACTTTGTAATTTGTCTATTTTACACACAATAGCACTCAAGAAAATTGTAACTTCCTGACAGTGAAATAATTTTCCGAATCGGATCGTTAGTTCCAGAGATTACATGCATACACTTACATACAACTTTTCCTCCTTATAATAGTCTAGCAGTTTCCCGCGATTTCGTACCATGTCGACAACAGCACCACCTACCGGGTCTATGTTTTATAGCCTATGTTACTTCTGGATAAGGTAGGTTTCCAATGGTGAAAGAATCATTATAATCGGATCAGTAGTACCGGAGATTAACCCGAACATCCAAACTCACAAACTTTACCTCTTTATAATATAAGTATAGATGTACTTTGATGCAAGAATTCGCTTCCAGATACTCGTAGCGTTATTCGGCCACAGTAGTGTGCTTAATGATCACCAATGTCACCCAGCCTTCGGCTCAGTTGATCTGATATGAACTCTTTGTGGCCATTTCAAATTTGAGCGTGTTCGTATTCAAAATACACACTAAGCCGTTTCGCCTAGTAACCTTCCAATCCTTATAAGCGGCTTCATATTTACAACAGCAGGTGGCCACAAACGAGCCTTCACCAATCCGCACTGGGTCCAAGTGGGTATAACTTCTCTCACCTCGATTTGTGAAAGAAGGCCTTTTTTTTTTAAAACGTAGCCCCACACTAGGATTTATTCCTGTGTCGTGGGTGCATTTACAAACATGAAAATTCACAAACAAATACCCAGACCGGAACAAATAATTGTGGATCACACAAAGATTTGTCCCGTGCGGGAATCGAACCCGCGACTATTCGACACAGTGGGCGGAGCAGCTCAAGCTCTTAACCACTGCGCTAAATCGTCCAGCTTTGCCCAGCAGTGGGACTGTATATTATTTATAATTATATCTCACTGAGATTCCCGGGTTTTACCCGGATCTTTGAAAGGCTTGCATGGGAAAATGAGTTCAACACGTAGAGGTCCTTTGCGAGAAGCCGATGTTATATGATATCATTTTTTTTTTATTATCCTATTCTGTGTCCCACTGCTGGGCAAAGGCTCCCCTTTACGTCCCCATACAAATCGATCATGGGCCTGTAATATCCATGTCTTATCTTGTGATATCAATTACTGAAAAAAAAGACATTAACAGCTATTATTATTATATTAAATACACCATGTCTGAAGGTCAGAAAGGCCAAACAAATTAAATTGGAAGACTAGCCCGCTGAGTTTCTCGCCGAATCTTCTCAGTGGAGGCCGCGTTCCGATCCGGTGGTAGATGTAAAAAATTTAATAATTTTGACGTTTGTGAGTGCTATTGTATCGAACTATAAAAATAAATGATTTTTGAATTTGACTTTAAAGGGCAAGGGCTACGTACACTAGGGTTTATTCCTGTGTCGTGGGTACGTTCTACAAACATGAAACTTCACATACGCAAATACTCAGACCGAAACAAATAATTGTGGGTCACAAAAAGATTTGTCCCGTGCGGGAATCGAACGCGCGACTATTCGGCCCAGTGGGCGGAGCGGCTGGAGCTCTTAACCACTGCGCGAAATCGTAAGTCAAGAGTGTCCGTAACCGGCGATTGTGTATGAGACGAACTATGAGAGTGGAGGAAGCAAGAGAGGCCTGTAAGGAAAGAACCTGTTGAAACTTTGTACTCTTTGCCTACCCCAAAAAGGATCTGGCGTGATGATATAGTTAGATAGATTATTATATTAATTCGCTTCCATTCCGTTACATTGTAAATTGATCCTTAGTTGAAAGGTAATTTTGGTAATAACAATGGTCATAATTAATTTTCTTTGTACATGCAATATAATTACAAAAACATGGCGTTTTATTATTATTAACGACGACTTAACTACTTTAGCCCTAAATTTGGTCATTTCCAATTATTGGAATTAACCCGTTACCCTGGATTTCGAAATGAATGTCATATTCGTAAAACAACTTTTATCTTTTTATATTATAACGCCGGGTCCCTTGCAGGGTAGGCAGAGAGTACAGAGTTCCAACAGGTTCTTTCCTTACATACCTATATGGCTTCCTCCACTCTCATAGTTCGTCTCTGTATGAGACGCACACACGCTCGCCGGTTACAGAGACTCTTGACTTATCCGTCACATAAGACACGGTCAATCTGATCATGGTAAGATAGCTTACCAACATCCGCAGGGGGGCCTTTGGGGTCGTGGGACGCTTAGGCGGGGGCCCTAAGCGTCCTTCACGCGCGATCCCGAGAAGGATGGCGGCGTGGTGTGGCCCATACCGCCGTGAGCACAGCGACGGTGCAGGAGGGGAAACAAACTACAAATTTCCCCTCCCAAAGTGTGCTCTTCGGAGCGCAGCACAAGGGGGGCACCGGTGCGTTCCACTTGGAGATCCCGGAGCCACTCTGACACGTGCCAATCCCAGCCACCGTGGAGTTTAGTCGGTAAGAGTGCGACATGCCCCGCCAGCTTTCCCCGAGGTAGGCGAAAGTCCATGAGGATTTCCCCACGTAAAGAAAAAGGTCTTCCCGGTACCTACATCCTTCCACTTTCGCATTGTACTGTAAAATTTGTAAGTCCTAGAAAATAACGTTAATATTGGGTAGATTGTATTGGTCTCATACTAGCCTCTACTGTTTACTCTCTACACCTAGTTTTCAGCGACGATGTTAGGAGCCACGTTATAGGGGGTGAGACTAGCATTATACCGGGCTTGGTGTCAGGCTCGAGCTAAGCAAAAACCATTTGACGCTATCTTAAAGTTGTCGAAAAGGCGCGCTGTCAGGTTCATCTGTATTTAGTAAGGTCGTAGAGTAACAAGGATGGCACATCAACTCGATAGCGTCGCGGTAATATCAATTAGTTCATGCTAGACCCTCAGCAGTACCAGAGTGGTTGCGTTACAAATATCCGGAGGGCTGAACACGAAAACTGACGTGAGCGAGATGCTAGCGAGTAATAGTGTTGTCACGTTCATGTTTATTTAGTAACTTTTAAGTGTGAAAATGATGGCAAATCAACTCGATAGCAACACGGTAATATCAATTTGTTCATGTTAAGCTCTCAACAGTTCTAAAGTGGTTGAGTGACAAATATCCCGAGCGCTTAACACACAAATTTTGACATTTGCGAGGCTAGGATGGCAGGACTAGGTTATAATGTGACAAGTATGGCATATAAACTCGCCAGCGTGGCGCTAAGGTCAATCTGTTCATGCTCAGCCCTTAACAGTTCTAAAGTGGTTGAATGACAAATATTCAGAGGGCTAAGCACGAAAACTTTTGACGTTAGCGATACGGTAGCGTGTAATCGTGCTGTCACGTTCATGTTTATTTAGTAATTTGGTAGTGTGACAAGGATGGCATATCAACTCGACAGCCTCACGCTGAATAATGTACAAGAATTATAATAAAATAATAATAATAAAATAGTTTATTTAGATCAAAAATGGAATGTATACAAATTTCAATTGAAAAACGATGACATCTGCAGAAGTTAAAAACTGTGTCGCAGATATCAACGCCCTCCTCCGATTACATAAAAGCAAAAGTGAAAAAAAAAAAGAAAAAAACATGCATAAGAACGTAATATTAATAAATGTGCAATTCTGTGTACATGTACGTGTGCGTGCGTGAGTGTGTGTGTGCGTGAGTGAGTGTGTGTGTGAGTGTGTGTGTGAGTGTGAGTGTGTGTGTGTGAGTGTGAGAGAGTGTGTGTGTATGTATTTGTATAGATGTTAAGATGTGTGCGCATGTATGAACATGTGTCGTACATTTATATGTATGATCATATTTTGACGTGCTTATAAAACAGACGCCTTAAGAAGGTTTTCGGTTTCTTCATAGGACAAAGAATTTAGCCATTCCGTGCATTTTAACTTACATTTAAAAAGTGACAGAGAGTGGATATTTAAAACTTTATTTATTCTATTATATACGATTGGACTAACATAATAGTAATGCCGCCCCGCTATAGCCGTGCGGTGGGAGTGTGTTGGACATGGATTATTCAGTTTACGCTTCGAATTTATTATTTTTAGGTCGTATGTTGTTTGGGTATGTTTTCGAGTAATCATTTTTAGAATAAAAAGTTGACGAACATTTAAAACTTGGCAGTGTGAATATAATTCGCTTGTGGGAAATCGTATTGGTTTATTACTAAGCACCTTAAGAATAGCTCGTTGAGCTCTTTCGAGTCTTAACATGTGCGTCTTAGCTGCGCCGCCCCAGGAGATGACACAATATGATAAGATGGATTGACCTAGTACATAATAAACAGATTTTAAACATTTGAAATCTAGTACTCTACTTAACTTCTTAAAAACAAATATAAGCTTTCTAACACGAGACAATGTGGATTCAATTTGTAGCTTCCAAGCTAGAGTGCCATCCAAAATAACACCAAGGTATTTCAAGCAGGGGACACGTTCAATGGATGTGCAGTTACAAGAGATAGAAAGCGGGACAGCAGCTCCGAAACAGATGTGAGCGCGTATAATATAATTTAAAGGGGGTTGTGAAGCAAGATTTGGGGTGAATGGAATAAATTTTGTTTTAGACAAATTTAGTGTAAGGAGGTTTGTAGAAAGCCAGTGCATGACAGTTCTTAGAGCGTTTTCAGAATGTTCACGAACCTCCTTCCAATCCTGTCCGTTTACAAGAAGAGCTGTGTCATCAGCATAGGTAATTATTTTGCAATTGGGAAGAGATAGGTTGCACAATTCATTGATGTAGACGAGAAAGAGAGTAGGGCCAAGGACGCTACCCTGAGGGACACCAAAATGAATTGACTCCACACTGCTTTTTAAGCCATCTATCATGACACATTGCGTCCGATTCGTCAGGTAACTGCGAAAAATGTCGAGCGCAACACCCCTGACACCTAGTAGTTCGAGTTTGGATAGCAGTATGGGGATAGACACAGTGTCAAAAGCCTTCGATAGATCCAGAAATATGCCCACTGTTTTTTGCTTCTTTTCGAAATTCTTGATCACGGCATCAGTTAGTTCAAGGACCGCGTCTTCAGTAGACGTACCACTGCGAAAGCCAAACTGATTTGCCGATAGGACACTATTTTCATTCAGAAATTTTAGAAGTCTGGTATTTAATACTTTCTCAAAAATCTTGGACAAAACAGTTAGAACGGAAATAGGTCGATAGTTTGTGACACTGTCCTTATCTCCACTTTTGTAAATAGGGTGCACAACTGCCATTTTAAAGGCATGCGGGAAGACACCAGAAGAAAGGGCTGTGTTGAATATATGTGTCAGTATGGGGATGAGAATATGCCTCGCAGATTTTACTAGCGGGGTAGAAATGTTGTCCCAGCCAGCCGCGCTCTTATTCTTCAAATTTACTATTATTGCTTCGATCTCACCTTCAGTTACGCTAAATAAGGCCATTGAGTTTAGTGGTGGAGTAGGCATGGAAGAGGAGATATAAGGGTGCTGAGTACTGTTCCTGCAAAAGTTAGTAGCCGGGACGATTTTTTTCGCAAGATCTTTGCCGACATTTGCGAAGAATGTGTTGACCGAGTTAACTGATGACAAAGGATCGTCGCGTAGTTTCAACAAGTTCATCGAAGACGAGTGACTTTGATTAAGGTTAGCAATTTGCTTTATAATCTTCCAGGTTTCTTTAGGATTCTTTTTTGCCATCTGTAACTCTTTATGATCATAAATACGCTTTATTCTTTTTAAAATATTATTACAGAAGTTACGGTAACGGGTGTAAATATTTTTTTGCGTTGCATTTAATGGATCTTTTTTAGATAAATGGTAAAGCTTGTCTCGATGACGGATGCATCTTAAGAGGCCAGGCGTGATCCATGGTTTGATAATACGTTTTTTGCTGGGAACAGGAGATAGTTGAGAGTTATTTTTAACACTTTTTGAGACAATATTTACTAGAGTGGTAGTGGATACATCAGGATTTTGGGACATAAGTACTGGAGAAAAATCTGTGTTTTCGAGATCTTTAACTACACTGGGGATGTCAGTACGTGTCAGAAAACGCTTCGACGCCATGTTAAATTTAAACTTATAATTGCAACAAAATAAGATGGGTGCATGATCGGTGATCAATGAATCAAGTACCAAAGTAGTAGAAGAGTATGGACTTCGAAGAATCACGTGATCGAGACAGTTACCCTCTCTGGTGGGGAGCATATGGGCTGGAAGCATAGAATGAGAGGCGAGCAGGTTGAGGTATTCATCTGCCAAATTTACATTGCTCTCTCCGATCAAGCTAATATTAATATCCCCGATTATTGCAATAGATTTGAACGATTTTAGGGTGTTTAGAATTTCATCGAGGCTATTTATAAAAGGGTCTAAATGTTTGTAGGAGGGAGAACGATACAATGCAATGATAGCGCACTTGTTTGCGAAGTTTAGAATTAAGCAATTTGCATCCCGAAAATGTGGTCTCTCAATCTTACAATCGACCCCCTCCCTAACATATGCAACTACGCCATCGTTCTGATTAAGGTAGGTTGTCTCAAAAGACTGAAATCCGGCAAGTGACGGGATACTAGGCGACTTGCTCAACCAGCATTCTGATAGGATGATCACGTCAAGCTGGAGTTTTAGTCTATCCAGAAGAACCAGGAGCCCATCAAAGTTTCGATTTATACTCCGGATATTCACATGAAGTATTCTACAAGCATCATTCTCATGTTTAATAAATTTAAAACACTCTTCAGGGGAACACTGGAAAGATTCAGATATTGACAACCCTTCAATATCATTATTGACGTGATTTAGTTCATCCATTAAAGAGAGAGAAAAGGAACAGTGGAACAGGATTATAGAAACACAATAAACGATACTTGAGGGGAGCACAGGTATTGTTATGGCGAATAATATTATTTTCCCAATATGTCGAAAGCGCACTACTATTCAGTGTGATAGATGACTGAAAGGGTAAGTGAAAGTGTGTGTATTTATTTGTCAAGAGTTTTTGTTTAATGTGGATGATTTGTGTAGCAATTAGTGTGTGGAGTATTCTTAAAATAATAAGCCTAGGTATTACCAGAATGATATGCATATGTATCAGGTAACTCACTTTAAGACTTCCAGAAGCAATAAGTGCAATATGATATTCTAGTCACTTAGAAGCTTTGAGTTGGTCTAGGTAAGCTTCAGACGTTACGCGAATCAAAGGACCGTTTTCTACTTTGCGTAGGAGTATCTTGCCGCGAGATACCCAACAAAACTTAAAGTCATTAGATTTGGCGTAGTCACGAGTTAAAAAGAAAAGCCTCTTCATTTTTGAAGTAAGGTTCTCCGCAATAAATATTGGTTTTACAGGCCCTTGTATTTTTAGATGTTCAGTTGTCAGTCTAGATGTCGAGTTAAATGTGCGATACATTTTTATGAGTTTATCTTTGAGGAGAGTGGTGGTTAGATCTACTATTATTGTTCTGTTTGCAGGGTTCTTCGTTCTTATTCGGTAGATGTCCTTAACCTCGTTCAGTTGTATAGGAACGTTGATTGCCCTACCAGTATTAATAAAGGTGTCCAAAAGCGATAGCTTAGTTTCCATGGGTGAGACAGGGATGTTTCTAATCTCTAGACAGGTAGACCTGGAGCTACGTTCAAGATTTTCAATCTTTTCTTCCAGAGATCTGATGTACTGGCTGTCTTCATTTCGCGCTGCCGCCATTTTGTCAAACTGGGCTTGCAGCTTATCATATTTATCTGACAGAATATCAAACATCGAACGGATGTCCTCAACCATAGAACACAATTTATCAGACATCTTTTCCTGGTCTTTCTTGAAAGCATTGAACATTTTGCTCATTTCTTTCATGAAATCATTAAGCTTTTCATCATCACACACAGACCGCTTGCGTTTACGAAGGGTAACATTAACTTTGTCAGTTTTAAACTCCAGATTCGGTTCTGAGGAGCTTTGTTGTAATGTCCGAATGCTGGGCACTGTGAAAGTTGGGGATGATAATGTAACCATAGGCGCATCACTCGTAGAAGAATTTGATGTAACTGGAGCAACACTCGGAGTTATGGCTGGTGAGGACGGTGGCGTACGCTTGAGCGGCATAATGAAGCAGGGTTTTGTATATTTAAAAAAGAAAAAAAAGTCTCAGCGAGTAGTAATTGCACAAAGAATAAAAATGTGCAAACAAAAAGAACCAATTGGTCGGACTCGATCGTGCACACTTAGCGTCTACCTGGACGACAAGCAATGCACCGCTATGGACACTTGTTTTAGTTAAGCGTAATAACTTGTCTCATGTTATTAAAGAGTGTCCACTTTATATCCTTTCCGCTATGAGAGCCTGGTACTTTGAATACAATCGGTAGGACCTGAATTAAATATGTTGTCTCGCTCTTACGGAATCTGTCCCTCCTGGGTGACAGCAACTGCAATGCACCTCTTCAAGGTACTGTTTTCTCGGTAGCGAAGTAATCTTGCAATAAATCCAGATTGAATCCTCAGGGATCTCTTCTCTCTTTCACCTCAAATATGGCCGCGGGGCTATATGAAAGTATCCTTAAGAGTAAGCAGGACGGTCTTATATTTTAATAATTAAATATTAAATGAATTACGAAAATGATATTTCTTTTTTTAATTTTAAGGCAGCACAAAACACGTCTAGTTACGAATGTGTCACAGACGGAAGGGGTTGGTTTTGAAACGACTTCATTTATCAAACTGATAAATCCCCCATCTTACAATTATTATTATCAGACTGTTCGTCTTTTTGTGATAGGAGCTAGGCTCGCTTCCTAATATATAAATATGTGGCAAATAAGAACTATATAGTGAATATTGCTTGTTTAATCCTATCCTTAACTACGTGTTTCATTAAGCCCACAAACCTCATATAACCTACCGTTTAAACAACTTTATAACCAGACCGCATCAAAGCTTGTTCTTAAAAATATTTTTTTTTACTATTAATGTATTTTACCGTGGTACAATCCCCACATGGTCCAGTATTCTCCGTATGGGATTATTTCAAGTTTTTTTCCCGTAAAATACACGAACGTATAAGGTTTAATTAATAACGTCACTTTTATACGGATCTCGAGATAAGGGCGACCTTTCTATCAAGTATATATTCATAAAGATAATATTTATCATCTATCTATCTTACGTTAAAATGTGTGATTTCACCTACTAATATTGCACTCGGGTTCGTCTTCTATCTATCTATACGTATCTTCTTCTATCTATCTATCTATCTATCTATACATATAATAAAACTGTAACCGAGTCGAATCTGTACATTGAATATTTTTTGAAAATTTTAATTGAGGTACACTTCCTTATCAATATAGAGGCCGAAACAATTTTTTTTGGAATTATTGTCTGTCTGTCTGTCTTTCTGTCTGTCTGTCTCTTTGTGTTTCAATCACGCAAATACTACCGAACAGATTTCAATGAAAATTGGTATGGTAATAACATATACTCTAACTTAAAATCTAAGTTACTTTTCATCCCGGAAAAATCAAGCAATCCCGTATTATGGCAGAATAAACCATAAAAATTATTATTTTAATGATGGTTAGTCGCGAGCTGCAATCTTACGTTAAAAAGTGTGATTTCACCTACTAATATTGACTCGGGTTCGTCTTCTATCTATCTATACGTATCTTCTTCTATCTATCTATCTATCTATCTATACATATAATACAACTGTAACCCTGTCGAATCTGTACATTGAATATTTTTTGAAAATTTTAATTGAGGTACACTTCCTTATCGATATAGAGGCCGAAACAATTTTTTTTGGAATTATTGTCTGTCTGTCTGTCTGTCTCTTTGTGTTTCAACCACGCAAATACTACCGAACGGATTTCAATGGAACTTGCTATGGTAATAACTTATACTCTAATTTACAATCTAAGATACTTTTCATCCCGGAAAAATCAAGCAATCCCGTATTATTGCGGGATAAACCATCAAACTTATTATTTTAATGATGGTTAGTCGCGAGCTGCAATGTTACGTTAAAATGTGTGATTTCGCCTACTAATATTGCACTCGGGTTCGTCTCCTTACGAAGTAACTCTTCATCTTCTATCTATCTTCTATACATCTATCTATCTATATCTATAAATTCGGAAAGTAAATCGATTTTATTCAGGGGAAGGACATACATAGGCTATCTGTTGTCTCAAAATGAAAACTTAGGAGTGTAAAATACACGCCAAAAAATAACGCGAACGAAGTTGCGGGTACAGCTAGTCATATATATTTTTATCACTGTATCGTTGGCTTAATGGTGCCTAATCCATATAGCAGTCACGAGGTACTTGGTTGATATTACTATGGCATGGGACTAATACCAGCTGTATTAGTCCCATGCCAAACAAAGTGTCCTTTTTTATTAAAACAATTTAGTCGCAGTCCAGAGTCTGGAATTTTGCGTAAGAACGGTTAGAGGTATCAAGTTCAAATATATATCAAATACTAAGGTCTTCAGTTTCTTAGCGATGTAAAAAGTTAAGCTCCTAAATTAATGCCTACTAAATATATGGCCATTTAAATCAAAAACTTTAAGGTACTTCCCGTTGATCAAGAATTATGTAAGATGGCAAAAATCAAAAATACCTTTTTTCGGGGTACTTGTCCGGTTTTTGAGATGAAATTGATCCTTATAACGTAATTTTTAAGCTTTTCATATGCATGCATAATAAATATCATAATTAAATGCAGTCACAGCTGTAATTTGAGCATACTAAGTTGATTGAACGGTCACCTTGTGAGCATTTAGTTCAAGTTGTGAAACCGGTAAGTTGTTTTTGGTTTTTTCGAAACATAAAAATTAAAAGTTATTTAGGAACCCCGCAAAAGAACTAGCGTAATGATATAGATAGATAGAACACTTATTCATGTAGGCCAAAAAAGACTTATGAATGATCAAGAAAGAAAAGTTAGCAATTACTGAAGACTATCGTTCGGAATGTCATTCCTGTTGCAAAGAAGGGCAAACACTCAACGGTTACTCTTTGAAAAATATGTAATGTGTGGCATATCGAATAAGACTATTTTTCGGATCAAACATAGGAATGAAATCGTGGTCTCTGCATCTCTTTAATAAATTTAGGCATGTTGGCATATTGATTGATGTGGACAGGGTGTGGCTCATTTGGTTATTATACAGAGTCTGGAAGTCTGTTACAGGTACCTGTAACTGGCCACTTTGGCCGAGTAGTTGCGGGTTCGATCCCTGCACGAGACAAATCTTTATCTGGAAATATATTTCGATCTGGGTATTTGTGTACGTGGATTTCATTTTTTCAAATAACTCAGGAATAATTCCAAATGCTGTGAAATGTGTTTTATAAAAAAATACGAACAACTTATAATGGTACTATGCTCATCACATATACGGAGATGCACACACAGAGAGTACTGGAATCACACATTCGCATATAGGGAGGTCGATGCCTTGCCCTTCCGATGATATATCGATCAAATGAAAACAAAACACAATTGTTTCTGCAAAAATAATATATGATCTATTTATACCTAAACCTAATAAACAGAATAAATTATCAATTTTGTTAAAAACATTTTTATTGTGATACAAGATTATAATTATTTATAATACTAGCTTTTTCCCGAGACTTCGTCTGTCTGTCATTTGTAAACGCCATCTCATCTAAGAGTTTCTCGGAAGTATAGAATCCGAAACGAGATAATCTGACAGAGAACCAAAGTTATTGTATTAGCCCACCGGAACACTAAGTTGAAGTGGCAGTGGGCTGCCCACATTAACCGATAATCGCTAGGGTAAATGAGTTCATGAGTGAAGACTAGTGATTGGTGAACGTAGTGAAGGACGCCTTCAGGCTAGGTGGAGCGATGATCTTTACAGGGTGGCTGGTAGAAATTGGATGAGAGTACCTGAGGATTATACTCAGTGGCGTATAATTGGAGAGAAATATATGTCTAGCAGGCCGTCAAACTGAGTAACCACTAGACCAACGAGGCAGTCAATTATGCTTGAATTAAAAAAGAGAACCAAGATATGAAAAACACTATTAGCAACTTGAACGGGCGATTAAATCAGCTGGAACAACAAACTCGATCAAATAATGTCGAAATACAATGTATGCCGGAAAAAAAGCAAGAAAATCTATTCCAAATTGTGACTGATATATCTAAGGCAATTGGATGTGCACTTGAGGGTAGAGATATCAAGCATTGCACCAGAGTGGCTAAACTCAATCCCAAAACTAACCGACCGCGATCAATCGTAGTACAGTTGGCTTCCCCAAGGCTTCGCGATCAGCTTCTCGCTGCCACTATCAGATACAATAAATCTAATCCAGGAAACAAATTGGACACGTCACATCTTGGGTATTCAGGACCAAAAAATCCAATCTTCATCATGGAACGTCTTTCTACCACCAATAAAGCATTGCACGCTACCGCGAGGACCAAAGCCAAGGAACGAGGATACAGATTTGTCTGGATACGTAACGGCCGCATTTTTGTGCGAAAAACCCAAGAATCAGAGCATATCCTTATCAGAAATATGGACACTGTAAATAAATTAGTTTAATTTAAGTATATTTCTACAGAGTGTTCCATGTATTGGTATTAATTTACTATTAGCATATACTACCAAAACACACGGGGGTTGCGCACAAAAATACATAGTTTTTTTCGACAGCAGTCACTGGAGAGTTATGATGTAATAATATTGACTGAAACTTGGCTTAACACCTCTATAGATAGCTCGGAGTTATTCGACAATAGATATATAGTCTATAGAAGGGACAGGGAGAGTGGCAAAAAGGATGGTGGAGGAGTATTAATCGCGGTTTTAAAGAAAATTAAATCTAATCGCAAGCGTCACTGGGAAAGCCCATGTGAAGATCTTTGGGTTATTCCTGAGGTATCTTTTAACAGGTTTCATTTACCACCACCTGTACATCGAGCATCCCTAGAAAAATTCATAGATTGTTGTAATATTGTGATTGAACAGTCAGGATCGCGTGTATGTGTGGTGGGTGACTTTAATTTAAGTAACATAGACTGGAACTTGGCAGGTGACTCGGCTAGCGGTTATATACCTTCGGGTATTAGTCATTTGTTAACTGACTTTAGTCATCAAAATGATCTTACACGGCTCAATAATATCAAAAATAAGTCGGGACGGATATTAGATCTTGCACTAACCAATTTATCCTCTAGTAGCGCAAATACTGTCCATAATGCCTATGCCATAAGTATTATTGACCTTCATGTAGACGATAGATTACCATACAATTCTAATAATAGTAAACGTATTTTTTTTTAAACTTGACTATGAGCAGGTTTACAATCACCTTAATACAGTAGACTTGAATGAGTTGCTTGGCGAAATAGCTGATATTAACGATGTGGTTGCTAGATTTTATGATCGAGTTCAAAAAAATCTTGACATTTATGCACTCGCTAAAGCTATTTTACTACGCAAGAAATATCCCCCTTGGTTTGATAAACGTGTAATAAGATCACTGAAAGAGAAAGAAAAAATAAGAAAACGTTACAATATATATATAAATCAAATGGATGCACTAGAACTACAATTATTAAGTAAAAGATGCTCTATCTTGGCCACTAAATGTTATAATACTTATATCAAAAACCTTGAACTGGAAATTGCTCAGAATCCCAAACGATTTTGGGCTTTATTAAAGACAAAAGGGGTCTCCTATCGTCTGTGCTCTCAAGAGTCGCTGGATTGGTTTTCCTCTTATCTTCGGGAACGTCAGCAGTCAGTTTTGAGTGATGAAGCGTTGTCGGCATGGCGTTACCTCGACTCGGGCGTTCCCCAAGGCGGTATACTCTCTCCTCTTCTATTTTCCATTTTCATCGACTTGATAACCTATGAACTTCAGTGTGCGTATCATCTATATGCCGATGACTTGCAATTATACTCACAAGATAGTGCTGATCGAATTTCTGACCTCATTAAATTCGGTGTCGCAGTGAATCCAGCAAAGTTCTAAGCAATTCTTGTGGGGAGCTCCAGACTGATTAACAAACTTAACATTGGTTCTCTACCTCCGCTTGAGTTCAATGGTACAGTTATTCCTCTAAGTCCAAGCGTCAAAAATCTCGGTTTACACATCGACACTACGCTTAGCTGGCAGACCCAAGTTACGTCGGTTGGTCAAAGAGTCACTGGAACGTTGCGATACCTGTATAAATTAAAAAACTTGCTCCCTTCTAATACCAAAGCAATGCTTGTGCAGTCCTTGATCTTTCCTATTATCGACTATGGTGATGTGTGCTACTTCGACCTGAATGCAGATCAACTCGATAAACTAGACCGCCTACTTAATAACTGCATTCGATTCGTATTCAATATGCGCAAATATGATCATGTGTCGGTGCATCGTTCACAGTTAAAGTGGTTGCCTATTCGTCAACGCAGAGCTCTAAGGGCACTGACAACATTGTTTTCTATCCTTCATTCTTCTGTAGCGCCTGCTTATCTTACTTCCCGATTTCAATACCTATGCTCCAATCATAATAAACATCTTCGCTCTTCTAATAATTGTCTTCTTCAGTGTCCCTCTCACCGTACTGATTTCATCCAATCTTCTTTCATTGTCCAATCAATCCTTCTGTGAAATGCATTACCTCAGGATCTCAGGATGGCTACCAATCGTTTCTCATTTTAAAAAAAAACTGCAGGACTATCTGTTGACCAAAATGTTGGTGGATTCTTCTAAACGCTAGTTGTGTCATGTCGTTATGTCATACTGTCTGTTTCATATATAGTATAGTTATATGTGTATGTATATGTATGTATTATACCTGTATGTATTATATGTTATTTATATACAACTGCTTTTGTTGTATGTATGTAATTAGTTTTGTGTTTTTAAATATTTTAATTTCCTTTTTTTTAATTGTAATTGTGTTTTTAGTAATTATTTAGTAATTATTTTTTTCTCTTCTTTTTTATAACTCATAATTTTTCGCACCTACTACAGCTGTTTCCACATCACCTCAAGGTAGACTGGCAGAAAATGCCTCTGGCATTAAGTCCGCCTATGTACATAAGTGCATAAGGAATAAATAAATAAATAAAAGGGGAGGTTTAAGCTCGTTCCCTGCCAGCATGACCAACGGGGCAGCCACGACCTCTGATGGTCCAAAGATATGTAATATGTTTGCAACACATTTCGCCTCTGTATTTAATGGACCAACGACTGCTGTTGAAAACTAAACTAAACTACAGATTCCGACCATTCAAGATATATGATGAACTACAGCCTACCCTTTAGGGCACCTGAGATTGAGCGTGAAACTTTACTTAATAAACTTAATAAGCAGTTGATCACCGTAAAGGAGCTGGCCCGGATGGAATTCCTCCCATATTTATTTCTGAATGCGCCTCTTTCTTAGTTGACCCACTATTAAAGATTTATAACAAATCCCTATCCACTGGCGTTATCCCAGTTTCCTTTTTTGGCAAAAAGCAAAGATCGTTCCAATACACAAAGGTGATGATAGTCACAATTTAGTTAATTACAGACCTATCTCAATTTTGTCCTCCATTGCCAAAGTCTTTGAATCTTTGATATGCCCTCACATTCAATCTCACTTACAGCTCTACTTGAATAGCTCTCAACACGCTTTTGTGGGTTTAAGATCTGCTTGTACGAATTTAGTGACATTTACGGAATTACTGGTAGAAGCCGTAGACTCTGGTAAGCAGGTGGACGTAATCTACACCGATTTCAGTAAAGCCTTTGATCGCGTCCAGCATAATATTCTTTTAAAAAAGTTAGCAGCATATGGAATCACTGGAAATTTAATTGAGCGGCTGAGGTCCTACCTTGAAAACAGATATTTTTTTGTAACTGCTAATGGCTACCAATTCCAGACATACACCGTCACTTCTGGCGTACCACAAGACGTGCGCCCTGTTCTGTTTAATGCATTTGTCAATAATATGCAGAGATAACAATATTCAGAATGTTTTATGTATGCAGACGATCTTAAATTTGCCAGAATCATCGAGTCCCAAGACGACGCCCAATTACTGCAGAAAGACGTTGACGCGTTGGTCCAGTGGTGCAGTGACAATAAAATGGATCTTAACGTCAAAAGTGCTTTCACGTGAAATTCTCACAAAAAATTAATTTAGTCAGATCAACGTATTTGGTGGGTCCAGTGGTAATTCAAGAAGTGGAACAAATTAGAGACCTAGGGCTTTTGTTTGATAAAAAGCTCACATTCATACCCCACACCGAGAATATAATTTAAAGACATCGAAAACTCTGGGATTTGTTATCAGAAACATTGTCGGTTTTAAAAACAATAAAACAAAAATTCAAATATATAACTGCCTAGTACGTAGTATCCTAGAATACTGCAGCACGGTATGGAATCACATTACGCCGCACACAGCTTGAGGCTAGAGGGAATACAAAAGAAGTACCTCTGGCACCTTGTGTATGCTGTCGGCATAGCTAAAAAAACTCGCTCGTATGCAGCTAGACTGCTACACTTTAAGATGGTGTCATTGGAGATACGCAGAAACTTTATCGACTCTCTTTTCCTATACAAGCTACTTCATCCCAAAATTGACTGTCCCCGCTAGATGTCCTCGCTATCCAATTACTCCACTGTATCCACTGCTTCGTAGAACAGTTCTGGGTGCTAACTCAGCCGTTCCCAGGATTTGCAAATTAATTAATAAAAATAGCGATCTATATGACCTGCATGCTGACTCACCGGGCAAGTTCCGCAGCATTATATATAAAGCCGCATAGTTAAATAATTAGATAATTTATTCAATTCGTTTTTTTTGTTGTCAATTAATTCCTTTTTTTATTATTCATAAACTAATTTATAATTCTTAATATCATTTCAACTGTATTATTTAATTCTTTATACTAGTTGTCTTCTTATTGCTTGACATATCCACATATCCTGTTTTAAATTAAATTAGACTACTAACATCAATTTGTAACGCATGCTGTGCGCACCTGTAATAGATTGATACACTATGAATGTATTGGCCTAAGTTTTATATGTTTGTATATTGTGTAATCGACTGTTGGTGAGCCTATGTAAAAAAAAAAATACACCGTCATACCTATATTCCCCAAGCCGGGAGGGGTATGAGTTGTACTGAGTTTACCAACTTTTCGCCGACGTTTCTAGGTCCCATGTAATAGGGGGCGAGCCTTTTGCCTTATACCGGGCACAATTTCTGACTCCGGACTCATATTGGAAGGCTTTCGTTGGAAGAACTACATTTGGCTGACCTAGGATTTGAACCCAAGACCTCGTGATCACAAAGCGATGCGCCTTGCCACTAGACCAACGAGGCATTTTCTGAAAAATATGTCGATTTATGAGTTTTATTAAATAAGAACCTTTGTTTTTGAGACCTGTGGACGCAGTTTGACCACATGACGCCATCATCCAGTAACGAATATGGCAGGTTGAAGGTTGACCTGTTTAGTCAAGGTTAAGCTTGTGTGAACTTTAATAAAATATAATTAAAGACGATTATTCATGAGTGTTTGGTTTGTTCTGAGTATATGCTCGAATCGAATCAAATATTTATAGGTTTATTTATTTAGTTGTTCTTCATGCACTTATGTACAAAGGCGAACTTTATGCCTGGGGTGTCTTCTGCCAGTCTACCTTAGGGTGGTGTAGAAAGAAGTGTGATAGGTGCGAAAAGACACAAAGTTAAAAAAGGAAACGAAGGGATAAAAAACGAAAATAAATATATTATATAATAACATAAAAATATTAATGACTGTTGACGTAATATATATATATATATATATATATATATAAATATACATAAACTAGACTGCGCGACATAAGAACATGAACCAACTTACACTGAGATGAAACCGCTATCGTTTTGTAAAGATATTCCTGTAAACTTTAAAAAATAAAGATCGGTTGGTAGCCATCCTGACTTCCTAAGGCAATTCGTTCTAAAGAAGGATAGATTGGACGAAGAAAGAAATGTGGACAAAATCAGAATAATGAGGGGGGCACTAAAGAAGATGATTATTTGAGGAGCGAAGATGCAAATCATGATTAGAGCCTAGGTACTAAAATTGGGAAGAAAGATCAGAAGGTGAAACAGGAGAATGTAGAATAGAAAATAACGTCGTTAGTGCTCTTTGTGTTCTACGCTGCCGGATAGGTAACCACTTTAGGCCAGAACGGTGCTCCGACACATGGTCATACTTACGCAGGTTCAAGACGAATCGAATGCAGTTATTAAGCAGACAAAGGGTCTAGTTTGTTGAGTTGATCTGCATTCAGGTCGAAGTAGCACACATCACCATAGTCGAAAATGGGAAAGATCAGGGATTGCACAAGAATTGCTTTTGTGATGGGAGGAAGCAAGTTTTTAAAGCGGTACAAGTATCGCAATATACCGGTGACCTTTTGACCGACGGCCGTAACTTGGGTCTGCCAGCTAAGCATAGTCAATATGTAAGCCGAGATCCTTAACAGTAGAGCTAAGAGGGCTAACAGTCCCGTTGTACTCAAGTGAAGGTAAAGCATCAATATTCACCCTGCATATCAGTCTGGAGCTGCCCACAGGAATCACTTGGCATTTAGTAGGATTCACCATAACACCAAACCTGTCGGACCAATTCTTAATCGCTTCCAGATCCAGATTTACTTTGTTGATAATATCGGAGATGCGATCAACACTGCCTTGCGAGTACAATTGCAAGTCGGCAGAGTACAGATGATACGCACACTGAAGCTCATGAGTTATCAGGTCAATGAAAAAAGATGATAAAAGAGGAGAAAGTATGCCGCCTTGGAGAACGCCAGTGTCGAAGCAATGCCAAGCTGACGACGTCTCGTCACTTAAAACTAACTGCTGACGTTCACAAAGATAAGAGGACAACCAGTCCAGCGACTCTTGAAAGCACCGATGGTAGGAAAGGATAGATAATAGGATATCGTGACAAACGGTGTTAAATGCATTGGAAAAATCGACTAACACAAGGATAGTGACTTTGGTATTTTCCATCCCTGTTCGAATGTCACCTTTCACTTTAAGGAGAACAGATACGGTACTATGGCCAGGCCTAAAACCAGATTGTAATAGATTAATTGAATTATTGGTGTAAGTAAAATGGGAGAATTGTTTGAGAACGCAGGCCTCGAGCACTTTTACAAGAAAAGGAAGAAGCGAAATTGGACGAAAGTGGCTTGTTAAAGATGCAAATTTTATCATCAATGGTATTAGCTTCCATAAAGGGATTCCAGTCGAGTTTAGATGCATCTTCGGTTAATTTCGCAATATCCATGCTTTCCTCGCAACGCAACGCAACGCTTCTGCAGGACATTGGGACGTGATTTAGAAGGTTTCAGGATATAAGAAAGGAAGATAAGGTCATGGTGGGAAAAACCAGAGGCATCGCGATAACCATGTGAGAAAACTAGGGAGGGATTAGAGGTGAGAATGAGGTCAAGCCAGGTATCATCGCCTTTGATATTATGGTGTGTAGCACTAAAGGGCAGAATGTGCAAACTGACTGACTCAATGAGCTGTAGGAGTTTACGGGAACGGAGTGAATTGTGGGATAGAAGATTAATGTTAAAATCACCCATGATGATGTGATGCATGTAGTTAGACCGATGTGATGCACGCAAGAATTCTAATACCGATTCGAAATCGGTGAAATAGTCAATAGCAAGGGGGCAATACACGACACCAACGATGGTTTTGACTCCTTTAACTTCAAAAAAAAAGAAACTCTATGGAGGCCGAATCGTTGCAAGAAGTTGCTACAATTTTAAAAGGAAGATCGCTACGAAGATATATCACCACACTCCACGCCACCCTTGCCAACTCAGTCATTCCGGATGAGAATAAAACCAGGGAGGGCATAAAAGGTTAATAAGTCAGAACACGTCAGAAATCGCTACAAATATTACTGCTACTACACGTTAGACATCAATTGTTAGTGTTAAACGGTATGTCAGAGTGACATACCGTTTGACACGCAAAATACGCAGGTACACGAACCTAATTTATGATATCTACGAAAAACTAAAAAAAAAATGCAAACGTGGTAAAACCACGACTACAAAAATAAATGGAAGAAGGTAGAACAGATATTGAAATATTGACTATATATTATGCTATTTAAAACTGCTAACGTGGAAGGACTCAACTCATCTGACTACATGATATGGTGCCGACTCCCATCAGGGCCTTTTACTAGGCATGCCTTTTAAGTTCTGTCGTTTCCATATTTCCCGGCAATTTTGAATTTGGAACTGTTCTATATTCGAATGTGTTAAAATTTTGAATCTCAAAACAGTTGAAAGTATCAGGATTAATGCTATTGTTTAGTTACAGCGTCGATTGGAATTTATCAGCTTACGTACGAAATTGAATCTTTCTAAGGAAATGTTCGTGCAATAATTTTCTACAACTTTAGAAGAGGCCTGACATGGCTTCAGTGTTTTGAAGAGCTAACATCTGTATTCAGTGATGAAGCCCCATGTCTGCGGACTGTCGAACGCTGGTATTTAGAATTCCAGCGTGGACAGACTAGTGTTAGTGACAAATCTCGCGAAGGACGCCCAAAATCCGCCTTCACTGAAGATAACATCATTGCTGTGAGACAACTAATTCTCGAAGATCGTCATGTGACATATCGAGAGATAGAAGCTCTATTAGGCATCTCAGGGAAAACCATTCAGAAGATCTTGCATGAAGCGCTTGGTGAGAGAAAGCTAGTTTGCCGTTGGATACCGCATCTGCTTTCCGACGATCATAAGGCGGACCGCGTCAGATGATGTAAGAAAACTCTGCAAAGGTTCAACCAAGGACAGTCAAATCACATCTACGACATCATCAGTGGTGACGAATCTTGGATCTATGCCTACGATCTTGATCCCAAACAACAATCTACAATCTGGGTCTTTCAAGACGAGCCAAAGCCGACTAAAGTTGTTCATTCTCGAAGCACTTCAAAGAACATGGTGGCCACGTTCGTTGGAAAAACCGGCCATGTTACGACTATTGCACTTGAAGATCGTAGAACGGTTAACGCAGAGTGGTATACCACAGTTTGTTTACCACAAGTCATCGCCGAACTTCGAAAATCTAACTCAAAGCGACGCATCATCCTGCTCCACGACAACGCAAGCTCACACAGCGCTCGTCAAACGACTGAGTATTTCAAGCAGGAAAAAGTAGAAATTCTTGACCATCCTCCATACAGTCCTGACCTAAGCCCTAACGATTTCTTTACATTTCCTAAAATTAAGAAAAGTCTTCGTGGTCACAGGTTCCAGTCCGGTGAAGAAGCTTCAAGCGCTTTCAAGTCAGCCATTTTGAACACCCCCACTTTAGAGTGGAATAAATGTTATAATAACTGGTTTGAGCGAATGGAAAAGTGTATTAAGCTACGTGGTGAATACTTTGAAAAACAATAAAAAGTACTATAAGGTTTTAGTTGTGTTTTTTTCTTCAAACGACAAAACTTAAAAGTCATGCTTCGTAATACTATCACACCATTTTGAGTCCAACATGATCTGACGCCGAAATGTAGTCGCGCCCTGCCGAACAAAACCTGCGTGGACTTGGTCAGAAATTCCCTAGCTGTTATGGAGGAACCTTTCAGTCTCGTCTTCGCCCTCCAGGCCGAATGCATCCTGTTATTGAGCAGGTCCAGTATAATTGACGTACAGTTCTCATTTTCAATCTCGGAAAATCCTAAGAAGATTAGTGATTTACGCCGGTGCCTGGTCTCCAACATGTCGATCTGTTTGATGCACTCACTGATTTGCTTGCGAAGTAGCCCAAGCATACTGAAAATGAGCTCCCGAAAAGTCCTGCATTCCTCCGCTACCTTAGCCACTGTATCTGTAGCAGGGCCGGCACTCTGAATTTGGGCCTCAAGGTCCCCCACCTTTTTCAATAAGCTCTCTTCAAGACTCCTCTGCGCAGATGCGATCGCGTCCAGTTGGGACATAGTGAAGTGTTATGTACTAGGTATTGTTCAAAGACTTTTGTGTGGAGGTGAGCTGGCAAGTGAAGCAGAACTGCGCTAGTGTCACATAAATCTACAGTAACTGTGAGTACTGCTTATTCCAATAGATTGGAATATGTAAAGATGTGAATTTTAAAGTAAATATTATATTTAATTATTTAAAATAAAAATTAAAGCAATAAAACACATCTGCACTTCTTCAGACCTACCCTCAAAAAAAAAAGGTATTAAAGCTAGGGTCGATGTTATCTCACATATTTTTTAAAATAACGATAAAAATATGTACACCTCATGATATTCCAATCCAAAGCCTTCTAAAGGCATACCTACGTTCTAACAAATCACTATACACGCTATTATTGCTGTTTAGAAGTAATGTTTGATACTATTCTGATTAATAATAATAATAATACCTAATATTAGTCTAGGAAGCAGTGATAGCCTAGTGGTTAGACCGTTCGACTGCAAAGTCAGGGTTCAAACCCAGGCATGCACCTCTGTATTTTCGAAAGCATGTGTGTATTATATATTAACTATCACTTGCTTTAACGATGGAGGAAAACATCGTGAGGAAACCTGCATGCCTAAGAGTTTCTCGAAGGTGTGTGAAGTTCGCCAACCCGCACGGGGCCAGCATGGTGGACTGTGGCCTAAACCGTCTTAGTTTGAGAGGAGGCCCGTGCCCAACGGTGGGACAGTTTCTAAACAGGAATAACAAAAAAAAATCAGTTATAGCCTAGTGGTTAGACCGTTAGACTGCAAAGTCAGGGGTCTCGGGTTCAAACCCTGGCGCGCACCACTATTTTCGAAAGCATGTGTGTATTAAAAATTACCTATCACTTGATTTAACGGTGAAGGAAAACATCGTGAGAAAACCTGCATGCCTAAGAGTTTCTCGAAGGTGTGTAAAGTTCGCCAACCCGCACTGGGCCAGCGTGGTGGACTATGTCCTAAACCCTCTCAGTTTGAGAGGAGGCCTGTGGCCAATAGTGGGACAGTTTCTTAACAGGGCTAATATTTTCAAATTATATATAATATTAGTCCATACTGTACCACTGCTGGGCTAAGGCCTTCTCTCCCCCAAATCGAGGTGAGAGAGATTAGGTCATACTCCACCACACGGACCAGTGCGAATTAGTGGCGGCAGGATTGCTGCAACCTGCTGTTGAAACATATCAAGGCGCCTATAAGGCTTCCAAATCGGGTAAACGGCTACCACATTAAGTGGTAACCGGGACCATCGGCACAACGACCGGCCATGCTGTACGCATCCATTTTTAACCTCCGCCCTTTACCGGGTCATCGGTCCATCTTCGCGTAATATTTATAAATATAAGGCAGATACTGAGAAATAATAATAATGATTTATTTCAGATACTTGATCCATAATTTTAGGGTTAGTAATACATTTATTAATATTAATGTTAGTATATTTTACACTAAGAAATTACTTGAGCGTCAGAACAACCCGATGCCAAGATGCTTGATTATTTGACTACATGTAGTCGTATCCAGCCGCGTGGTTCCCGGCTTAGAATAGGACCAACCCATCTCATCCCATCGGGTGTCGTACAAGGCGACTAAGGGAAAACAAGGGAATGGGCAGCAGCGTTCCCTTAACACTTTTACAACCAAAAACTGCGCTCGCCAACCCGCCTGCCAAGCGTGGCGAGTATGGCAAACACCCCCAACCAATATGGAAGAAAGCAAGAAAACCAGGCCCCTAGTCCCCGGCGGTCCTGTTCGTCCTGGCCACGGTAGCAGCCATGGTAACGACAGGACAAGGGGTGCTAAGAATCTCCGGCAGAGATTCGGCTACCACCAAAACCGAAAATTGGCCCTGGTGACATACAACGCACGCACATTGAGGACAGATGAGAAGCTAGTTGAGCTGGAAGAAGAGTTAAACAAGTTGCGGTGGAGTATTGTTGGTTTATCGGAGGTCCGAAGAGAGGGCGAGGACACGATAACCTTAAAATCCGGCAACTTGTTTTACTACCGGGAGGGCGAACAGCAGTCCCAAGGTGGTGTCGGATTTATCGTCCACAAGTCACTCATAAACAACGTTGTGTCCATCACTAGTGTGTCGAGCAGGGTAGCGTACCTGATACTCAGAATATCCAAAAGATATTCGCTGAAGGTCATACAGGTCTACGCACCGACCTCGGCATACTCAGATGATGAGGTCGAAGTTATGTATGAGGACATTAGTAGAGCCATACATACTTCCAAAGCACACTTTACAGTAATTATGGGTGACTTCAATGCGCGACTGGGCAAACGGGGCGATGATGAGTTGAGAGTGGGGCAATTTGGATATGGGCAGCGCAACCCCAGGGGTCAGAGGCTGGCCGAATTTCTGGAGAAGGAGGGACTCTTTATGATGAACTCTTTCTTCCAGAAGCCGCCTCATAGGAAATGGACCTGGATGAGCCCTGATGGTTCCACAAAAAATGAGATAGACTTCATCATGAGCACCAAGCGACAAATATTTAATGATGTCTCCGTGATTCACAGGGTAAAAACCGGCAGTGATCACCGAATGGTCAGAGGCACATTAAATATTAATGTCAAAATGGAAAGATCGCGTCTGATGAAGTCTACGCTCCGACCTTCTAATACACATATCCAAAACCCCGAGAACTTTCAACTCGAATTGTCAAACCGCTTCGAATTGCTAGACAGCAGCGCATCAGTGGACGAAATCAACAATGGGTTGGTAGAGACTGTCCATACGGTCGGGTCTAAGCATTTTAAGCCCCACCGTAAAAATAGGCCTCAAAAGCTATCCGACTACACCCGAAACCTTATGGCTGAGCGACGTACCATGAGACTCCAAACCTCCGATGATGCTAAGTCCTATAGGCAGCTCAATGGACAGATATTGAAGTCCTTGCGACACGATCTACGGTCCTTCAACACAAGACGTATTGAGGAGACCATAAAGCAGAACAAGGGCTCCAAAGTGTTCGCAAGAGCCGCGTCGATTGGGCAAAGCCAGTTGACGAAGCTGAAGACGGAGGACGGAAACGTAACGTAGAATAGGTCAGAGGTGCTCAGGGAGATAGAGAGGTTCTATGGACAGTTGTATACCTCAGTAGCTGAACCTATTGTTGACTTGGTAAAAGACCCAAGAGCCAAGCTAACCCGACACTACAGTGAAGATATCCCGGACATCAGCCTGTACGAGATTAGGATGGCTCTCAACCAACTTAAAAACAACAAAGCGCCGGGTGAAGACGGAATTACTGCAGAGCTTCTGAAAGCGGGCGGATCGCCGGTACTTAAAGTCCTTCAGAGGCTGTTTAATTCCGTCTTGCTCGAAGGAAAAACGCCGGAAGCATGGAACAGGGGTGTGGTGGTACTCTTTTTCAAGAAAGGTGATAACACTTTATTAAAGAACTATAGGCCCATCACACTGCTGAGCCATGTTTACAAGTTGTTTTCGAGAGTCATCACGAATCGTCTCGAACGCAGGCTTGATGATTTCCAGCCTCCCGAACAAGCCGGTTTCCGGAAAGGCTTTAGTACCATAGACCACATACATACGCTGCGGCAGATTATACAGAAGACCGAGGAGTATAATCGGCCACTATGCTTGGCGTTTGTGGACTATGAGAAAGCCTTCGATTCGATCGAGACTTGGGCGGTTCTTAGATCTCTCCAGCGATGCCGCATTGACTATCGGTACATCGAAGTGTTGAAGTGCTTGTATAATAACGCCACCATGTCAGTCCGAGTACAAGGGCAGTGCACAAAGGCGATCTCCATAAAAAGAGGAGTAAGACAGGGAGACGTCATTTCTCCGAAACTGTTTACGACCACCATAGAGGACGCCTTCAAGCTCTTGGAATGGCGAGGACTTGGCATCAACATCAATGGCGAATACATCACTCACCTTCGATTTGCCGACGACATTGTGGTCATGGCGGAGTCGCTGGAAGATCTAGGACGAATGCTCGGCGACCTCAACAGAGTATCTCAACAAGTGGGTCTTAAAATGAACATGGACAAAACGAAAATAATGTGTAACGTCCATGTCGTACCCACCGCACTCACCGTTGGGAACTCTACTCTTGAAGTTGTCGACGAATACATTTACCTGGGACAGGTAGTCCGGTTAGGTAGGTCCAACTTTGAGAGAGAGGTCAATCGACGAATCCAACTCGGCTGGGCAGCGTTCGGGAAACTGCGCAACATCTTCTCATCCAAAATACCTCAGTGCCTAAAGACTAAAGTTTTTAGTCAATGTGTGTTACCAGTGATGATATATGGATCAGAGACGTGGTCTCTTACAATAGGTCTCATAAAAAAGCTCAGAGTTGCTCAGCGAGCTATGAAGAGAGCTATGCTCGGCGTTTCTCTACGTGATCGAATCAGGAATGAAGAGATTCGTAGAAGAACCAAGGTCACCGACATAGCCGTTAAGATTAGCAAGCTGAAGTGGCAATGGGCGGGCCACATAGCGCGAAGATCGGACGGGCGTTGGGGCAGAAAGATTCTAGAGTGGAGACCACGTATTGGCAAGCGCAGCGTGGGACGACCACCTGCCAGATGGACCGACGATCTTGTGAAAATCGCAGGTAGTCGTTGGATGCAGGTGGCATCGGACCGGTTACGCTGGAAAGCGATTGGGGAGGCCTATGTTCAGCAGTGGACAAGTATAGGCTGAGATGATGATGATGATGATGAGTCGTATCCAGCGCTCGAGCATCGGCGAGTCCCACCGCTCAGCTAATGCTCTCAGGATGCCATTGGTATTGCCACGTACGCGCTGCATCATGGATGCACATCGCTTTCGCATGATCGTACTGAAGCTATCTGTACGGACCACGGCAAACATGCCAGATGCACTACAAAATCGTGGCAGCCCCATTCGAACCCTGAAAGCATTGTTATATTGGACGCGCAAGTCGCCGTAAGGCCTCTGCGTATAGTTAAACCACAGTCTGCACGTGTAAAAAGACTGGCAGTATTAATTGAATAACCTACCTATTACCTTAAAGTTATTAGTACATCGTGCAAACTTGCGAGCCAGCGAGTGTATGAGACAAAGAGAATGGAGGAACCGAGAGAAGTCTGTAAAAAAAGTACTCTTGTTTTGGAAGTTTGTACTCTACTCCGCGAGGGATCTGGTGGGATATAGATCTCATTTATTAATAAAGAGGCGTTGAAATACTATGCACCACAATTTATCGAGAGATCACGGTTAAGCAGCGCTCGACTCAATTACTCTGAGATGGGTGACTGTGATACTTTCAATTTCAAGCGTCACTGAGCTTGGAAGGTATGTTAGGAAAAGTTCGTCGGTGCCTAAATCATTTCAGTTTTTGTATAATCTCGGGGCTTAGTACAAGTACAATATCCTTAGCGTAACGTCATCGAGAAAGCTTTTTGTTACATCATCATCATCATCAGCCTATAGTAGTCCACTGACATAGGCCTCTCCAATTTGCCACGCCGTACCAACCTCGGCTACTCTCATTCAATTTCTGCCAGCCACCCTACGAAGATCATCGCTTCACCTAGCCTGAGGGCTCCTGCACTACGTTTGCCAGTCCGTAGTCTCCACTCAAGAACTCGTTCGCCCCAGAGGTTATTAGTTCTTCGGCTAATGGGGCCAGCCCACTGCCACTTCAGCTTCCTAATACGGTGGGCTATGTATATTGCTGTCACGTTCATTTCTATTTAGTAACTGTTTAGTGTGAAGAGGATGACGTAACAACAAAAGTGTTACGTAAACTTTTTTAATTTTAATTTATTTATTTATTTCAGATATACATCCATATTATAACATTAATTACCTATTATTATTTAATTAAAATTTTGATAATAAAAATACAGATACAAATATATTTATATATATATTTATATATATATATTATTTATATTACCTGTCCCATTCCAACATACATCCACTTGTTTTGGATGGGACAGTCCAGACGATCAGCAATCATCTGCAAGATGCCGCTGCGACTGCTTCTCACTCGCTGTCGTAGGGATACAACTTTCTTGCGAATAATCGCATGAAAGCCGTCCATGTGCGCCTCAGCAAACATCTTAGATGCGCTGCAAAAGCGAGGCAGCCGCAACAGCACCCTAAAGATGTCATTGTATTGGACACGTAGATCACTGGCAGCCCAGCGGGTATAGTTTATCCAGAGGCTGCTCGAATAAAATGACTGACAATATGCCTTGAACAGGGTGATCTTTACATCCTTCGAGCAGCGAGCAAACCGGCGAGCGATCATATTTCCCCGGACCGCCAGTGCTCTACGTTCACTCTCTATGTCAGTGTCATCTTTCAAATCCTCAGTAACAATGTGCCCCAAATATTTGAAGCTGCTAACCACCCGCAGAGACTCGCCATTTAGCAAAATGGGCGGAACATGGATGGGTACAGTATTCCCGCTCCTAAATATAAGAACTTCACTCTTCTTGGAGTTATACCTCAGTCCATGCTGAGCCGCATACGCCTCACATATCCTCACCAGCTTGCGTATTGACCCCACCGACGGCCCCAGCAGCACCATATCATCTGCGTAACTGATATTATTGACGCTTACTCCATCTATGATGCATCCCGTATGAGTGTTGCTGAGTTCGCTGATGAGGTCGTTTACATACAGGTGGAACAGCAAAGGAGAGGAGATTCCACCCTGCCTTACTCCACATTCCATGCCGTACTCATCAGATAGATTTCCCCCCCATCTAACCTGATTCCTTTGGCAACCGTACCAGCACTTCAACATGGCAGTGACTTCCACCGGCACACCCGCCACCCGTAACCTGTCCCAAAGCCTTCCATACACCACTGAATCAAAGGCCCTGGAAAGATCAAGAAAGCAGGCATACACCGGTGTCTTTCTGTCAGTGTAGCCTGACAGCCTGCTTGAGACACACTATTGCACTTTCTGTTAAAAGTCCAGACTTAAAACCAAACTGTGCGTCGTGAAGCTCAACGTACTGCAGCAATATATCGTTAAGCAAGCTGTCAAGTACCTTAGCGATTACGGTCGCCAAAGATATTGGCCTGTAATTATTTTTATTCGATGCATCTCCAGTTTTACACTTGATAATTGGAACTACGATCGTTTTAGTCATTTCGACCGGTAAATAGCCATGACACAAACACAAGTTGAAAAAAATGGAGAGCACGCGTGGCAAATGAAACCCGGCATATTTGAGATGCTCTATGCTGAGACTGTCATGTCCAGGTGATTTTCCTCTGTGCATACCACAGATGATTTTCGGTACTTTATTCGTAGTAAAGCTTACAGTTCGTTCCGAACCGTCAGCCTCACCACAGAGCAATTCGCATCCTGTTTGACCAGCTCCTGGTATTACCCTAAAGTGGTCTTTAAAAAGGTTAGCAATCATTTTATGATCAGTTATCCCATCGACACTCACAGGGAGGCCAGGCTTCACATTCATTTTGTTTGTGTCTTTCCAAAAGTGTTTAAAGTCTTTGGCGGAGTGATGTGCGGCAAGAATATCCATTCTGATCTGGTCTTGTTGATCTTTACACCATTTTAGTCGTTTTTTAAATGATTTCCTACTCTCACACATCTCTTCATACGTGTGCCCGTAATTCGGTTTGCCAGCATTAATCCAGGCCAAAAACTTAAGCCTGGCCTTTCTGTGGAATGCTGCTACGTGCTTATTCCACCCAGCAATGCAAACTCCTCTCCTACGCACCCCTATACGTTTACATGTATATGACGCGGCCTCTGACAGAATAGTAACAACTTCCGAGTACATATAATCCAAGATACGTCTGTGTCTATCATTAGAGCACATTCTGTCACAACACTGAGGGAGCTCAGCTGGAAAGTCAACTTCCCTTAGTCGAGAATGGCATAATTGATGGTAAGCCTTAACCTGTTCAGCGGTTCGCTCTCCCCAAACTACCTTATTTAACAATGATGCCTGGTTCGTACAATCCTTACGGTCCTTACCACTTAACTTACCCAGGTCACATTCAATAAAAAGTGGGAAATGGTCAGACCATACCGTATCAAGCTTCACCCATATATGTTTAATAGACGATTCTAAAGCCCTAGTGACCACGCAATGGTCTAACCATCTCGCACATCCATGTACATCACTAATATAAGTGAACGTGCCAGACTCAAGGCCTAGCACATCCATGTCAATACACGCCCACATTTGGTCGTCGCAGAACTGCAACAGTTTGTCACCAAAACGAGCACTAGGATGGGCGTTAAAATCGCCTAGCATGTAAATAGCATCCGAATCAGCATTTTCATCCACTATAGAACTTAATTTACCTAAGCACTGCGTAAACTCCATCAGATTATCTCTATCATTCGTATCTGTTGGCATGTAAACACTAAATATTATCACACATTTATCGTCTAGCGTAACTTTGATGCCCACTAACCGCACATCATTGCACTCAATGATAGATACCGACTGGAAGTCGCTTTTTCTCCATAGTAAGGCTACCCCCCCCCCCCCCCATAGGGTCTGCCTCGTAGCACTCCCACCGATGTATCCACAGCTGAAGTGCCAATGCACGCGAAGTCGTCATCTACCGTGGTTAACATTGATAAATCGTGTGGCAGCAAGCAATGCTCCTGCAGAGCAACTACACTAGCTTGCTTGCATAGTCCTCTTATATCACTGAGTGAGCTTTTAAACGACCTACAGTTAAATGAGACTAACCTCTTATAGGGTGTACTATCCATATAGTTAGTTTGAAGATCGCCTTTCATCAAAACTTATGTGTGTGGCCTGGTTATTACTAACTTTGTTTACAAATCGCCTAAACGAAATCCCAACAGGCCAGAAGTTATCATCAAGAAAAGTTGGCAGCGTGCTTTTGCTCATAAATAATTTAAAGGCGTTATAGCTGCGCTGTCGCTTCATTTTTATTTTAATTGGTGATATTTTTTCTTGAGTGTTGGCCAGAATATACTCTGCAATATCATTCTCAGTGACATCTTTATGCACGTTAGCAGCCTTAAATTTACTATTTTCGTCCAGACATGCCTTGCCTTTATTCATAATTAATTTATTTCTCAAACGCTTTTTTTGTACAGTCTTCCACTCTTCATCTTGTTCCGGCACATACCATAAGCCTTTCTTACTTCCAATATCTGCATATGTAGGTCTCATAATAGGCATTTTTATCTGCATATCATGCTCTTTTTTATGCATACTAGGTGACCTAGTGCACTGACTACTGCTACTTATGGCAATGTTTACATTTTTAGTTCTATTCACCGCATTGTTACATTGTAAGTTCTCTGTCGCACCTTCATGCCGACATACGCTTGATTTATTTAAGGGCGACGTCACCAACTCACACTCCATGGTGACACCGCCAACAGCGGAGACATCGCTGCATGCGCCAGCGGGCGTCTTATCATTACAATCAGAGGGAGCGCTGCCACCGACCTCGCAAACTTCGTCGTTGCAAACCGGTCGCTCAGTAAACGCACTCGTAGTGGGGGTTGGGTCATTTACTTGAATCAGCTGTGAGGTAGGATCGCTTGCTAAGTTATGCATTGAACCAATCGCCATCGGTCCACTGTTTAGCACATTTGCACAGCGCGAGCGTGTGTTTACAAGATTTAATCTATTGCGTTTATTCTGAATAGGAGAATTTATTAAGGAATCGTGTTTATATGAGTGAAGCTTTGCCTCTAAGGCATGCAGTTGTTCATTTGTGACATATGTGCTCTTAATATTCTCAACTTGTGTCTTTAATAGAAGTATATCTTTCAATAACGAAGAAACATCACAATGATCAAAAGTCAAAGGGGGTAGTTTGTGCAGTTCTTTCGCTACAAATATTGGAATTGTATCTGGATCTAAGCTTTTAAGTACTGTTATAATATCTTCAAGATCCCTCTGTATTTTACCTTGACTTTTGTTTCTCCTCCTTATCTTCCTAATGTCCGTAGAGACAGCATCAAACAGTAAATTTTTCGATTTCTCCACCTCAGTCACTTCAAAGGATGATACACAAATTCGCATCAAACTTTCCTGATTCATCACATCAATTTTATTGGCTATAAAAGCCAACATTTCATCAATAACCACATTACAACTTGCACATTTAACAGTGTTTGTTGTCATATTTACAAAACTACGGCGACGTGTATGCACAGTTACGCGTTTACCCACGAACGAGTATTAATGTAGTCAATCTGTTTGTGCTAAGACCTTCGTATTGGGATGTTTTCTTTCGACATTCTCTACTAATAACATTTTTATGTATCTAGAAAATAAGTGGTCCAAAATGAGGAAAACTAGATTCCAGTTTAGTTGAGCCCTGCTACCACCAAAGTTAATAGAGGTAATGTGAATAGAGGTCATTATAAAACTAATTTGTCGGTTACAAGTGATTAAAGTAAGCCTTTATATTTTTGTAATATAATAATATTAGCCCTGTTAAGAAACTGTCCCACTGTTGGGCACGGGCCTCCTCTCAGACTGAGAGGGCTTAGGCCATAGTCCACCACGCTGGCCCAGTGCGGGTTGGCGAACTTCACACACCTTCGAGAAACTCTTAGGCATGCAGGTTTTCTCACGATGTTTTCCTTCACCGTTAAAGCAAGTGATAATTAATTTTTAATACGCACATTTTTTCGAAAAGACAGAGGTGCGTGCCTGGGTTTGAATCCAATACCTTTGACTTTGCAGTCCAACGGTCTAACCTCTAGGCTATTTTGTAGAGGTATTTTTATCTTTATTCTATGTAAATTGATTCATATAATGACATTTTATTTCGTATAGTAAACGACATATTGGGTAGTAAGCCGAGCCAACCTGTGAGCGTCAATAATATAATAATGTTCAAAGAACAGTTTGCCATAAAATCGATATTGGGACCATCACGGTCGGTTTGTGAAGGGGTTTCACGTGAGTACGAGCTAAAAGTCCGATTCTCAGCAAAAGATGTTAGGAAAGTAATTAAATCTATATCGCGTGGTAAGTCTCCTGGCCACGATAGACAGAGAGTGGAGCATCTTAGACACGCCGGTTTTTATTTGCCAAAAGTGCTTGCCATGGTTTACACTTTGTGTCTTGGGCACTCATACCTACCGGTGAAAATGATAAAGACTATGGTGGTGCCAATAGTGAAGAACAGGGCCGGATATCTGGGATAAAAACAATTATAAACCGATATCACTGGCTACTATACCGGCGAATGTGCTTGATGGTTTGCTCAGCACACATCTTGAAATTTATAATAACCAATTCGGCTTCAGATCAGGGTTGTCTACAGAGACAGCTATATTGTGTTTTAAGCAAACAGCAAACTGTCAAGTACTACACTGGACGAGATATCCCCGTTTACGCCAGTTTCTTCGATTTGTCGAAAGCTGCTACTTGCTCTGCTACGATATTCTGTGGCAAGAGCTTAATAGAACGTCAGTGCCACGAGAACTCATTCAGATCTTTATGTATTGGTATCAGAACATGTACGTTAACAAACATGAAATTCCCGTGCTGGAATCGAACCCGAGACTACTCGATCCAGAAGATGGAGCGACTCAAACTCTTCACCACTGGATCAAGCCGTCCGTTATTTAAATTAGAATTATTTTATATAAAAAAAAATCATTTAAATAGCCTTTTTAAAAATAAGCTTTTATAGCAAACACACAACGAAAAATCTTGCTTAGTTGAGGAGTTCCTATGGCTTCCTTCCGGGTCCATCATCAGACCTTCGACACCATACGGGTCTAAAGTATTCGTCCACACATATCCAACGAGCCCAACCATGGTGAGGTTATATTAAGTATATATCGGGTGGTTCCATTGGCCACCTTTCGGCTTCATCAGCTTTTCATCAGCAGTTCAGACCCGAAACACTATCTGGTTGTAAAGTACTCGTTCTTCTCCATCTAACAAGCCTAAACACGAGGGGGTTACGTCGAATAATTCATATGTTCCCATGGTTACCTTCCGATTCCATCATCAGACCATGGTACCATAATTATGCATTTTTTACACACGTATGACAAATTTCAGGTCAATCGGATACCCGCAAGTGCTCCAAAAATGAATCACATGATTTGAACCGGAAAGACAGACATACGAACATTGCAGGTCAAATCAAATCAGTTTATTTGCGAAAATGGGTTACAGTGAATGTTAAAATTATATTGGTGGTACTTCATATTCTGCCATTAGCCATGCAAATATTTGGAATAATCCAAGAACCCTAAGTACCTAACAATTAAGAAACTATAATATATAAATAATTGTATAGGACCCATAAATTATTTAATTAAAAGTTAAATATATACTAAAAAATGTAAAATTGTCAATGCAAAGCTCGTAAAAAAGAACATCATTCTTTATAAATTCATTTGCATTCTTTTTAATTGTATCAACCTTGCAGTATTTTCATTCATAAAGTCGGAATGTTTATTATTAATTGTTATCCAAAACACGTTATATATAGCAATTTATCTTTAAATACTATCTACATATCTATATCATCACGCCAGTTCCCTTGCGGGTTAGGCAGAGAGTACAGAGTTCCAACAGGTTATTTCCTTATACATAATTTTGTTAAACATAAAATAAAAGTTAGTCCTGATATAAAGAAAAAATACATCGATTGTTTCACTTTTGGGGTCAATCAAGTCATAATTTAGTTGATTATGATTATCTGTATCATCAAGCCAGATCCCTTGCAGAGTAGGTAGTGAGTAAGTACAGTGTTCCAACAGGTTCTTTCCTTACAGACTTCTCCCGCTTTCTTCACTCTCATAGTTCGTCTCATACACGCTACAGGTTACAAAGACTCTTGATTTGCCTTTTAGATAATGCGTCATTTTGCCGATTCATACGTTTTATTTAGGGACTAGCGGCGACCTGCGACGTTCTCTGCATATGTATCTTTATAAAGTAAGTAAAAGCTACATATTCTTCTAAGTTATTTATAAGATTGCATTATGTAGTTGGACTTTTATCTATCTATCTATCTATCTATAACCTCACGCCAGATCCCTTGCGGGGTAGGCAGAGAGTACAGAGTTCCAACAGGTTCTTTCCTTACATACCACTCTGGCTTCCTCGACTCTCATAGTCCGTCTCATACACACTCGCCGGTTACGGAGACTCTTGACTTTTCCATCAGATAAGACTCGGTTTATTTGGTCGTGGTAAGATAGTCTAGGTCTTCCCCGGTACCTGCATCCTTCCACTTTCACATTGTATATCTGTTTTGTCATTCTTTTCTCTGGCATTCTTTCTATATGCCCGAACCAACGGAGCATGCCCTTTCTCATCTTTACACCGATACTATCTTTCATACCTACTCGCTGTCTTACTATGCTGTTGCTAATGCGGTCGGTCAGCTTCACTCCGCACATCTTCCGCAGAGCTCGCATTTCTACCGCATTTATCCTACTTTCATTCTCCTTCTTACATACCTTTGGACTTTTATAAGAAATAAATAAATAAATATTACTGTACAGTTTCATCATGATCCGTTTTATAGTTCTTGCGTAAAAGAAAATCAAACATCCATACATTTATACTCACAAACTTGCGCATGTCTAATTGATATTAGCCATGTGAAAGTTACTATGATTAGTGGGATTGAAAACTCAACCCTTTATATTTTTATACTGCTCTTAAACGAGATTTTCGGAAGGTATGCGTTGGGACATGGATATGAACTCAAAAGTCAATCTCAAAATCAATTATTTTGTATGAATCCTGCAGTATCAGTTTTATCCATTTTCCTTTTCAACAGGTACATTAAAAAAATGATCTCGCACCCGAATCAACGAATCGCACACGAATGCAAAGATTGTGGTTGGTAACGATGTGCTGGAGCAAGTGAATGAGTTTGTATATCTTGGATGCGCCTTCAGTAAGGATGGGAAATACACCGCTGATATAGAGAGAAGAGTGAATGCAGGTAATAGAGTGAATGGTGCGATGGGAAGGCTACTTGGGAGCCGGCACTTAAGCCAAAAGGCGCAGCTGGCCATGCATAACGGAGTGCTTGTCCCAACGCTGTTATATGGCAGTGAGAGTTGGGTATGTAAGAAGGAGAACGAAAGCAGGATAAATGCGGTCGAAATGCGATCTCTGCGGAAGATGTGCGGAGTCACGCTGACCGACCGTATTCGCAACAGCGTACTAAGAAAGCGAGTAGGTATGAAAGATAGTATCAGTGTAAAGATGAGAAAGGGTATGCTCCGTTGGTTCGGGCATATAGAAAGAATGCCAGAAGAAAGAATGACAAAACAGATATACAATGCGAAAGTGGAAGGATGTAGGTGCCGGGGAAGACCTAGACTATCTTACCATGACCAAATAGACCGTGTCTTAGCTGAAGGGCAAGTCAAGAGTCTCCGTAACCGGCGAGTGTGTATGAGACGAACTATGAGAGTGGAGGAAGCCAGAGAGGTATGTAAGGAAAGAACCTGTTGGAACTCTGTACTCTCTGCCTACCCCGTGAGGGAGCTGGCGTGATGATATAGATAGATAGATCTCGCACCCGTTCACCCCCTGTTTTCGACGCCTGTAATTTAAAAGCGTCTTTCGCCCCTTTTAGTACCCTTTCGCCTCTTGTTCTATAAAAACATCATTTCTCAAATTAAATGTAAATTATAATCTGAATTTCATTTCACTGTTACTGCAATTTCCATATTTCCAATTGTGATTTTCCAATACTGTGTGAAAACAAAACTGTTGATACAAATTATAGTACGGGACATTTTAACTTTTAAGAGGCGAACGGGTTCAGTTAGGCAATCAGGGGCGAAACATACGGGGCGAACGGGTGCGAGACCAAAATAATGAATACCCGCACGCCAATCCGTAAAAAGTGGTAGGAGAAGTGTACTATGTACATCCACATTTCGGCGACAATGTTGGGTCACATCATTATAAGGGTAAGCCCATTGCCATCACACTGGAAATAATTCCACACTCTAGACTGCAAAAAGAATCGGCACAAAAAACCTCAAATACACTTTTTCGAAATCAGGATTCGTGAATGCTAGCCGCAACATGGGCCACTAAACCAATAAGGCAGTAAAATAATAGTAGTTTAATTATTTTATTTATTACTAGCTACCCCGGATTTGCACCGGTGAATTATACACATAAACCTTCCTATTGAAACACTCCGTACATTGGTGGAACCCGTATGAAAATCTATTCAGTGGTCAATATAGTACTCCGCACTCTCTGCCTACCTCCAAGACATCTGCCTTGACGATATATATACAAGGTGTAGCATAATAAACGCAATACCTCAGACACCCTGATTAGAGAATTGCTTCATAAATTCAAAATGTAAACCAAATTTCCAAATTTAAAGGGTTTTTTTACCCTCTTTTTAAGCACTTTTATACCACAATTAATAATAAAACTTGTACGTGTATGTGTGTGTTTTAAAAAATACGTTTTAGGAATGCATTTGAAATCCCCTTATTGCTATGAATCAAGAATATATAGTATAATTATTTTTAGCATACTGAAGGAGTAAAAGATTTATTTACTAATTTAAAAAAAAATGTAAGATACATTAAATATGTTAGAATCAATTCAGTTACCGATTATGAACAAACAACTATCAGGTTTTCGTTTATTATGTTACACCTTGTATAGGTACCAAAATGACAACTGGCTGATCCCTATAAAATACGAAAGAGCAACAAGGTCTACTCAGACGGAGGAGGCGGGTTGAGTTGAACATCTTCTTAAGAGCTTCACCTAATGTCACAAGAGGGACCGATGACCTGGTTAAGGTCACAGGTAAACGTTAGATGCGTGCAGGACAAAGCCAGTCGTCGTGACGATCTTTAAGGGAACTCTGACCTGCAGTGGACATCGTTCGTAGGCATGAAAAAATGATTTATACGTGTCAATTAATCGATCTTTTATATCGATCTGAAACACCCAATCAATTCAGTGGATCGATTCATTATTAAACAATAAAGAAATGGTAATCGAAAACATGACAAATAAGTTGTGTAAATTTTTATATAGTAGCGTATTTAAATAAAAGCAAAACCCGTTCAGTGTTAAAAAACTACGTAACAAACATGAGTTCATTTTAAGTCAATATATAATAAATAAAGTCAAGAGTCTCCGTAACCGGCGAGCGTGTATGAGACGAACTATGAGAGTCGAGGAAGCCAGAGAGGTATGTAAGGAAAGAACCTGTTGGAACTCTGTACTCTCTGCCTACCCCGCAAGGGATCTGGCGTGAGGTTATAGATAGATAGATAGATATAATAAATTGAAAATATCCAGAAATTACAAAAACCGAGGATGTCAAATAAATACTTTTTTCCATAGGCCCATTAATAGGAATCGACATCGAATCGATTAATCGAGGATCAAAAGATTGATTCTCAATTAATCAATTCGATTCTTGTGCGTTCTATTCGAATCGATCCAAAGATTGATTCTTTAATACAAGCTTTTAGCAAGCCGGTGTGTTTTTTTCTTTTATTAAACTTGCAATGTTCGTATGCCTGTCTGTTTGTCTTTCCGTTTCAAATCTGGATTATCACAACTGGATAAGTATTCATAATTCATACATGTCCAGTGCCAAATAAATAAAATCTCGATATAAGTACTAACATAGTCTGTAAGAAGAAGTTGTTACTAACAAATTATGGATTTTATTATCTGAAAATAAAATTATTATTATTATTATTAAATCTTCTGATCCATTTTTCAAGCGCCTGCGAGTATCCGATTGAAGTGAAATTTAGCATACGTATGTAAAGTTAGTGACAATGGAATAACATGGTACCATTAAACTGGTCTGATGATGAAGTCGGAAGGTGGTCATGGAAACATGTGAACTATACAACGTAACCCCCTCGTGTTTAGGCTTGTTAAATTGGTATTGACAAGTACTTACAACCAAATGGTGTTCAAGGTCTGATGATGAAGCCGAATGGTAGCCAATGGAACCACCCAACTACTCAATATTACCCTGCAGTATTTGTGCTCGTTGAATTTATATTGACGAGAACTTTAGACTTAGGTGGTGTCCAAGGTGTGATGGTAGAGCCGGTGGTAAGACATAGGAGCTCCTCAACTAAGCAAGATATCTTCGTTGTGTTTATGCTATAAAAGCTTATATTTAAAAAGGTATTTTCAAATTAAAATTAAAGCATGATTCGACATGCCTAATGTTTAGGCTGATGATGATGATGATGATTTAGCAACTAACAGAGGAAAGTTGAAAATATTTAGGGACACTTATTCCCACCAGTTTGATGACAATAGTTCGAAATAATATTAAATAATATTAAGTAGTAAGTTATTTCTTTATGTGCAATGATATGTTTTACAAAGATACATATTATACGATAGTTAATTTCCCAAAAAAAAAGTTCATAGATCTGCAGCAGTCTAATGATGATAATCTTCGTATGACACGTGCTCTTTGGACTCAATACTGATCAGTATATTCGATTCCATTATCATCTTCCTTTCTTAATCAATTGCTCTGTAAAAAAATAATGTAATATTTACTCATTATATACAGCATTAATGCTATATCATCACATTCTTTGCGGGGTTGGCCGAGAGTACAGAGTTCCAACAGGTCCTATCCTTACCTTTGAATAAATTTAATCCAGAAGTGTGTGTGTTTGAGTGATATACGCTGTTGGCCGCGAGGCCTTTACAGCTTCACCGGACATATGGGCGAGCGTGCAACCACTACGCTCGAGCCAGAAGGGCAAGGGGGCGACATACTCGAGGGCACCTCAAAGAGGAACGGATCGGTTGGGACAGTCGCTACGGGGGAAGGGGGTATACTAAGTGCACCGGTCGGCAGGCTAGGCTAGGGATCTACGACTTCGTCGTCGTCGCCCGTATCTGGAGCGGAAAGAAGCGATGTCAAAGCATCGGGGGGATTGGTGAGAACATGTCGCGGCCGGCGGTAGCGGCAGGGGTGGGGTTCGTAGTCGGCGGCGGCTACGATTAGTGGATTCGCATGGGAAGATGCGTTCGCGAAGTGTGGAGTTGTCGCCTTTTTAATATAGGCGCGAATGGATTCGAGACCGAGATCGGAGTGGAGGTCGACATTTCGTACGAACCACGGGGCTCTTACGGCTTTGCGGAGGAAGCGGGACTGAACTGCTTGAAGTGATGCCTCACATGCGTACGTCATGATGAGTCGCACGCAAGTTTTGTAAAGTGTCACCTTATTTCTAAGGGACATTTTACTCCGCTTGCAGATTAGTGGATAGAGACGGCCGAGCACAAAGGATGCTCGATGACGGACTTGCTTGATGTGCGGGCCGAAGGACAAGGTATTGTTTAGGATGAACCCTAGATATTTGACCTCTTTGACCCAGGGAATGGGTCGGTCGAACATGGTCACTTGACCGAGATTCCTTCTGGGGTGGATCAGAGAGGGGCGCGGGGTGGCACCTCTGGAGAAGAACACCGCAGCTCTCTTGTCCGGGTTCACCTCGATTCGCCACTTCTTGAACCAGTCCCCTAGGGTATTGGCGGTGGCCTGGAGTTTTTTGTGATGAAGGCCTTGCTTCTATTGGAAAAATAGAGGGCGGTATCATCCGCGATTAAGGCTAGTTTAACATCACTCAAACGAGGAATGTTGTTCGTGTAAAGGCTAAACAGGAGTGGAGAGAGAGCTGAGCCCTGCGGGTTTCCAGCTCGGGTGGAATGGGGAGTGGAGCGCGTCATTTCGACGTGATATCGGAAGGCGCGATTTGACAAGAAGGCTCGTATGATGAGCACGAGTCTGTCCGGCATACGCATTTGGTAGAGCTTGTAGATCAAGTCGTTGTGCCAGACTTTATCGAATGCCTTAAATTTAATCCAGAAGCCGCGTTTAGTCGTAATTGCATGCCGCGCGGTGAAGCCAAAAACTCAACAAACGTCTTGCACTCACTGCAATTCCCACCGGCGTAATGTTGGCAGCCCGGAAAGATTACTACTTGTTGGGGTAAATGTTGATGACATATGAGTAAATGATTATAAAATCATTGTTGCGGTAACGTGTATTTTAATGCATATTAAACTCAAAAATCGATATATTTGAACTATTAAGACTTGTAGTAATTTAATGTAAGGAAAATATATATTCGTCATTTTAATTAAATATTAAGACCATGGTGTAGTAGTTATCTATATTATTTCCATTTAATACTAGAACTACTGCGAAAAGTAGGAAAAAACATAATTGCTATACTAGCAACACTACCAAAATGGACGCATCAATTACTATGACAATTACAGAGATTAACTCGATATTTAAATAATACAGCACCTGTATCCGCAAATTAGGTACGAAATATGACCCCAAAACAGGCAAAAACGACACAAGACGGCATAATGCAATTTAATTCGACAAGCGCAGAGCACTTTATTTTGCATAACGGTCACAAAGCGACTACTCGCGCGAACGTGTGACTGCTTTTCAAGTAGTAATTGTTGCTTCAATATGGTGCGCGCCCGCGGCTTCTGGATTATACTTATACTAAAATCCTTACAGACCTCTCTCGCTTCACTTTCATAGTTCACCTCATATACGCTCCGCCAGTTACGGAGACTCATGACTTGCCCTTTAGTTAAGGTACGGTCTGTTTGGTCATGGAAAAATGGTCTAGGTCTTCTCCGGCACCTACATCCTTCCACTTTAGCATTGTATTTCTGTTTTCTCATTCTTTTGACGCTCAAATATGAAATTTCCATAAACGTCACCCATCTTCAACCGACTGAGCCGAACACTGCGTGATCTTCCTGATCGATAAGAGCACTGCGGATGCACAGAGCTAAAAGTGTCTATAACTATTATATACCGTTACCTTCTAATCGACTTGCAAAGTTCTAAAAGACCCTGGCATGCCCAGTATCTCATCATTGAACTTGGTCGTGAGCCTGTACGCTTCATCTGTGCCTGGTTGGCAGATCTCTTTGAAGTACTCCACGTTCTGCTCAGTACTGTAAAGCTCTACCATTTCCTCTGAAAATAAAATAAAATATACACTGCCAGCTTTATTCCTCAAGCGCAGGTGGTTGATGTGTATTGTACGCCCACTTATCGCAAATGATGTGAGGTTCTAATATAATAGAGACGAGCCTATCGTCAATATACATTACAAGTTCCAAATTTTGGACTGTGACTGAGAGATTTCAATAGAAAAAGACTATTTTTTATCCTAGGGTATGGAATTTAGCAAATTTCTTAAGTTTTTTCACTAGTTTTTCAGTTTGAAATATACTTTATCATCATCATCAATTAGCCTGTATCTACCCACTACTGAGTGTAGGTCTCTTCTCTATCACGCTATTCGTTCCGATCTTGTGCTAATCTATTCCACCATTTGCCAGTCACTTTTACGATGTCATCGCTCCATCTAGCCGATGGTCTGCCTATGGGTCGGCGTCCTGTCCTGGGCCACCACGCTGTTACGGCCTTGGTCCACCTGCCATCTTGACGCCTCATCAAGTGTCATTTATAAATATACTTACAGGCTGTTATATTGTATGTTCGCGAAATTTATCTGAGTTTGAAAGATATGTTATTTTACATTACTTAAAGCACGCTATATTTGTTTTTGACCATGTTTAGCTCTACCGCAAATATCATGTTAGAGCTACGATTATTAAGATTTGGCTAGCACAAGTAACTCAAGGTCAGTAACTTATGTTTCATGCATTTTTATTGCTTGAAGTTACATCTTCGTGAAAAGAAGACACAGATATGGTTTAAACTCCGTTTGTTCTTTACTGTAAATCAAGTCAGACCAATTCAAAGTCGTGGTGGCCGTCCATAGGGCCTAGCACTAACAAAGTGACGTAAGCATAGTGCTATAGAGTTGATATTCCATCCTTTTAACTCTACAGTTATTTTAAATAAAGATGAACGTTACAGCACACATTTTCGACTACGATAAGGTGAAATGGTTAGTGTTTAGTATTCTACTTACTATATAATTCCTTCACAGGCTTCTGTGGACCTCCAAAATCCTCAGAAAGGGTTTCCTTAGGGACATCTGCATGTAACGAGTCTAAAGTTCTGTGTACTTTTATCCTGGCAGCCAGTTTCTCACTTAAAATTTGCTTTAATACGCTTATTAATGTATCGACGGCTTTAGATTCTGATATAAAGTGTATACCCTTTATTCTCATGCCGTAGCCTTCCTAGAATAATAATATAATATCAGCCTATGCATTACAGTCAGATATAGCCCACTGCTGGGCAAAGACTTCTCACAGTTTGAGGTGACAGGGATTAGGTCATATTCCGCCTCGCGGAACCAGTGCAGTGGAGGCAGGTTTGTGGCCACTTGTTGTTGAAACTTATTAAGTTGCCTATAAGGCTTCCAACTTGGCTTGTCGTGACTTACGAAGTACGAAGATGCTTGAATATGTAAATGTCGCAAACGGTCATCCACCTCACGCTGGCCGAGTCAAACGCTGCTTAACCTTAGTAATCGCTAAGAACACTGCGGTCACATAACTTTACAATCGCTTCCTTTCTAGAAGAAAGCAGAATATCAGAGTGCTAAGTACGAACTGGTTTTTTTGTTAGCTTAACGCTATCGAGAAAGCATGTTGTAACATTCATCTTAACGTCAATCTGTTTGTGCCAAGCTCTTGGCACGAACGAAAGATTGACGTCTTTAGATGACGTCTTTAGAAAGAGGTGCAGCAAGGTTATTACCTTAAGTTCAAGGCAATTTAACGTTATACTACCAACTGTTACTGCCGCTAACCCTGGTTCGTGCATGTGGGCCTAAGTCTTGTTCTCGGTAACCAATGAGATAGTTATCAATCCAGAGCCAGTGAGAAGCCTTATATGTTAATAAGTTTACAGGCTTGATAAGTTCCAACAACGGGTTGCCACGAATCTTAGATTGATAGACCTATAGACATAAAATCAGCAGCATATCTCACCCAGGACCATGTAATTGTCGGTTGCAAAATGTGTCACAACATCAACAGGAAGTCTCTTCAAGGAAAATAATATTTTATTCTATTCTATAAACAATAATATTACAAACCACTAGAACAGCAAGTAGGGCTCGGAGGTCAACCACGTTGAGCCTCATTGCAAAACTAAGAACATTTATATCTCTTATATCTGTAACGCAGACCATACCTTGGGTATAATCATGGGCTTTCATATACTCACACATCTGAAACAAGACCGAGTTGGTAAAATCATATAAAAAGGTCTTGACTGCCTCGTTGGTCTGGTGGCAAAGCGCATCGCTTTGTGATCACGAGGTCCTAGGTTCAAATCCTAGGTCGGACAAATGTAGTTTTTCTAACGAAAAATTCCCAGTATGAGTCCGGAGTCTGGAATTGTGCCCGGTATATGGCAATAGGCTCTCCCCCTATTACATGGGACCTAACATCGTCGACGAAACGTGGGTGTACTCAGTACACCTCTGCCACCCCCTCTGGGGAATATAGGCGTGACGGTGTATTATATATAAAAAGGTGGCTTCGTAAAACTTTGAAAAGAGAACATTTTTACTCTTTGGATATCTGTATCTATGGCATCCGGTATCACGTGGACACTTACAGTACGGCTAGTCCACCAATTGAAGGTCGCTTAGCTGGCTATGGAAAAGGTTAAGCTCAGAGTTTATTTAAGGGACAAATTCAGAATGAGGTGATCCAACAACTAAAGTAATGGACATAGCCTACATGTTTAACGAGCTGTAATGGCAATGGGTTGGTTATATTTAATTTTCTCGAAGATCCGATAACAGTGTATGACGTGATTTTGAGTGAAACTTAATAAAGGACGCCTTGTGTGTGTGTGACGCAGGTGAAGCAACAACATATGCAAAGTAGCTGGCAGCGGTTGGAGGAAAAAAACCGAAACCCGGGCTTGGTAGAGTGCCTTGGGAGATGCCTATGTTCAGCATTGGACTGATGATCTATGGCAACCCTATTCAGTTTGACTTACTACTCTACCCAGTAAATGGTTGGTTTATAGTCCGTCGTAAGAAAATGCCAAATTACTGAAATATCTGACAAATAATAGGGCATAGCTATTCAATCGACCTCTTATGATAAGGTATGTTAGGTAAGAAAAGGCGAGTGTAAATAACTACCTCGGCACGGAGAATATAGGATAATGAATATGAATAGATTGTCGTACTTACCAATATAACGAATCTGTAATAATCCGAAAACATAGCTGTATCGATATCTGACGTTATTACTTTATTCATAAACACTCTGTAGTTATCATTCGTCAGTTTTGGAGACAACGATGGTGTCCTGAAAATAGAGCTAAGTTGACTTAACAAAAGTTACTGAATTCTTAGATTTACGCGAATATGATGGTTAATTTGACTTGGTTATTTTTTTGATTTTTAAGTTCCCGGCGTTCAAGTGCTTTGTAGCACCCATGGGTACGGGAAGGGCTAAGGTGTTCGACGTCAGAAAGGCATAATTGTTCCGGGGTACCTTCAAGCTTCTTAATTATTTTTATTGGTCCAACGTACGTCGAATGTGCTTACGGTGTTTTGAGGTCTTACAGTACTATGCTTGGTTATGGACTTAAATAAAAGAAACGTGGGGACTTATAAATGAAAAATAAACCGCGATCAAATCCGAAAAATATTATTAACAAGTTGACGTCCAAATCAAAACAAGATGGCATCTTGACCAGAGGGGCTATCAAATCCTTTTCAACAGTAAGTATTATGGTAATAAACTTTAAGGAGACGGAGCTGTAAGCTATGTACATCTACGTCCCTTTGTCAAGAAAATTGGGTTAGGCCCCTTCTGATTAATTGCGACCACTGTGGATGCTTAATGCCATGTCAATTCTAGCTCCTTTCTGTTACCGCAGGCAGGATCACACGTCACATTCGCCGGCGAGGTCAAGGAATTACGTACATTTTATTCGTCACTACTTGCTTCCGTTTGTAGTGTAACATGTAACGGGCTACGTTTGTTACTGTATCGGAAACAGAAACAAACGTAGCGTGTTACATGTTGCACTACAATCAGTTGCAGGGTCTGTTCGCTAATTGAAGTGAGTGCAGGTCGTCACAAATTACCATTACGTAATACATTTAAATCCCAAAAAAATAAAAGTTCAGAGCTTACAAGAAATTAGACAAGTCCATCAAATCATTTTTCACATTGTGTTTCGAAAAGAACTTTGGAACCAGAGTCTTCAGAGTACATAACCTGTCGAGGTTTTTCTTAGCTCTTTCCAAAGACCCTTTAGCTTGCATTAGAGAACACTCGAGAAAATGTGGATCTGAAAAAAATATGTTAATATAATTCCCTGTGTGATGCAGAAATCAGCTTATATAGGTCTATTCTCACAAATTGAGGTGAAAGTGATCAGGTCATACTTTATTACGCGGATCCCATGCAAATTGATGGACGCAGGCTTGTGGCCATTGGCTGCGTTTTTATTTTCTTTTAAACAAACGCACCACACCAAGAATTATTTTTGTGTTTACAAACATGAAATTTACCTATACAAACACCCAGACCGTAACAAATATTTGTGTGTCACGCAAAGATTTGTCTAGCATGGGGATCGAACCCTCAATTATTCGTTCCAGTAGGCGCAGCGGCTTTAGTTTTTAATCACTGCGGCAAGGCGTCCGTCATCTTATCAAGTTGGAATTTATCAAGCCATCAACAAGGCATCTGACTCGGATTAACGACTACCATATTAAGTGGGAGCTGGGACCAACGGCTTAGCGCGCCTTCCAAGGAGACCCTTAAAAATGGAATACCCACTAAAGGCTAGCCATCTCACACTAACTGAGTCGAATACTCCTTTATTCGCTATAAACACTTATCCAAAGAGCTACGATCACCTATTTTGTTTTGCTTGACATCATGGTATAAATTGTACATATTATAATTTACCATCAGCTTTTGGAAACAACTTACTAAAATCCTTCTTAACAAAATGTGATTGCTTGTCGAGCCATTCTTGGAAGTTTTTCAGCACTTCTTCGATATCCCCCGGCTTGTGCAGGTTGAATTCCTTACGGATTTCTTGCAGGGTGTTCGGGTTGAACTCGAAGTAGGGATCCTTGGGTATTGACTGCATTTTTCGGTGCAAACTTATTGAAATCTGGAAATAATATCAAACATTAAAAACATTTTTTTAAATTAAAACTTTCCCATTTCTTGGCAATGTCCCTCCATAATCTACAAAAATTCCATGTCGATCTGTGATTTATAATTAAGCACACAGTTAAGACCAAATTTTAACTGACTTCAAAAAGGAGGAGGTTCTATTTTCATCTGTATGTATGCTTTTTCATGAATATTCACCGATATTTCCGTCAATTGTAGAACGATTTTGATGATTATTTTTGAATTGGGTTCAGTATAGCTCCAAAGTGGTCTCATTCTAATTTCATCGGCGTTGGACCTTGAACTTTGAAGATGCACCAGGGAACGCCTTAACTACAAGTAATAGGAATCTGTAGATTGATTAATTGTAAGTATTGTATTAATCCTATATATACCTTACCATAGAACTAATCAAAATATAAACCGACTTCAAAAAAAGAGGACGTTTACAATTCATCTGGATTTTATAACGTCTTTATTTATGAACTAATTTTGATAATTCTTTTTGCGTTGGGTTTAGTATAGCTTGAAGGTGGTACCGACCTAATCAAATTGGTATTGAACTTTGGACTTTGAAGATACACCAGGGGACTCCTTAACGGCAGACAGCACGAATGTATAGATTCCGTTATTATGGGTATTCTATCAATCCTGTAGCAACCCTACTGTAGAACTAAGCAGAATAATATTATATAGGTATATAAATATTAATAATTAATTCACTCATCACTTAAAAATGTAAAATAAATATAAAAAAAGGAAAACCGACTTCAAAAAGCAAAAAAAATATATTTGAAGTCGGTACCAAGTAACCAACTGCTCTTACCGGCACCGACTTCAAATATTTAATTTTGATTTTTGAAGTCGGTTTCCTTTTTTTTTAAAGTTATTTACTTTATATATTTCAACATTTTTAACATCAGTACCTATTTATATCATCACGCCAGATCCCTTGCGGGGTAGGCGAAGAGTACAAAGTTGTATCAGTTATTTAGCACTATAGGTAAAGTATGACGACACAAATAATACTTTGTTTGTGGAACATAAGAGGATTTTTTTGGAGTGTGGGACGAACGTAGAACAAATCGATTAATCAGACGTTACAGACGCCTACTATTGTATACCATATTTTATGATGCATTTTATTAGTTGTTTTTTAGTGTGCAAATAAATTGTTACACAATGGTTATTACAACTCTCGTATATTGATACAGAAAATCTTATTTGTCCTATACAGTGAAACATAAACACATCCTTACTACACTATCACAATAGGTAGATAACTATCCTACATTATATATAACTGGTACTATGTAAACATATAACACACCAAAACACAAGTTACGATGTGGGTATGACTTGTAGAGTAGGGTGGGATCATTAGCTGCTGACATATGTATTGGGTATACTACTATCTAATGTATTTAATCTCCGTAAGATTAACAAAATTGTGTTACTGGTAGAGCGCTGGTACTTATAGCACAGGGCTTCCCTATTTTAAGTACCAGCCGCACATTTTATATAAGATATCGCTAACCCATTGTATTAGATATAGGTAACATATTTGGTTGTACTATATTTTTAACAATAAAGATTTATTATTATATTATTATATATATATAGTGCAGTAACAAAGGTACTGAGACTGAGGCTGCAGGCTGTTAAGCTGCGCACAATCTCTATCATACAGCTACGAGGCTGTATTTTGTATATTTATCTTTTGTTTATGTGTATGTGGGTGCGATTGTGTGTGTGTAAATATAACCCCACCGTGTTTGGACTTGTTAGTTTTTACGAGTACTGTTGACATGGATGGTGTTCAGGGTCGAATCATGGAGATTGAAGGAGGCCGATAAGATATCTCCGTTGTTTTTGCTATGAAAGCGGGTTTTAAATTATAATTTACAGTATGTTTTCCTTAAAGTAGTAGGCATATATGTGTTCATACATTATATGTGTTGACCACTTTGAGGAAAACGTGCCGGAGACAATTAGAATTTTACACAGACTTAAGTGTGACTTGTTTTGTAATGTTCCGCTTATTTTTGAACCTTGCACATTGCTATTAAATATATATTCCCATTTCACCTTTTGACCTTTATTAACCACCTTGTTAGCTTTGCTTGGAAAATAATATGTTCACTTTTTACTAAGTATAATTATTTACTATATAAGGAAATGGTCGTTCAGCCTCTTGGCTTGGCAATATCTTTATTGTAAAATATACAATTTAGTACTGCAATGTCAATGGTCAATTAATAAATCATATTAAAACCTTGGACAAATCTGACGTAACCTTCTAAAGCCAGATAATAAGTAACTTAGTAAAGTGAATACCTTACAATAAAGTATTAAGTCTGTAATGACGGTAAACTATTTATTTTATTTTTTAAAAAACGTTGCCCCACACTAGGATTAATTCCTGTGTCGTGGGTGCGTTTACAAACATGAAAATTCACATACACAAATACCCAGACCGGAACAAATTGTGGATCACACAAAGATTTGTCCCGTGCGGGAATCGAACCCGCGACTATTAGACACAGTGGGCGGGGCGGGCTAAGCCCTTAACCACTGCGCTAAATCGTCCATAAACTCTTACAAATACGGCTGATTTTTTTTTTAACGTAGCCCCACACTAGTTTTCATTCGTGCGTTTACAAACATGAAAATTCACATACACAAATACCCAGACAAGAACAAATAATTGTGGATTTGTCCCGTGCGGGAATCGAACCCACGGCCATTAGACACAGTGGGCGGAGAGGCTTAAGCTCTTAACCACTTCAAAGAATATTGTTGAAGAATCTACAACCTATTACTATTATCACTGAATATTATAAAACGAAGTCCCCCCACCACGTCTCTTTGTCTGTCTGTCTGAACGCAATAAACTCAATAACTAGCGAACGGATTTTCATACGGTTTATACTAATGGACGGAGTGATTTCAAGGGAAAGTTTTGTGTATATATGTGTAATATAAAGAGTGAAAATGAAAATAAACACATTATTGTGTACATAATGTATTGAGTAAAATTTAATTGAACGTTTTCAAATTTCCAAAAATGAAAAACTTCTAATAAGCCCTTTTTTATTATCATTATATTAATACGTAAAGCAAAAACTTTGTACCCCGTTTTACGAAAATTGCGCGGACGGAGGAGTATGAAATTTCCCACACTTATAGTTTATATAGAGAAGGAGTGCAGAATGCTAATATTTTTTTAAATTATGCATAAAACATACATTAAATCAATGAAAAAAACATTACACACACTACCATGTATTTGACACAAAAAGGCATATAAACTCTTTTGTTTATTGTTAAAAAGTCTGTGGTCAATTTGAAAATAGATTTATATTGTTTGTCTTTAATATTATTTGTCTATAGTCTTACTGAATGTCAAACATAACCAGCAAACGATGAAAGAGTAGGTCGAATTTCGACCAATGGGCGACCACTAGTAAACTGTAAATTCTCTATTTAACGGCTGAGCGAATATGTATCAAATATACACGACAAGGAAGCATTAGATATGCGCTACAAATTGTGTTAATTATTTTTTTTTGGATTATTTATATCTGACTTAATAACAAAATAGCTGGATTTTAGGTTCTTTGGGCACACTATTGACTGTTTTCAAGGTCAGCACGTAAAGGAAAGGTCTTGAGGTCAATCACGTTGGTGATCTCCTTAAATGTATTGACTTAGCCAAAAATACACATGAAATCGAAGATTTTTTTCGGATTTTTTAATCATCATCATCATCCCAGCCTATACTTTCCACTGCTGAACATAGGCCTCCCCAATCGCTTTCCAACGTAACCGGTCCGATGCCACCTGCATCCAACGACTTCCTGCGATTTTCAAAAGATCATTGGTCCATCTGGCAGGCGGTCGTCCCACGCTGCGCTTGTCAATACGTGGTCTCCACTCTAGAATCTTTCTGCCCCAACGCCCGTCCGATCTTCGCGCTATGGAACCCGCCCATTGCCACTTCAGCTTGCTAATCTTAAGGGCTATATCGGTGACCTTGGTTCTTTTACGAATCTCCTCATTCCTGATTCGATCGATTTGAGCTTTTTTATGAGACCTATTGTAAGAGGGAGGATTTTATAATGGTTTATATTGTGATTCTGATTTATCGAGTGCTTCACGGATGGCCATGGGATTGCTCATTTGATAAACTCGTAAAATTGTTTTAATAAATTAATTGTGAAGTTATTAACAACGTATGCCTTAACAATGAATACATTCTATTCTTGATAAAGTCTATGCAAGCATTCACAATGTTGGCACTTTTCCATCGCAAGCCGTTTTCTGCGCGCGATGACTTCAAATGTGTAGGTGAAAGGTAAACGACATTAACCTAAAAAAAAAATCATATAGTGCCACGCTAAGAATGATTCCAGCATCGTAGCTGCGTTTACAAACACGAAGAATCATATACTCAAAAACCCAAACAGCAAATATTTGTGGGTGGAATAAATATTGGCCCGTATGGGGATGGAGCCTAGGCTACTCGATCTAGTGGGCGGGGCGATCTACGCTCTCGTATACTGAGCCAGACCACCATCATGCAATTTTAAGAGTCTTAAGGGCCTATTGCGATGAACAATTTATCGACTGGATGAGCGACAGTGATACTTTTACTTTACATAAGCATAATAAGGGGCACATTTATTGAGCACGCGCTCGGAATTAAGCGAGCAATGTGCAAAAAGAATTTTTATTCTATCCATCTATATATGGATAGGCAGAGAGTACAGAGTTCCAACAGGTTCTTCCTTCTCTGGCTTCTTCCACTCTCATAGTTCGTCTCATACACGCTCTCCGTTTACGGGGATTTGGACTTATCCTTCAGATAAGACTCAAATCTTATTATTTTCTAAACTACATAGAGTTGATTACAATACAAGAATGGACCACTTTATAATGGTTTCTCTGGGGAAGAGAAGAAAAATTAGTGACTTGACAACGCTGCATAAAATTATTCATGGGGCTATGATTTCTAGCGAATCTCTCTTGCGTCTTAATCTAACGGTCCTGTGTACTTTGCCGAGATACCCAGTCACAAACATTTTCTGTTCATGTAGCTCAAGAACTAACTCAGGAATGACTTCTTCTCAATGGATTTATTTTAACTTATAACGATATTTGGGCAAAAGGTGACATTGACATTTTTAATGATATAATATTAACGACATTTATTTCCAATTTAAAAAAACATCTGACCCAACTCAATTAATAATAATTCAATCTTACAATTCAATTCTGTCCAATTGTACTAATAAGCTAATTTTATTAGGTCGACGATACTAAAATTCATGTAAATCATTTATATTCTTATTGTTTATTTTGTTCTACTTTATTTTAATAAACTAAATTGACATTTTCTTCTGCATTATAACATTTATTTTAAATTATTGTAAATCTACGTCTTTAATCAGTGCTGTATACACCTGTAAATTCATACTATACAGAAGTTAAGAAATACTGTTACTTTTATTTATTATAAGCATTTTGTAGTATGTCATTGGTGTATCTATAAATAAATAAAAATTAAAACTATGAAATAAAAAACTGCCTTTCAAGAACTTTGCTACAATCATATGCTAAGTTTTTAAGTAAATTCCATTGACTAGTTCTTAAGCAAGTCAAGAGTCTCCGTAACCGGCGAGCGTGTATAAGACGAACTATGAGAGGGGAGGAAGCCAGAGAGGTATGTAAGGAAAGAACCTGTTGGAACTCTGTACTCTCTGCCTACCCCGCATGGGATCTGGGGTGATGATATAGATAGATAGATAGTTCTTAAGCGTTGTGTTGAAATCAGTATATAAAGTGATAGAGACGACTTTAGATCATTTTTCTGTCAAAAAAAATGCGTTTAATCGTGTATTCATTCTACCATATTCTAAAATATACAGTCAAAAATCATATTTCTAAATAATAGGTCTCTAATCCATTTACTTCTTGAAGTGAATATAATATAAAAACACGTATTTTTCGCGGTGGCTCCTTAATCTTTAAGTATAAATATCCGATGTGCGTGTGTTCTTAATTCTTCTCCTCCTAAACGGCACGGCTTAACCGATTTTAATGTTTTTTGTACTTAAGGGATCACCTTGCGACGGGGGGGGGGGGGGGGATATTACGTCGCTATAGTTGGACCAGGTAGGAGCCGCTGTTGTCGACCGGTTGCGAAATTGTAGGTAACTACTAGTATTCCTTTATTCCTCGCTAGTAGTTTCCGGCGACTTCGTACCCGGTCGACAACAGCGCCACCTACCGAGTCTATGTGAAATAGCCTATGTTAATTCTAGATAAGGTAACTTCCAAGGGGGAAAGGATTTTTGAAATCGGTTCAATAGATTTTGAGTTTATTTGTTACAAACATACAAAAATACTAGGCATGCCTTTTAAGTTCTGTCGTTTCCATATTTCCCGGCAATTTTGAATTTGGAACTGTTCTATATTCGAATGTGTTTAAATTTTAAATTGTTTTGTTTTTTTGTTTTGTTTGTTTTTTTTAAAACGTAGCCCCACACTAGGATTTATTCCTGTGTCGTGGGTGCGTTTACAAACATGAAAATTCACAAACAAATACCCAGACCGGAACAAATAATTGTGGATCACACAAAGATTTGTCCCGTGCGGGAATCGAACCCGCGACTGTTCGACACAGGGGGCGGAGCAGCTCAAGCTCTTAACCACTGCGCTAAATCGTCCGTCGAGTCTCTCTCTCTATCTCAAAACAGTTGAAAGTATTAGTAATAATGCTATTGTTTAGTCACAGCGTCGATTGGAATCTGTCAGGTTACGTACGAAAATGAATCTTTCTATGGAAAATGTTCGTGCAATAATTTTCTACAATTTTTCAAAAATTTTAGAAGAGGCCTGTCACGGCTTCAGTGTTTTGAAGAGCTTACATCTGTGTTCAGTGATGAAGCCCCATGTCTACGAGTATTTTGAATTCCAGCGTGGGCATACTAGTGTTAGTGACAAATCTCGCGAAGGACGCCCAAAATCCGCCTTCACTGAAGATAACATTATTGCTGTGAGACAACTAATTTTCGAAGATCGTCATGTGACGTATCAAGAGATAGAGGCTCTATTAGGCATCTCAGGGACAACCATTCAGAAGATCTTGCATGAGGCGCTTGGTGTAAGAAAGCTAGTTTGCCGTTGCCGCATCTGCTTTCCGACGATCACAAGGCGGCCCGCGTCAGATGGTGTAAGATAACTCTGCAAAGGTTCAACCGAGGAGAGTGAAATCACGTCTACGACATCATCAGTGGTGACGAATCTTGGATCTATGCCTACGATCCTGATTCCAAACAACAATCATCAATCTGTGTCTTTCAAGACGAGCCAAAGCTGACTAAAGTTGTTCGTTCTCGAAGCACTTCAAAGAACATGGTGGCCACGTTCGTTGGAAAAACCGGCCATGTTACGACTATTGCACGTGAAGATCGTAGAACGGTTACCGCAGAGTATACCACAGTTTGTTTACCACAAGTCATCGCCGAACTTCGAAAATCTAACTCTAAGCGACGCATCATCCTGCACCACGACAACGTAAGCTCACACAGCGCTCGTCAAACGATTGAGTATTTGAAGCAGGAAAAAGTAGAAATTCTTGACCATTCTCCATACAGTCCTGACCTAAGCCCTAACGATTTCTTTATATTTCCTAAAATTAAGAAAGTCTTCGTGGTCAAAGGTTCCAGTCCGGTGAAGAAGCAAACGACGCTTTCAAGTCAGCCATTTTGAACACCCCTACTTTAGAGTGGAATAAATGTTATAATAACTGGTTTGAGCGAATGGAAAAGTGTATTAAGCTATGGGTGAATACTTTGAAAAACAATAAAAAGTACTATAAGGTTCTAGTTGTGTTTTTTTCTTCAAACGACAAAACTTAAAAGACATGCCTCGTACAAATCTTTCCCCTTCATAATATTAGTGTGGACTAGCTTCTGCCTGCGACTTCATCCGCGTTGACTTTAGACAGGAATCTAATATTTTTCCGGGATTAAAGTATGTTATGTGATTATCCAGGTCATCATCACTACCTGTGTACCAAATTTCATTCAAATCCGTTCATCCGTTTTTGCGTGATTGAGTAACAAACATACACACTTTCACATTTATAATATTACTAGTTTCTGCCCGCCACTTCGTCCGCGTTGACTTTAGAAGGAATCTAATATTTTTCAGGATAAAAGTATACTACTACTACTATATCCTCACGCCAGATCCCTTACGGGGTAGGCAGAGAGTACAGAGTTCCAACAGGCTCTTTCCTTACATACCTCTCTGGCTTCCTCAACTCTCATAGTTCGTCTCATACATGCTCGCCGGTTACGGAGACTCCTGACTTGTCTTTCAGATAAGACTCGGTCTATTTGGTCATGGTAAGATAGTTTAGGTCTTCCCCGGTACCTACATCCTTCCACTTTCGCATTGTATATCAGTTTTGTCATTCTTTCTTCGGACATTATTTCTATATGCCCTTCTTTCTATATAATAAAAGTATCTTAAATGTTAAACTAGGTATTAAACTACCGGTGTACCAAATTTCATCCAAATCCGTTCATCGGTTTTTGTGTTATTGAGTAACAAACATAGAAACTTTCACAATTATAATTATAATATTAATAAGTAGGATAACCATATGTGCATTATAAGCAAAATGAGCGGTGGATAAGTACTTTTACCAGTGTCCGTTTTAATCACTGGCCGTGACTTTTGAAAATTACTTACATTCTTTTTCAGGAATTTAAAAGGTTAATTTGTTAATTGTTAATTTCAGTATTAACCTTAATTAAAAATTGTATTTTAGTACTAGATTTTGACCTGACTTCCATCTACGAGTTTTAAAAAAGGTACTATTAAGCGAGTAGGTATAAAAGATAGTATCGGTGTAAAGATGAGAAAGGGTATGCTCCGTTGGTTCGGGCATATAGAAAGAATGCCAGAAGAATGACAAAACAGATATACAATGTGAAAGTGGAAGGATGTAGGTACCGCGGAAGACCTAGACTATCTTACCATGACTAAATGGACCGTGTCTAATCTGAAGGCCAAGTCAAGAGTCTCCGTAATCAGCGAGTGTGTATGAGACGAACTATGAGAGTGGAGGAAGCCAGAGAGGTATGTAAGGAAAGAACCTGTTGGAACTCTGTACTCTCTGCCTACCCTGCGAGGGAGCTGGCGTGATGGTATAGATACTATCCCTATCCTATCTTTAGCCGAAAGACGTTATCTGCAGAATAAGGGCCTATTTCTATAGTTTTGTTCGTTTGGTCTCACTGCTGAGCAAAGATCTCTCCTTGTTAAGGATCTCAGGGTGGGATCGCCTAACCATCAAACAACAACATTTGTATTGGGGGCCAGGTAATCTATCGTACAGGATCCTAGTGCAGTTACCAGTCTCTCACAAAGGTGAATAAAATACGTTTATGTCAAACTGTATATCTCCTAGTTAGAATGTGCCTTTGTGTTGAGAAAATAAACTTATTCAACTATTAAACTTAAACCATGGCTGAATCCCGATTATTGTTGTAAAAATAAGCGCTGAAATCGAGCGTTTAGCGCTGAGTCGACGCTTAGGAGCGTTGAAGCACGTAGAAGACGCGAGCGTTTTAAGCGTCGACTCGAGCGTTTTTTACAACACTAATCCTGATAGGTATGCAAAAATCACCACCGAATGTCGATCAAATGGATACCGACGCTGGGGAAGATCCAGAAAAAGATGGCGTGGTCTTGACGTCATTATCTATAGATAATGACGTCAAGACCACGCCATCTTCTACCACGATCTAAAATCCAGAAACCAGAGTATGTAGCCAATTGGAATTTCGACAGTCCTTAACGCTAATAAAAAAAGAAAAATGAATGGGAATGAAATATAGCAACTAAAAGACTTGTAACACCAATGCATTCCAAGATATTTCTTGATAAATCATTCTCAGTCCAAGCTGTTCGTCTATGGAATGCATTGCCTGTGTCAGTAAGACGCGCAGAGTCATTAACCATTTTTAAAAGAATGGTTAAAGACCACTTTCTTTCGTTAAGCACCACTTTTATTCTGTAATAAGTCACGTACTATCATGCCGTTTCTTTATTCCTACCTTTATTATATTTGTATATTGTTATGTATCATATATATTTATATCATGTGTATATATATATATATATATATATATATATATATACCTATACCTATTAAAGTAAAACTTAACTAATAAATGTACGCCACCTACTGCCCTCTATTTTTTTGTATATCTTTTTGTCTTGTTCTTTCAGTTTTGGTTGTCTGGAAGAGATCGCTATTAGCGATAAGACCGCCAATTGTGCCTTTGTTTAATTTTTTTTTTTTTTTTTCTCTATGTAAATGTATTGGTGTACAATAAAGAGTAATCTATCTATCTATCTATCTATCTAAAAGTCAAGTTATCAGAACAAAGCGAAACGAACTTTATAAAGATCTTAACCACACTTTAAGCAAAAAATCTGATGTTATCAATTTGTTTTTTTTATACCGTCACGCCTATATTCCCCAAGCGGGGGTGGCAGAGGTGTACACCCACTTTTCGCCGACGTTGTTAGGTCCCATTTAATAGGGAGCGAGCCTATTGCCATATACCACAATTCCAGACTCCAGACTCATACTGGGAATTTTTCGTTAGAAAAACTACTTTTGTCCGACCTAGGATTTGAACCCAGGACCTCGTGATCACCAAGCGATACGATTTGCGACGAAGCTGTCTCAAAAAAAAGTCAATCCCAAAAAACAAATTGTTGTTTTGAATATCAATGTGCAACTTTGGTTGAATATTAACCAATAGTTTCCACACGCGACTTTGTCAGCGTTAACTTTAAAATAAAACATATAACTTGATACATATATTTTGAATGCAACTTGATATATGAGGCTACTTAACACTGGCAAAAATGGCTGGATTCTGTAGCAATTTGTTACTATAAAAAATAATTATAAGAACAAGCCTAGTGGTTAGGTGATAGCCTAGTGGTTAGACCGTTGGACTGCAAAGTCAGGGGTCTCGGTTTCAAACACAGGCACGCACCTCTGTCTTTTCGAAAGGATGTACGTATTAAAAAAAAAGTAACTATCACTTGCTTTAACGGTGAAGGAAAACATCGTGAGGAAACCTGCATGCCTGAGAGTTTCTCGAAGGTGTGTGAAGTTCGCCAACCCGCACTAGGTCAGCGTGGTGGACTATGGCCTTAACCCTCTTAGTTTGAGAGGAGACCCGTGCCCAACAGTGGGACAGTTTCTCAACAGGGCTAATATTATATTATAACTTGATACATATATTTTGAATGCAACTTGATATATGAGGCTACTTAAAACTGGCAATAATGGCTGCATTCTGTAGCAATTTGTTACTAAAAAAAGGTATAAGAAGAACAGTCCCTAGTTCCTACATACTACGGAAAGTTCAGAAGAAAGAACAAAATAAAGAAGGAATTAGCTTTATCTTTCTATAACCTGTATTCACATGTCATTAAAAATAAACTTTATTTTCTTTTTCTTTTATTATCAAAAACAAGAAGTATAAGAATTGTTCCTAGCACCCACGTTCTCTTGAAAGATCAGAAGAAAGCATATTCGCGACAGCGTAGTAAGAATGCGTGTAGGTATGAAACAAAGTACCGGTGTAAAGATGAGAAACGGTATGCTCCGTTGGTTCGAGCACAAAGAAAGAATGTCGGAAGAAAGATTATCTAAACAGATATACAATGTAAAAGTGGAAAGAAGTATGTACCGGGGAATATCTAGACTATCTTACCATGACCAAACAGACTGTCTTATCTGAAGGGCAAGTCAAGAATATTCGTTACGGGAAAGCGTGTAAGGAGAATGAGCTGTGAGAGTGGAGGAAGCCAGGTCTGTAAGTAGAGCACCTGTTTAAACTCTGCACTTTATGCTTACCCCGTAAGGGACCTGGCATGATACAAAGGTTAGAAAAAAATAAAGAAGTGGTCAAAACTCAATAGCAAATTGTTTATTTTGCATAAACCCAGCGGGGGTGTTTACAAATGGTCATATTTACATATTTTTTTTCACTTACTAATGTACCACCGAATCGGAACGTGGCCTCCACTAAGAAGATCGGCTTATCTTTTTTGTCTAAATCTCCATTAAATTTTTTTCATCGTTTTTTGTATGGATATAAACATTTTTATATTATACAATATCATTCATGCCATCCAGCTCCAGTTTAATGCCTTACTACTGAGATATAAGACAAATAATAATATTTTAATTGATGTTATAATGAAAAGCTAGAGGAATCTGGGTGGACCCCTGGGTCGTACAAATATGATTTTTCAATCGAAAAGTTCCCAGTATCAGCCCGGGTCTGAAATTGTGCCCAGTTTACCAGAAGAATGAAAAAATATAGAAGTAACCTCTATATAAATCTCTTATTTAATACATGTAGCACGGTTAAATTTATAATATTTTGCCATTAAAAAAAGTATTATTTTCCCTACCTCTCACGCACGACTAAAATTTTAGAAGAAATAAGAAAAGAAGGAATATCATGCTATACCTCCGTATTCCTTCAATTAATTTTCACCTATGTTTCATTTCAGTCATTTGTTACTTTAAAAAAGAAGAATAATTACTCTTCCTGGTGCCTACGTACTACTAGAAGATCAAGAAAGAAGAAAAGAAAAAAATACCAATCTAAATTTCCGTGTTCAAGTTGTACATCTGTATGTACGCAAACGGCTTTAATAAAACTTATTGTATTTTTAAGTCATATCACGAATTTCTTATAAGCACAAATTTCTTATTTTATCTGAAATCGGCAGTTTCGTCACGACCTTTTACCCGTTAACAAATAAAACATCTCATACTGAGAATGAATTAAATTCCTGTCCTCATGTCTATAAGAAATTCTATCATCTAGAAAATAATCAAAGTCTTACCTTCGATACGTAAAACACTAACAATCCAAGGACGTTTATATTTATTCACACTTATTCTATATTCTGTACTAAAATCGATTTGAAAGCTTACAACTTGAGATACAAACAAACACTGAGTGAAGTCACGATTCACTGGTTTTTATATCAAATCATGATACACCGGGTAGGTAGATCTCTGTGAAGTATGTTGCAGCAATCTATACAACTAGCCATCCTGGTGAAAGGCTAGATAAGATAGGATGAAAAATAATCTTTTTAAAGTAAACACATCGGGTAGGTAGATCATGTGAAGTTTGTTGCAACTCTCTATGCAATTAGCCATTCCGCTGATAGGCTAGATATGATAAAAATAAAATTTAATTTAGTATTGTAAATACGTATATACATAAATATTTTATGCAAATACAAATAAAAATACAGTTTCGAGACTAGATAATCGGAATGGAAATAAGATTATTTTAGCACATAGTGTTACAAAACACATTTGTCCCTTATGAGGCTTATGCTTAAGGAGCAAGACGCTGATTTTCAACAAATTCAATGCTCCTTTACATAATAATGTTAAAAATGTCTAACCAATCGGCTGCTCGAAAGCCATGATCGGTTTTTAAAAAACAGGTAAACGGAGTTGATCGAGCGTTGGCGATCAAGATGCGTTATTAAAATTTGAGTTGAGATTTGTTCATGCATAGACAATTAATTAACGTTGATTTGTATGCATTAAAATGACACACATAATAAAACTTTTTATTTGTCGATTTTATTTTTTATGTTATATTATATATAGACCTCTTTTTTTCGTCCTCTCTTTCTATGGTGCCGAGAAAGACTGAAGTGTTTGACATCATACCTCATATTGGCGGGAAATCGAGGAGTGATGTTGTCAATTTATTTTAATTTCCAAAACTTGTGTTATTTCGAATTAATGTGAAATGTTGGTGGAATATTAACCATTATGTATTCTTAAATGTGGACGAGTGAAGGTAATTAATTGTAACAAAGTGATAAAACGTGCCTTTTCGATTTTCCTCAAAACGGCCGTCGTAATTGGTATAAAAAGTCCATCACTTTGCTATCCAAGGTGGGGCACTTCATCAATTTCATAATCATCCTTGTCATCAAGTTCATCGGGGGTGTTGAATTAATATTGAAATGAATATTCGTAATACTTGACATTCGCAACATACGCGTCGTCGTGATGCCATAAACACACAAAAAAATTAATCAATTTCTGCTAAATGTTGCTAGCTAATTGGAATGCATGAATTCCGATGTATAGTCGTACAAGGATCTTTTGGCCCGCGGCCAAAATAGCAACTCGCTCTGTTACCAAGTGAAATGTCACTTCATGACAATCGTTTAATCAATGTTGCCGTTTACTATTAAATGTACCCAAGTTCTTTATTTTAATTAGTAACCCTGCGGACCCACCTGCTGAAATATCTCTTTGGAAGTAGGGAAATTTTATAAATGTTAACCTTAATTTTCACACCAACGCCTCCCTGTTAATGTAATTAGCGGGCCAAAAGATCCTGGGCACAATACATTTTATTATCACTGTTACGCTAATAAAAATACAACAGTCATGTTCCGCTAGATGTCGCTAGCCAATTCTAATTAATAAATTCCACAGCGCTATTTTGTTAGCTACCTCGCCATTTATCCGAGTGACTCATTCAACCATATAGCTGCAACATTATCGCATACATAAATGTAAACATAAAACAAATTTTACATTACATATTCATCATTATTACGTGTAGAATAAAGTTATTTTTTCTAGATAATTGCTGATAAATCGAAATGGAGATGATATTATAAACGTTCGATTAGCTAAAAATAGATTTTAATAGGTCGTTGAAAGTGATAAGGATGTAACGGGAGTAAATATGATAGAGCTAAGTAAAACATTAAGAACACCTATGTTAGGTATAAGTTAAAAACACCGTCATGCGTATATTCCCTACGGGGGGTGGCAGAGGTACACCTCACATCATAGTACACTATATACCCAGTTTTCGCCAACGATGTTAGGTCACAACAACATCATACCGGAGACAACGTCAGACTTTGGACTGACACAGGAAATGTTTGTATGAAAAAACATAATCACCTAGATAAAATCACCCTTTGCTCTTAATTTTCTTAAGTTCAAGAAGTATGCTTTTTATTGTTTTAAGTGCTAACGAAGAAGTTTATCCCCCCCCCCCCCACCCCCTGCACCAACATTAGCAGGGTCGTGGTTGCAAGGGGCGGGCGCCCTTCACGAGCGACCCCGAAGACGACGGTGGCGTGGCGTGGCCCGCATCTCTGTGAGCACCGTGACGGTGCGGGGGGAGCGTGTTTTCAAGGATCCCCCTGATGACGGGCTCTTAAGAGCGAGGCACTGGTGCGTTCCATACGGAAGTCACGGTGCTCCTCCAAAGTGCTAATGTCAGCCACCCTGGGGTTTTTAGTCAGTAGGAATCAGACATGCCCCGCGAGCTTCCCCTAAGGCTCGCGGAAGCCTTATGCAGGATTTTCTTCAGGTAAAAAAAGGTCTTCCCCGGTATCAACAACCTTCGACTTTCGTATCGTATATCTGCTTTGCCATTCTTTCGATATGCCCGAAGCAACGGAGCATACCCTTTCTAATGTTTACCACAAAACTATCATGACCAAATAGACCTGTCTTCTCTGAAGGGCAAGTCAAGAGTCTCCGTAACCGGGGAGCGTGTATGAGACGAACTATGAGAGTAGAGGAAACCAGAGAGCTATGTAAGAAAAGAACCTGTTGGAACTCTGTACTCTCTCTCTACCCCGCAAGGGATCTGGCGTGATGATAAAGTGGTAGTTCAGATTCTAATTATTGGTATATAAAAAGTGCCAGTGCATTGTGTCGCATCTTTAGCCCGATATTGGGCATTGTCTTTTATTTAACTTTCAATGTTCGTATGTCTGTCTGTCTTTCCGGTTAAAATCTTGTAATCAATTTTTCACGTACTTGCGGGTATCCGATTAAGCTGACATTTAGCATACGTGCATAAGTCCGGCGATAATGCAATAATATGGTACCATAGAACTGGTCTGATGATGGAGCCGAAAGGTGGCCAATACACAAGTACCCAATATAACCCCGCTGTGTTTCGGCTCGATGGATTTGACCAGACGAGTGCTTAATACCCGGACCGTGTCCAGGGTCTGATGATGGAGCCGGAGGGTGGCTAACGAAACTACCCAACTACTCAATATAACCCCGCCATGTTTAGGCTTATTGGATTCGTATTGACGAGTTTAGTAGATCTGGTTCACGTTCAGGGTCTGATGATAGAGCCGAAGGGTGACCAATGGAACTACTTAACATAACCCCGCCGTATTTAGGCTCATTGGATTTGTTTTGACGAGTTCTGTAGACGCGGGTGATGTCCAGGGTCTGATGATGGAGCCAGAGGGTGGCCCATAGAACTTCCTAACTACTAAAGATAACCTCGCTTTGTTTGAAGCACGTCGGATTTGTTTTGACGAGTTCTGTAGACCCGGATGATATCCAGGGTCTGATAATGGAGCCAAAGGGTGGCCAATAGAACCTTCTATTTACTGAACATAGCCCCGACGTGTTGGGGCTCCTTGGATTTGTCTTGACAAGTATCATAGCATTTATCGGTCTCGGTGTTTTTGCTATAAAACATGTTTTTAAAAAGATCCTTTGAAATTAAAATTTCTATCTATCGTCTCAGCAGGGGGACAAAGCTTGGTCGGCCCGCGATTCGAATCTTGTAATCAGGGATTTTGACAGACAGCTTGGTCCAGTGGTTAAGGTCTTGAGTCGCTCCGACCACTGAATATAGTAGTCTCGGATTCGATACCCGCACGGAACAAATCTTTGTGTGACTCACAAATATTTGTTACAGGTCTAAGTTTTTAGCATACAATCTCGTGTTTGTAAATGCATCCACGACACAGGAAAAATCGCGAAACAAGTTTTCTCACTTAAGATAAAGCGGTTTTTTTTTTATTCTTTATTGTACACATATATACAAATTAACAGCTGCATAGAATTTATTTTATATACAAAGGCAAGCTTAACTCAAAATTGAGTTTTCTTATAGCCAACCTTAGAGCGATAGAGAGATGAAAAGGAGAGAGGACAGTAAGAAGTGTACAATAGAATAAAACTATACATAAATACACAACATATTACATACACACACAAATCAACAAAATAATATGAATTAAGAAGGGAAGAAGATGTGCGGCAGGGCTTACGCCTGGGGGATTTTCAAAGCGTTTCCTAAGATAAGTTGGTGAATTAGGACTGTGAATATAGGAGTGAAAAGAATAGAATTGTGGATTGTGGAGAAGAGAATAAAGGGTTATTTCATAATCAGGGCGACAAAATCAGTGACATTATGTCTTGAGTTAGCTGAGCTCTTGCGGGGTAGTCAGACTGTACCAAAACAAATATTTGTGAGCCTCACAAAGATTTTTGTGACTAAAGATATTACCGTGATCGAGATGGATTTATCAACCAAATGGCTAAAAAAGTCAATATTCTTCCGGTGATCAAGTTTGACGTGTTTTATTGGTATTCAAAAAAAATTATTTATTTATTTATTTATGTATACCGACTTACAAATATTATTACAGGACTATCCCAATACAATAGTGTAATTATAACTTAAGATTACCCATTACCGTAACATAATATGTACAGTGTGACCCGTTTAAATTCATCTACAGAACAACAAAATAAATCAATATTATCGGCAATTACATTTAGCGTGTGCATCATACGCGTTAAGGGCATTTTATCGAGTACGTGCGTTCGCCCTCGGTGTACCGCGAAAAGACTTCGTTTCCTCCTACGGTGCACATACTCATTGGACACACACAATCCAATCGATTCCAGTATGCTCGGGTTGGATACCTTCCCCCGAAGTAAGCTCTACACATAATGCGCGAGCTTAAGATCCCTCCTGACTTCCAACTTGTTATATCCTGTCATTCCCTGAATAAACAACGTCGGATACATTAAGGGATGGGTATATGGGTAAACACTATACAACCTCCAATACAAATATCTTGTGAACTTGTTCTGAATGCGCTCTACCATGAGACTGTACTTGGCTTCGTGTGGTACCCACACTGCCGTGTTGCTCTCGAGCTGGCTTCTTACCAATGCATCGTACAAAACTTTTACGGCCTTAATACTTTTAAATTCACCCACTTCGCGAAGTACGAATCCCAAAGTCTTATAAGCCTTTTTACATACTTATCCCTGATACCCATAAGCAATTTGAGGTCGTCTGCGAACAACAGGCATTTGGCTTCCTTGACTACCTCAGGCAAATCATTTATCATAAGTATAAACAGTAACGGCCCCAAATTGCTTTCTTGACTCACACCAGTGTTAGTAAAATAACGGTCAGACTTACAACCCGCGTATTCTACATATTGCTGTTTGCCCCTCACGTAGTCGGCAAAAAATTGCAGTAGTTGATTGGTGCAACCAATGGTAGCCAACTTAGTTAGAAGTACGTCGTTATTTACCAAGTCGAAAGCTTTACGAAAGTCAAAATAGGTGGCATCGACCTGCACTCCCGCGTCGACGTGCGGTACGATGTACGCCATGGCACCAAGAAGGTTACTGGTTGTGCTGCGAGTTTGTCGGAACCCATGTTAAGCGTCTGAGAGTTGGGCAGCCACCTGTTTTTGAACGCTATTCTGTACTGCAGATTCAAACACCTTCGCTGGCGTTGATAAAATTGCAATTGGCCTAAACCCAGTTATGTCTGTTCCAGGATCCCCTTTTGGTATAGGTATAACCCTGGTAATTTTCCAGCGCTGTGGAAAATATGACGCTTTTAAACACAAATTAAAAATGTGATTAAGAGGTTTTACCAAGCTGCTCCCACAATCCTTAACAATAAATACGGGTATGCCGTCCGGTCCCGCGGAACGTTTTGGCTTTAGCCTCGAGAGAGCGGTGCGAACTTCCTCAGTACTCAATCGGGGGATGTGCACGCGAATAGCGCCCGCTCTGGCCGCCCCTGCTGCCTCCCCCACTTTTAGGATAGCCTGGTTCCTTCCGTACACAGAATGAAAGTATTTGGCAAACTCAGATGCACATACCGACTCGGATAATATGTGACCATATTTTGGTTTTTTTTTGCGATTTATGGAACCCCGTTTTGATCTTACGTAACCCCAAAACGATCCTGGATCTACCGACAAACTTCGTGGTAGTCCGTCCTGGTAATCTTCATACGCTCTTTCTAATAAGTCTTTCACTTTTGCTCTAACAATTGAGAACTCCGCGTAATCGTTTTTTGACCCACTACACTTGTATCGCTTATGTAGTCTAGCCTTAAGTTTTATATTACTAATAATGTCTGGCGTGTATCACTTTGGGTACCTATACCGTGAGTTTACCACTCTAAACTTTTTTTTGGGTACCCAACTATCAATTAAATTGTTAAGTGCTCCGTAGAAAAAATCCAAGGCCTTTTCTGGTTCCTGGATACCATACAATAGACTCCAATCGATGGCTGCTATTGAAGGGTACAACTCAAGAAAATTCGCTTTAGTAAAATTCCACTCTTGTGTTTGTGTAAGATCTTGCTCATGAGTGTCTACCACTTCATCAGAGTAGCCACCGAGCTGGACAAAAACCACGAGCGGCGGGTGGTGCAGGTCGATCGCAACCAATGCTTCGTCCGCTCCGCACACAGACATGCCCTCCCTCCAAACTGAACGAGCTTAACACTAAATCTAATTGCCGATTATTACAGTTCGGTATTTTATTTTTTTGAACAAGTTCACAGAATGCCATAACATATTCAAAATAATTTATGATATTTTCGTTACTAGAATATAAATTAAAATCACCTAACAAT